>OX439133.1:15489904-15778191 GCA_949318235.1 Ecdyonurus torrentis
TTTTATGAATAATTTAATCTATGTTAGAATTGCAGGTAATGAATGAGTTATAATTATAACACAATTAATTTAGTTAGTAAACTGTTCGTCTTTTTATTATGAAATGAAAGCTCTAAAGTGGGAAATTAACTACTGCGCAACTTGACTATAATGTAAATCTAAAAACAATTTTAATTTCGCACAGTGATACATTAGGATACGGTATCTTCAAAATAGTAAACAAAATTAGGGGGTCACCATGCTAGATTTCAAATTATGATTTTGTGAAGTTTTAGTCCCTTAAGAGCCCATGTTAATTTCAATAATTATTTTCTGGGATGGTCACGGGTTGTGAAAATTTTATCATAATAATATGTAGCTAAATATATCATTTTTTTGTTTCTTTTTTATAGATTTTAAGATACAAGCCATCTGAATCCAACCCTTAAGGTACATGATATATACGTTATTAAAATTCACCATAATTGACGGGATTCAGTAGTAAGAGATATCCCTTTCCCTTAAAATAGATATATAATTGATATTTAAGTAGGATTTTGAATAATATATAGCATGATGTAAAACTACGCAGCCCGTATAGCCGCGATGTATCAAAATAATGAAACGAAAGAAATTAAGAGAGAGAGAGAGAGAGAGAGAGAGAGAGAGAGAGAGAGAGAGAGAGAGAGAGAGAGAGAGAGAGAGAGAGAGAGAGAGAGAGGGGGGGGGAGGGAAAAAAGCAATTAAAAAATATGAAACTAAATTCTACAATCATGGTAATTTTTCCTTCAAAAATCACTCATGAAAAATTATAATAAAGACTATAAAAAAAATTTGTCGTCTGATGGCTTAAAAAAATCTTCCAAACTAATATACCTTGGTTTAAATAAAAAAGAAAATATATATATAAAAAATTGTCTATTTAGCCTACAGGAATCTCACAGGTGTCCACTATTTTACATACAAAAAAAGTTGTTGTAAAAAAAAAAAAAAAAAAAAAAAAAAGGCTTTGCTCTTTAGTTGTTTTACCGCGCTCGTTCACTTGTGTTCAACTTAATACATATATATATATATATATATATATATATATATATATATATATATTATACAGTACACACACACAATGATCTACTCTTGCGTATACTAATTCAAACTGACTTTTAACTCCATTCATCACAAAATTTTAACCGTTACACCTCATTCAGTATCTCTCTCTCTCTCTCTCTCTCTCTCTCTCTCTCTCTCTCTCTCTCTCTCTCTCTCTCTCTCTCTCTCTCTCTCTCTCTCTCTTTCAAACTGGTTCTATAGCTGTGTCACCTTAAGAATGATGGAAAATGTCTGTAGATATACAATATATTAGAAAATATTTTTGTATCAGTATTATTTAAAATTTATAATTGCCTTTTTTTCTTTCAAAAACAAAATATTTTTGTTTAAAAACAAACGAGGATTATACAACTATGACTCTGTCTGGACTAATTTGAATCCTATATTATTTACTGAATATATACGCTAATTTACTTTAAATTGCAAATTATTACACCTGTTTGTAGTATACTAGTTCTTAAGATTTAAAGAGAAAAACAACTATTTTTTTTATAAAATAGCGTCATATTATTGTAAATTATTGTATACAATTTTCAAAAAAAAAAAAAAAAAAAAAAAAAATCGGAGCACTTTTTTAAATTTATTGTTTTATTATTATTATTTTGTTATTAAATGTTCAAAAAAAAGACAATTTTTACCAATGCTTGAGAGCAAAATAAATACTACTTGTTCACTTGTCATGTATAACTGTAAACTCCCAGTCCCCTGATTTATACAATATGATTTATATGCGTTTTATCAAATTTGCAAAATGATTACCCTGGCCATGTTTTAATGTCACACTGTGGTCAAATATATTTTTGAGTGGGCCAAGAGCTTGCAAATTGCAGAAAATTGTGCAAAGTATTTTCTAGTGCTTATTCTGGACGATTGTGAACATATACTATCCTTCAAAAAATTGCTCCAAATTTGCTATGTTATTCTTATAAGAAAAATATGCGCTGCGTTTGAATGACAAAATATATTACCGCAGTAATGTCCATGATAAAAATATACACTCCTCCCGAATAAATCTGTCCGCTTGCGTTAAAGTTTCCCCATATATTATAATATTTAACATTTAGAGAGATTAACACTTCGGCCAGATTTATTCGGGAGGAGTGTATGCACATACTTTTCCTGTATGTTGTTAGTGCATGACTAACACTGCAAGTGTTAAAGAAACACTTGTCCCTGAGTGACCTAGTTTTCGATAACCCTCTCATATGGTTTAATTTAATTTAATTTGGTGATGGAAGCTTAAAATATAAGCATTATTATATAAAAAAAAATGTTTCTATGTTTTTGTTCCTATATAAGAAAGAACATTAAAGAATATTAAAGAACATTAAGAAAGAAATTAAGGGAAAAAGGTACCAACCTTATATCTTAAAAACTAGAACGTGTTTTGGGTCTAAATTTGGTGTTATTGTGTAGCCAAGAGTCACACCTACCCTCGATAAAAATTTCATGATGTTTGACCGTACCGAAAAAACGAAAAAAATTATTGAAATTTTAGGCCTTATGTGTTTAAAATTTCAAAAAATCATATAAAATTAATTTGCACAGTGACCCCCCAAAATTTTTATATATTTAAAATTGTCTCAAGCTGAAGTATCATTGTGCAAAATTTCAGATTTTTTTTGACGAGAAAAGTTTGAGTCTAATGGCCGGCGATGGTACCCTACTCCCTTAAATGAAATTTGAATGTGTAATAAATGTAAATATTAAGTTGAATCAACTGATAAGGCCTAGGCCTTGGTTGGGTTTCTGTATATGAGTGCCATATAATAATAATAAAAAAAATTAAAAAATCAAACCCATCGTAAATACCCATATTAAAATTTTCTTATATAAAATTTAGATTTGTAAACAATCACAAAATTACAACAGTTATTGTTAATGTAAAATAATTTATTTTAATGTTTTTTTATTATTATTAATTTTCACAAGGTATAAACGCCAACCAAGGCATAGCCTTATCGGTCAGTTCAATTGATTGAAATAGATTTTTTTTACTTTGTTTACCATACAAAATATATATAAATTGTCAATATGTTAATATGATTTTTTTTTTTTTGAACAAAAATTAAAATCAATCAATCTTTTATATCCCCACCCCCCAACATAGGCTCATTTCCATTAATTTCCTATCCTTTTGCATCGTAAAACCATCCTCTGACTTAGCTGTTTTTATTCATTCATTCATTTATTTATTTTTTATTATTATTTTTAACAACTGCACCGAGGCCAGAAAAATTAGTAATATTAGATACACTTACATATTATAAAGCTAATAAAAAATAATGTTAATTTATTTTGTCGGTAACGCCCTTACAAAATATATTTAGAAATATTTGACGATTGAAACAGCTAAGAAATAATATGAGTATAAAAAAATATTTTATTCAGCACTTAGCGTATATTATATGCATTTTTTTTATTGTTATATCAGATAAAATTCAATGAAAGCAAAATTATTCATTTATTATACACTTTTCAATTTCTTATAAAGCTTTATAAAAAGAAAGAAAAAAAAAAGTTGAAATATTTTTTTATAATCAGTGACTTTAGACTATTGTTGATAGCTAAAATTATAGATTATCTAAAATTAAATATTAAAAAATTAATTATTGAAAGCGAAAATATATAATAATAGAACCTTGAGCTAATTTTTCATGCAACAATTTTTTTTTTTTTTTATTTGTAGTGAAAATTTTTAAAGCGTGAATCTGAACATGCAGTTTAAAAAGTGAAAGGAGAATTATTATTATAAAAAAATTGACGTCTCTATTGTTAAGTGTTAATAATAACACAAAATTTTAATGATTTGTATTTTTTTGATGAGTTTTTAATGTCTTTTTATTATAAGGAAGTGTTTCATTAGGTCTTTTTTTATTACATTTTTTTGGGGTATTTTTTTTTTTAGCATGATATCATTTTGAGTTAATTTTACAATAAAAATATATTTTATAGTAATGTTATAAAATAATATAATAATTAATATAATAACAATTGATAATTACAATTAATATTATACTGCAATGTAGGTATAGAAAAAAATGCATACAGTATATTAAGATTAATTTTTAATTGAAGTTGTAATTTCAGATTTTTTTATGCATTTTAATATTTTTATGTGAGTTTAAAAAGATGTATTTCTCATATCTTATTGATTTATGACAAAATAATCATTTTTAAGGATTGGCTGGCAATTTTTCTTAGCACACTCCATAAGTTCCAGTGCTAAAAAAAAAAAAAAAAAAAAAAAAGCTAGTTAGTAAAAAAAAATAAAAAATCAAGCTGTTTCAGTTTTTCTTTTTATTATTGAATGAAATAATTTCGTTCTTAGGATATTAATGATTAAATTGATAAGTATGAATATTATTTGAAAATCGTTATTTATAATGTTTGAAATTAAATAACAATACAAAAATAAATAATAATAATAATACTAAATAAGGTAACTAAGATAATATAGTGCGTTGTGTGTGTGTGTAAACCAGGCACCTTCTATTAAGATGGTCCTGGTGTAAACAATATTTATATTTAAAAAATTTTATTTGCAAATTTCAAACTTACAATCTTTAAATTTTAATAGTATTATATATGTATAGCTCTGGCCAAAAGTTCCCGAACGATTTGCATAGGCAACCCGCAACCATACTATGACTTCTTTATGAGAAAACGCAGCGGCCGCCGCTGCCCCGTTCGGGAACTTTTGGCCAGAGCTGTACTAAAAACTATGTTTAGTATTTATCTACAAGATAAAGAAATTACAAATTGTAATTAATAAATTTGTATACAAACTTTTATTTACAATCTTTATATCATTAATTATTATAAATATAATACAATACAATATATTTTTATATTACTTAATTATGTATAATTTATTATTTCAAAATAAATATTTATATTTATAATTGAACATTGACATTTACATATTTTAATGTGAATTAAATGATAACTGCAGCAGGACGGCATCATAACAATTAAGTATTGTGTATATCTATATAATGAATAGACATTTAAAATAATAATGAGTAAGTTGATTTTATGTTATTTTGGATTGAACTGTATACGATTGTAAAAGAGTATACAAATAAATGGTTAACTAATAATTAATAAATTAAATTTGTAAAAAATTGCATAACAAGAATAATATTTTAAACATTTTATCTTTAAAATCTAATTAAAGCGAAAATTATTATTTTCAGCCTTACATAACAATTTTAATTTTGATGATGTACGTTTTTGATGTGTTCATTTAGCTTTGACAATTTTTGATTAGCAGATCGCTGTAACCATTATTGCAATAATATATAAATTCAATAAATTATAATCCATAATTGCTTCCTGGAGGTTATGGCTGTGACACGCAGGAAAAGCTTACCTATAATGGTCCCCTAATTATCTATTTACCATTGCGGTACCTTGATTTTAGTTTTTTTCTTTTCTTATAGACCGGTTGCACTCATATTTAATAGCCGACATTTTGTTGGTCAGGAATACATATAGGCCAGCATAGGAAAAACTTCATTTTTATTTTTTTTTAATAGCAAAATAAGCTTTAAACCTCAATCAAAGCCTTTTTCTAGCTCCTAATAAGCTCGAAGAATATGAGAAAAATTCATTCAGTTGAAATAATTAACCTCTTTTTATGTGAAAAAGTAGGAGAAATTATGTTTCCCCTATGCTGGACAATGCATTAGGCACCACAAACATGGCGATAAAGCTCAAGGATATGCAAGGGGTCTATACCAGAGGTACAGTACCAAAGTCAGGATTTTTTTTTTTTTTTTTCATCACCGATATACCCCTCAAGAAAATTAATTGTAATAATTGCGCCATTTGAACACACACTTACGTCTAATTATCATAAATAATTAAAGTTAACGTACAACTTATTCACGAGCAAAAATAAATACTGGATAATTATGTTCGTTCATTTTTAGTAATATTTATTAATCATATAAACATAATTTATGCAGTATTAATAATAATTCATGGTTTTTATTGGGTGAAATCAGGCTAATTTAACCAATCTCAATTTAACCCAACTGCTTAACAGTACAGTCAGTTATAATTTTAAATTAATACACAGTACTACTGTACATTTAAATAACTATGGTATTTGTTTAAATCAATTAATTTTTAGAGCATAATTATTTATGTTACTGTTCAAATTAAGTAACTTTTATGGTATAATAACATAAATACAGCATAAATTACTTTTTTTTTTCTGTGTTAATTTACAATTAAAAAAATATTAAACTTTTATAAAATATCTTAAAGATATTATTATAAATATAACCCACACTCAAAATTATGATATAATTATAGCATTAATAACATTGATTGTATATTATAATATAATTTTAAACGTATATCAAAAAAATACAAAAGGAATCGAAATGTTGCAAGATGATCTCATTCACTTTCACAAAACTGCAGAACTCAAATGTCAAAAGTCATAAATAATAATAATGAATTCGTGATGAACAACAATTGATATTATTATTATTATAAACTTTTTCTTTTTTTTTTTCCTTTAGTAATTCACGCCAAACATTGAGAAATTTTTATATTATGTTAGTCATTAAATTATATGTTTAATAGATATTAAAGAAGATTGACATTAAGGTTACGATTTTACGTTATATGCATACATATATCTATATTTTTTATTCTATAACTTGAGTTTTTTTTTTATACACGCGAAAACTTATAGATACAATAAATTATATTACTTTTATGTATTATGCATGTTTTAAGTGTATAGTATATTGAAAGGGTTTAGCTTTCGTGTTACACCGTGTTATATAAGCAGTAAACTGACATTGAAAAGGAATTCGTATAGTATAGTATAGTATAGTATAGTATAGTATAGTATAGTATAGTATAGTATAGTATAGTATAGTATAGTATAGTATAGTATAGTATAGTATAGTATAGTATAGTATAGTATAGTATAGTATAGTATAGTATAGTATATTATTTCCTTTTTTTTTTTTTTTTTTTTTTTGTGATATTTAAACATTTCAAATTTATGAAAATATGCGAGGTTTTATAAACTTTCAATCTCTGTTTGTTTATAGAGCCAGAGACACTCTTTTTTATGGGGAGAGGGAGTTAAAGTTGCAGTTTTTTGATGAACACTGTTATATAATAGTATTCCATTGCCTAAAACCAGTCAGTAACAATGTATTCATAAACGGAGATATTATTACGCAGGGCTTCATTTTAATGCATGGTAATTTCTATTATTGTTTATTTTACTCTAATTTTTTTTTTTTTTTTTTTTACTTTTATGATATATTTATTAAATGCACTGTCTATACTTACATAGATTTTAACCACTAATTGCACCAATATCGTTTGTTTGTTTGCGTTTGAAATATAATATATAAGTCTTATGTTAACAGAATTCATTAAACGTTTTTTTGGAAGAGCTTTGATTTAAATGTGAAGTCTCTAGCCACTGCACCCGGTGAAAACTAACATAGGGGGCGCCGTTTATTAGCAAAATAGTTGGGGAATAGTCTACTGGGATGGCAGCACGGCCTAAATTCAAAGATGGCGGAATATATTAGAAATAATACAAAGTGTTTTTGAAGAGTTTTGGTAATTTAATACTACATATTAGTGATATTTATACTAATTTTATATCTTAATGAATTCCGAGATATGTGCTTATTTAATTACAAAAATTAATATCATCTTCCCTGAAAATTGAGTCTCCAAAAGTGTTGGAAAGCTGTCGGTTCAGTCCGATTTTTATTGTTGTCATTCAATTTTCTCTGTTTACCTGGACTTGTGGAAGCTTATATATGATTAATATAAAGTATTTATGCATGTATATGATGTACACACATAGAATATTTCTTTACGTATGCACACATTGTGTGATCTGTCATATTGGGAAACTAAAAAGTTATTATTTTGCTATAATTGCTTTGTCTGGTGATGGTCTGGTGTCGTCACCATAATTTTGTTTGTTTTGTTGTACGTGTTTAATGCCAAATTATTATTAGTATTACATACTTCTTTTTTGAATGGCTATAACTATTATTAAATTTTTATTTGGACTGCAATAATAATAATACAAGAAAAACAGGTGTGTGAGAATGGTACGTGATACACCATCATATGATACTTTCATCAGCATTTCAAAAGTATGTATGTGATATATGTATATGAATAAAGTACATACATATACAGTACATACAGTAATGCTGTGTTCACATTGACCTTTTTCTTATAGGAATTGTTAAGTGAGCTCCATAAGATTGCATGTTATTTTGGTTAAACACATACAGTGAACCGGGGTGACTTTGAACACTTTTTGCCAGGGTCGGCCTGGGAGGAAAAGGCCCGGTCCGCGAGATTACAATAGGGCCCGCGACCAAAGGGGGGTTTGGGGGCGAAGCCCCCCAAAAATGCTCCGCAGGAAATTTTTTTGATGCCACGCCCCCTTTTAATTAGGAATTTACTTAAAATACTTCACTTTTGTATGATATTTTTATGACATGCACACTACAAATAAAATCATTATAATGTTTTTAAATGAGCTAATATAATGGAGAAAAATATGGTGTTCAGAAAAAAGCTTAAATTAAAAAATACAATTGAATAAAATCAACTATTTTATTTAAACGCGGAGAACGACAGCTTTCTTTGTTTAGGATCATTTCCACACTTATCCAATTCTTTTCTAGTGGACTGAGTATATGTTTCAGTGCACCAGTATTGTGTTTATATTCTGGTTTAGAAAACATTTAGGAGCGATAATTTAATTATAAATTTATCTTTACTAATTAGTATTGTCACACCGACACACTTGCCGCACCAAGTCACATTTCTTCCCCGCCGTTCAATCAAAAAGTCACATTTTTTTTTATTATTTTTACCAAAATATAAAGGAGGACAAATTATATGAAGTAGGTGAACAATAACAAAACAATTGCTAACTGACCACTAGACTATAGAGTTCACTATAGGAGTGCAATTTTTTAAAAAATTAAAAGCGGATAGAATTTTAAGATTAGATGTAATTTCTTATCTTCTTTTGAAAGAAAAAGAAAATTTATCAGTTCGAAATTGTCCTTTTAATTTTCTTCTTCTTCTTCTCCTTTTTTTTTTTTTTTTTTTTTTTTTTTCCTTCATTTTTTTTTTTTTTTTTTAATTGGAGTGTTGTGGTGGGCACGGCAAGGGCCCGCGCCCGGGGGGGCCCGGTCCGCAATCGCGGACTAGCGGACCTGGCCAGGCCGACCCTGCTTTTTGCAGTATTATGCAAATATCTTCAAAAATAATTTTTTCAGTGCAGCCAAAAAATTTGGGGTCGTGTAGCTAACGTACTATACTACTAACCCCATGTGTTGTTTTTAAATTTTCTCAAAAACCCTAAATAACAAAAAATTTAAGCTGCGTGTTTAAACCGGGGTGACTTTGAACACCTAAATCTAAAAAATTATTACTGGCTTTGGGTTGAATTTTGAGCCTTAAACTTTCATGGATCCTATTACTAGGGGTCTTGTTATATGATATGACAACTCAAGGTCCACCCCCAACCCCCCAATTTAATTATTTAAATTTTATTTGCCCAAAAATTATTTTAACCATATTTTTAATAGGAAATCGATGCATATTTGTACAAAATGAAGTTAATTTTTCTTTGCTAAGCAATTTAATTTCAAATTTTATAATGTCTGAATGGTATTTGATAGTTTTACCCTTAATTAATGGTAATTAGTAATTTTTTTACTGGATTGCCAAAATTCAATGTTAAAGATAGGAGAAAAAATTAATATTTGATTTTTCAGCTGAATTTTTGGCTATGAGTATATCAATCAGTACTTAACAAAGTGGCGTCCCTAATTTTTAACTGTCCAGCACCCATGACCCTGAAATGACTCTTGCTTTTTTAAATATAAATTTTAGAGAAATTCTAACTGCACCATTGAATTCCTAGGCCCTCAAAACCTAAGTATTGGCAAATTGGCACCTTGGTTGTTCACATGTCAAAAACCATACTTTGTAGGGCAGGGTCATGACCCTTTCCTGCGGACGGACCCTTTTTTCAAAACAGCCTTAACCTGGGAAAGGATTGAGATATTTTGACAAGTAAGATGTTGTTATGTAGGTTTTTGGGGGCAAGCAATCCAATGGTGAGAAAGAATAGATTTATACCCAAAATAGAATAGAATACCCTACCACCCTCCAGGGTAGAAAGTTTAAGGGTGTTTGTTTATTGTTAACTTTTTCACTTCTCAGAAAATATTTTTTCTGGGAAAACAAACAATTTAGGGAACTATAAAAGGCAGCAAAATTAAATTTATACATGTGCACTATGCACACAAAAAATTTGAACATAGTGGCACCACCCAATATTGAGTAACAAGAGTGGAAAGTTAAAGTAGCCAATAAGTGTTCAAAGTCACCCCGGGTATTCAAAGTCAACCCGGTTAGCTGTAATTAACAATTCCAATTACAGTACAAAAGCGCAACGTAAACACCGCATATCAGTATGCATTTTGAATGTATAACTGATCCCTCCCTCTGCTTCTCACTTACCCTTACTCCCATGTTACATAGGTAGCATGGAACCTTTGACGTATATAGAGTAATGTTGATGAATATTGACATACTGTGAATTAGTGCATTCTCTCTCTCTCTCTCTCTCTCTCTCTCTCTCTCTCTCCTTGGTAATCATAAAGTACAGTCAACCGGGGTGACTTTGAAAACTTGGCTATATACTTTAACTTCCCCCCATTGTTACTCAATAATGCGTGTTGCCACTTTGTTTAAAAAATTTGTGTGCATAGTGCACATGCACATTTTCAAATTTAATTTTGCTGGCTTTTTTAGTTCCCTAAATTGTTTGTTTTCCGAGAAAAATTATTTTCCAAGAAGTGGGAAAGTTAACAATAAACACAATCCCTTAAACTCTTACCCTGGAGGGTGGTGAGGTGAAAGCTAGCATATGAATCTGGTACCATCTTGTCAGATATAGCTTCCTGACAATGTATACCAAATTTTATTGCAGTAGGGTTAGAAGTTTATTTTTTATATCCTATTTTGTCCTCTGGGGTGACTTTGAACACCTCCTGTTGTAAGTCCAAGATCCTATGATACCTACGGCATTATGAGAGAGAGAGAGAGAGAGAGAGAGAGAGAGAGAGGGAGGGGGGGGGGGGGGTAGGGAATGTCACCAATCCTTGGTTTTGTCAGGTCATTAACATTGCTGTATGTCCAAGGTCCAACGTTACTTACAGCAGTATGAGAGAGAGAGAGAGAGAGTAGGGAATGTCACCAATCCTTAGTTTTGTCAGGTCATTAACATTGCTGTACGTCCAAGATCTAATGATACCTATGTCACTATATAATATGAGAGAGAGAGAGAGAGAGAGAGAGGAAGGGAATGTCACTAATCCGTAGTCATGTCAAGTCATTAAGATTTCTCTACGTCCAAGGTCCAACGTTACCTACGGCAGTACGAGAGAGAGAGAGGGTAGGGAATGTCACCAATCCTTAGTTTTTTCAGGTCATTAACATTGTTGTAAGTCCAAGATCCTATGATACCTACGGCATTATGAGAGAGAGAGAGAGAGAGAGAGAGAGAGAGAGAGAGAGAGAGAGAGAGAGAGAGAGAGAGAGAGAGAGAGGGGTAGGGAATGTCACCAATCCTTGGTTTTG
This sequence comes from Ecdyonurus torrentis, assembly GCA_949318235.1. Taxonomy (NCBI): domain Eukaryota; kingdom Metazoa; phylum Arthropoda; class Insecta; order Ephemeroptera; family Heptageniidae; genus Ecdyonurus; species Ecdyonurus torrentis. Next base: position 15,501,668 of record OX439133.1, read on the forward strand.
TCAGGTCATTAACATTGCTGTATGTCCAAGGTCCAACGTTACTTACAGCAGTATGAGAGAGAGAGAGAGAGAGAGAGAGAGAGAGAGAGAGAGAGTAGGGAATGTCACCAATCCTTAGTTTTGTCAGGTCATTAACATTGCTGTACGTCCAAGATCTAATGATACCTATGTCACTATATAATATGAGAGAGAGAGAGAGAGAGAGAGAGAGAGAGAGGAAGGGAATGTCACTAATCCGTAGTCATGTCAAGTCATTTAACATTTCTCTATGCCCAAGGTTCAACGTCACCTACGTCAGTATGAGAGATAGAGAGAGAGAGAGAGAGAGAGAGAGAGAGAGAGAGAGAGAGAGAGAGAGAGAGAGAGAGAGAGAGAGAGGGTAGGGAATGTCACCAATCCTTAGTTTTGTCAGGTCATTAACATTGCTGTACGTCCAAGGTCCAACGTTACCTACGTCAGTGAGAGATAGAGAGAATGTCACTAATCCTCAGTCACATCAAGTCATCAACATACTCGACGTCCGAAGTCCCACTTTACATTGACGTAACCAAGGATTTAGTGACAATCTCTCTTTCTCTCTCACTCTCTTTAACAAGAACTAAAAAGTTATATTTTTGCTTTAAGATTATCAAGAAAATAGAGAGAGAAAAACAGTTTTTTTTTTTTTGTTTTTTTTTTTTGCTTGCCATTTTGTATTATTGTTCTATACAACCAATCCCAGTCCCAGTCAAGACATTGTCTTATCGACAGGTAAGGAATTTCCAATTAATGGAAAGCACACACAGAATTCCAACTTCTGATTCTGTACTTCAGGTGATGCCTGGGTGTTGCTATAGTTTGTTTAATTAGTTCCTGTAATATAAAATGAATGCCACAATTAAACAATGAATAAAATTAGAAATTATGAAAAATAATAATAATAATAATAAATCCTAATTGAATTGCTTGTCTTTTCAATGAACTTACTGAAGTGAAAACCCATTTCTGTGTATTTATATTGCCACCATTTTATTTAAGATAGTAATTCAGCCGGACTAAATTATTAGCCAGACTAGCTTCTCGTTTCACTAGAAATGTACAGAGCACATATATACAATTAAGGAAGAATGAGAGGGGTGGAGTGCAAGTACTATGCATAAAATACAATTTAATGCACAATAATTAAATATAATAATAACTAATAATGGTAAAAGTACTTATTTTATTAATTTTTCTTTTCTTTTAGAGTACGGGGGGGGGGGGGGGGGGGGGGGAGGGGGGGGAGTATTTTTTTTTTGCAATATATATTTTTAATCAAAAACTACTTCAAATAAGCTACGTAATTAAATATGATATATTTTATAAAAGTACATTCTGATTCTATTAAATTTAATTTTAAAAAAGTGAAATATACCTCTAGATACTTCTATATACCTGAATAGCTTAATTATTTACCTGATTATTATCGTTATTAGTGCATTTAATAAAAAGGTATAAAAAAAAACAAGTATCCTGCAAAGTAGGCAACGTTTTCTTCGTTAATGTAGTGCAAATTGCATAACCTGCAGGATAAATAGTACTGGTGGCGCCATCTCTACAGATTATTCCCCAAGTTGTTAATAAACGGACGTTTAACACGCGAGTTGACACCCGGGTGAGCCACTGTATTTAATTTCAGATCCTATCAAGGAATAAATAATCTCATTGCTGTAATTTTAAATGATAACAGATAATGGTTTCTGTTATAGAAATATATTTATAGATACCTTTTTAAATAATATATAATGTAATAAATATAATTTTTTAAAACAATATTGAATTTTATTTTTTTCATCTTACATTATTAGCAATTTTTTAAAATAATAAAATTTTATAAATACATTATAAATAATATAATTTATAAAGTATTATGCTTATTAAGTTTTATACCTTTAGAATTATTGAGATTTTATGTATTTAATCACATTTATTTGTATATATTAAAATTTATTTTATCCGACAATAAAAATAAAAGGTTATCTATAGAAATCAGATTTATTTTTGGACGATTATTTTACTAAAAAATGAATTTCTATATTTGCATATATGGGAGTAACATGTATTATTTAAGTTGAGTTTTGTGTCAACTGAAATATCCATTGCATTGCATTGTATGGCCATAGGCCAATAAAGAAAATAATTTTTAAAGAAAATGAGTGTACCACATTGACAATACATAATAGAATAAGCCAATTTAATTATATGAAAATTTTGAGGAAAGGTTACAAATTTGAAAATGTACAAATTTTTCAAAGATTTGCATCCCTATATAAGGTTCTCTACAGTACAGATTGGTTCCCCTTTATCTGGACACAGATTCCGAAATAGATATATATAGACTTTTTACTTATAAAAATGAATTTATATTGGCTTATGGCCATTCAATACAATCAGATGGAGATTTCAGTTGACCCAAAACTCTATTTAAAGACGTGTTATTCCAATATGCAAAAAAAAAAAAAAAAAAAAAAAAAAAAGTAAAATGACCGTACGTTATTACCATGAATTTTAAATAACCTCAAAAAAATTAACGAGTAAACTTTTAAATTTCAACAATACAAGCTTTGAAAAGACAATCTTTAAATTTATTTATTTTATACAATAAACACACGTTGGTGTACAAAATAACATAAATTTACATAATATATTATTAAAATTAAATTAAATACCTGATTCCTATGTGCATATGCCATTAGACTAATACAGCGATTAGAACAATTCAACAAATAAATCGTTTGCTATAAACATATGTTCGATTTGCCTGTATTCTCAGCTAATAGGGTCGCTATTAGATCTAAATCCACCAGATTATGCGAAATAGCGACTCTACTGAGTTTATTGTACCTAGAATCAATGTCAACTATTACAATGATTCATTTTTTCCTATAGAAGCGTTGGTTTATATAATAAATTAATTGTAACATTAAAGATATGTCAGCAGCTTTGTTTCAAAAACATGTATAATGTCTAATTTGTTGTATTTTTTACATTTTTTACATTTTTTTTTTTTTTTTTTTTTTTTTTTTTACTTTTATGGATAACTAACTTGATGGGCTTTGCCTTTTTAATTATCCTTTTGAGCAATTTCAATGTTTTGTGACATGACTGTATTGGCTGTAAAATTTTCTTGCTCAATAAATCAATATTATTATTATATCAAAGACAGGTGTCAAAAAGCTATTTCATCACGCTACAAAATTTGAAATTTACATTTAATATCAATTAAAACACCAATCAAATTATTTAATTTGAAAGTGTGTCCTGTAGGTTTATATTATGGAATTCAAATTGTTTGGCCGTATTTATCACTAACTTACTTTACGAATATAGAATCAGTAAAAGCTAACTTTCTTAAAATCTTTAAATACAATATAAAAAAATTAAGATAATTTTTGTTTAGTATACAAAAGATACTTAAAAAGAAACACCAAATACCACCCATGTTGTTGAAAGATAAGCCCCGGTCATTTAAGTTCATTATACTTTTTTTTTTTTTTTTTTTTTTTTTTTTAAGAGAAATAATTACTAAAGATAAGTTAGTACACCCTAAATAATATGAAATTTATAAATCTTTAAATCAAAATAATTTACATTTAGTTTAGATTGCTAACTTTTATGTTATAATATTAAAATAATGTACAAACTTAAAGACAAAAATCTTTATTTTATACTACTTTAAAAGTATAGCTTATAATATAAAAAATCTACATGTTAAACTTTTTAATTTTTTTGAAATGGATCAGGTGCTGATAGAAAATATTAACCAACATATGTTTACTATATTTATGCCTTTTTTATAATTAGATTCAAAGATACATTTTTGTATAATTATCCTATATATATTTTTTTATTAAGAGTATCGGTTAAAGAAAAAAAAAATTAAAACTTTCTAGGGCTTAAAACATGTAAAAGTATTATTATCTAGTATTTCTCATTTAAATTTCTCAGAAATCGGTGGAGTTGTTTTCTCTAAAATAGCAAAAAAAAACATGTTTTTCCCCATAAGCGTAATGTTAAATTAGGGGACTCTTAGCTTTCCCCGTGTCTCCCTGCGCACTAAACCGATAAGCTCCATTAAAATTGACTTTTTTAAAACAATTTTAAAAACAATTATAATATTTATAATATGTACAGTATATCTTTTATATCCAAATGATATATGATTGATTATGATTATGTTACTAAAGTTTTGGCATGATAATATGATCGTGCTGAAACTATATAATAAATAAATACTACCATTGCTTCAAATTTTAAACACACAACTACAAATCGATGACAAGTTGTGTCTTTCAGAAAATATAATAAAATATTTTTCATCGTAAGACCTAATAGAAAAAAATTGTATATACTCAAAACAATAGTTCTTCATATTCATTGATAAATCATGATTTGGGGCCATCAAATATACAAATTTTATACCCTTTAACCCTTTTTGTAGCCTCACAAACTGAGCTGAAAAATTAAACAATAAGCAAACACGATTTATATTTATTATTATTATTTTGTAATCTAGGATTGCTATCGAAAGATGTCTATACTTCTATAATTTTTTCTCAATGTTAAAACTTAAACTCTATAGGTTATTGAGTCTCAAAGCTATTGTTTTCCTGCATTTCAAAGCTATTTATATTTTTAGAAAATTGATTGAATCAAACAACATAACATTTAGGAAAACGAAATCTTTCAAGCTCAGTAACAGTAAAAAAAAATAAAAATAAAAAATAAAAAATAAAAAAAACTTCAAGAAAAAAAGAAGAAGTAACACTTGTGAAGAGTTATGCTTCATTCTTCTATATAAAGAAAGCATGTTAAATCACAAAAATAATACAAAGTCATCTATATTATAGTACTTTAATTGTTGGTATTGTTGTGCTTTCAGTTCGTTTAAAATTTGTCACTAAACCCCGTTTTAACGATTCTTCCTTCTAATTCATATATTTTAAATATATATATATATATATATACAGGACCATACCTTAATAGGTGGGAAATCAGCTATTGTTGGATTTGACTAAAAAGTTATAGAAAAAGAAATATTTGAAATTTGGCACAGTAATACATTAGAATAAGTTATTATATTATCTGCAAAACTTAAAAAAATAAATTAATAATTATAATAAAAAATTTTAAAAAAGGGGGAGGGGTAACTAGTTTTTATTATTTATTTATTTATTTTTATTTTTTTTTATTCATTTATTTATTAGTTTTAGTCCCATATTCATTTCAATAATTAATTTCTCTCTTATATCTGATGAACACGGATTCTGAAATTTTATCATGGGGAGCTGTTACTATATTAACTTTCAAATGGCATCATTAAGTTTCGAAGCATTTCTTTTAGATTTTGAGATACAAGTCATCTAAATACAACCCTTAAGCGTTTATTGAAAATAAATAACTACACTGCACTGTATCTATAAAAATTTAAACAAGGGAATACTAAATACAAATAAAAGTTAATAATTATTTTCAACGATTATACATTTAAAGATAACAACGCATTTTTTTTTAAGTTGATTTTATTGTTTTTAAAAAGATATCTACAAAATATATAGATTTTATTTTAATAAGCTGTACCAAAAAAAAAAAAAAAAAAAGTACCATTATATGTACCAGGTAAATAAAAATAAAAATAAAAAGGAACAATTCCCTGTCTATTAATCTGCAATCTTTCTTTCTTTTTTTAAAGTTTGTTGTTTTATAAATAAATTTAACCCGGGCTTGAGTCACGACTTTTGCCTGTAGTTATACCGCGCCTAATCTTGTAATTTAGGTTCATTTTATTATTTCTTATCATTTAATTATATGTCTTATGTTTATTTTATTTTAAAAATATATATTTATATATTATATTGTATGCGTATTAAATTAAAAAATTACATTTTAAATTAAAATTTTGGTAAACACATTTATTTTAATTAATTTTATTTGTATTGCTTTAGTACAAAATGGTATGTATATTGAAATGAAAATGTTATCTAAAAACAAATTTTTAATTTTTTTTATAATTTTTATTGTATTTTTTATATATTTATTATGTTTCATAACTTCATATACCAAGTTCTAAACTTAATAAATACTCATTGACTTGAAATAATTGAATTAAGTCTTTGAGACTGAAAGATATGTACCTTATATCTTAAAATTTAGAAGTGTTTTGAGTCTAAATCTGGAGTCATTATGTAGATAAGGATAACAATTACCCGTGTTAAAATTGCAAGATGTTTGACCGTCCCAAAAAAAGAGAAAATTATTGAAATTAACATTGGGACTTATAGGCTTCAAATTTCAGAAAATCATATAAAATTAATTTGCACGGTGACCCCCCAAAACTTTTATATATTTGAAATTGTCTCAAGCTGTAGTGTAGTATCATTGTGCAAAATTTCAGATTTTTTTGACGAGAAAAGTTTGAGTCTAATGTCCGACGTCGGAACCTTAATGTAAATCCTTAAAATACTTGAAAACTTAAAACTTTAAAAGAGAGATGAGAATTTTTTGAAATATATGAGAATCAGTATACAATACACTGCAGTCGCAAGTAAGTTGGTCGTATTATTGATTAGTATTATTTTTAGTGTGACTTAAATAATGATTGGCAATGTAAGCTGATTAAGTGTAACAATAAATATTATCATTAAAGTAAATAAATTACTTAAAGTACAAAAATAATTTGAAATAATAATAGAATAACTATATTTAAGGTGCACACACGGCTTATTCAACCGTATTATGAGTTACTATGCTAGTAACTAACTCATATTATTGTACTAATCTTTTCTTATTTAAACATAAGTGGACACAAAATAATGTTGATTATAAATGGTTGTTTTTATTATTTCATACAGTGTCGTCACTTATTTCTGGTTCAGTTGATAGGACTCATTGTCCTGATTGCGCCTTTTGTTCAATTTTTATTAATTTATTATGTATATTTCATCTGCTGCTAATTTATTGTTTGAACAATAAAGACTATTATTTATTTATTTATTTATATTTATTTATTATATAAACCTTGACCAGAAAATTACATTTTTAATTAAGAGATTTACAAAAAATTACTTTTGACAAGAATAGATAATATTATCATAGGAGACGTTTTTATGCTACATTGAGATACACAACATATTTAGTTAATTATTTACTTTATATACAATTTTTAAGCTAGAACTTCGACAGCATAACAGGAAATTTACTCATTTGTACTTTACAATATTACCAACGATATGAACAATTACTATTTACCAATACTCTAATTTTGCACAATTTAATTAACATACTTTTTTTTTTTTTTTTTACTTTTTACATTAGAATTTTGGCTGCTATACTGGCTGAAGAACATACGTTCAACTTTATTTTTAAATGCATTTTTGAATGGATTAAAACAAATATTTCCCCTTCCACAGTTAATATCAAATCACAACTTAAAGGAATAGACCAGAAGAAATTATATTCCAAAACAATTGATGGGACTTACATAAATAACTTTAGTTTATCTCAAAACCCAACTGTAGCTCCGTAGCAGTGATCAGAAAATTTCAATTTATGCAACCCGCACAACATTATTTTACTAATTTTTGCATGTTTCTGACGTTAGAAATATAAATAGTCACGAAAATTGCATACTTTAATAGTATTTTCACACTCTCTCGTGGGGCTACATTGACATTCTGGTAAACATTGTCATCAGTTTTGAAGATCCCATTTCTTGTGTATTCATTAAAAAGCACATGTTGTTTTATGTTTATGTGGCTTTAACGAGGAACTATAGGTACAGTACATAGCACATAGAAATAGAGGCTTCTTAGAGATCACTTACATGTAGTATGGTTCGTGTTGTATATTATAGTTATATTCAATCACTAATTCATGAAAATATTAAGATATGAGAACGAATTTTTCTCATATTAATAAAAACTGCAGATTCTGTTTTTTCATTGTGAAGCCGTATAAAGCTCGTTGTATGCAATTACAGTTGTCACACGGCGCATGCAGTTTTTATACAGTACGGACTTTTGCTGTATTCAATTGTACGGTGTGCCTGTGATTTTACGGCAGTCACAGTTACATAAATTACCGACGTGTTTGCCGTTATTTTACAGTAAACTTTGCTAACGCTAACAGTGTTCTTCGAGCTTATTAGGAGCTAGAAATAAGGCTTTGAGTGAGGTTTAAAGCTTCTTTGCTATTAAAAAAAAAATATTAAAAAAAGAGTTTTTCCTATATGCTGGCGTATGTATTCTTGACCAACAAAATGACGGCTCTTAAATATGAGTGCAACTGGTCTACATAAGCCCCACTGTTGAAATATAGGAGCAAATTCAACGCCTTTAGATTTTGCAAAAAGTATCTAATGTTACAGCATTTGATTTTGTTTTGTATTGTTGATGTATTAGTTTTTTTTTATATATAAATCATGACCTTAGAATGTTCGTATAATACAAGTTCAAAAAAAAAAAAAAAAAAAAAAAGAGAAGATATTGTTGTCCTAGATGATCATCATGTTTTTATTTGTTTATATTATTATCTTTTTATATATAAATTTAAATAACAAAAACAAGGTTTACTATTCAGTCAAGCATGACATCTTTAGTCACGAATTAGCGAAAAACTTTAGAATTATTGTTCTTTTCTTTCTCTCTTTCTTTTTGATAAGATATTATATACCCTCTAGTTATTACATTTTAGATACCTGCACAAGATGTATTATATAGAATATTATTTTAGTATTTAATAGATTAGATACCCGCACTGTACTGTAAATGTATGTATGTTTAGCGAAAAAAAAAAAAAAAAAAAAAAAAAAAAAAAAAAAAAAAAAACAGAAGCAAACAACAACTTATTGCACATTCAATGATATATTTTATCTGTTTTTTTTTTTTCTTTACCAAATGTACTTGCATATTATAAAAATATTATTATGTTATTACTTTTTTTAAGCATTTGATTCGTATTTACAAAATATCGCACGGACAAAAATTGCATTACTAATGGAAGTTATATTATATCGTATATAAAATATATTTACAAGATAAATTATGCTATATATGGATTCATTGAAGTTAAAAATGAAGCTTTCGTCGTGGTAAAGAATAATATGTTTCAATTCCAAGTCCAAGTTTTAAACAAATGGACCAACAATGAATGAAAATTTATTCTTACGTAATAATTTCAGTCTATATTATTGATGAATAGTAATCATCATATTTTGTTATGATTATATATTATAAGGGTTGGGTCTTGTCTTGTATCTCAGTATTTCTAAATTTAAAAAGAAAACTTTCATTATACTTTAATGTTGTCATGATGTCTTATTTCAAAGTTAATTGTAACAGATGATAAAATTTTCAGAATCCGTAACCTGAGGGTCGGATTGGCCATAAGAGCTACTCCGCGATCGCGGAGTGCGCCCCCCCGAGCTGGCGCCCCTCTGCGCCCCGAAGGGGCGTTTTTGATATAAAAAAAAAAAAAAAAAAAAAAAAAAAAAAAAAAAAAAAACGTAGAAAGCTGAAAGGTTTCAAATATAATCAAACAAAATCTCAAACTGTTGTTTAATTTGCAAATCTCGAGCTTTTCTTCTTCGCGTGAGATACTACGACAAAGGGGGCGCCCAACACTCCATAATGTTGTAGTCGATCGATATTTTTTCGATAAGATCACGATCATTTGATCGGATCGGTGATCAGATTGACGCTTTTTTAAAAAAGTGTTGAATGACTCTAGGCATAGGGCGCTTGAGCTAAGCAATCTCAAATAATTTTTAGTAGAGTCAATTACTTAGTTAAGATACTACTTTAGAGGGTAGCGATGTTGTGGTAAAATTCAATTTTATATTTATTTTTTGGTTTATAATGAACCAAGGAACAATACTCCAAAAAGTTTCGACTCAAATCAAATCATCCGCAAATTATATAGCGTAACAAGTTGTTGGGCTACGCCGCCTTAAACACGTAAAACACACAAACTTCAAGCTCGATCACCGAGGGCCAAAATTTTCTTGATCAAATTAATCATAAACAAAAATATATACTGTACTAGTGTGTTCTATAGATCAAGTTTTAATTAAATTGACTTTTTAAACGATTTTTACGAGACATTTACGGAGAAAAAAAAAATTAAAATCGCATATTCAAATTAACATGGACAATTTGCGATAATTTTTTTCTCGAAAAATTCGTTCTAGAAATATCTGAAAAATCATTTTTAATTAAAATTCAACACGAAAAAACAAGCTAGTAATTTTTTTAACTGCTTAAAAAAATCCGGTTCAAAAAAAAAAAAAAAAAAAAAAAAAAAAAAGAGGTCAAAAGCGGGGTTCAAATATACATTCATTAGCATGGGGGGTGGGGCATTTTACGAACTTTGACGCTCTGTTGTGACGAAAGTTTTTGAGATAGAATGTTTTGGATTTCTATTTTGGGTACATCAGCCTGAACTTAATTAAAAAAAATACACTCCTACTCTAAGTAGTACCTTAAAAAAAACTAAGAACTTGAGCTGTTGCAATTTGCAAAGCTGTGCCATTTTGCGCAAATGTACAAAACAGATTTAAATATCTCAAAGGAGATAAATTAATCGCAAAAAAAAAAAAAAAAAAAAAAAAAAATGGAAGTGTAAGAACAAAGATAGAAATTAAATCTACACTCTCAAGTACAGAAATGCAGGGGCGTCCAAACTGCTTAGCAAATTTTTAATGAAATAAGTACTAATAACATTTATGTATATGATGTACCATTCACCCTATTCATGTCTGTTAACCCCCCTTTTTTTTTCAGACCTGCTCAATAAAAATAAAAAGACATGTTACTACATATTTTACTACCAAATTTTAATTAAAAAATAGAGTCAAAAAAACAAGATTCCCAAAAAATTTCGCCTCCGGCGGTAAGGGGGCTCTGCCCCCCTTAACCCCCCGCAAGGGGCTTCGCCCCCTTGACCCCCTTCAGGGGGGCTACGCCCCCCTGACCCCCCATCTGGGTGTTAGCGCCCCTATGGGTGTATCGCGGAGTGCGCCTTTCCGTCCCAATCCGACCCTGCGGGTAACCATCAGATATAAGTTATAAGAGAAAATATAAATATTAAAATTAACATAAAAACTTAAACTTAAAAAAAAAAATAAAAAATAATAAAAAAAAAAATAAAATAAAATCTTTGAATTTAAAACATTTTTAACGATACCTTTTATCCTAATGCATAACTGTATATTAACTGTGCAAAATTCAGATTTTTCTTTCTTTACAAATTTTTAGTTAAATCCCGAAGTTGCTAATTTTCCGCCTTAATATTTACTCAAGTTCACACATATTTTACTGAATATTATTATACTTCTAATAATATGCTCCTCCACTAATAAATATTTTTACGTTTTTATTGCACTAAAATTATTGATACTTATCATGATAACTTTTTAAATTAAATTATTATTTAATAATAAGAATAACTTCAAAATAAAAATGACCTTTTTTTATTCATATTATTATTATTATTTAATTGTAAATTTTATTTATAAATTATTGGCTCATATGACATTTAACAGTTTCATCAAAAGCAATTTTTTTTTCACGAATGTTTGTGTATACAAAATATAAAAATTATGAACAATAATGTTCTATAAATGGTACTATTTTTAATGTGTCTGTAACTTATAGTATTATATTTATACAACAATGTTATAAAATTACAATGACAAATATTGCGAGAATAAATTTATTATTTATTATATTGTCGCTACAAAATTTTATTCTTGTAAGACCCCATTTTATAACTTCAAAATATATATTAATATTTCCCTAATCATATATCCTAATTTATTTTCATCTAATGTATACATGCAATTGACTTTCAAATTAAATAACAAAAAAAAAAAAAAAAAACGGGTCCGATTTTGAATAAAGACAAATCTTAATTTAATTAAGTGCACCAATTTACACGTACGATCATAATACGGTTTGAGGCTAATTAAGAGATATTGTAAAGCGATTTAAGGGTTGTATACAGATGGCTTGTATCTCACAATTTTAAAAGAAATATTTGAAACTTTATGATGCCATTTGAAAGTAAACAGTATCAGCTACCTACGATAAAATTTTCAGAACATCAGATAAGAGAGAAAATAATTATTAAATTTAACATGGGCTCTTATGGGACTAAAACTTCAAAAAATCATTATTTAAAATCTAGCATGGTGACCCTCCAATTTTTTTTTTTTTACATGTTTGAAGATACCATATCCTAATGTATCGTGCAAAATTTCAGATTTTTCTTTCTATACAATTTTTAGTCAAATCCCGCAGTACCTGATTTCACGCCTTAACGGAGCTGGAATGGCTTTGTGGGGAATCAGGCTAAGGCAGTTGACTCGTCTGTGTTTAATTCTTACCGAGTACAGGTTCGAGACACTGCCGAGTACTTATACGTAAAGTATTATGACAGCACAACACAATACTTATTGAAATGCATTCTAGATGTGCATAATTAATGCGATGGTACAGTCTTTTTACTAAAAAAAAAAAAAAAAAAAAAAAAATTCTATTAGCTTATGGCCATACAATGCAATCAGATGTATATAGATTTCAATTGACGCAAAAGTCCAATTAAATACAAGTTATTTCCATATGCCAAAATAAATCAATGTTTTCGTAAAAAGACTGTACCGTCCACAGCCTGCCTATAGGGTTTCCACGGTTTCTCTGGACTGTCATGGTGAATGCCGGTCTTTGTATTTCGGCCATGTCTGGTCTCTGAGTGCGGTTTAAATCGTAAACATCGATTAGACTAACTTCACAGGATTATAGTAAAGGTGTAGCACAATATTGTAAAAAAAAAAAAAAAAAAAAAAAAAAAAAAAAAAAAAAAAAAAACTAAAGAGAAATCTGATTTTCTAAAGTGAGATACTGAAAGAACAAAACTACTCTACATATATACAATAATGTGGTGCTTTATTGATTGACTATAATATAGAAACAAATTTATGTTGAGTTGAGTATAGTAAGTTAACTGTTTAGTAAAGAAAATCGTGACAATCACCGTGAGAAATTTTTTTATGCTACAACACGCCCTTCTCTCTCTCTCTCTCTCTCTCTCTCTCTCTCTCTCTCTCTCTCATCTTATACGCATGATAACCTCTTTTCTTTAGAACTATTAATAATTATTACTATTTTTTATATGTAGCAGAAATACGGATATGATGCTAATACTACAAATTTCAAAAAAAAAAAAAAAAAAAAAAGGATTTTAGAATTTCTCTTTTAAACTGTGAAACAGCTGTATTTTTTGTTATAATTTTACTATTATTATTAGTATTTCAAGGTGAATAAGAATTTGGGTCCTACTGTATTATGTATTTTATTATTCCATATTCTGTTATAACTTTTTATTATTATTATTAATATATTCAATGTTTAGGATTTTTTATAATCAATAATTTTGCTATTTTTATTGTATATATTTGAAAATTATTATCTAGCACATGTTATTAAAGATAGCAAGACCTACCATGGCAGCATATTTTATCACGTCTACTCTTTACCATAAAATAGTTCCATTCAATGCACTAAATTTTGGTGTTTAATAGTTTATTAATTTTATTATATTAGTGATAAATATTTACGATTGAAATTTGAAAACAGTGATTATTTATTATAATACTGATTAATCAGTATTTATAGATAAATAAAAGGGTATGGTTTATAATAGGGTATGAAATATGAAAAACTCAGGGATCCTATTTACCACTGCACAAACAGTTTACGATAACTCACTTGAATATGGTGATCAGTATAGGGTGTATGCGGGTGACGTCATATTTATTGCGCTTGAAGGCCATACTGGAGTAGTGCATAACATTGCTCAGCATAGGACAAACTTCATTTAAGCCAATTTTCTTTGGGAAATCGGTTAATTTTTTGTTATTGTTATTTTCTCACATACTTGAGATACTAATTCAACATATTTACAGCATCAATGCTCTCAAAAATATTGCATTTAAAACTGACAAAAGGATTTTTTTTCCTATGCCACCTATGTTATTGAGTTATCCAACATGGCGTCGACTTTAACATAAATGCATACGCCCTTTATGCACCCAATACTTAATTAATGTCCCTCACTCTGTAGATCGAATGAATGTCATTTCATATTTCATTACTATGATTTGTAATTTAATTATATTTAATAATTTTATTATAAAAGTAATATTTATGCTCAAATAAAACCAATATTTTTGTACAATTTGCATATTTTAAATAATATATTTAATTAAATTTAATAAAAATATTTTATGAAAATTGTTATTATTGTTTAATAATCTTGTATAAATTTGTAATAACTGTATAGTTATTATTTTGTTATAGGTACTTCCTCTTTTGACCATCACGTGACTTCCAAGGTCACCCCTGCACCTGAAAATGAGGTAGGTCATTGTCGTAATATTACATTATTATTATACTATAAACATGCATGTTTAATAATAATAATATTAAAAATATATTGAACATTAGAGAAATAACGTTAACATATTGTTATCAGGTTCTATTGATATTAATTTTTAGGACATTTAATCAAGGACGAAAAAATTATATCTAACTTAAGGGAGTAGGGTACCAACCTTATATCTCAAAACTCAAGTGTGTTTTAGGTATAAATGTGATGTTATTGTGTAGCTTAGGGTCACACCTAGCCGTGATAAAAATTCAAGATATTTGACCGTCCCGAAAAAAAAAGTATTGAAATTAACATTGGGCCTTATGGGCTTAAATTTAAAAAAATCATATAAAATTAATTTGCACAGTGACCCACCAAAATTTTTATATATTTGCATTTGTCTCAAGCTGAAGTATCATTGTGCAAAATTTCAGATTTTTTTTGACGAGAAAAGTTTGAGTCTAATGGCCGACCTCGGTACCCTACTCCCTTAAATGTGAGCCATCATTATGGCTATATATAGGTTTAGAATGTCAAAATCCTTATAAATCAAAAAATTTGCATGGTGATATTACCAAAAATTTTTCTTGTATTTTAGTATTAAATTGTTAAGTTATAACGAGCAAATGCACATGAAAGAAGAAAAAAGGTCCCGTTCCACTTGACAACCACTAATCACCTGATCGTTATCCCTCTGTTTATATTTAAAAGCGACAGAATTAATGAATGATTCTAATGGAGGTTATCGGTGCGATGAAAATCATTGACATTTCCTATGTGCTTAACGTAAAAGTGTGTCTAGTATTAATCATTTTAAATACATTTTCAACCTCGGTCCAAAAAAAAAAAAAAAAAAAATGCTTAAAACGTACTACCAAAATAGCAAAGGATAGAAATTTAGATAGAAAAATAATAAAAGCATTTTCCTGGACGCCTCAACATTGCTTTCTTGAACATGCGCATTTCATTTGAATTACCCAAGTTGATCGTCATTTTAGGAGCAGAGAACAGGGTTTACGAATAGCATTACTGTTGGCTTATTGCGAATTTTGCTATTATATATATACTTGAAAATGTTAATTAAATATAAAATTTCCTATTATTTATATTATTAATACGCAAAATTGCACGAAAATAATGTTACTTTTTAGAAATAAAAAGAATCACAGATCTGTAATATATATATATATATATAAATATATATATATATATTACGAACAACATTTGTGTTTAATTAAAAAACATGTTATTTTTAATTTTCTGTGATATAGAAAATCATCAATATGTTGTTTTTGTTCTTTTCTTATATATTTTTTATCACAGTTGCTAATTGAAAATAAATACTATATAGATTGATAGTGACCGTAATGTGTTGGTTCTAATATTTTTACCGTATTTGTCAAAACAATAAAATTTTGCAACGAATTTACCGTTTCTATATAATCTATAATAGGTGTTATCGGCATAGCGCGTTAGACAATCACAGGTGTCGGTGAAAAGAGGTGCACTAACACTAATTTCCTAATCTATAATTATCATTGAGGAATATCATTCTCTTTCCTTATAGCTTTTATTCACATATTTATACTGCACAGTGTTTAGAAATTTTCAATAAATAAAATGTTTTTCAAATTCTTTTCGTTGAGAAACCTATTATTTTTAATTGTATTCTTTTAAATGTGATGGTGTACCGCATAGCACGGAAATAAAAAAACTTGCACAACTATACACTGAAAACTGAAATACAACACTAAAATTGAAAGTTATTGAAGTTGTGTCTGTCAATATCAAAAAGTGCTTCTTACATTTGCAATAAAGATGAGTTTCTTATCTTATCAGTATCCAGCATGTCATCATGCACCTTTGTTAAAATTGTTGTAAAACACTGTATACTTATTGTTAGTTGTCAGTAAAAAATTTAAAATTAAATGTAAAATAACTTTTTTTTTTTTTATTATATATTATATTTAAAAATATTTATATTAAATTTATTCTGCTGCAAATTTCTGTGCTTAAAATTTAAAGAATTCAAAGTGAGTTGAGCACATTAAATACTAAGAAGAATTAATAAGAATATGTATTGAAACTTGAAACTTTATAACTATAGTAACTTTTATTCGGGGGTCGTCAAATTGAATATGACCCACACGCTGTTAGGTTACAAGTTACTTGGCGGGTGAATGTAATGAAATGTGAATTTATTTGATAAAAATAATGATTTTTCCGATACCTAAATAGGGAAGCTTTGATGAAGAGTTTGATAACATTGGCTATAGTAATTAGAGAAGAAGCTCAAGAAGAACTTATAAATAATTTTTTCTCTCACGTCAGGGCATGAGTAGCTGATTGATTGAAACTTAAAAATAATTTATATTGATAATTTCTTTAATTAGGCCCTCTCCTTAAATATTTTTCAAACATGTAAAAGGACATTATCTGAAATTAAACTGTATCATGATGTTATTAATTAATTTATGATTTAAATCAGTTATAGAATTTGCCATAAACATGCGACTTCAATTAATGATACTCTCTGATAGAAAATCATTATATTTATTTTCTATTAAGAAACACTTAAAAATATGTCCTTTGTTCGTACACTCTGGGCACCCTGGCCATAAGAGGATGAGTTTTTTTTTTTTTTTTACAACCGAATACACCCCTTTTTCTCAGATTATCCTACCCCACCCCCTCCGAGATAAACATATGCACCACAATTTTATACAGGTGATCAATGTTATATCGAAATGTTAAATTTTATTCTATAATTTGATTATAATTTGAGAAAAGGGGGTGCTTCCGGTTGAAAAACCTCTCATCTTGATTCGGCAATGGTATACAGTATAACTCATTTTAAGTTGTATATAGGGTGAATGCATTCATGTTAAAGCTAACGCCATGTTGGATCACTTAATAATATGGGCCGCATAGGAAAATGATTAATTTTGAGAGTTTAAAGCTACTTTAAGCAATATTTTTTAGAGTAGCTAAAAACAACGTTTGTCCTATGCTGAGAAATGTTATTCATTATTCCAGTATGGCGCCCAAGCGCATTAAATATGACGTCATGCGCATACACCCTATAGTCTGCGTGTAGTAGACTTTTAAAAGACACTGTAACTATGGATGTGATTCAAGTTGACAGGGATACCATTTCCCAGCGCGTTGAAACTTTCAGAGGATTTAGTGCTCAACTAAAAGGTCTTGCAAAAGCTGAAAGATAAAGAAAAGGCACCTCTTGTATATTTGCAAACCCAATCCCCCCTTCCCCTAAAAAAAAAATCTAATTTAATGAAACTAAAATTAATTTCTAAGTTCAAAAATTTATATAATAAGCAAAAAATCACTAATAAAAAGCTACTTTTCTTTATATAACCAGTTGTATTTAGACAAAAAAAAGTTCCATAATATAATAATTGTATATAAAATCTCACACGCATAAAAATATTTTATATTTTTCAAGGTGAGAGAAATAAATTAAATTTCTGTTTAAAAATTATCGAGCCGGAACTTTAAACTATTATAAACATTTTTATTTCCATATAGAAGAAACCATAGATAATAACAAGTGATTATATTATATATAGAGAAATAAAATAATTTAACCTTGCAACTATGAAACCTACACACAAGATAGCTAGCTCTTTTTTTTTTAAATATTTAATGCCCAACAGCTAAATTGATAAAAAAATAACAATGGTTTGTTTATAGCAATTTTTTTTCTATTTAGTTTGTCTTTAATTTTTGAATGGAAATAGTTCAGACTTCAGACTCAGAGCTATATTTTTATTTTTCTGTGTTTTTTTGGTTGCTTTTCATTATTTTTTTTTTAAAGATTTGCTCGCTTTTACTGAGATATAGAATATAAGAAATCAATAAATGATACTGTGATATATCTTAATTATACACGTTGCTATATAATATAGTTAAACATGAAGGTTATCGGAGATGAAAAAGTCTTAAAATTTTCTATTTACTTCCAACACAAAGGCTATATATAAACCTTACTTAAAACACGTATTTTGAGCGTAATTTTTTTATAGATAAAAGTTGATATTTACAGTATTTTTATTACAGTTTTACTCTTTTTAATGCAGTTTTTATTAAGTATATGATTCACATCCTAATAGTTAGTTTTGATCAATGGTTTAAATTTGCGATTTGACGCCAGCATACATAATATTGACTTTTTTTTTCGTTTTTGTTCTTTTTATATATATATATATATATATATATATTATTATATATTTTTTACAACTTAAAAATATTATATTCTTGACTGCTGTTGTTTTTCATAAAGGATAGAATGCTATGCTCGAGAAAAAAAAATAACGCTATAGAAACACTTAATTTTCTAAGAATGTTATGTGGTGGCCTCTGTACAAGGTACCACCTATATTCTTTATTATATGGTACCACTTACTTCATTGTCCACCTCGGACTCTGTCATTAAGTCATTATGCAAAACTGTAGACTTGAAGAGTGTAATGTATTTATTATGTTTATGTATGTATATGTACACCTTGGTGTTTAAGAAATTAATTAATTAATTTTCTACGAAAATGGTCAAAAATTATGTTTGTCATATACTGGGCAATGTATCTTATATTTTCTCAAGTATAGTGCGTAATTTCATATGCAACTTCCACATTAAATTTTATGATAATATATAGAAATACCGCATGTAATAAGTATTGGCTTGAAAATTTTATTATTGTTATCGAAACTTCATTTTTATAAGCTTCTAAAAATGTATATAAAAAAAGTATTATATATTATACCTTAGTAAACAATGAGATGAATCAGAAACATTTTTTTTCCTTTTTTTTTTTTTTTTACAACGTAATGGCTGCAAAGCAATTTTTTTTACTATAATTTCTGAATTATAGTGCAGTTTGTGATTATTGTCACTCAAGGAAAACAAATAATAATAACAACAATACGTGAAGGTTGATATAATTTGGTGTCTTATGAAGCGTCAAAGTCAAATTTAGTAACTTTATTCACCTGTTTACATAAATATTTCAAGCATATCGGTGTAATACTCGCTTCAGTACTTACTTAATAATCTATTATAACATACGTAGTGATTTTATTAAAACTTCAAGGACATTATTTTCTTTTTTTTTTTAATTAAAAATAAATTTAAAAACAATTGTACAGATATTATTTTATAATGCAATTTTATTTTGTACATGAATAGTTTTAAACTATTTAAAAAAAATTATTATTATTATTATATTTTTATTTTTTATATAAATTAAAAATTACTTACAATTGCATATTATATTGTTGAAAGAAAGCAAATACCTACTTACAATATGTCTTTTTCATGGCTATGCAACTGTCATAGAATTTTAGAATAAAAGTGATTAATATAGAAGTTATAGCAAGAAATAAATTACTTTAATTACAAATGCATATTTGCAGTGCTATAATAAGATGCATTTCAATTCTGAAGAAGATTCATGTTTCACCACACTTTTAATTATAGAAGTTATCAGTGAAGCACGTTTAAAAAGCTTCTATAGGAACTTTAGAGGATTCTCTCTTAAGTTCCTATCTAATAGCATTACTAGAATTTTTTTTTTTTTTTTTTTTTTTTTAGAAAACTACTGCAACTATAGGTTGGAAATATGTAAATGAGGGTTACTAGTAGAACACTTTTAAATAATGTTCCAAGCTTATAAATAAAAAAAATGTATATTTTATATTTTTTTCACCACCGAAAACGAAATTCTTTATAGTAAAAATGTGTTAAAAATTGGTTGCCAATAAGTAGATGATAACGACTAAACATTTGATATAATATACTTTTGGTATCTATATTTCATATAGGAAGAAATTAATATAAAAAGTGTGATCACAAAATAATAATCAAATAACAACATCTTAAAGGCGTAGAATATTTTGAACAACAAAACTTGCATAATATCCTAACATACCTAAATATCAACGTTAATTTAGCTGGAGGTATTAATTTCTAATTTACTCTCCATTCACAAAATGTCAAATGCGGGTCTATGACGTCACAGCTCACCTGGTCTACGCGCACGGAAAAAGGCAAATTGTGACGTCATAAACACGCATCTGACATTTCGTAAATGGAAAATAAACTAGAAATCATTGCCTCCGGCCGGCAGAAGGTATGTTAGGCAAGTTTTTTTGTTCAAAGTGTTCTACGCCTTTAAAAAATAAAATCATATCTTTTGTAACATTTGTAAGTTTTAATATAATAATTGCGCTCTTAAAATTAAAAGTATCAGTTTCACTTTTTTGATTGTTTTCAAGTGCATAATTAAAATATAATAAAAGGTTTTATTAATTTATTTTATTTGTTAAATCGACATATTTTATAAAAATTGACAAATCAAAAAAAAAAATGAAAAATTAGGTTATCCTCGTAATGATTTATGATACGATAAGCATTTTTTTTTAAATATATTTTTCACTGCCGAAATGTTGCGCAAAAATTATTAAATTATAACCTCGTTAAAAAGTGTCACCTAATTTATTTATTTTCTTGTAAGATTGAAAAAAAAAAAAAAACGAAGAAAATAATTTAGTAAAATCTTGAATTAAATGTTAATAAACTAAGATTTTTTTTCTTGAAATTTTCTTGATTGATGCTTTAAGTGTTAAATTTTTGATGTCAGAAAAGTCACGATTATTTGAAGAAAAAGAAATTTAATGAGTTCACGATCTTTCGTGCAATCCTAACTCATTTTTCATTCAAATATAACTGTTCACTTTTTTTTTTATAATGCATCACGAGAAATTGCATCATTTCACAATATCTTTGAAATATGAAGATTTTTTTCTAGTTATAATATATAATATTAATGCTCACGATTTAAGTAATAAACTCATTTATTTGTTTATTCATCTATCTATTCATTTCTATTTAATCCTCGCCTTATTCATTTATTTTAATTTTGTGACATTGTGTGAAAAATGATTGTATACATTAAATGTAAAAGTTATTATTATTTTTTGTGAGTTTGTAATTTAGCACCTGTTGTTATTATTATTATTATTCTTTTAGTCATTTAAAAGTTTCAGTATACAAATTTACCTATGATATCAACTTTAGAGACAATAAACATTTGCTGGAAAAAAAAAAGCGAGAGAACTAATTATAATATAAACATGGACTAAATGGTCTTACAATTGATAAACGGAATCTCTTATTTCAAATGTGAAAAGTTTCTGTGTATCTAAATCAAACTTTTAGTTTTTATACTAAATGCATATTAGTCAAACAGAATTTATTTATTATATGCATTTTTATTTTTTATTTGCTATATTTTTAGCCCATTATCATTTTTTTTTATTATTATTGTTTATATATGTAATTTAAAAATAATTATTTACCATATTTCATTTTATTTTATTTTCTAATTTTAATAAAAATAATAAAAATAATGAAATAAAAATTTAACTTTATCATGTTATTGTAAGAAATTATAGTAAAAAAAAATTATATAATTAATCTCATACATATGATGTTATATTGTGATTCACTATCAAATATTTCAATTCCAACAGAGATGTGAGAAACTGACTAGTAGAAGTTCTGCGTAGTGTGAAAGTAATATTAAAGTTTGTGATTATTCAGTAAGTTTTATAATATGTATATTTCTGTACATTAAAATACTTATTATTTAAATTCTATTTTGATAATGGCTACATGGAGATTTCAGTTGACGCCATAATCCTTATGTTATTTCCATATGCCTATAGAATTCAATACTTTAAGTATAAAAAGAGTACGTTTAGTAGATGAAGAAGAAATAAAATGTATTGAAATTAATTTGTATAACCTTATAGATGTAATTTTTGGAAAAATTCTTAAGTTAAAATTTTGAATGGTGAACTTCAAAACTTATTCTTAACAGTATAGGTGTATACGATAAAAATTAATTTTTAATTTGACAGCTGAAATTTCTGTTTGTAGTAGTACACGAAAAATATAATTCAACACACTATTGGCAGTTACAGTACTGTCATTTTACTAAAAAATGATTTTCTATTGCCATATGGGAATAACACGTATTTAGATAGAGTTTTGCGTCAACTGAAATCTCCATCTGATTGCATTGAATGGTCATAAGCCAATACAAATTAATTTTTTAGTTAAATGACTGTACATGAATCAAGTATAAATTGCGATATGTACAACCTAAAACAGATATTAATATATTACAATTTGTTACCTATATACTATTGAAGAAATATCATCTAACATATATTTATAGGTGAGATACACCTCTAAAATAATATATTTTTCTTGCAATAAGTATTAATGGAAGTTATCGGTTTAAAACATTTCTATTGCTTAAAACACGTAAGAGTATGTCTAGCATTTCTCATTTAAATTTCTTCAAAATCGTTGGAATAATTTTCTGATAATTTACATAAGAAAATTTCTTCCCCATAAGCGTAATGTTAAATTAGGGGACCCTTAGCTTTCTCCTCGTTACCCCGCTCGCTTATACGCTACATGCGTAGTGAAGTATTTTTATCAATATGTATTCCAGCCAGTTTAAAGTTAACCTCTTAGGAATTATTTTTACAAAAACGTTATTTAAAGTTATATGTTATAACAAACCGTGAAACATATTATTTAATATAAATTATATTATAAATAAAGAATAATAATACGTAATTATATTAATAAAATAATACACAAATGATTTGGCTAATGTTTATATTATTAATTTGTAAATTTTAAACAAATTTAAATTAAAAAAATTATGTATTTTTTTATCTACTTTCTTAGAGTACAAAATGTTGCTTTTAAAAGTAAATTACAAAAAAAAACATGTACATAAACTCAAGTAAATGTATTGTATTAAATTAAACGTAATAATAAGAATAATGAATAATATTATGAATTATTTATAGACTATAGAATGTAATTAAATAATAAACGATGGTTGATGATTTAATATTCTCAATAATTGAACGCTGCTATATTATAAAAAGGTGCGAAGTTTAATTGTTTGAGAGTTTTAACAACAATGAAAATGTGGTGTGAATTTCTCAGGGTAATTAAAATAATAAGTAATTGATCTTGTTACCATAGTAACGTTCACGTGAAGTTCAATTGAAGATTTAATTTTTTTTTTCAATGTCATTAGGTTGTCAGTATGATGCATTTCCTGTGGAAAAATGAATATAATTTCTCAAAATTGCTTAAGGGAGAAGGGTACCGACCTTATATCTCAATAACTAGAAGTGTTTTGGGTCTAAATTTGGTGTCATTTTGTAGCTAAGAGTCACACCTATAGCTGTGATATAAATTTCATGATGTTTGACCGTACTGAAAAAAAAGAAGAAAAAATATTGAAATTAACATTGGGCCTTATGGGCTTTAAATTTAAAAAAAATCATGTAAAATTAATTTGCACGGTGACCCCCTAAAATTTTTATATATTTAAAATTGTTTCAAGCTGAAGTATCATTGTGCAAAATTTCAGATTCTTTTGACGAGAAAAGTTTGAGTCTAATGCTGTGTAATGGCCAACGTCGGTCCCCTACTTCCTTTTAAGTGAAATAGTTTTGTGGTGAAAAATAATTAAAATTTTATATTGAATAAAAACAGTTTAAAAGTGCGTCGTCTGGTAATTAAGGTATCCTTTATTTACACGCAAAAAATAAATAAATAAATTTTTGCTGCAGTTCTATCATTACAGCATAAATGATGCTGAATAAGAACAACATAAATATTTATACCTATGTTGTATATATATATTTATTTCACAGTATACCATAAATTATGCTGTATTGAACAAATTGTGCCTAAAATGAGCTAGCATATTACGTATATTTATTTTTGTCCGTGCGCATATTTTCGAACTCGTTACCAGTGTACTTATCCCCCCCCCCCCCCCCCCCGTCCAAAAAAATCCATGAAGATAATGAATAGAAAAATAGGGTGTATGCGCATGACGTCATATATAATGCACTTGGACACCATACTGAGAATATAGTATGAATAACATTGCTCAGCATAGGAAAAACTTCATTTTTGGCTATTTCCATTGAAAAATCAGTCACGTAATTTTTTGTTAAAACTGCTATTTTTCTCACATACTTGAGATACTAATTCATTATTTTAAATCAATGCTCTCAAAAATATTGCATAGTGTTTTTAAACTGGCAAAATGAGTTATTTTCCTATATACGGACCATGTTATTGAGTGATCCAACATGTCGTCGACTTGTAAAATGAATGCATAGTTCCTATAGATGATCCTAAGCTCCTCACCGATAACCTCCATTGCAAATTTTTTCTTTAATTATATATAGACTATATTGTACATACAATAATATTAGTAAGTACTTCATGTATTAATTTGTGTTATATATGCATTGTAGAAAAAAGAGAGTTAATTTTACGGAAAAAGTAAAGAAAAAGAAAGCAACAAACTGCAATTAGCAATGGGGGGAAAAATTTTTATCTAGTTTTTATATTTATAAAGCTTGTTTAATTTTTTTTTTTTTTTTTTTTTTTAATTTTATATAGTCATACAATTAATTTGATTTTCAAATGAAGTTTTTAGATTGATCAGATTCCTTGCAAATATTGCTTTAATTTAACAGATATTTTACAAGCAAATAATTATCTACTAAATTTTTCTTTTGTAAAAAATGGCTAAAAGTATGGTTAAAAAAAATTAAATTTTGAAATATTTAAGTTGAATGCAAAATATGATTTCAAGAATTTTGAAGTTACAAATTTATGTTATTTTAATATAACTTTTTTTTTTTTTTTTTTTTTTTTAATTACAATATTTATGTATATTATATAATATATTATTATATTTGCGAAAAATATAGTATTATAAATTGATAATAAAAGTTAAGTTAAATTTTAAAATTATTAAAATAAAAATTTTAAATTAAAACATATTCCAATGTGTGTTAAATTACTTGCAATAATACTTATCATGCTTCATGCTTTGGACCTAGGATGCAATATCTGAAATCCGTTTAAATGAAAAGTGAATACTCTTTTTACTGTTGCTCTGATAAGAGGCCAGAAATAAGAAATTATACAACAAAAGTTGATGCAAATTGATTCGATATAATAATTTAATTCTTTATTTCATAGTAGAAATAAATTATTAATATTATATAAATTTTAATACTTATTGTTGAGGTTAATTATAATTATGTATCAATGAATAATGATAAATATTTTAATTTTCTTACTTACAGAGTCCCAAAAATCCGTAAAACAATTGTAAAAAATATATGACAAATTGGACTTTATAATTTATAATAAATACTTAACGGAAATAAATATTAAATGACTATGGGTTACATATTTACATTATTACTGAATAGGAAATTACTTCAAATTCATTCATTTATTACAAATAATTAAGAATGCTTGTTACGCGTTACCCATCAAAAGCGTGCAATATATATGCTATATAGAAAACGGCGGGGAACCCCTAATTTACTATTCTTCAGCACTGCAAAATCACTGTTTAATAAGCAATTACTTAGAAAACTACTCCAATTAGGACTAAGAAATATAAATGACACGTACCAGATACACTTTTACATTTTACATATGCCAAAAAAATTGGACATAATTTTTTTATTAATAAGAAGCATTAAGAATAATCATATTTAGAAATAAATTGATGTTAAAAAAATGTATCCTTTTGATATACTAATGCCTTTTACAAAACGAAAAAAAAATAAACAAAAAAAACAAACGAGAAATGATAATTTTTACTTCTTGCAGGACTTGAGATAGTTTTTACTTTTGCACGTGATTGCAAAAAAATGCGGATATCAATTATTTTGCAAGTTGTCCTTGTATAAGAGTGCAAAAACTTAATGTTCAAGGTCGTACAACTGCTTTTTAATGTTTTTGCTCATCTAATGTGTATCATTGTTATTATTATTATACTACGTGTATCGCATACCTGTATGTAATAATGTGATCTTGTAAGAATCATTAATGAAGTTTATCAGAGTTATAGAGTTTATCATGCACTATATAACTTAA
The DNA here is from genome assembly GCA_949318235.1 of Ecdyonurus torrentis. NCBI lineage: Eukaryota > Metazoa > Arthropoda > Insecta > Ephemeroptera > Heptageniidae > Ecdyonurus > Ecdyonurus torrentis. The sequence continues at coordinate 15,528,141 of OX439133.1, forward strand.
ATTATGTTAAATATTCTATATAGGGTGGTTTTACTCATTGATTTGAGATTACGCTACGAAGCCATAAAGTATGGGAACAACTTAAGCTATTACATGCAGGAATAGGTAAATTTTTATCTTTTAGTTTTTTTTATTATTTTTTTTTTATATTAAATTTTAAATGTTAATTTTTTTTATTATTATTATTATTATTTTTTTTTACTAAGAAATGCTATTTATAGAGGCTCAAAGATATTAAAACAAAAGAAAAATATTAAAATTAAATGCGTCAAATTTTGTAAGCAAACTACCACATATGGAGGTCACTGTTTTTGTTATACTATACAGGGTATTCCGTGTTTATTTATTCAAACATGGCGTCAGTGCGCAATATTGCAACCACTGTTATATAAATATGATAATATTTTTTTTTATCATTATTATGAAAAAGATTAAGTTTTTATTTACAAAAAACATCGTTGTTGTTTTTTTACGTTAAACAGAACGTGCTTGCTAATAGATATAATATACACGGACACATATATGTAATAATTATGCTATAGCTAAAGGCAGCAACATAAATGCTTAAATGCAACAACACGATTTCTATACTATATTGTATACATCGATTATACTACAAAGCATAATACAGTACTTCAGATGTTCAGCATAATTGATTACAAAATAGAAACATTTGAAATAGACAATAGAAATTATTCAATGCAACATGAATTACGTTTTTTTTTCTTTTATAATAGTTTTATAATCGAATAGATATAGTATGATTGTAAAAAGAGATTTGCAAATTTATTTTGCAATAGTGCAACTAGTTACATAAAAAAAGAAATAGTATATTATTTTCTAAATAAAAAAACTTAAAAAAAAAAGCTAGCAAAGTAACTTATTTAATGAGGAATTACGAACTTTTTGACGTCAGTTTACTTATTCAATTTTTCAAACAATCTATGAAAAGTTAAGAAGTTCATTCATTCAAAAAAATTTTTATCTATGAAGCAACCTTACATTTTGTTTAATACTAGGTAGCTTCCTTATGCAAATTTAAACACATACAAAAAAAGAAAAAAAATCCTGGTCATTCTGTGAATAGTAAATTGTATTTTAAGGTTCTGCGTAAATTGATGACTTGCAGTATTTTTTTTTCTTCTATATAATACAAACTTTAAGAAATAAAGTATATTTCTATAAAATGAATTAAATAACGTATTATAGCGAGATTATCCATCATTAATGCCAGTTTCAGTAATGAAAATTTGTCTACTAAAGTTGAAAATACGTAATTGAATAATTGTATTTTATATCCCTCATATAAATATTTCGTGCCTCGGTGAAAAGGTAAATAAAGGGGAGTTGCTAAAGGATATTAAATTATCACCGATAACTCCGCATTTATCAATAAAATAGCACTATAATATTAAAAATGTATACCACTTATACAAAACAAAAGAGACAAAAACACTTTAAAACAAACGTACTAGAATTTGTGTCTGAAAACATTTTTTTATTTTTTATTTTTTTTAGTGTCAATGATTATCTTCATATCTTGACACCATATAACCATAGTAAAATTTGCATTAAACGATGTTTTTAATTGCACCAGTCTTCTCTGTGAGTGTACGTATGAAGTGTGTGTATGTGTGTGTGTGTGTGTGTGTGTATATATATATATATATATATATATATATATATATATATATATATATATATATATATATATATATATATATATATATATATATATATATATATATATATATATATATATATATATATATATATATATATATATATATATATATATATATATATATATATATATATATATATATATATATATATATATATATATATATATATATATATATATATATATATATATATATATATATATATATATATATATATATATATATATATATATATATATATATATATATATATATATATATATATATATATATATATATATATATATATATATATATATATATATATATATATATATATATATATATATATATATATATATATATATATATATATATATATATATATATATATATATATATATATATATATATATATATATATATATATATATATATATATATATACCTGTATATTGTATTTTATGAGATAAATTATATGTGCACTGTAACGTAATGGAAAAAATCTTTAATAACTATACTTAATATCTAATATCTAATAAGTTAAAAGAAAAATAAACAAATGAATGAATGAATGAATGAATGAATGAATGAATGAATGAATGAATGAATGAATGAATGAATGAATGAATGAATGAATGAATGAATGAATGAATGAATGAATGAATGAATGAATGAATGAATGAATGAATGAATGAATGAATGATCGATCGTATGATACAGTACTGTACAGTAGATTTGTTATACATAAATGCATGCATGCATATTCATTTATTTGTTGTATAGTTTTGAGCAGTAAAATAATTAAAGGCCGATTCTCATTTAAAGCAATATTATTTAACTATTTGCTGTGGAAAGTTACAGCAAATGAATGAATATTATGGGAATGATTCTTTAGAATAATAATCATGCTTCTTCCGGCAGATTATTGTTTTTTCTTGCAATGAGAAAAAACAAAAATCTATTTTTAAGTTCTAATACAACAACACTGTGAAGTGTTCAAAAAAAAAAAAAAAAAAAAAAAAATGTAGATCAATCGGTAAAAACAGTTTCTTTGATTTACCAATCATGGTTCGACAGTTATATAAAATAATACTGTAAGTCTCGACCGCAAAATTGTTATTATAGTATGAGAATAAATATCGTAGCCTAATGTTATATTGATATATTTATGATTTTAGAAATTAGGTCCATTCATTTTGATACAGCTTTATTTTTTATTAATTGAATTGATTTTTTCATAAGGTTTTAAAATAATTTTTTAAATATTTTTTTTTTTGGTTGTAATTTTGCTTAATCTATTTGCTTATTATTTTATATTAGATCTATTATTGTTTAAAGAAGTATATTGGCTTTTTTTTTTTTTTTTTTTTTTTTTTGTGTCTTCGTTATACGATATAAAGTATTTTAATGATATTTTTATACATCTAATGTAAAAAAAATAGTTCTATATAATATTTCTAGAAATTACTAAAAAAATACAAAAAAAAAGTAAACATTTGAACTTTCAGAAAATATAATATTTATTTTATTCACTTTAAAAAATTATATTGGCAAAAAAAAAAAAAAAAAAAAAAAAAAAAAAAACTTATGCGAGGAAGTTTTTTGAATACGCACTGAAAAAAATTACTTTAATAGCAAAATAGAACATGAATTCTGTAAAATTGCAATAAGTGAAACTAAAAACTATAATAATTGTATTTTATAAAGTTATTGTTTTATTAAGTAATAATTGAGTGGTTGCATTCATGTTAAAGTCAACGCCATAAGTGAGTACTAAATAACATGGGCCAGTAGGGGAAAAGGACACATTTTGCCAGTTTAAAAATACTTAGCAATTTTTTGAGGGCATTGATGCTAGTATCAACTTGAATTAGGTTTTCAAGTACGTGAGAAAAATAATAATGACAAAAAAACAACTTATTTTTTAAAGAAAATAGCGAAAACCCACGTTTGTTCTATGCTAAATTAGCAATGTTATTTGTTGCTCAAATATGGCATCGAAGCGCATTTATTATGACGTCATGCGCACACTTCCTATATACAAATAATAATATTATTATTAGTACATTATATGTATTTAATTTGTAACACAAAGTATGTATATTATACAGTGCAGGATAATAATATATATTTAAAATTATTTATAACTTTTATTATTTAATATTTAATTTAGTCTCATATATCTGACATATTCAGAAAGTTACTATATAATCATTGATGTAGTTCTGTTTTCTGTTTTATTTAACTGACTTTTAATACATTAATGAGGCTTGATATTGAAATTATAGTTGAACAGTAAAAAATCAATTTATTCAGGGAATTAGAGATTATAAATGCTGGATTTATGCTGTGTTAAAAATTATTGACGGCGTGAAAATGTGTATATTTATGAGAGATGACCAATGTGAAGAATATACTTTCTTTTTAATCAGATATAAATAAATTTTCATACTGTGCTTCATGGGCAATGTGCTTTTTTTTCATAGCCCGTTGTGTAATTTATTTAATTGTTTTTATGTTTAATTTCTTTTGGAAATCAAGAAAGAACTATTATTGTTATATTATTACTTGTAGGAAACATCTTGAATGAAGAAAGATTGTAATATTTTAAAATCAATATCAATACTATATTTTTATGTATCAAAATATTATGTATGGAAATGAACATATTGCAATGAAATAAAAACTCGGTGCTTCAATTTATACTTCAATTTTGTATACAAAATCAAGCAAAATATTTAATGAAAATCTTTTCCGTACCAAACAATTTTATTATAGGTCTTCTGATAAAATATACAGTTTAAATATTGCATTTTTTTTTTTTTTTTTTTTTTGTTTAACATCATTACCTAATTTTACGACAAATTACCGGATATTTTTCCGTCTTATTTGTTTAAAAAAATCCTAGTAATTTATACATTAAAAAAATATATAATAATATAGCGGACACATTTCCATCTTTATGATAAATTTACATTTTATGTACGTACATTACAATTATTTGACAATTCTTTAGATCATTACACATTATTGCATCAGTACTAAAACAGCAAAATTAACTATTTTAAATAGTTTTTTTCATTTTATTGAATACAATAATTTTATTTATAGTATTTTTTTAGGAAGTAATTTTATAAGTGTTATTAATTTTGATAAAATTTATATAAAATAATTTTATAATAATTAAAAAATTTTACGTAAATTATTATTATATATTATATAATATTATTTTGATGATAATATTTAATGTTAAGATTTATTCTCATAAGAATTTTCTTCATATTTATGGGATATTAAGCTGTATTCAAATGAGTTAATGCCATGTAATCAAATACAAAATGCATTGAAATGATAGTTTTATTCAAAATAAAATATTTCTTATTTATCAAAATTAAATAATTTTTCCACACTTTACTATATTATTATTTGCTTAAGGTAGTAGGGTACCGACCTTATAATCTCAATAACTGGAAGTGTTTTGAGTCTAAATTTGGTGTCATTGTGTAGCTAAGGGTCACACCTAACCGTGATTTTTATGATGTTTGACCGCCCCGAAAAAAAAGAATAAAAATTATTGAAATTAACATTGGGCTTTATGGGCTTAAAATTTCAATAAATCATATAAAATTAATCTGCACGGTGACTCCGCAAAATGTTTAAATATTTGAAATTATCTCAAGTTGAAGTATCATTGTGCAAAATTTCAGATTTTTTTGACGAGAAAAGTTTGAGTCTAATGGCCGACGTCAGTCCCCTACTCCCTTAATGTTTTAAAATGAATAAAATTCACTTTATTTTGACATTACGTTAACTTCTATATATAATTTTACACTATATAATATTAATACATAAAGTCAATTAAATATCAATAAGTAAACATTTTCCAGATTTGCATTCATAAATATTCATCTTATTATTCAACAATATTTAAAAATACAACTGAAGAGGTGTAAGGTTGACAAAAATCTGTCCCACTCTTTACACCTAACATAAATATGACTAATAAGTTCAATAATAAACATACCAGTATACGTACTGCTTAGAAGCGTATTATGTATAAAAAACGAACCATTAAATAAAAATTGAGGTAAAAAAAAAAATCATTTTGTTTTAAAGAAACCATACAACTTAAAATTCGGTGTTATTAATTCCTATTAGTTAAAAAGCCATACAAAAATTATTTAAGTGATTATTTTTTTAAAGTAAGTTATACTTATACGTATATATCGAGGGTTTATACAAAAAAAAAATGTAACGTAATGTGTAATGTGTATGTTAAATTCATTTAATACTAATTAAAGAACCTCGAAAAATTGACTATATGTTAATAATTTATAAGAATTATTGAATAGAAAAAAAAATAATAACAAAGAAACCAAAATAATAATATGTCCGCATTCAGACATAAAAATAAATTCTTAATAATTATGCTAACCACATAATTAAGTGCATAACAAGTGCATTTATAATTATGCAGCAACAATTATTATTCATAATACTTTATGCTATACTATACAGCAATTATATACTACCATAGAATAATAAAATTATTCAGCCTAAATAATTACGTTATTCTAAAACAGTAACATTTGTGTTCTACAATATACATAATATTATTTAATACAACATAAATTATACAAATTATTTTTACCGTGCATTCCAATTAGATCGTTATTCAGCAATAATGCAAGTCAACATACACTAAATAATAATAGAGACAGAGACCAAACATTACAAGAAGACAAACATAAAGTCATATAGAGTGTGTGCGCATGACGTCATTCTCAATGCTTTTCGATGCTCTTCTTGAGCAACGAATAACATTGCTCAGCATAAGACAAACAAACGTAGTTTTTGGCTATTTTCTTTAGAAAATTAACTATTTTTTTGTTATTATTATTTTTCTCGCATACTTAAAAGTACTAATTCAACCTGTTAACAGCATCAATGCTCTCAAAAATATTACCAAGTATTTTTAAATTGTCAAAATGAGTCATTTTCCCATACTGGCCCATGTTATTTAGCTCTCACTAATGGCGTCAACTTTAACATGCATGAAAACACTCTATAGACATGATATTAAAAATAGCATCAAATAGGCATTTGATTACAAAAAAGCATTGCAAATCTTAGATTAAAATTTTCAAATTATGACTAAATATATATAGGCAGTGATATATTAAAGAAATCACGATACGATCAAATATAACAAAATTTAAAAATCATAAAAAATCACATGAACATAAAAGGTTATCCTACATGAATACAATATCCCCCCCCCCCCCCTCCTCATATAAATATGACATAATAAATTAAAAACTGATATAATATATAAACCATTAAATTTGCATGTAATATAATAAAATTTATTACATAATATAGTATACACAATATTTCTTCTTATTTCTTATGATAATATGAATAGGTCATTATTATAATATAGCAAAATAATAAAGAATATTTTAGAGAGAAGAAGTGCAAAATGTAGTTCAAATGATATATACGTATAGTATTATTGTATTATACACACCATCAGATGAAGTTTAGTGTGTTAGTGGCCTACTCATCTACTATAATACAACATAACATAACAACAGGCACTTTGTGTTTTAGAACAGGTTTTTTTTTCTTCTTTTACGCCCACATTTACAATACCTTTCAACTTGTTAGGCGCCACTTTGACTTAGTTGTTTATACTACATTGATTATAACTTCGAGATTGTATTAATATTATTAAATAATATAGACTCGTTGCATATCCTTGCGCCTTGTCACCATGTTTGTGGGACCTAATACATTTTTCCAGCATATAGGGAAACACCATTTTTCCACATTTTTGTCACATTTTTAAAAGTTTATTTCGACTGTTCACATGTATTTCGACTGTAAGAATTTTTCTCATATTCTTGTAGCTTATTAAGGACCTAGAAATAAGGCTCGATCAGATTGAGTTTTGAAGCTTTATAGTTTGCTAATACAAAAATAAAAATAACTTTTCTCCTTTGCCAGCCTGTGTATTTCTAACCAACAAAATGGTGGCTCTTAAAAATATGAGTGCAACCGGTCTATAGTACTGAATAAAAAAAAATAATAAAAACTTTATTTATGCTGCATTGATTAAATATTATATTATATAGTAGAGCACAAATATTGCTATTTTGAATTAAGTATCCCGCCGAATAAATTTGACCAAAGCGTTATTCTCTCCAAATATTAAGTATATGGGGAAAGTTTAACGCAAGCGGTTGCAGATTTATTCTGGAGGAGTATGTAAATAATGCTGAAAACATCTTTACTATCATTCTGTACTGTTTCTTTCATAACAAAATTTAATTCTATTGGCTTATGGCTATATACAATGCGATCAGATGGAGATTTTAGTTGACTCAAAACTCCATTTACATGAAGATATTTCAATGTGCCCATAGAATTCATTTTTTTATGAACGAAAGTGTACATATAATCACTATAATTATATTGCAAAAATTGTGTTGTAATATGAATAAGATATTATATAGAAATGAATTATACGTTATTTATGCTTCATTGAATAATTACTATATTTTAGAGAATACAAATGTTGATATTATTTATATTTAATTTAATTAATTATGCTGAACATCTTTACTATTATGCTATCACTTATCAGATCAATCATCACTAAATAATAAAGCAAAAAAAAAAAAAAAAAAAAAAAAAATTGTTATGAATAAATGATGCTGCATTAAGCTATAGCATAATATTTATTACACATATTTATATTTGAACGTGTATAGGTAGCAACGGACAAATTTAAATATGCAATAGAAGTTATCGGTGTTGGGAAAGACTTTTATATGTCGCCAATATGAGTCTATAGCATATTTCTATGAATTTACGCAGTAATTAAAAAAAATTAAAGAAGCGCTTAAAATTTAGGTGCATTGTGATTATTGGAGCTTATCGGTTTAGCGCGCGGGGATATACGCAGGGAAAGCTAAGGGTCCCCTAATTTAACATCACGCTTATGGGAAAAAATAGTTCTTTTTTTTTTTTTTTTTTTTTTTTTTTTTTTTTTTTTTTCTTTTTCTTTTTCTTGTTTTTTTTTTTTGTTTGTTTTATTTTTTGCAATTTTTTAGAAATACTCCACTGATTTCGGAGTATTTAAATGGAGAAATACTAAACATACTTTTAAATTTTTTAAAGCCATATAGAAACTTTTTAAGAATTGTGTAAACTGATTACCTCCATTATTAAAACACTTATGCCACCTGAAAGCTTTGTAATTCCTAACTATATGCTGAGAAAATCTATAAGGTTATATAGGATACCTAACTTTTGTAAGTGTTTTAGGTAGGTGACTTGAGTAATTAGAAGATTTTACCCATGTATCTGCAGTGAGCTATAGGAATAACAAATTAAAAACTCTGTATAACCTTTTCAAGCATTTCATATAATTGATGATAACAAACTCCATTCAGCCCGATTTCAGTATAGTATAACATTTATTCATTCCGACTCAATGCAATATTCAATATAACTGTTCTACAAAGAATATATCATAATTATGCAAACAAAATATAAGTATAAAATATATGTATTTACATAATTTAGAGCAAATATAATAATGATATAAATATTTATATAAAATAAAATATATTATATATGAATTAATTTTATTATTTTGGGTAATATGGATACTTTAGTATTTTATTTTTATATATTTTTATTTTTTATGTTTTTTTATTTTTTAAAAATAATGCATATTATATAATATATTTACTAGATTACTTCATTACTTCCTATAGAAATTATAATTATAACTGAATTAAAGTCTCTGTTCATCACTAGAATGATTGGAAGCTATGAGTGAAACTATGAGTCAGCTTTGGGTATATTATAAGAAAAGGTTATGGAAATTTAGATGTACGTACAGTACTCTTTACTTATGAAGTTAGGGGTGATGTGATGATACTCCAAATGCTTAAAATTGATAATTATTAAAGTGACCATATACGTTGAGTTTTTTTCCAGTATTATTGTTTTGATAAGAAATGGAAATCTAAAGTTAAGAGTCATAATACAATAATAATTGAGTTTTTAAATCCATTTAATCTACCCTATAGATTTTGTCATGAGGAGTAGCTTAAACACAATAGACAACTTGCATGCCGTTTTTTAATGGTCTTAAAAAATTCCTTAGGAAAAATAAATTATATTGGTACGTGCATATAAAACTTCTTAAAAAATGCTCCTTCATATTTAAAATAATTTTTGAAATTCAAATTTTATTTGAAGTAAAGACGGTGGCCATTACGCCGAAAGACGGTTCGCGTTTCTTTTGCTTTTTAATGGTTGAAATCGTTTAACGAGTTCACAGCAACTGAAGATTTTTTTTCAACGGCCGATTTTTTTAAACAACTCTGTTGGAGAAAATACAGATTTTTTAAAAAATTCGGCCGTTGAAAAAAATTCTTCAGTTGCTGCGAACTCGTTTGAACGATTTCAACAATTAAAAAGCAAAAGAAACGCGAACCGTCTTTCGGCGTAATGGCCACCGTCTTTACTTCAAATAAAATTTGAATTTCAAAAATTATTTTAAATATGAAGGAGCATTTTTTAAGAAATTTTATATGCACCATTATTATTTATTTTTCCTAAAGAATTTTTTAAGACCATAAAAAAACGGCATGCAAGTTGCCTATTATTTTACATGTTCATGTGCGTAAAATAATAATTTAAATTGATTTATCAAGTTTTGCTCAGTATTTTTATAATCCCATTTTTTCATATGCATAAAATTTTCAACTTAATTATTATAATATAACAACAATAAGAGGAGCCAAAGTTACATTTATTCACTTGTATGTAGTTGTATTTGAAATCTGTTCCTACACTTGTTATTTTAAAGCAAATATAAATATTTATAAAACAATTTTAAATTGCCTTTATTATTATTATTTTTAAATGATTTAAAAGTGACGGTTAAATTTATAATGTTACTCTTTTTTCTTTGTTATATTTTTTGTAACGATATCTGATTACAATAAGTCATTTTTTACGCAATAAACAAAATCATCATATACAACGAATACTCATCCTGCAACAAATTTAATAAAATTTATGGAAATAATTTTTATAGGGTGTAACACTCTTTCATATGTAAATCTTGCTGAAATCTTTTATAAACAATAAAAAATTCGTTAAATATCATGCACCTTAAGTGTAAAGTCAAAGTGATATTAGAGTATTACCATAGAATAAATACTACAGCACAATAACACTATTTTTTTTTTTTTTTTTTTTTTTAATCGAAAGAAAATAAAACATAGCGCAGTGAGTTCTATTTCAACAACAATAATAATATTTTATATTATTTTAAATGTATTTTTACCTTTCAATGCGTTAGTAACTATAGGTGTAATTTTTTTTAAAAATACACTTAAACATTTTAATTTACAATGCAATGAAATGAACCCAATAATAATTCAATTTACGTGTCTTTGATATTCATTATGAATGTGAAATCTCTCTCTCTCTCTCTCTCTCTCTCTCTCTCTCTCTCTCTCTCTCTCTCTCTCTCTCTCTCTCTCTCTCTCTCTCTCTCTCTCTCTCTCTCTCTCTCTCTCTCTCTCTCTCTCTCTCTCTCTCTCTCTCTCCATATAGATAATACAAACCAAAATGAAATTAAAATTAATAATTGAAGTTCAATTGAACCTCAGAAATCACTTGAACACAAAAATTCACATGTATAAATAAGTAAAATAATTTTCAGTTCTTTACTACATTACTTCATGTATGTACAGCTACTCAAATAGAAATCTTTGTTTACGTTATAAAATTACCATGACATTATATTGAATCGTAATGTTATGCATTTGAAGTCTACATATAATTACATACTTTTCTTTTCTATATAGACGGCAATACTAATAATTTACGATTTGGATTTGTGTAAAATCCGATAAGCCGATAAAACCCTAGACATTTCGATGCACATTAAACATTAACAACACAATTTATGCTATATTTTTATGAATAACAACACTATTTATGCTATATTTGTACAGCGATTATGTAGTGCATTACATAAGAGTATGCTCAGCATAATTACTATATTATTTCAGAATAGCAACATTAATGCTCTGCAATATACCTATTCAATGCAGCATCCTTTACTTAATTTATTTTTTCTTATTTTAAAAATGTATAATTTGCGTATTGCTTTATTTTCTGCATTGTTCTAAACTTTTACATCAGTTTTTTTACTTAATACTTTTTTTATTTAAAAACGAAATTTAATTCATAAATTTGGAGAAAAATAAAATAATAATAATAAATAATGATAATATAATATTAAAAAATAAAATAAAAGTCGTGATTATTTATTCTAGTTGCTAATAAAATAAAGATTTCCATGCAATAAATTGTACAAAAATATGAGTAATGCGAATGCATTGGAGCACATCCTTTGAGTGCATTCAGCCATAAAAAAAGTAAACTTAACTTTTCAACAATGAGGAAGTCAATATGGTTGATATTTATATCTTATAACATTGTGTGAAATATATATTTTTTAAGTTAAATTTCTTATAGTTTGAAATATATATATAAATTAGGAAATTGAAAAATAGTGTCCTTGTCTCTCAATATATCGTGTGAAATCTTAAAGTGTAACATTAAAATTTTATTTGAAGCGTTAAAATTACAGGGAAAATAATAAGGATAATAATAATAATGAATGATGCATTGCAAAAATTAGTCAAGCAATTTATTATATTTTGCAGTGTATTCTCTCTAGCTCTCTCTCTCTCTCTCTCTCTCTCTCTCTCTCTCTCTCTCTCTCTCTCTCTCTCTCTCTCTCTCTCTCTCTCTCTCTCTCTCTCTCTCTCTCTCTCTCTCTCTCTCTCTCTCTCTCTCATTTGTCATCATAATTACAATAACATCCAACCTCTACGGTAGCATGTAATGTATTTATCGTAATTTTTTTTTATACTCTGTATTTTATTCTTACTATTTTTTTTAATGATTTAAAAAATTTATTTTAAAATAATTTTAGACCCGTTGCCGCTCTCATATTTAAGAGCCGTCATTTTGTTGGTCAGAAATACATTGGCCAGCATAGGAAAAGTGTTTTTTTTTTCTTTCTTTAAATATAGCAATATTAAGCCTCAATCTGAGCATAATTCTTAATAAGCTACAAGAATATAAATAAAATGCTTCCTGTCGAAATAAACTTTTATTTTTGCGATAAATGAGGAAAAAAATTACGCTTGACAATTATAAGCACCACAAACATGACGACAATGCGTAAGGATATGGAACCGGTCTATATAATTTTATAGAAGGGAATTTTTTTATCCATGTATCTATTTCTGTAAACTTCCAGTGCTCCTTAATTATTTTCGAAACACTATAGACTTTCTTAGGAATGATGAATAATAATAATAATAAAAAAACAAAAAAACATTGAACTTCAAAAAAGGGAAAAAAAAAATATATATATGACGCTTCTAGTAATAATTTTTAAATAATTGTAATTATTGATATAATTGATAACTGATATTATTCATGTTTTTGCTTTTATACATCTTTCAATTGAGATTTTTAACTTTACTATTACATTATTCTAGAACAATTAGAATTGTAACAAGCATCTCCATAAGTTAGAGAATACATTTATTACATAATTCTCCATAGAAATATATGATTTAGTATTTTAATCAAACATAGTACTCCATCATTTTAATAATTAAAATAACAAAATTATTAAAAAATAATAATAAATATTATATATATTTTTTTAGTTATACAAATTACAAAATAATGTTAAATGATGAATATTTTTAATAATACTTTTGTTTGTTTTTTAAATTAATGTTTTAAAAATTATTATTGAATAAATTATTTTTTTTGAAATTAAATTAACCTAAGCATGAGCTAATTATAATTATATATGTATCGTTGTCTTTTTCAATGGCTGCTAACCTGCTCCTTGACAGGGATGTTTACAGAAATTTGAGGTTTTAGTAAAAATAAAAATTACATCTTTGATAATTCAAAAGTTAAAAATACAATAAATCTTCAATGAAAGTTACAGGTTCAAAAAAAATTCTATGGCTTAAAGCACGTAAAAATATTCCTAGTATTTCTCATTTGAATATCTCCGGAATCGGTGTATTTAAAAAAAAAACAAAAAAAAAAAAAACGCAAAATATCGTGTTTTTCCCCATAAGCGTAGTGTTAAAATAGGGGACCCTTTCCTCGCGCGCCAAACTGACAATCTCCAATCGGGAGGTCGTTGGAATTCGCGTAAATTATTAGTTTTTTTTTTTTTTTTTTTTTTTGAGTGAATTTTAAAAGTCTCCTTGGTCATTCTGTTCGATCAGATAGAGATTTCAGTTGACGCAAAACTCAATTTAAAGACATAATGTTATTTTTTGTTGCTGTATCGCATTGTTGAGTTATATAATGACAGAGCTATACATCCTATACTCAAAACTATCATACCAATCATGAAATAGGACCACCATATATATATCTAATTTTTCTCCTTTAGTGGTCTCACAAACTGGGGTTGAAAAATTGTAAAGTATAGGGCGTATGCCTATTGCGTTGAATGCACTTCGAAACCATACCATTGAAGCAATGATAACATGCATTGCTCAGCATTTAGAAAAAAACGTAGTTTTTGGCTATTTTCTTTGAAAAATTAATTAATTTTATAATTATTATTATTTTTCTATAGTATACAATGATACAATGCAATCTGTTAATAGCATCAATGCTCTAAAAAAAGTATTGCTAACTTATATAGTATATTTTTAAACTATATTAAATTGTGTAATTTTCCCTTACCGGCTACAATGTTATATACTACTCATATAATATGGCGTTGACTTTTATATGAATGAAAGTCATGTAATCCTGGTCTATACAGTGCAGAATTCAAATTATAAGGCCTTCTTTAAAAGTTTTCTACCTTAAAAGATTCATAAGAGTTAGATATATTATGTAATAACATATGTAAGATATCATTTATCAATGAGAATTTTTTTATATAATATATAGTTTATTACTCCATTAACTCTTCTTTCCTTCTTTTTGTAAGTAACTCATTTATTTCAGTGTATATAAAAATAATTTATTTCGATTCATAAAGTAAAATACAAAAATTGAGCTCTTTCATATAACATTTCAAAGAAAAAAACATAAGATTTCATTCAGATAAAGACACTTTACATTGTTAAAAATATATATATATATATTACATCAAATATATTAAGAGCATTATGTAATAATTTTCCAATTAAATGCAGCAATACACCATTATACGTAATAATTATGTGATTTATATTTATATAGTAATTACACTGTATTGAGATAATAGCTAATAGTTGATTGTTGTCTCTCTTTTTTAAGTACCTACCTACCTACTTACCTATACCATATAGTTATTATAAAAGATTAAGTGCATCCGAAATAATCAGTATATCCATTAGTGTATAATAAGATTATTACGTGGCAGTAATATACCATAGTGTATTTTTATAACTGTGGATGATAAAGATTTTATTACGTTCCAACGTCTGTATGCCACATTGAACCACTTTAGTTAATAATATTTTATATATTATTTAGTTTGTTTTATTTTTTTAGTTAATATATATATATTTTTAAAGTAGATGTCATAGGTCAGTTATTTATAAATTTTTGTTAAATTTGTTCATTACAAAATTTAAGCAATTTTTGCTGATTTTCATAGTGTTTTTTTATTTATATATTTTTTTTTAAATTACGAGTGAGGGTAGTAAAAAAAATTCTTTCAATATTAAACATGGTTAATTTATCATATTAGTAAGTATAATTATATCTGATATGAAAAAAAAAAAATCAAATTTATATTAAAATGTATAACTTAATTTTAAAACTCTTAAAAAATTGTTGATATATTTATATAAGAAATTAAAAAAATTATGTATGACTACTACATGCAATTTATTTTTCCATCAATGAATTGTAACTATTATGTTTCATAATTAAAAAGTTAACGACTACATATTCCTTCACTTAAATTCCCTGTTATTTAGTTTCATGGATGTTTTAAAGTAATACAAAATAAATAAAATAATAAAACAAGCTTTTTATTATTTGATTTACTTTTTATTTTACAAATAATTTCATGATATTACAATATAATAACATAATTAAATTACTTTTAGTTTTTTTTTTTTTTTTTTTTTTTTTTATTAATTCTATGTATTGTAAGAGGAAATTTGGCCCTTCAATCTTAAAGCTCTTAATTAATATTTGAGATACTTTATATTATAGTTCAAAATACTATATTTACGAATAGCATTTTGATACTTCTAATATATTTTTTAAAATTAACACTTAGTATGGTTAAAAATATTAAAGAAAAAAATATGATCTTATACCTTGATGGTTTATATTATATTTTATTGTGAAGAAAATCAATATGGTTTATAATTCTATATTAAGAGATATAAATATAGTTGTTATGTTTATTGTAACGCGGGTGGTCAAAATCTACTTGTGTGGTTTTGAATTCAACAATGTCCTTTGACATGATAAAGTAACCTGTGCTTTTTTTTTTCTTCTTTTCTTAACTTTACCGCCGCCTATCTCACATCGTGCTAAATATCATTTTTCATATAGTTAAAGAAACATATAGGTAAAAAAGGTGACAAAAAAAAAATTATAACAATAATATATTATATATATTTTTTTACAGAATAGTTATCCTTATCAAGCATACCTCTAATATAATTTGTCTATTGGGTGGTTGCATGATATTATATGCAATAGCGCAATGTTATACATAAATAATAATGACGTTCGTAAAATCTCTTGCTGTTTTTTTTTTTTTTTTTTTTTTTTTTTGCTCCAAACGTCAAAAAAAAAAAAAAAAAAAAAAAAAATGACGATCATCAAAATGCTTTTTAAGGTGGGAAATCAGGTACTGCGGGATTTGACGAAATAAAGTTGTTAAAAGAAATAAAATTTTGATATTTTGCATAGTGGTACATTAGGATAAGGTATCTTTAAAAATATTGGCTGGGTTTTACCATATTAGATTGCAAAGTTTTTGAGTTCATAATAGCACTCCTTATTTTCAATTTATTTCTCTTATCTGATGTGCGTGGGTTCTGATTATTTGATCATAATTAGCTTTTGCTAAAATTTATATATAAATGGCATATTCAAGTTATTAGGTTCTTGACGAATATCATCAATATTAATGCATTTTTGTATCGTTTCTTATAGTATCTAAAGACAAATACTTTTCTTATATTGCTTCGATTAAACGTGATTACAATTATTGAGCTTAAATTTAAATAAATAAAAAATATATAAAATGTTATAAATTTATAATATATATTTACAATAATTATATATGTATATTACATGATATACAATATTATATTACATACGTAAATATTAATTTAAAAATATTTAAAAAATTAAAAATATTAAATATAATAAAAAGAATACTAAAATTTATAAAATTACAGTAAAAATACTTAAGATTTTTTTATTTTTCGGAATTTCTTATATTTCATTCATTTCTTTCAATAGACGGATGTTCTGATGCTTATAAATATTTCACAATAATAAAATCTGGTCATAATAAAAAATATATATATATATTAATTCATTTAGCAGGTTGCCTCTAAACATTTTTTTCTTTCAAAAGATATTTGTATGATGATTGTGAAACACGGATCTATAAGAAGATTATTTTATAATATATTAGGCAAGAACTTTGAAAATGTTGTCATTTATATGTTTTTTATACTAATGGGAATTTTAACGACAGATTAAAACAAAATTTAAAAAAAATAAATGAAATCTTTATTTATTTCATATATTTTAGTAATGTGGAGTAGTTTTTTTAGTATTCGTATTCATCCCTATAGGTTGTATGCTGATGACGTCATATTTAATACACGTGGAGGCCATAATGGAGTAGTTAATAACATTGCTCAGCATAGGACAAACTTTGTTTAAGGCAATTTTCTTTGGGAAATCGGTTAATTTTTGGTTACTGCTATTTTTCTAACTTACTTGAGATACTAATTCAAAATTCAACATATTTACAGCATCAATGCTGTCAAAAATATTGCAGTGTTTTTAAATTGGCAAAATGAGTTATTTTCCTATGCCACCCATGTTATTGAGTGATCCAATATGGCGTTGGCTTTAACATGAATGCATACACCCAATACAATTACCATGGAAATTATAAATATAATAATTTATTGTTTCAGCGAGTAATGTCAACTAGGCAACAAGATAGTGGACTTGGGTCAACTTTGTACCCTGAGGAAGAAGAATCAGACCAGACTGAGACCACGCCCACCTCTTCAAGCCCTGCACCTTCATGTTCACCACCTGCACTACCCTGCAGCGCGCCACCTTTACCTGCTAATCCACCTCCAAATATTACATCAAGTCTAGCAAAGGTACGTGATTTTTTTTTTTACGTGTACACTGAAACAAAAATTTTAAGAGATACGGGCCCAAAATATCCCTTCATTGAAAAATCATGAGATGTAACTTTTTTACATTATAAACGCATAATATGTGCCTTAACCCTTCAGTAATCTTACAAACTGAAACTAGAAACTAGGGAGAAAACTTGTTAAGTAGGCAACCTGCGCTACAATTTTTATATCCACGGAATTCATGACGTCATGAATATCTAAGGTTTTCAGTTTTTTAAACTCCAAATTTTAAGGGTGCAGTACAGTGAATTGAGGTTTGACAAGGAACATGTGTGATGGTGTCCCATCTCATGAATTTTACGTTTTTGTATTAATGTTTTTAAGTTTTTATAATACATAAAAAATATATAATATTTTTTTATTGTTTATTAATTATATTTAAAAATTAAATTATAAAATAATAGATATAATTTTTTTTTACTTTTATTTTATAACATAAATTTTATATAATATTATATTGAAATTAAAAATAAGTTTTAAATAAAACATTTATTATATATTATTATTTTGCTGCATATTGTTATGATTACGATATAATTATATGCATTAAAATCGGTTAGCAAAGTAGCTATTCAAGTGACAAGGCTATACCATTTGAGCGATAAGTAAGCGATATCGATATACACATATATGCAATGGTTGAGCTATTACAAATTCTTTTTCTGTTGACTTCGACAAAACGACTATTTACTTATTCTCAGTCATGAGTGCGATTATCGCATATACCATAATGACACTATAATTATAACGATATTTGGCAATCTATGCGTTATAGATTAACGATTTTTTTTAAAGTTCTCGTTATATAGATAGATTTCCAAAAATTGAAGATATAATAGTCCATCAATAACGATACTTTTTGCTTCTAAAATAAGAAAAATACAGAAAATAATATGAAAAAGGCATAAAAAACACGAAAATATCACCAAAAACTTAAATAGAAAAATACAAATAAGGCGGATAAATCATTGTAGGTAGTACAGTCATGTAGCAATAATTTGAAATATTTTGAACGAATGATTAATAGTTATCGTTATCAAAAAAAACAATAGTTATCGTTATATATTATCGTTATCTAGGGTGATATTTTTGAAGTAACGATATCGTTATATATGTGAGAGTATAGAATAAGTATCGTTACCGTTATAAAAATTTTGGGTATCGAGCCTAAGAGTGCTTATTCTTATTTAGAGAACTGTTTGGAATATTTGACAATTTAAATAAGGGACACTTGACATAAATATACTTTTACATAATGTTATAATAAACTGTTAAAAAACACAAATTTATATTAATATTAGTAAAACACGCATTAAATGATATTATTGAAATTATTATAATATTATTGGAAATCTATTTAATTTAAAGCAGTAAAAGTATGTGAATTTTGAAAACTTGATTTGCAAGAAAAATATTCAACCTGTGAATATATACATTTCATTCATTTTTTGAGGGGAGGAAAAAAAATTACACAAATATTTCAATGAAATTCAAACATTTTTTAACTCATACACGCATGCTATTTTTTATGTGAAATACTTGAAATATATATTTAAAAACTTAAAAATGTTCAAAATTACAATAACTTGTTTTAATGACAGGAGCAAATCACGCAACTTTACAAATACACGAAAATGTACATTTTTTTTTAAATAGTTGAAAAAACTTTCAATTTTTCTACTTTTGGCTATATATAAAAAAAATAATGCTGTGAGAACATTTCCTTATTTTGTATATTTTTTTGAATATTTTACCTAAAAAAAAAAATAAAAAATGTCAATAATTTCCGGTTCTACGCACTTTAAATAAAACATATTATATATATATTTTTTTTTGCACAGAAAATTAAAAATTTATACCAAACCATTTTTGACTATTTTTTTTTTATTATTATTGTTATTATTAATAAATTTAATTTGTGCAGTTTAAATATTTTTATCGTTATTATTATTTATATATTATTTGCTTTGCGCAAAATAATGTTAATTGTAACATAACATGTATTTAATTCATTTGAGTGGGATAGTGATTAATTTTAGATCATTCATTCGTTATAAACGTAACGTACTATAAGAATATGGTTTAGAATTTATGAGCTTATTAAATGATTACATTTGACTTTAGGAATATTATGTAATGCAGTTTACATATGTATAAGTATATGATTAAGATTTATAATTTATTGTATAAGAAAGGACGTCCAGAGGATTAAAAAAAAAAAGAAAAGTCAATTGAACAATATATATTTTTTCTTTTATCACAATTTTGCTTTTGTAATAATAAGAACGCAAACATTTAAAGCGATTTCACTATACAATTTTTTGAAATACATGTGGTTTAAAAATTTATATTCATAAAACTCTTTTATGTTGATTTAAAAAATGATTTTATTTAATGGTGATACCATCCATGGGTGATACACGTAAAATTGATATCTGTGCTACCGCGCGAAACAAAATAACAAAATATACCAAATTTTATACATAAAAAAGCTCAATATAATAGAAATATTATGCAATTATTATTATTATTTTTTGCTGTTTAATAATATGTTTAAAATGTTAAAAATGATGACGCATCTACTTTCCTTTCTTTTATTTTTTTTTGGGGTAAAAAAACAACAAAAAAAATTAAGCTATACCTACTATATATAAAAAAAAAAAAAAAAAAAAAGTCCCTATATAATCACTTTATTTTTTTTAATGAAATAACATGATGATGACTCAACTATTATAATCATGAAACATAAAGAAAGAAGAAAAAGAAAGAAAATACAGTACACTTAAATAATAGCAAAAATATCCAAAGTATTTCATACTGGTATTATTTTAAGTTTTTTTATTACATTATTCTAAGTATAACGTGATTGTTTTGTTCGATAGCCTATGGCAATAAGTTTTATAATATATTTAACCGACCTTCCCACACATTTTCATCTGTCTCTTTTGCTCTCTCTCTCTCTCTCTCTCTCTCTCTCTCTCTCTCTCTCTCTCTCTCTGCACACACACACACACACATATTACATTGCATGCAAGCTATATATATACTTTAATATTAAAAAAAATGTAGGAATAATAATTAGCATTCTCGTCTATCAAACCACCTAGATCACGCGATATCTTATATTATTGCTTATTCACCAAGTTTTTAAATATAATATATAATAAACGGCCTTTTTTTTTTTATTAAAGTAAAATTCTTTAAATTTTGAATAACGTCTAATAGAAATACTGTAAAATTGTTTCATCTGAATCGTTTAAAATCGTAATGACATCGCCTTTAATTGATTATTTAATTCTAAGCTACTCTTATATAATGTGTCTCTAAGGAGAGTCAATTTATCATGTGAATTTATATGATATATAAATATATATATATATATATATATATATATATATATATATATATATATATATATATATATATATATATATATATATATATATATATATATATATATATATATATGTTAGCATCAAAACCCGAAATTGACCCAAACTAGGTATTTTTGCTCATTTCGGCTTTTGGTTCGTCGCTTTTTGCCAAAACCCGGAATGCCCGTTTATTTCGGCTTTTGGTCACGAAATTTTGATCCATACTAGTTTTGAGCATTTCGCAAAAAGCAAAACCCGGTGTAAACATTTATATCTAGTTTTGGTCTTTGAATTTTGACCAGAACTAGTTGTGGTCAAAATAGAAAAATCAAAAGCCGAAAAATGAACATTTCTGAACTCAATTATTTGATATAAGAATGAGATAGAGAGAGAGAGAGAGAGACAGAGAGACAGAGAATAACACGACACGTTAAATAAAAAACAGTAAAAATATTTATTTTAATTTACAATAAATAAGAATAAGAGTGATATTATTATGACTTATGACTAATTTCCCTCATATTCCAACAATTTATTTTAAAATATTTCTTGTACTAACGTATATTCAGTTGACTGTTTGTCTCTGTGCTGAAAACATGGTTTATAATTTCATATTATTCGTTAAAAACAGGATAAGAAAGTGTTTGAATTTAAAAAGTTCACAACACACACGTATATTGTTGGTGCGCAAATTATAAGTGAACATGGTTAGTGGTTTTATACATAGCTCTTAATTTACATTTAATCGTAAGTAGCCCCTTAAAACAATAATAATAAAATATTACTACTAACTGAATGGACCACTTACAATAAAATATTTGTAATTGTTGCAACAAGGGAAAATGTTTTTTTTTTTTTTTTTTTTTTTTTTTTTTTGTAAGAAATGCATAAAGAAATTATTTTAAAAAGTTCACTCATTGCAAGTGGTCCATTGCTTGGTCAAACAGTAAGTTTATTTTTCGTATTGTCCCTATTTATATTCCGTTATCTATAGCCATAAGATTTAGATATTATGGTCAGCGCATTCTAATCAAATTAATCTTTCAGACCATATATTTTGCATTTCAAGTAAAATAATAAAATATATTGTTTTAACGCCTAAATTATAATACCAAAACATCATGCATTTATAATATAATTATAGTCTTTTATCATTGCATAAAATTCTGAGGTGAGAAATGTTCATTTTTCGGCTATGGATTTTTCTATTTTGACCACAACTAGTTCTGGTCAAAATTCAAAGACCAAAACTAGATATAAATGTTTACAACGGGTTTTGCTTTTTGCGAAATGCTCAAAACTAGTATGGATCAAAATTTCGTGACCAAAAGCCGAAATAAACGGGCATTCCGGGTTTTGGCAAAAAGCGACGAACCAAAAGCCGAAATGAGCAAAAATACCTAGTTTGGGTCAATTTCGGGTTTTGATGCTAACATATATATATATATATATATATATATATATATATATATATATATATATATATATATATATATATATATATATATATATATATATATATATATATATATATATATATATATATATATATATATATATATATATATCATTTAGTGCAACATTTAAATTTATTTAAAAATATTCTAAAAATTATTAAATAATAACAAAAGTTAGAAAATAATATTATCAAAATAATAATATTTTACACATTTTAAATTAATTAAACACACCTGTGATGTGATCAACAAATACATATAAACAACATATAGTAAAGCAGGAAATCAGATACTGCGGAATTTGACAAAAAAATTGTAAAGAAAGAAAAATCTGAAATTTTGAATCTGACAAAAAAAAAAAAAGAAAAAAAGAAAAGAAAGAAAAGAAAAGAAAAAAGAAAGAGGGCTTCAAGCTAGACTTAAAAGTTAAAAAACTAAATTAACATAAAAATTTAGATAATAAAATAATAATTAATTTTTTATTTTAAAATAATATTAATTTTGCTTTATATATAAATTATTATTGTTTATTTAAAATAACTAAACAAAAATAAAATAAGTATGTAAAATTAAAGACAACGCCGTTACAATAATAAATAGATGTTATAATTATTTTAATATACAAGGAAACAGTTAATAAGAAAAAGTTAAATTCAATTGAAAAATTAGAAGAAAAAAAGCAACAATTTGTTATTATACTATTTTAAAAATTATTAAATTTAAGGAAAAAAAATTTCAATAAAAAGTTAATTATTGTAAAAGAGTGCATGCGTGTTAGACTATAATTTAATAATAAAAATTTCTTCAGGTTAGAGGCTAATTTTAAAATAAAGAAGGCGTCGTCATTAATATTTTAGATCACTTTAGGCGTTTACCATATACCTGGAAATATGGTATTATTATTTATTTTATTATTATATTTGATTTTGTAACACTAAAACATTTTATTAAATACTAAATACATGAGCTTGAATCAAAGAGGAATGGTTTGATTTTATTGAACAGTTTTATACTATTTTTCTATTATTTTTAAATAAATAAAAAATTGGGCCTCACGCACGATGATATCTATTTAATACATCAATGAGAAAGAAAACAAGAAGTTAACTTTATTATTTTGTATTATTATAAAGAGGACAGTAAGTTCTAATTCGATTGATATGTAAATTTCTAATTTTTAAGATCATTAAGATAGTATTTTTAATTACTTTTTGAAATTTGAAAAATTAAGTCAAGGGCGGCAAACTTATATGCATGTGGGCATACGAAAATGTTACCGCCCGTGACGTCATTTCGTGACTTTTAAATATTAACTAAAAATACTAAATGAATAGAAATTCAAACACATATCAATTCAGGACGTTTTTTTTTTTTTTTTTTTTTTTTTTTTTTTTTTTTTTTTTAGTATATGCAATAAAATTACCCATTAAAATTTTTGTAGCTGTCCTCATTTTCATTAATTAATTAATTAATATTATTTTACATTCCGTAAAAAACAAAATCAGAGATTTTTACATTTAGATTTCAAACAATTTTCTCCAGATAAACACCACAATTTTACAGGTGATTAATGTAAAGTTAATACAGTACGTCTAAAATTGTATTTCTATAATTTGATTCGAATCCAAGAGAAAGGGTGGCTTCCGGTTCCAGTTAAAATAACCCCTCAATTTGTTTTGGTATTGGTTTATGTATTTTCGCCATGACAGTTATACTTTTGTGTTATTAATCTTGTAATTTGAATAATTTATCATAATTTTAATAAATAATTTACTGATGTACGTACGTGTATACTTATTGTGACTTATTGTGAAATGTTTTGGTCAAGTACTTCATTATAGTTATTATTATTTAAAACAAAATATATTACAATAATCCAACCAAGGCAAAGCCTTATCGGTCGGTTCATTTTTTTTTGTACTAAAATATCTAATATGTGTCTCTAACATAATGAAATTAAGACATAAAGAAAAAAGTAAAAGAAGTATTATTATCTCACATTAAAAAATAAACAAAAGAAATTACATATTTATAAATATTCCCAAAAAAAAAAAAAAAAAAAAAAATCTTTATATTTCTTTTCATACTATTTTTATTATTAAAATTATTTAAAATGAAGGCAGCTTACTCGTAATTCTGTGCTCTTTAGTAAAGTGCAATTTGAAGCCACTATTCTGGGTGCATACAGGAAATGTCAGAGTTAAATAATTTGCAAGATACGTGTATATTATATGCATTCCATGATGATGCACAGCATACGGAAATTACATGATTGATATGTGATTGCCGACCAGCCTGATACCTATATACATTTCTAATGAGGTTTCTCTAGATTGTCAAGGCAAATGTAGGGCTGTGTATGTAATGTTAGTCTATGGAGTGCAGGATCCATTACACCTGTTCTATTGAACTGCCTGCGTCAATATAATTCTCATTCTTACTCTTAACGTAATTATGGTAAAAGTGTAATAGCACAATATGGCAAATACTTTATAATATAGCTTACATATAGCTGTATATAGCTGTATATAAATATAATCTTTCAATACAGTTTTTATAAAGAATATTCGAAAAGAAAGTAAGTTTTATAATATTGCGATAAAATTCGATCAAGATAATATATCTTTCTGTTTTAGTAAAATTGTTGGATATAAAAACCTCAAATCTCATTCATTACTTCGTTCTTTAAAATTAAAGATTCAATACACGTTATCGGTATAAAGAAAAATTCTCCAATTTTATTTTAAACACTTTAGCTTGTTCTGTAAAGTATAGTGAATCTCATTTACAGTGATTGGGCTGACCAACAAAATAAGACACTTTCATTGGTTGATCTTGTTTTTTTAAGCCGATAAAAGTGAGTCGCATTGAGAATGGAACTTTTTTTTTTCATGAATTTTCGTTCCTTCTTATTAAAGACCCTTAACAAAGAAGAGACATCCCCTGATTTTAGGCTACCTGGATGTACACGGCCGCACGACAAGGCTGCATACACTCGATAAACTGCAGGCGGCGATCGACAACCAATCAGCGCTTCACTTTTTGGGGTAAAATTCAGCGGCCAATCAGAGCGCATTGATGTTCCCGCTATGATTTAAACATCTCTAGCTTCAAGGACGAAAGTGAAAGACAACGAAATTAATATATTTACTCAACTCAGAATATTATTTTAGTTGTTGTAGGTTGTAGGACGAAAGACATAAAAATAATTATCGATTTTTACTGTTTCATTTTGTCACGGCAATAAATTAAATACGACGGCTGTACCAACTGCCGTCATATTTCCCGCATATCTGTTCTGTCTGCCGTGTTGTTAGTGATCTTTTCATCTGAAGGAGACTGTTGAATTATAATTATTGAAATTTTAGTTTGAAAGAGAGGAAAACAAATAATAAAAATATGAACAGGACGGAGAGAGAGAGAGAGAGAGAGTCTGGGCGGCAGCGCTTGGTTCTTTGCTTGCTAAAATTATATACAGATGTTTCATTCATCCATCTCAAGCCACCGTGATAGCACACTTGTCTACGCCTTGATGACATGTTCGAAAGGTTACGGGTTCGAATCCGTCTGACTTTTTCCTGTCTCTAATTCTTTTTTTTTTTTTTTTTTTTT
Organism: Ecdyonurus torrentis; assembly: GCA_949318235.1. Lineage (NCBI taxonomy): Eukaryota > Metazoa > Arthropoda > Insecta > Ephemeroptera > Heptageniidae > Ecdyonurus > Ecdyonurus torrentis. The sequence continues at coordinate 15,554,759 of OX439133.1, forward strand.
TTTTTTTATTATTTTTTTTTATTAATAATTATATAACACAATAATTATTCAGTTATTTATTATTATAAAGAATAATAAAAAAAAAAAGGAAAATAATTTTGCATTTAATTATTTTTACTCTTTGTAAAATTAAATAACTGAATTATTATTGTGTAATAATATAATAATTAATGATAAATGATAACAAAAAAATAATAATAATAAAAAAAAAAAAGAATTAGAGACAGGAAAAAGTCAGACGGATTCGAACCCGTAACCTTTCGAACATGTCATCAAGACGTAGACAAGTGTGCTATCACGGTGGCTTGAGATGGATGAATGAAACATCTGTATATAATTTTAGCAAGCAAAGAACCAAGCGCCGCCGCCCAGACTCTCTCTCTCTCCCTCTCTCCGTCCTGTTCATATTTTTATTATTTGTTTTCCTCTCTTTCAAACTAAAATTTCAATAATTATAATTCAACAGTCTCCTTCAGATGAAAAGATCACTAACAACACGGCAGACAGAACAGATATGCGGGAAATATGACGGCAGTTGGTACAGCCGTCGTATTTAATTTATTGCCGTGACAAAATGAAACAGTAAAAATCGATAATTATTTTTATGTCTTTCGTCCTACAACCTACAACAACTAAAATAATATTCTGAGTTGAGTAAATATATTAATTTCGTTGTCTTTCACTTTCGTCCTTGAAGCTAGAGATGTTTAAATCATAGCGGGAACATCAATGCGCTCTGATTGGCCGCTGAATTTTACCCCAAAAAGTGAAGCGCTGATTGGTTGTCGATCGCCGCCTGCAGTTTATCGAGTGTATGCAGCCTTGTCGTGCGGCCGTGTACATCCAGGTAGCCTAAAATCAGGGGATGTCTCTTCTTTGTTAAGGGTCTTTACTTCTTATCAAGTTCAAAGTGCTAAATGTAAAAATAACAATGATCAACCATATATATATATATATAAACGTCATGATCAGATGTTTTTAACAAAGGAAATTTTTCGAAGCTGACTCAAGAGTTGTGTAGTTTTTAGAACGAAAGTGTGTCTATAGAATCTCTCATTTAACTAATTCCTGCCTCAATGCACAAAATATTAAAAAAAAAAAAAAAAAAAAAAAAGCGCAATGGAACCCTCTACACACTTACCCCCCGCCACTCACCGATAACCTCTATTGTTATTAGTGAACATACTTAAAGTCTATATATAATATAGTTCACTAACACCATAAAATACAAAACTATTTTAACATAAATCAATTTTATCATATTTTAAAAATAAGTCATAAAACATTTTTCAATATAAACCTATAACCTAATTAAAAATACAAAAGAAAACTCTTGTCACTACTATATACATATATACCATATCTTTAATTATAATAATATTTACCATACTATAATAATACTATATTATAGTAATAGTTAACGTATTTAATAGTTTGACACACTGTTCATTTGACTTCAGGGTGTAAATAGCGGTATAATAATATATATATATATGCAACGACGAAAGAAAGAACCAACGCACGAACTTATATATATGTGAAGACAGGTTCTTAAAAAAAAAAAAAAAAAAAAAAAAAAAGCAGGTCTTAAAAAAAAAATATATTGAAGACACACTTTCCAACAACAGTCGGTCGCAAGTGTTCGAGTAGTATACTTCTTATAATATATTTTTTTATAAAAATCTGTGTTTCATACGTGTCTAGTCAATTAATATGCCTGAAAATATTGTTGATACTATAGAAGCAGCTATGCATCAAGATTTAGATTCGGTAAGTTAATTTTTTAATAATTTGAATTAGAAAATTTATTAAAATTATATATATATATACCAATTGACATTAAATTCATTTTTATACTCTTATCTTTTAAATAGCTTGATTAAAAAAACAATTTAGCAAATATGTATAAAACATTGGCAAAAAAAAAAATCAACCGGAAGTACCCTTTATTCTCGGATTATCATCAAGTTATAGGACTTATAGGAATAAAATTAAATACATATTAACTACAATATTGCATTGATTACCTGTAAAATTGTGACATTTTTCTGTGGAAAATTGTATGAGCATCCGGTTGTAGAAATATCTGATCCTGTTTTGGCCAAAAAGTAATTTCCATCATTTAAAATCGTATAAAAAGAAAGATAAGAATGCATAAGATAAAAACAATAGAATTGTTTAATTTATTTGTGATATCAGTTATATAAATTACTTCCTGAGTAATTTGAAAACAATGCATGTTGTTGTTTTTTTAATAAAAATTTAAAAATTTGAAGGACAAGTTCATGATCATAGTGCTGCTAGTTTTTGTTTTAAATTTAAAAATAAATACAATAAGATTGGATTAAATGTTTTTTCTTCTTCTCCAACCCCCCCCCCCCCTAAACACCAAATTATTAGAATTCTATCGATAGTACAGTACTTATTAGGTTTCAGGATCAACGTATTTTTATTTATTTATTAGAATTATTTGGCAAAATTATTATTGTAATATTACAATTATAAAGTTTTTTAATGTTAAATTTATAAGAATATTGCAATGGAGCTTATCGGTTTAGCGCGCGAGGAAACTCAAAGAAAGCTAAGGGTCCCCTAATTTAAAATTACGCTTATGGGGAGAAACACGTTTATTACAGTTTTTGAGAAAACTACTGCACTGATTCCGGAGATATTTAAATGAGAAATACTAGACATACTTTTGAGTGTTTTAGATCATAAAAATTTTTAAGAATTTATTTATCTTATCGGAGTAATAATAATTTGTGTTTTACTTAAATTATTATTTCCCTCATATAATACTATGATTTATATATTAAAATATTTACAGTAATAAGACCTGTATTTGAATATTCAAAATAAACAAAGTAAAATAAATTGCTGATAATTGATAATAATAAATATTATGTACCACTTTTTACACGTAATTTTTGCAGTCCGCAATATAATTTTAATTCTATTAAAAATTTAAAATTTTCAGTTTGTAATTTTACAGTGTTGCTTACGTTAGTAAGTATTGTGTAAATATAGAAAAGTTAATCCAACTACCCACTAATTCTTTATTTTATTTTTAATTTGAAAATAAATCAATATTTCAAGATCAGATTAAGGGGGGAAAAAGTAGGTTTTTGATTTAGAATGTGTTATTCAAAATTTTGCTTAATAAAACATGATCCCCTTACATAATTTTTAAATACTTCATGTTTAAAATCTACATCACTGCGGACAACATTATCACAACAAGTTTTAATCATATAATTTTGCTGATTACAAATTATTATTAGCAGATAACAATAAAAATAAAACTAAAAATAATTTTATGCATTAAAATTACAAAATTAATTTGTCTATTATATTAATATTTTATTTATTTTTTTTAATAATAATTATTTTTTTATTAGAAATTATTTTTAATCTATTGATAAAATTAATAAAATTTAATTTTAAATATTTTAATAAAATAGTTTATATTATATTTAAATGACTTCTAAGTCAATAAGTAGTTGTAAAATACTATCCTGATGTCTTAAGTATGCATCATTCATGAATGAGATTTAATTTGAGGGAATTTAATTTTAATAGTGTCTTCTCTTCTAACTATTGATAACGTATACTTATTACCACTAATAAGTGTACGTATAGTGTAATTGTAAATTGTAGAATCAAACATGGTGTCTTAAGTTAAAATGCCTAGTATAAAAAGCTTAAAAACTATAGATATGAAAAGCTTAAATATAAATCCACATCATTAATTATTAGACCTAATTCTTTAATGCAGATAAAAAAAAAACAGATGATTCTAAGTAAGTGTGTATGTATATATGTAAATTGTGAATAAAAAAAAAGCGCTATAAGTAGCAGTAGTTATTGCTGATATATTCAAATTTGGGTCATACCATCGAAACGATTTGTTGTATCTCCGGCTTCTGCTCATGTTCATGCTGTTTTAAAAAAAATGTTCGGAGAACTTGTGCTATAGCAATAGGTCATCCTTATTTTTTTATATATGACCTCTAGCACCTTTCATTATAATACTTAATTATCACGATTTTTCTTTTGTTTTTGTTGTTGTTTTTTATCTTATAATATAATATAGAAAGCTATAAGCGGAAATGAAGTAGTTAAGAATAATTTAATGATTATTAATAGTAAAAAATGTCATAAATTTATAAAATAATTAAAATGTAAATTAATTTGATTTTCAAGAAATATTTATATTTTTTTTAGATTATTTTTGTTCTGATTTTCTTATATTGTATAATTATTTCTTCGAATTTTATTTACAATATTTGAACATTTTATCTAATATTTAAGTTTTAGTATAATATGCGTAGTGCTTCCGCAAGTAAAACATTTTTGGCATTTTCGATATTTAAGCCCAGATTTATTTTCCATCACGATGTTAGACTATGTATAATTTATACAAAAAACTAATAGCAAATTTTAAAGAATTGTATTGACAAAATGCTATAAAACATTCACACACATGGATATAATCCAGTTTAAGTACTGCGGGATTTGACTAAAAAATTGCGAAGAAAGAAAAATCTGAATTTTTGCACAGCAGTAATACATTCGGATATAATATCTTCAAAGATGTAAAAAAAAAAAAAAAAAAAAAAAAAAAAAAAAAAAAAAAAAAAAAATGGGGGGCCACCATGCAAATTTTAAATTGTGATTTTTTGAAGTTTTAGTCCCATGACAGCCCATGTTAATTTCAATATTTATTTTCTCTCTTATCTGATGGCCACGGGTTTTGAAAGTTTTATCATAGGTAGCTGTTACTATAACTTTCAAATAGCATCATAAAGTTTCAAAGTTTTATTTTTGTATTTTGAGATACAAACCATCTTAAATATTAACAGCTCGTAATTCACCATAATATATAGAATCTGCAAAACCTTAACAACTATAGATTGTGAATAATATAAAAATACGCTTTGATGCCGTATTGGAGAAATAAATAACATTGCTCAGCATACAGTTGTCATTTCTGGCTATGGTTTTTTAATTTGCCAAATCGGGTAATGTTTTTGTCGTTATTATTTTTCTCGCGTATACTTTTGATTCAACCTATTAACAGTACCATAATTTCTGTCAAAATATTGTTAAGTATTTTTATACTGGCGAAATGAGTAATTTTCCCATTTCAGCCCATGTTATTTAGTGCTCATATTATGGCGTCCATATTTAAATGAGTGCAACTCAACTACTAAGCGAAACCGTGGAAGTGGAAACGTTTGTCGACAATCAGGCAGGTTTACTGAGATATCAGTAACAAAATATATGTAATTTTTTTTAAAAAAAAATCTGTATTTTATTCATACACTGATTGTTTAAATTTATAGGGTGTATGCGGATGACGTCATATTTATTGCGCTTTGAGGCCATACTGGAGTAGTGAGTAACATTGCTTAGCATAGGACAAACTTCATTTAAGCCAATTTTCTTTGGGAAAGCGGTTAATTTTTGGTTATTACTATTTTTCTCACATACTTGAGATACTAATTCAACATATTTACAGCACCAATGCTCTCAAAAATATTGCATAGTGGTTTAAAACTGGTAAAATAATTTATTTTCCTATGCCACCCATGTTATTGAGTTATCCAACATGGCGTCGACTTTAACATGAATGCATAGACCCTTTATGCAGTTGTACAATATTTCTACATGTTAGCTGTCTATTCTATTGCCATTAATTTGGTTTTATATTAAAGCTTAGTATGTCAGTGATCAAAATTTAGGATTCGTCATCGTTCATACAATTAAGCCGAAAGGATTTTTGAAATTACCATTTAGCCTTTTACGATTTTAAACCACTGCAATTTAACATTATGTATGACAACAAGTCTCTTATTTTATGTTGCGGTTTTTGCTACTCTCGCATTTTGGTTGATTTTGCCACTTTATACTTCTTAATTCATTAAATGCGGTATGTATGTAGTACAGTTTAAGAATTACTTGCATACCTAGGCTGACTATACGTCCCGATTTTGCCCCGGGTAAGAGTCGGAATATCCCTCGTTTTTTTTTTTTTTTCAAATAATAATAAAAAGGCTTGTTTACGTGTAATTGACTTTTTTTTTTTTTTTTTTTTTTTTTTTTACAAAGTTGCAAACAAAATTAATACCTACGACTGGTCAATTCGTTCTTCACGCATATCCCGATTTTTCACTTTCAAAATATGGTAAGCTTAATTATATATTTTGTAATTTCGTAGATTTATTCTGCTCGTAGTAAAATAGCTAATAATGCACCTTACATTCTCATTTCGTTTAGACTATGACGCTTAGTGTCTAATTATAACCCTTTATAGTTCGGGATTCAAAATTAAGACTTATGAACCAGTTATGAACTATCATTTTAAACAAATATCTTATTCAATTTATTGTTTGGTTTTTAATTTATAAATATAATAATACAATAATAAATACAATAATTAAAAAAATTATAATATTAAAAATATATTTTATATTAAATTTTTAAGTTACTTTAAAAAAAATATACAAAACAAAAATTAAATATTAAATTTCTTAGTAAAATATATAATTATATAATTATATGGATAATTTTGTGTCATTAGATATAGACACGTGCTATAAGTGATTTGTTTTTGTTTGACTTGGAGCGAGACTATATATTATAATTAACTTAAATGACATGTTATTTTGTTATATAGGTTTTCTTTTTTTTTTAATCAATGAAAATATTATTTGAACGTTACGTATCACATATTTAAGTATTTTATGATACGTATTATTATTTTTATTTTTCATTGACTAATATCCTTATTTACATTTTAAAACAGATCAATTTTTTAGTTCTCTTAATAGTTGTTAATAAACAACTAACTTTCCCAGTATCCCAACACCTAATTATAAACTTTTATTTGACCGAAGTCATTGATTTTTTAATTTATTTTTCATTTCCGAGATGTAAGATGCAGGTTTATGACGTCACAACTCGTTTGTTTCCGCTCGCATGGACCATAGTGACCTGACATCATAACCCGCTTTTGACATTTTGTAAATGAAAAATAAATTACAAATCAAAGACTCTGGCCAAATCATCATTGATTTTTAGATGTTACGATATTAGGCAATTTTATTTTTCCAAGGTGTTCTACTCTTGTAATGAATTATGTTTGCTTTATTAAAGCGCACTGAACCAATGGAGGTTATCGGTTTAAAAAAAATGCTAAAAATGACAATAGCTTAAAACAATTAAACAATTAAATAAAAAAAGTAACATTATATCCAGTATTTCTCATTTAAATTTCTCCGAAATTGGTGGAGTAGTTTTCTCAAAAATCATAAAAAAAAAAAAAAAAAAAAAAAAAAAAAACGTGTTTTCCCCATAAGCGTAATGTTAAATTAGGGGACCCTTAGCTTTCCCCGCGCGCTAAACCGATAAGCTCCATTACATGTAGCGCAGGAAAAACAAAGATTTACTCCCTGGCCAAAACAAGATCAGAGATTTTAAAACGGCATGCGCCTCTTTTCACAAACAATTTTCTTAAGGAGGCCTTACGAAAAGCCGGAACGATTGGAATGAACAGGGAATGAAACAAATTGACGCACGAAATTGCGCAATATTTATGGCGCATAGTTTAAATAAAATATAATCAAAATAGGCTATTAGAAACACTTAAAACAACAAAAAACGAGCCAAAATAATCATTGAAGACACAATAAATCGTATTCAAGCAATAAAATTCAAGAAAACACAATTATAAACCCCAAATCATTAAGATAAACGTACTTGCTTTTCAAGTTAAGCGCCATTAATCAGCTGGATCAATATCGTTCCATTTGTTTCATTCCCTGTTCATTCCTCGTTCATTCCAGTCGTTCCGGCTTTTCGTAAGGCCTCAAGATGAAACTAAAGTTACAGACGTGATTAAAGTAAAAGAGATCAGAAATGTGAGGAGAGTCAAAACACTAGCCATTAAGCCATTTTATTAAGAATCATGCAATTCATGATTAAAATTAAGAAATTACACATTATTTGATAAATGATTTTGATGTAAATGCATTAATATAAATAAATAAAATTTTAATTTTTTATTAAAAAACAAATTTTTATTATTATACATTTTTACAGTAATCTTTATTAAAAAAATATATATAATTTTTTTAATTTTAACTTTCATTATTATTATTATTTTTTCTAAGTTTAAGTTGTGTGTCAATAATTTATTATTGTGAAGTATAAGAATTGAACAATTTTTGATGGCAATAAATATATCCAAACCTAAAAAATAAAATTGTAACAAAAATTATAAAAAAAAAGAAAAGAAAATGCAATATTGGAAATATATTGAAAAATACTATTATTGTTGAAATTGATACATAAAAAAAATTTTCATTACGTTACATGAAACTTCTTTATACAAAGAGAGAAAAAAAAAGTGTTGTATAAAAATAATTGAATGAGAAAGTTGTGAATTAAAGTTTAATATTTTTTTATTCTTGTATTGTAAGTAGTTTACAACAACCGAGGGAAGTAACATTAATAATTGACCATAACAAATTATTAATTTGATACTTATACTTATAAGGATGTTTTATTCTTTATTTTTAACTAGAGCTGTAAAAAACTCGAAATATTTTTAACCCGGGCTGAAATTTTTTAGCCCGGTTTGACTCAAAACCCGGGTTTAGCTTGAAATCGAGCCTAAACTCGAAAAACGAGCCAAAGCTCGGAAAACTCGATAATTGAGCCAAAGTTTAAAAACGAGTTTTCGAGCCTATGAAGCAAAAAGCTCGATTTTCATTATGAAAAAATTGTTTTTTGGATGATAAAAGTCATAAATAAAATAAAATAATTTTTAAAAATATTTAAAACAACTTATTTTGCATGATAGAATACTAAAAACACCATTTTAAACAAAAATTACGAACTTTTTTTTCTTTTCTTTCTTCAAAAAATTTTCTTTAGCTCGATTTATTTTCAAAAGCTCGTTTTTTTTACGAGTTATTCACGAGCTCAACTCGAAAAAGCTCGTTTTCGAGCTAAAAGCTCGAAACCCGGGTTGACCATTTTCAAAAAAACGAGCACCCGAAGATTTTGACCCGGGCGGGTGCTCGACCCGGTTTAAATTTACAGCTCTATTTTTAACCTATTTATTTTTTGAGGTATATACTCGTACATTGGTGTACTGCGCATATATGTAGAAATTTTTTTTTTGTTTTTTTTTTTGTATTTCCTTTTATGTATTATGTATTTTATATATAAATATGTGCATTAATGAAAATATCGATTAGTGATTAATTTTAGGTTTCATCTACATTGAGGAAGACTAAAAAAATTTTAGTAGGTAATTTTAATTCATATTCTAAAAGAGCACATTGTCCTGAATCGATATGAATTTCTAAATTTTGAGTTCATTAAGTATTTTTAATTAATTTTTTAAAGTTGTGAAATGACGTCACAGGCTGTAACTTTTTCCTATGTCCACGTGCATAAGCTAAAGCATGTTTCGTCATTTCTTAACTTTAAAAAATTAATTAAAAATATTTAATGAGCTCAAAATTTATAAATTCACATTTGTATCGATTCAGGACAATGTAATCGTTTAGAATATGGGAAAAAAAGAAGAAGAAAATACTCCCTTAATTATTTATTTATATATATATATATATATTTTTGTCTTCCTTATTGCTGCATCCTTTATGAAAAGTTCTTAAAAATTTCTAAATGAAGTTAAAACACTTAAAAGTGTATCTCTATACTGTAGTGTCACTTATTTAAATGTTAAACGTTAATGAGCATTTTAATAACCATGGTTGATCGTCATTTTAGTACATAGCAGAAAACAGTGTTTATATGAACAGCATTAATGTTATTGTAAACTATCCAATGTCTCGCGTCCTCGGTGCAGTAGCTTTTTTTTTTTTTTTTTTTTTTTTTTTTTTTCATCTTCCCAGAAAAGCGATAAAAACATTGTCCCTCAAAGCTAAAGGATTATAGCATTAGAAGATCTTACGATTTTCTATACGTGCATCATCACTGAACCTCCTCTATATAGTTCTTATAATATACAAGCATCATGATTTTGAGTGTTTTTTTTTAAATTTTTTATTTATTTATTTATTATTATTTTATTTTTGTATACAGTGTTTATAGAGTTATACATTACTAAATGATGAGAGAAGATAAAAATTTCCTGACAATACTACATTATAATATATACTACAGGAGAATTTCAGTTTGCATTATCGCACATTTCAAATGATAGTAATTGGTTAAATGAACGTTTATTAAAGAAAAATCGAACCTTCATAAAATCTTGCAGTATAAGTTTTTTGATAAATCATAAATAATAAAATTTGAAAAATATAATATAAGTAGTTTCAAAATGATAAAATTGAATAATAAAATTTGGTGTGAAAAAATAAAATATCACTTTTATAATATTATGCAATGATATATTATATATCTAATTCTACGTATAATTATTAACTAATCAAGACTTATATTTAAATCGAACTTCAATCTACATTTGATACATTTCAAATGTTGTCACATTTAATTTATATAAGATCAAGCTTTCTGAAATTTATTTGAACCTACAGTTCTAGTTATATTCCATTAACATCATTACCTATTTCTTTCGATAACAGGAATTTTATCGTTAACAGTCGTTACAGCAAGAATTAGGTTTATTAATTGTTAATATAAATCGATGTGTATTTCTTTTAATAAATAAACATTTAAATATTAATAAATATAAAATTATGAAATTAATAAATAATATTAAAAAATATGAAGTAAAAAAATATTTATCATAATATATTATTTAACTATCATCAATTATAAAAAAACGATAAATCATTGAGAAATTATTGTCTATAAGATTTCTAAATAATATCTATAATTGTGAATGACTCTAATACCTAGTATTATATATTACATAGAACAAAAAAAATAATACGATACTTTAATTAATACTTACAGATCAATAAAACATATTATAAATAAAATAAAAATGACAAGGACAACATGTATAACTTCATGAATAAATTTAAAATTTATGATCTCTCTTATTTAATTATTATAGTATATTCTTCACGTGTACTTCGTTTTAATTGTTGTAATTTTTTTATTGTCCTTTTAATTAAGTTAAAACTTTGAATATTGTTAACACTGCATTATATAATTAAATGACTTGACCGACTTGGAGTAGAAATTGTCGGAAGACAAACTTTATTTTTATAATTATTCTTTCTACGTTATATCGAACAAAGCAAATATACTAATTTAATGGAGGTTATCGGTTTAAAAAATTATTTAAAAAATTTTATGGCTAAAAACACGTAAAAGTATGTCTAGTATTTCTCATTTAAATTTCTGCAAAATCGGTGGAGTAGTTTTTTCAAATATCGCAAAAAAAAAAAAAAAAAAAAAAAAAAAAAAAAAAAAAAAAAAAAAAAAAACGTGTGTTTTTTTTCCATATAAGCGTAATGTTAAATTAGGAGACCATTAACTTTCCCCGCGCGCTAAACCGATAACCTCCATTGAATAAATTTATTTGCTTCTTTTATATTTTTGTTCCAAAAATAGTTTTAGTCATATTTTTAATTTTTAAACTTGTTTCTAATTTGACGTTTTAAATGTTGAGGTTACAATATTTGAATTTTCACCATTTAGGTTATCTTTAAAGTGGAATAACCTAAATATTTGAGCCAGTTGTCATGTGTTTGACACAACTAAACTTTTAAGTAATATGTCATCCTTACTTTATGTTAATTTCATATTTCACGACCGTTTCAGTTTATCCGATATTAGCCGGTCACCTACTACCTTAAAGACTTGTTTACATTATGCACACGATTTTCAAAGTATCCATGGCTTATAAGGCTTCTTTATTATTAGTCAATTTCTAAGTAAATGAACTCAAAAGTAAGTTCAGTTAAGTTATAAGTTACTAAAGAACTTTGCTCATAATACTTGCAGATCTTCCATTGACTACTTGTCATTGTCAAATCATTATACACAATGTTATTTTTTAATTATAATAATTATTACTATATTGCCATTATAAAGTTTCAAGAATGTTGTCAATTAATATAATGTAAATAGTTTTATAATGAGTGACACGATGTCAATACAAAGATCTGTATATTATGTTAGTTGTTGTAAATTACTAGTTCTTACATATTTTAAATCCCTTTCATTTCCTTTCATATAACATTTATGTTATGGATAAATTTACACAAAATTACGATAGTAATATATTTTATCGTTTAAATCCAGCGCGTTGTTTTCTCAACATTGAATAACATTGTAAATTTAGCAGTGGTTAGTGATTGGTGAAATATATTTTCACAATCGCGTCTATACGTGGAGATAGAAAATGTTACTTTAAATGTACTGACAAGTACAAACCATTTATATGAAGATCCGAAGTTATGTTGCTTCTTAAAGTTTTTTTTATTTATTATGCTTTTTTTTTTTTTTTTTTTTTTTAGTTTTATAATGTTTTATAAGTTTTAAAAATTAGACAAATATGAAAATTAAAGACTAAATTCTTGCATAAACGTATTATTATGATTAAAATTGAAAACATGTAATTTTTTATGCAAATTTTGCAAACCAAGAAAAAAAGAGGAAGATGTTTCTCTTTATTTTGCAACCATGATGGCATGTTAAAACCATAGTAAAATCAGACTTTGGTTAAAACTAAATTTTTGTACTTGCACTTTAGTTCTTTGGTCAGACTAAACAGCAGTTGCATTCATATAAATGTTGACGCCATAATATATGTGAGAACTAAATAAAATGGGCTATGGGGAAAATAGCACATTTAGCTAGTTTGAAAATACTTTAGCAATATTTTTGAGCGAGCATTTTAATGCTGTTAAAAATAGGTTGAATTTGTTTTCAAGTATGCAAGAAAAATAATAATAATACCAAAAAAAAAAATAATAATAAAATTTGAAATTTGCCCCAAAAAATAGCCACAACAAACTAGATTTTTCTCTTATGTTGAGCAAATGTTATTCATTGTTCCAGTATGGTATCAAAGCACATTTAGTTTGACGTCATGCGCAGACACCCTATAGCTACACATTCAAAACTATTTTGCTATACTAAACCATAATTTTATAAGATTTAGGAACATATAAGAGTAGTAAGCTTGTTTTTTTAATTTGTTTAATTTGTTTTGAAATGAAAAAAAAAAAGTTTTATTCTAATCCAACCGATAAGACAATTGCCTTGGTTGGACATTGTATTATGAGTTAAAGAATAATAAAAAAAAAAAAAAAAAAAAAAAAGTTAATTAAAATATAATTTATTTTTATATAAATTAAATATTTGCTTATTTGTTCAACTACATATATAAAAAACAATATGTGTGTTACATAAAATTTTTGCCATGTTAAAGTTAAATTTATAAAATTATTTTTTATAATATTATTAAATGTTTTTTTATAAATTAATATTCACCAACTAAGGTAGTAATTTTTCGATAAATGTTAACGATGTATCCTCCTCAACGAGACGGTCGGCGCAGAAAACTTATTTTTGCCGAGACTCGTAAAAACCGCTTTGCGCATGCGCAACTAAATACAAACGCGGTAATACTGAATTTTGAAGGATGTTTTTGGTGGATTGAAGTATTTGGTCATTTTTATTATTATTATATTAATTAGTTTGTTTGTTTGTTTATTGTTTTACTTTTTTCAATTTACATTGAAAACTTTTCTTTATTTTGTTACTATCTTCAATAGCATCAGCAGAGCATACAGCACACAAAATAAAATTATTTACACTTTGACATTTTTTCATTTACTTATTGCATGGAGTTTTATATTATTATTACTATACTTTTTTTTTCTTTTTACAATTTTTAAATTTCACTAAAAAATTCCTCAGATTTTTCGGCTTAAATTTTTAATAAAGTCTGTACACCGAAATTAAAGGGGAAAAAAAAACTAATTTTATAGCAATTTTATGTAAAAAAAGATTAAACTAATAATATCTTTAAATATACACATTTTTATTCCAATCAATTATTATAAGTTTATAACTCTTCAAACATAACTGATTTATACGACTTGGATATTAGACTCATATTGCCACAAATTTTTATACGTAATTTGGTTTCAAATTCTAAAAAAAAAAAAAAAATATATATATATATAGTGCGTACAGTACGAGCATTTAGAATTTTTTTTAAATTTACCCAAAATTATTTTTATGTTTTACATATTTTTTTGGATCAAAGTATGTATATAAATATATATTTAAAATATGAGAGTTAAAAAAAAAAAGATTAATATATAGATAAATCAGTTACCCCATAGTCAGTATAATAAAATATGACACTTTTTGCTTTTTATATTTTAATTTAAATCTTCTGTAAGAATTTTATGTGTACACATATAGAATATGTACATATCGATATCAACATTATTATTAAAAGAGGTATCAATATTAAAACGGAGAAGTTTTGAAGCAAAATATATTTAAATTTAAATGTTAAAATTTTATTGTTTTTTATCACAAATAAATTCTGAACTTATCAAAATTAAAAATTATGGTATTAAAATGAAATTTATTCGAATGAGGAAGGTGAATCGACATTATTTTTGTTGAGTGTATGATATTTTTGGAAAGAGCTTTAAAACATTTTGAGGCGCTATATTTTCTTAGGAGGATTGGAGCATGCAAAGTATTTTTATTTATTTTTTGAAAATCGGCCCAGAAAGCCTGTGACGTCGTCAGTCCACTTTTTTCTCGGCAAATACTAATTGTTCCAGGTTCAGTAACCAGTTTAATGACATCAGCACACGTCCTCATGATTTCAAAAAACTGGCTACTGAACCTTCTACGTACGGTCCATACCTTCCGAAATAAATGCCCGATTGATGACGTCACAGGCTTTTTAGGTAACTTTTCAAAAATTAATTAAAAATACTTCCCATACTCCAATCGTTCTAAGAAAAAATACCACCTCAAAATTTTTTAACGCTCTTTTCAAAAATGTCATAAAAAGTGGGGGTTAAAAAAATTCACGTTCCTATTCAAAATCTTGTACAATTAAGATCTTGCAAGATTACTGAAGAATGCTTTAATTTATTTAAGTACAAGATAAAAACATCTTTTTATGACTATAATTTTTATTGCGCGAGGAAAATGTGTCTTTTGTATACAAAATATAATCTTGTGTACAAGAACAAAAAATTTTGCCCAAGGATTCATATCAAGCAAAATATAAAATATGCATCTTGCATCAAAATATCTTAATTAATTTTTGTTGTGCAACTTTTTTTAACTCACGTAAGACGTTTCCTTCTTTTCGTCAAGGTTTATTTCGTGTAAAATAATATACGCATATATGTATAAAAATATATTATTGTCTTGAATCAATCTAATGTTTGAGTTCATATATTATATAAGTATATTTTGAATTAACTTTTGCAAGTTTCAAAATGACGTCATATGCTCCAGCAGCTATATGCATTCGGACAGATGAAAAGTTCCAGCCTCAATCTTTAGCGTCTTTCATAAATTAATGAAAAATACTTAATGCCAATAATTAGAAATTCACATAAATGTATCGAATCATGATAATTAGTACAATACATTATGTTTTAAATAATGCATAAAATTAACCGCAAAAATATATTAGCCATATCCTCATTCGAACGCAGGATTAGTATTTTTTGTTTGCACAAAATGTCATTCTTGCGAGGATTAAATATTTGATCTTACCATATCTTATACGTAAAATTATTTAAGCAAGATATACTGTATATATATAGGACTGCACGATTTTAAGTATAAATTAATGAAATTTCACTACGCAAACTCTCGGGGTTACTGATTTATCTACATAAATACATAAATTTGATTTTCAATTTTATTTCTCATCTAAATATGTATTTATATTATACATGTACTTTGATCGAAAAGAATACGTAAAACATAAAAATTATTTTGAGTAATTAAAAAAAAAAAAAAAAAAAAAATCTAACAAAGCGTAGTTTTTTTTTTTTTTTTTTTTTTTTTAGAATTTGAAACCAAAAAATTTGTGGCAAGATGAGTCTAATATCCAAGTCGTATAAATCAGTTATGTTTGAAGAGTTATAAACTTATAATTTTGATTGGAATAAAAATGTGTATATTTAAAGATATTATTAGTTTAATCTTTTTTACATAAAATTGCTATAAAATTAGTTTTTTTTCCCCTTTAATTTCGGTGTACAGACTTTATTAAAAATTTAAGCCGAAAAATCTGAGGAATTTTTTAGTGAAATTTAAAAATTGTAAAAAGAAAAAAAAAGTATAGTAATAATAATATAAAACTCCATGCAATAAGTAAATGAAAAAATGTCAAAGTGTAAATAATTTTATTTTGTGTGCTGTATGCTCTGCTGATGCTATTGAAGATAGTAACAAAATAAAGAAAAGTTTTCAATGTAAATTGAAAAAAGTAAAACAATAAACAAACAAACAAACTAATTAATATAATAATAATAAAAATGACCAAATACTTCAATCCACCAAAAACATCCTTCAAAATTCAGTATTACCGCGTTTGTATTTAGTTGCGCATGCGCAAAGCGGTTTTTACGAGTCTCGGCAAAAATAAGTTTTCTGCGCCGACCGTCTCGTCTTTCGAATCACGTGTGTAAGGTGTAGAAGACTGATGCCTAAAGATATCAGAGATATTGAGTGTCTTTCAGTTGTAGAATGATATTAAAGTGAATTAAACCAGCTAAACATTAGAATAAGACGTAGCCAAAATTTGAGGTTAACCATGCAAAATTTGAAACTATGTTGTTGTTGTTGTTGTTGTTGTTGTTTTTTTTTTTTAAGCTATAACAGCCCATGTTAATTTAAAAAATTATTTGTCCTCTTATCTGATGTTCACGGGTTCTGAAAATTTTATCATAATATGTCATATGTATAGCTGTTGCTAAGGTATTTCTATAGATAGTAAATCCAAAGAGAACATCGTTATTCAATTTTCTGTTGCATTTTATTTTATCCTGGAAGTTATATTTTGTTACCTATTTGGCGATCAATGTAATTTTGACCCGCAATACACGTCTCCAGTTAACCAGTACTTTTCAGCGAGAATCCTCTTTGGATTACATAAGCTATCTCTACTTACATTCCTATTTTAACTTTCAATTGGCATCATAAAGTTTCGGAGTTTTCTTTTTAGATTTTAGGATACAAACTCTCTAAATAAAACCCTTGACTGAAATAAGGAAATACATTGGCTAATGATATAACCTCTGAATGCTATCACATCAGGGCGTGTCATTCAATCTTTTTAAAAAATCAACAAAAATGTAAAGTAGATGGGATGATGAGAAAAAGATGTGTACGTTCATTGCAATAAAAAATGATTTTCTATTGGCATATGGGAATAACATGTATTTAGATAGAGTTTTGCATCAACTGAAATTTCCATTTGATTGCATTGAATTGCCATAAGTCATTACAATTTCATTTTTTACTTCAATGATTGTACAAATTTAACGTTAATTTAGATATTATATTTATATAACGGATATTAGATTAATAATCGATACCATGGATAAACATATCTTATATAATAATAATTTGTATTTATATTATGTTGATTTTTTTTTTTTTTTTTTTTTTTTATTAACACAAAGAATTTATAAGTAAACTAACTATATAGTATATACTATTTTTTGAAAAAAATGAAATGTATCCGAAAATAATTTTTATAATATTTTACGATCACTTTTCTAGACGTCCGAGTACATTTTTTTCCCACATTAATTGTGATAGATTTTTATTTTTATTAAATAATATTTTCAATTTAAAAATGAACTATTTTGCAATATAATTTAGAGAATTTGCTCATCCTATTGGCTTATGATAAATAAACTTCCATTGATATCGACCGTTGGTTTTTATCTCCTTTTGTCTTAACTTTAAATATAATTAAAAGTGATAATTAAATCTGAAAAATATCTCTTAGTGCCCTTAGTTTTTTTTTTTTTTAATGTTATGAGAACCAATGTAGTAAAAGATGGTATGAAGGTAATAATTTATACATATACCGTATAGTTTTAGTATTTTTGTTTTGTATCAAATTCTATATAGCATATCAAAATAATAATACTATACGGACAAAACAATCAGTTACAATTGACCGATTGCAATGATATATAATTTACATATATATATGTTTACTATAGTATAGTATACTGTATAAGGTAAGATGTTAGATTTTTATTTCACACGGTATACAACAACGCAGCGTGCAAGGTCATGGCTAAAACATGCGGTAAGCTCTATTATAAATCAAGGTAATTTAATATTATGCAGGTAATACAGTAAAATCAATGAATTAAATATTATGTAAGTTGACATATTATATTCAAATTTTATAATTAAATCCATATTTTTTCTTTATTTTATTATTATTATTATTTTTTGTAAAAAACATCTGGATTGTAATGTAATTTAAATATTCAATTTTGTAGTTAAATATTCTTTCGAGCACTGAAATTATTTTTAACTTTATTTAATTATTATTAGTTAATTAACTTATTTATTTATTATGAAACATAAAGTGTCAGTAATTGCGTGACAATTCTATGAGTACCATGTTGTGTAATCATATATATTATCTTAAAAGATGTTCGTATTTTCCATTTAAAAATTTGCAAATATGAAAATATTGAGCTTTATAGTCATAATCAGGTCGGGTCGGGTTGTAATAGTTAACTTAATTCATATAAAAAAAAATATATGTATTGCGAATTTGTTATTTACTATTTTATAAAATTATACAAAAGTGGGGTAAAGGATAGGTAAACATGGAGATGTCCAGTCGTTTTCACATGTTGCAATTAAAGTGTAATAAATATGTTTGCACGTATTCCATTTTATTTCATTGAATTTTTCCATGCCACCAATAGTTAATTGCCAGATGCAAATATTGCATTATTTATATATTTACATATCAATAGTGTCATAATAATCATATTTTTTTAAAAATATTTCATATAGCATGATTATAATTGTGTAATTTGTTCTTTTAAGTAAATAATTTTTTTAAAGTGATTTAAAAAATATATATTTCAATAATTAAATTAAATTAAAATAAAAGTAATATAAAGTTTTAAAATTTATTCTTAATAAAAATATATTAATTAAATAGTTTTATTTATTAAATTATATTTAAAAATGTTTTATATAAAATTAAAAATTAATTTATATTAAAAATTCAAAAGTCGGTACTGGGATTATCCAATTTACAATTGACTTACCTGTTTGCTTTCATAATCCATTTGCGTTGATTTAAAAGTCGCATTGTTATTCTCAGTGTTTGAATGAAATGATAGATTAGAAAGTAACATATTTAGTAAAATATATTCACGATACATGGTCGAAAATATAAACATTCAAAATTATATATATTATGCATGTTCATCTGCGCATGACAGTATTTTGTTCTGTTAAAGTCGTACTATATTTTGTTGTGCAAATGAACCAGATATTACCTATATCACAATTTTTAGCTGCATCACTGCAATACGCTTAAAGAAACTATTAAATAAGATTAAAAAAAGAGAAAAAAAAAAAGAAAAAAAAAAAAGGAAAGTGCTTAATTTTATTTGATTCGTTTTTTTAATCATACTGTAGTTGCAATTTCTTTTTTATATAATTACTTTTAAGACGAAATAAATATTTATTGCCAATACTTTTAACATTCTGGTAGTTCTATCAAAAGGATGTAATAAAACAATCAATTTTAAATTTACATTTAAACTAGTATTATTATTTTATTCTTAAAAAAATCTAATTTAGTTATTTATAAATAGTTCATTTTAGTGTTATTGCATTGGTGTTGTCCTATTTTACGTAAATTTCACTTACACTGACATGACGTTACGTTAATATAAAAAAGTATTTCAAAATCTAGTTTTATATTATTCCAAATTACTAAAATTAGCAAAGTAAAATTAAAATGTGACATGAAATTTCTTTACGTTTTGAAAGTTTTTGCCTTCCACATTTATCCTCGTAACCTTATTACGTATTTCAAAAAACTTACACAGATTTCAAATTTTTAAATGACATATATACAACACACTTTATAATTACTAATGTTATATTATTATATTATTTATATAGAAATGCGAATTTTTTTAAATTGACACTTGGCCGTTCAGTAACGTTACACATTACTAACAAGCATGGTATTATCAAGAGTATTCTATTATACTTCTAATATTATATTGTTAAAAGAAAAAATACTTCATTGTATTCATAGTGTTGTAGTCGTTACCTAAATTTTCTATAGAGTTAATGTTAAGTTATCTTATAAAACTATAACTTTTGACGATAACGTTAACTCTAATTTGTCCCCAACTATAACGTTACCTTTAACGTTCTAGCGTTAACTTATAACGTTAACAGCTTTTTTTAGATGATATGTATTTTTTATGATTATTTATAAGTTTAATCATTTATAAAGTTCATAGTTAACTTTATTTACTTTTAGTTTGTAAGGGTAAATAGGGGGAAAAAATCATATAATCACGTACATAGATATTTATGTCAGTATACGTCACATAAATCAAATTTCATTAAGGCGGGAAATCAGCTACTGCGGGATTTGACTTAAAAGTTGTATAGACAGACATATCTGAAATTTTGTACAGTGATACATTAGAATTATGTATCTTCAAAAATGAAAAAAAAATTGGGGGGTCACCATGCTACATTTTTAATTATGATTTTTTGAAGTTTTAGTCCCATAAGAGCCTATGTTAATTTCAATAATTAATTTCTCTCTTATCTGATGGTCACGGGTTCTGAAAATTTTATCATAGGTAGCTGTTACTATTAACTTTCAAATGGAATTATAAAATTTCGAAGTTTTCTCTTTAGATTTTGAGATACAAGCCATCTATATACAATCCTTAAATTCCATATAGATATGAATTACAAATTTAAAGGCATATAGACAACATAAAAACATAAGCACTTACAGCACAAAACACTTGATGGGACTTACATAAATAACATTAGTTTGTCTCAAAACCCAACTGTAACACCGTAGCAGTGATTAGAAAATTTTGATTTATGCAACCCGCACTACATTTTTATACTAGTTTTTGCTGTTTCTGACGTCATAAACAGATATATTCACGCAAATTGCATACTTTACAGTTTTTTTATGCTCTCTTGAGCGGCCAAATTTACATTCTGGTAAAAATTATCAGTTTTGTAGATCACATTTTGAGTTGAAGAACATGATGTTATATGTTTTCTGCACCTTTAAAGCCATAGACCACATAAAACAAAATGTGCTTTTTAATGAATAAACACGAAATGGGATCTTCAAAACTGATGATAATTTTTACCAGAATGTTAATGTAGCCCCACGAGAGAGCGTGAAAACACTGTAAAGTACGCAATTTGCGTGATTATTCATGTTTCTGACGTCAGAAACATGAAAAATTAGTATGAAAATGCTGTGCGGGTTGCATAAATCGATTTTTCTGATCACTGATATGAGGCTACTGTTGGGTTTTGAGACAAACTATTGTTATTTATGTAAATCCCATCAAGTATTTTGTGATATAAATGCTTACGTTTTTCTCTGGTCTATTCCTTTAAGGATTTTACACATAAAGACATTTCATAACTTCTTGAACACACTATTTAATTTAATTCCGATAAATCCGTAAATAGAATAGAAATTAAATTTATTAAATAAATTATTATGTTATTTTTTTTAACTGTTTGTTTTAGTACCTGATAGCAATTTTAAAAATAAATAATATAATTTGCAATGCAAATTTAACACAATTATTACGTAATAAAAATTTTAAAAATAAAATATAATAATATATATTTAAATAAAAAATAACAAATGTGTGTTTAACTAACTACTGTACTATTTGAGTTTATTTACAAGTCTTTAATTTTAAAGCCAAAATATGTTGCGATTCTTTTAGTCGTGAAAACAAATTAATTTATAATTCTTTTTGTGAGAAAAGTAAATTTCAAAAATACGTAAATTAAAATATTGCTTTATCGCAGCACAAATTTGAAAAGTATGAATTAATACTGTAAGAGATTCTGTAATCAAGAGAGAGAGAGAGAGAGAGAGATGTGGTGCACGTGACATAATGGAAGGAGGCGGGGGGCAATGTGATAAAAACGGATTTTGACAGAAGAGAATTTTGATAGGCAAAATATTAAATTTCCCATCTCGAAACAGATTTTCGCAGGTAGCTTGAAGGGTATGCCTGAGTTTTATTGTTTACTTTTATATATTGTTTGCAATGAACTACTATTATAATTATATATCAATCTGATTAAATCACAATGACTCCATCGCGGATTGGATTTCCCGGCTTCAGAGTTTAATCATCGGAAAACATAATATTTAATATTATTTACTTTTATATAGCATTTCAAATAATATTTAAAAGTGGTACACTTTAGTCATACTCATCTCATAACCTTCAAGCTACCTGCGCATGTTTCGAGATAGGGAATTTAACATTGCCTATCAAAATTCGTTTCTATCACAATTCAATTCTATCACATTGCTCCCACCCTTAGTATTAATCAAACTTTTGTGTGTGTGTTGTCATTTCATAATGCACTAAAATTACGTATTTCCAAAATTCAGGTCTCTACCTATATAATTTCTTATTCACGACTTATTAAAGAATTATGAGACACTGTATAGATGAAAAAATTTACCTTATATTAGTTTTTTTATTTAAATATATTATATATTTTTATTAAATTTTATATTTATTTATATTTTTAATTTGAGTATATATATTTTAATAATTTTAAATTGCAAGTATATATAATTTATATATATTAATATTAATAATTTAAAAATCTTAAAAGAAACCATTTATAGTTTTGTTTTATTTATTCAATTATAACTTCTATGCGCATTATAGATTAATTTCTTATAATTTTTTTGGTTGCTCGCGATCTGCTTGCGATGTGATACTCTTATGA
Organism: Ecdyonurus torrentis; assembly: GCA_949318235.1. NCBI lineage: Eukaryota > Metazoa > Arthropoda > Insecta > Ephemeroptera > Heptageniidae > Ecdyonurus > Ecdyonurus torrentis. The sequence continues at coordinate 15,577,760 of OX439133.1, forward strand.
AAGAGGGAAGAGGGAATCTGAAGTGAAAATAAAGGATGTTAAAATAATGTGTTGTGTGTCGTCATTCATTACTGAAAATATATATAGATATTATAATTATATTATTATCAAAAGAAAACACACAAGTTCAAAAGGTTACACAAGAATTAGCAAGTGGGTGCCAAAAAACATAATTTGTAAAAATATCTAGTAATAAAGCACAGTAATTAGACAGTAGATTATCTCCTATGCTGAGAATGTCAGATCGGTTCCGCGCGCCTCCTGTCTCAAGCGGTTTGAACTATTTTGGCGGGGGAGCTCTCGTAACAAGTTTTTGCGAACATTTTATACGAAAACCCATAGCTAAAAAAAAAATACGGAAGCTTCATAGTTTCCATGAAGCTATGAAGCTTCCGTATTTTTTTTTTAGCTATGGATTTTCGTATAAAATGTTTGCAAAAACTTGTTACGAGAGCTCCCCCGCCAAAATAGTTCAAACCGCTTGAGACAGGAGGCGCGCGGAACCGATCTGACATTCTCAGCATAGGAGATAATCTACTGTCTAATTACTGTGGTAATAAAGCAACTCTCAATTCGTGATAAATGAAAATGACTAATAAAGGAACAACTGTTTTGAAGTTGACTTAAAGCGATTTAACTCGCTTCCGTTTATACTTACTACGCATGAGCAGAACGTCGAAACTGAAGCGGATATGAGCAAAATCGCTTATAGGGTGTGTGCGCATGACGTCATTCTGAGTGCTTTTCGATGCTCTTCTTGAGCAATGAATAACATTGCTCAGCATAGGACAAACGTAGTTTTTGGCTATTTTCTTTGAAAATTAGCTTTTTTTTTTGTTATTATTATTTTTCTTGCATACTTGAGGTACTAATTCAACCTGTTAACAGCATCAATGCTCTCAAAAAAATCGCGAAGTATTTTTAAACTGGCAAAATGTGCCATTTTCCTATACCAGCCAATGTTATTTAGTACTCACTTATGACGTTAACTTTAACATGAATGAAACCACCCTATAGTCGTCCTCAAAACTGTTGTTCCTTTATTTGTCAATCATTTAAGGGTGGTATATAAATGGCTTGTATCTCAAAATTTAAAAGAAAACTTTATAACTTTATGATGCCATTTGAAAGTTAATACCTATGATAAAATTTTCAGAACCCGTGAGAGAAAATAATTATTGAAATTAGCATAGATTCTTATGGGACTAAAACTTAAAAAATACATAATTTTAAATCTAGCATAGTGACCTTCCATTTTTTTTTTTTTTTTTTTTTTTTCTTTTTACATTTTTGAAAATACCATATTATCCTAATGTATCACGAATGTATCACTGTGCAAAATTTCAGATTTTTCTTTCTTTACAATTTTTTAGTCAAATACCGTAGTACCTGATTTCCCGCCTTAATCGAACTTTTTTTTTGTATGTGTGTGCTGATGTCATTTCATAATGCACTAAATGATTTATTTCCAAAATTCAGCTCTTTTCCAAAGAATTATAATTTATAATATAATTTCTTATTCACTACTAAAACAAAGTATTAGACATTTCTTGACTGTAAAATTTTTGATTAGGTAAATATTATTAAATTTGATTTATTATTGTTTATTTTTATTTGAGTGTATTACAATAAATTTAAATTACAAATATATTATTTTTATGAATTATTAATAATTTAAAAATGTTAAAAGAAACAGTTTATAGTTTTATTTTATTTATTTAATTGAATTATGTATCTATTAAGCTATTTCATAAATAAAATTTCAAGTGTCTCTTGCATTTTTGAAATGATAGTCATATCAGAAGTGAATATTTTAGTAACATAAGGGAAATGTTGTATTGTGTGATGCCATTTCTGAAAGTAGATACATAATATAATAATCAAAAGTAAACACAAAGGCAATAAGTTACACAAAAATGGACTACTTGCAATGAACGAACTTTCTAAAATATTTTGAAATATTCTTTAAGGATCACAGACACTAAATTTGTTGAAGTTTTGTTTAATCCACTATTTATGAAAATAATTTTAAATGTCGTTTGGAGCCACAGTGCGCCTCTTCCTTTTAATTAAAAAATTAAATCAAAGTTTGCTACACCCACTTATATACTCCACTTCACGTATCTTCAGAACTGTTTCACACTATTTGGTCATTTTTGATGGACAAAATGACATTAACAGGTATATTGCCGCTTCATACAAGGCAATACCTGTTTGTCATTTTGACTATAGAATGTGGCTGAGTGCTGATTAAAGCTAAAAACTTACATGAATCGAAGTATAAAAGTCAGCTGATCGTTGTTTGGCTAAACAATGAACGAACTTTAATTTAATATTTAAATTAGAAGGAATAGTCGCATCAGATTTTAACAACTTGTGAAATTGTTTCTGTACCTAATAGGTTCTAAAACGCCAGGGTGTCTCTGTGGGCCTTTAATGCATTTCTTATGGAAAAATCATTTTCACTTACATGTTGCAACAATTAAAAACATTTCATTCATTGCAAGTGGTCCATTAGCAAGTGCGGTTACAAAAAAATAGTAACTTGTAAAAAATTCTCTAGTGATAAACTGATAAATCAACTTATGGAAAAAAAATAAAAAAGACTCCTATCAATTAAATAAAAATTTTCTCGTGCAATGAATATTTTTCAAAAATAGTTCGATTTCTTATTCATATATAGGCGACTTTTTTCATAAGATGATTTAAAAAACTTTTTTAAAGCATTTTTTTTTTAATTATTTTTAAAATTTTCGATAAGAGTCATAATAATAAAACGAATCACCTAACCGATTATTCGATTAAATGACATAGTAAACTTATCAGGACTTGGAAAATACCCATTTCTATCCTTCTCATCAATTTATTATTTTATTTAAATCAATATAAATGAAGAAAAATTTAACTGTATATCGAAATATGAATATCTTGGCCCTAATTCTTTTTATTATATATTTTTTAACATTTTAGTATATTTTTGACCCATGCCACATAATTTTTCTTTCTTCATCATCTTTTAAATCAGGTTTAGAAGACAGACTAAAAGAGATTACCATCTATAACCATATTCAGAAATCAATTAAACCATCGAGTAACTAATTATTACCATTTTTTACACAGAGTAAACTCAGCAATATATAATCGCATATGCACTATTTGCATTAATATGCTTCTTATACCAGCAATGAAATTTTTTATTTTACTTATTTATTTTATTTTTTGGCTTGAAATTGAAACACGTTTCTAAGTATACCTAGTATCCCTCACTTAAACGTTTTCGTACGCAATGCAGTAATTTTTGCAAAAAATCGTTAAAAAAAAAAAAAAAAAGTTTTTTCCATAAGTATAATGTTAAATTAAGGGCCCTGCCACGTTTTCTAGCGCCCCTCTAATTGTTGTTACGTCATCACCGATAAAAAGAATCTAATTGGGCATTAAAGGCGTAGAACACCTTGAACAAAAGACATGTCTAATATGCTAATATCCTAACATATCTAAATATCAACGTTGATTTGGTTGGAATCTTAACTTCCAATTTATTTACATTCACAAAATGACAGTTGCGGGTCTGTGACGTCACAGCTAACTAGTCCACACGCACGGAAACAGGCGAGCTGTGAAGTCACAAACCCGCAGCTGTGATCTTATGAATAAAAAATAAATTAGAAATCAATGATTCCGACCTAATCAACGTTGATAATTAGGTATGATAGGATAATAGACATGTTTTTTTGTTGTTCTACGACTTTAAAGATCCAAGATTTTATATAGAGAATACAGTAGGCAGTTAAATTTACTGCACATTAAGAATATTGAACACCGTGTGAAAAATGCTTTAAACAAGTTTTATAAAACTTACTGTGCTTACAAAAAAAAAATCAATTTAAATAAAGTACTTAATACTTTGCTTTTAAAATTCATAATATATAGCACACTTGTTTAAACTTGTAATTCCAATCGGCACAAGCTTAAAAATAATTATAATTACTCAAGTAATTAAAAAAAACTCTCTTTAGGTTATAATTAAAAATACTAAATAAGATAACACTGTCTAGAAAAACTAAAACGTTACAATATATCAGACCAGATGAAAGGTTACAGCAACCGGAAGTACACTCTTTTCTAGAGTTCTAATCAAGTTTCAGAAATAAAATTTAATACGTATTAACTTCAGTATTACATTGATCATCTGTAAAATTTTAGCGTATATCTGATGAAAATTATTTAAAGGAATAGACCAGAGAAAACATAAGCATTTATATCACAAAACACTTCATGTGATTTACACATAAATAACATTAGTTTGTCTCAAACCCCAATAGTAGCTCCGTAGCAGTGATCCGAAAATTCAATCTATGCAACCCGCATAACATTTTTATACTAATTTTTGTATGTTTCTGACGTCATAAACATGAATATTCACGCAAATTGCATACTTTACAGTTTTTTCTCGCTCTCTCGTGGGGCTACATTAACATTCTGGTAAAAATTTTCATCAGTTTTGAAGATCCCATTTCGTGGTTATTCATTAAAAAGCACATGATGTTTTGTGGTCTACAGCTTTAAGAAAAAAGGAGTGTATCCGATTGTAAAAATCTGTGATCTTGTTTTAATCAGAGTATATTTAAAAGTAATGCTCAACGCGGATATGCAAATTGTATTACCTTTCTTAAATATATATACCTTGCTCATTGTGAAGATAAAGATCTGCCGTTACAGCATCTTTAAGGAGCCGCAGGTGTCAAGAAAATAATAAGGTTGAATTTTATATATTTTAACTATATAATATTAGACTTTATAAAATAAATATTTAAATTATTGCGTCTTAACTGCAGTGGTTTATTTTATTTGCTTAAATAATCAAGAATAAAATTGAACTTTTTTTTTTTTTTTTTTTGTACCATCAAATTTTAAAGATATTTTAACTTTGATTCTTAGTATTTTTGTACCATAATAATAATAATGTTATCAAATTGTTATAATCTTTATAAAGATGCAAGTTGTTCTTATTGTGTGAATTCAGAAAACGATGTTTATTTTCTCGTTCAAGGTAAGCCTTTTATATAATTTTTTATCTTTTTATTTTTGGTTTTAAGTTCAATAACCTATAAGAACAATATTTTGATTTATATATATGAACGAATTATGTTTTTTATGAATGCGAGAAAAATAATCATAATAATAAACTAATTTGCTAAAGAAAATAGTAAAGAAAATTAGTGTCTTATGCTAAGGCTGAGCAATTTTGTTCATTGCTACAGTATGGCGTGGCAGCGCATTCAGAACGACGTCATGCGCAAATACCCTATAGTCGAAGACTGTAGACAAACAGACAGACAGACAGACAGACAGACAGACAGACAGACAGACAGACAGACAGACAGACAGACAGACAGACAGACAGACAGACAGACAGACAGACAGACAGACAGACAGACAGACAGACAGACAGACAGACAGACAGACAGACAGACAGACAGACAGACAGACAGACAGACAGACAGACAGACATTATTTATTATACTATATTATTCCACTTCATATTATATTACATTTCAAATCAATATTATAAATATAGTGTAATACAATAAAACTAAATACAGTACTATATTATGTACTATATAATAATTCTGGTTTGCATATTATATACATTACATATCCCCTAAAGTCATTCTAACGTTTACTAGGCTATAAGGTTACCATGAGTTTATACTTAAAAGCTTTTGCTTACCGCTAGTTTTTGTATACCTACTAATATTATAACATGAATATGCAAATTAATATTATAATGTATAGTATAGATTTTTGGTGTTATCTTATACCTTATATGTTTTAATTTAGTTTTAAATAAACTATTATACAGGATATACTCGTATAGTATAAATTTGATTTGTATTTAAATTAATTAAATTTTTATTTGATACTTTTTTTTTTAACCGAAGATTTTTTATTTTGTATTATTAAAAATATTAATTGAAGGTTTATTAAAATTGATGTGATAATAGTGTTTTTAGTTCTATTTTTTATTCTATTTTTAGTTCTAACCACAAATTTACCACGTTGTAAAAAACCTTATTTCTAATAATATTTTTCATTACAATTAAAACTTAAAAAAAAAGTAAAAAATATTATACTTTTCGTAAAAAAAAAAAAAATAAAAAAAAAAAAAAATAGAAGACTTGCATAATAGAGAGCTACGAAGCGCTACTCGTAATTTCAGCACTTTTGAATAGTCATATCATAAGAAGACATAACACCGCCTCGCGTCGCCTGCGAATGTAGGCAATTTCTTCAGACCCTTTATTACACAGGAAGTGTAAAATTGTGCATGGGAACGCTCTTCTCTCTCCTTAAAATTCTTCTTTCCATCAATAATAATAAATATAAATAATAATAATGCTATTTAATGGTACAAATAAATAATTATCCTAATTGAAAAAAAAAAAAAAAAAAAAAAAAAAAAAAAAAAAAAAAAAAAAAAAAGACAAAAGATGCTGTCAGGCAAGATAGGGCATCTCTGACTGTTCTGAACCAATAACCAATACATTAATAGACAGCATAAAGTGCCAAGTGAACATAAAAATAACATATTTGTGTGTGTATAAATTACCTAATTAGTGACCATAATTTAACAATAATTTAGGTGATACATATTTATAACAAGGTGCATAAATGCAAATTGAACTTTAACAATTATGTATTCAATTTATTATTTATATATGATAAATAAATGAACTTAAATTTATGTTACAATAGAATTAATAGAAACAATTATAAAAAATAATCGTAAAAATATTTTTTTACACTTACAATCTAACTTGCTAATCTAACTTGAATTTTGATTATGTTTCAGGGTAAAGTGATCATACGTCCTGTGGCTTGTAGACCCTCTCCCTCTCCAGGTGCCAGGTTACTTGGTAACAGACTTGGTGAGAGATATGGATCAACCCCTAGTCTTGTACAGAGACCAGGATCTAGACTAGCACTCTATGGAAGTAAGTATATAAAATTAAGTACAGTACACCCAATTGAACACCCAATTATCTCTGTCTTGGGGTCTCATAAGAATCTTACTATTTATTGTTTATTTATTTATTTATTTATTTTTTATTTATTTATTTATTTATTTATTTATTTATTTATTTATTTATTTATTTATTTATTTATTTATTTATTTATTTATTTATTTATTTATTTATTTATTTATTTATTTATTTATTTATTTGTTTGTTTATTTGTTATTATTATTATTATTTTTTATCTTAATGACATGTTTCAAATTTTTAAAATGAGTGCCCAAAGTAGAGATAAATGGGTGTTCAATGTCACCCCAGTTGACTGTAGTATAATTTATGTAGTATTATTAAATTATTAATGAAAGTATCGCGTTATAAGAATCATTTTTAAATGGAGGTTCTCGGTGAGGTGGAGTTTAGGACCCACTAATATTCTATCCTTTCAAAACACTATTGTTTTATGCGTTATTTTTTATTTTTTATTTTTTTTTTTGAGAACAGTGCTGCACCAAAGCTGGAAATATATATAGATAAACTTCTCCGTGTTTTAAGTGTAATAAATTTGAAAAAATATATATATATCGATAACAATTACCTCCATTATATTCAGCAAAAAGCACTTTTTTTTATTATTGTTTTCGTATGAATTTTACTTTTCACTTTTAATTAACTAATAAAGTAAATTTAATTTTTTCGGCACTTCCGTTTACATATAAAATCCGATTCTTTCGTGCACCGCGGATAGTGATTATTTTAAATGATTATTATTATATCTTTTTCCTAATATATTATGATGACTTTCAGGTAGCAATGATTTACGACCATACGGTGGAAGTGTAAACAACTATTCTCTAGACCGGAAGCTGTCTTCTGCAAGTGCTGGAAGATTTGATGTTCCTTCACGTAGAGTTGGACTATATCTTTGTGACCCTGGAAACACGTGTAGTTCTCTTCCACCTGCGCCACCACAACCTGTAGACAGTGGTAATTATAATTATTATCTACTCTACATCTTTACACTATTCTATATACATAGTTTTGGATTGCATAATATATAAATTATAGTTATATACTCACATACGGACAAAAATAAATATTTAATAATAATGTTAGGTTAATTAATGCAGCAACATTTATGCATACCAAAATAAAATAATTTCCCCTACATAGCAAAATAGTTAAGATATTCAACGTAATTACTTATGTTATGTTATTACATAATAGCAACATTTGTGCTCTACAAGATAGCAATTGTTCAAAAGCAGCATAAAATACGTAATCCATTTTTATATATATATATAAATTATTAATTATAATTATATATAATTACAGTTCATTTCAGCAATATTTATTTGAGAATACCATGAGGACCTAGACTCATTCATATTTTACCTATAGAACTCTACTTATATTTGAAAATAATAATAAATAGTAGTAACGGTTGATGTTATTGATACTGAAAAATGAATGAATGAATGAATGAATGAATGAATGAATGAATGAATGAATGAATGAATGAATGAATGAATGAATGAATGAATGAATGAATGAATGAATGAATGAATGAATGAATGAATGAATGAATGAATGAATGAATGAATGAATGAATGAATGAATGAATGAATGAATGAATGAATGAATGAATGAATGAATGAATGAATGTTAAAATTTATGTGTTATTCAAATTTCCATGAAAGTGCCTGAACATATAGGCAACCCGCTTTTCGTAACTGTTAAAACAGTTGCCTACATTTCACGGCGCTTAAGATTTTTCCACAATGTTAATTCAGTTTCAGTTTCTTTATTAATCATAATACTAATTGGTACATTTAGATTACAAAAATAGTTACATAGGAATATACATAGGAATGTTTTTTTACTTTATTTAATGTATATTTTATATTACAGGTAGTAGCAGTAGGGGTAGTTTACCCCCCTCCCCTGGCTCTGAAACAGGAGAACTAGAAGCTGCTTTACGTGAAAGAGACGCTGAAATTGGACAACTTAGAGATACGTTAGAACGAAATGAAGCAGCAATTTTTAATGTTTATGAAGAAAAAGAAAGAGCTTGGGAAAGAGAAGTTCGAAAATTACGAGCGTTATATGAAACTAGACTGCGAGCAAGTCAACAAAAAGCACTTCGTGTAGAGCAAACTTTAGCATCACATACTTACCAGGTATTTTAGAGAAAATAAATTTTTATTGCGTGCCAAAAAAAGGCACAAGACTCCTTATTTAATGTTCAGCTCTTATAGGCATGCAGAAACACTTTTTGTGATTTTTGAGAAAATTACACACTGCACCGATTCCGTAAAATTTTAACTAAGGGAAAATAGGCCACTTATCTATACTATAGGCATACGTTAAAGTATTAAATAATTTTTTTCATTTATTTTCTTTCTTTCTCTCTCTCTCTCTCTCTTTTAATTTCATGACTGGTGTGTAGCATTAACTCTGGAAAAAATAAATACTGAGTTTTAATAAATTAAAATGAAATATTACGCAATAGGCAGGTACAATTACGTAATAGGTATTATCAATTTAAATATCTTAAACAAAAATAAATAAATAAATAAAAACTTTCTAGTATGTTAAATACTAATAGTAATAATAATAATAAAAAAAACTAAGAAAAAATAACAAAAAGGGGATTATCAGATAATCAAACATACTAAATGCTTGGTAAAAACAATAATTAATAATGCCAATAATGGGGTACTGACGAATTTTTTTATTTCTACTAATAAGACAATGTAGAAGTGATACCCTCCCTTTTAAGTTCCCTCTGTTAGACCACTCATAATCTCAAAAGTTTTTTTTTTTTTTTTTAATTTCACATTTAATGTAGCATTTTATATAATAATTATACATACAATCAAAATTTAACCAATAAAATTTTACTATTCATTTTAGCACAATAAAATATACTTATAATAAATAAATATACCAATACAGTGTATTAATGTTATCAGCTACAACAAGATACACGACGACTGAAACAAGAGTTATCTGCTGCCCAGACAGAGAACGAGAGGAGCGCAGCTCTAGTTAGTGAGTTGAGACAGGAACTTGCGGTCCTTAGAGCGAGACTGGACGACACTGAGTGGGGACTTTGTCACAAGTCGGGTGAACTTGCACTCATCAAGGCGCAGCTCAAGGATTCACAGGTTAGTTCTTTTTTGTTTGAATAATATAAATAATGTACATATTTTATTTATGGTTAGTAAGAAATTAAAAATATATAGATAAAAAAAAAAATTCTTTTTCTGAAATAAATTATATTATATTATATATATATATATATTTCTTTTTAGAATTCAAATCTCTCTCTCTCTCTCTCTCTCTCTCTCTCTCTCTCTCTCTCTCTCTCTCTCTCTCTATCATGTATATTTTTTAGTATCCTAAGTTGCTATTTATAATTTAATTTTAAATAAGTCAATTTTTTATTGGGAAAAAAATTAACAAATCTAAAATGATAATTTAATAATAATAAAATCAATAATAACTGTAAATATGAACATGTTCATTTATATATCATACGAATTTAAAAACTAATTTCTGTCTCTAAATATACTGACATTAACTTAATATTATCATTGTATAAAGTACCAGTTAAAAGCTAAAAATGAAAATTTAGCAATGCATATAATAGAAAAAAATTTAATGCATATATATTTTTTTAATGCATATTAAAAATCGAATAATAAATATATTAAAAATTTCCATTACGATCTCTGGATTTAATTCTACTTACATTAAAATTTAAACAAACACTACATAATCGATGTATTATAATATTTCAGGGTGAACAAGCAAGCAGAAGTCATGAGTTGATATCCCTGCGAGCTGAACTGAGAGAAGCACAAGCCAATCTGTCAGCAAGTGATCAACGTGCAGAACAAAGATTGAGCGCCGAGAGAGCGTCTTTTCAGGAAGAAAGACTAACCTGGCTGAGAGAGAAAGAACAAGTATGTCGTACTGTTTTTATCATTTTATTTGTTATTTATTTATTTTTATTTAATTTTTTATTCATTGATGTATTCTTAAAATTTTTGATTCTTGATACACTTAGTTGAGAGAAAATGAACAAAATAAGAATGACTCAATTTTTTAGTATTTTATTTGTTGATTCATAATTCATTCATTGATTCATTCATTGATTCAATCAATCAATCAATCAATCAATCAATCAATCAATCAATCAATCAATCAATCAATCAATCAATCAATCAATCATCCATTCATTCATTCATTCATTCATTCATTCATTCATTCATTCATTCATTCATTCATTCATTCATTCATTCATTCATTCATTCATTCATGTAATTAGCATTAATTAATTAACTAAATTAATATTTCCAGGTCCTGCATTATCAGAGACGCTTACAATTGAACTACGTCCACATGTACCGACGTACTAGAACTCTTGAAGAACAATTAGAAGGACTGGACTTAAAAAAAGAACGACTCCCTGGTTTAGATGATCAAGATCCGAGAGCTGTACTTTGTAAACCTGTTGCTAGGAAGTCTGGACTTGTTCCTACTTTAGAAAATCATACCATCGAATTGTGACCTTTTTAATTATAATTTTGTGACCTCATTATATATTTTAACCTTATTTATATAATTATAGAAGAGAGAGTTTAGTTGTTGTTATTATTATCTTACACTTTGATTTCTGTTAAATAAATTGGAATGTATGATTGAAGTAAATAAATATTAATTTGATTAAAAAAATTGAAGGAAAAAAAAAAAAAAAAAAAACGCATTTCTCGTTTTTTTTTTTTTTTTTTTTCTTTAATAATTTTTTGATTATAATATAATCCGTAAACGTCATTGCTGCTTCTTCCCCTAACAATACAATACTAAAAAATTATTTACATAAAATTATAAAGTGTATGATTTAGCAAGTCTCATCCTCTCTCTATATTATATAAAAATCAATTGCTTACCTGAGAAAATATCTAATTTATTATTTCATTAAAAAGTTTATCATCGCGTTTATAAATTTTATATATTATTTTCTGAAAAGAAAATAACTGACACATTTTTTTAAAAAATTACAACTTAAATGTTTTACACTTATATAGTTGCATTTGTAAAAAACAAAGCTAATAACAATAGATAAAAACAAACAAAATTATAAACTATATACTCTATGTTATGTATTTTTATGTTATAATTTTAAGCCGCCGTGTAAAATGAAAAATAATATATTTGTGCAATTGTTTTTCTTCTTAAGTCTACTATATATGCAATATTATATAAATTTATGCTTGTAAATAATTTATTATAATTTTTTAATATATATACCTATATTTAGGAACAAAAAAAAAAAAAAAAAAAAAAAACGTAGTGTAATTAGATTTTGTACAATGCTTCATATTGGTGATGACGTAGCTCCATTCAGAGAGGTGTGCTAGAAAAAGGTGCGCGTTCGCTAATGTTACGTTTATGGTAAGAAGCAGTGTTTTTTTTTTTTGTTTTTTTTTTTAATTTTCTTAAATTTTATTTATATTATTCAGAAAAACGATGTCTGAAAATCTTCATTTATAGGATATTTATATAACATAATTTAAACTTTTTTTTTTTCTTACCACCAGTACGAAGCAATGTTAAGATTTTGTTGTTACTACTATTTTTCCTGTGGTTTTTATATGATCTTTATAATTTATATAGTAATCATAAAAAAATATGACATGAACTGTGTTTCAAAATTTACTTTTGAGTAAAACAAAATTTAAAAAAGATTGAAAAAATACATAATTAATTTAATATTAAATATAATTTCTTTATTATACTGTACTAATAATGTTCATTTTTATATGAGTATTTAATTTAAGAATCGAACAAGTTTTAGCTTGTATATATTTTTTTTTTTTGGTTGTAATTTTTACTATTTAATATTACCTTTGCCTATAATATATGAATGTACTGTACTATTTTTTACCTTCTTGCCTAATTATTACAATAATTATATTATATATTTTTAGATAGTAAGTTTTATATAAAAAAAAATGTAGCTACCGAGTAGCAGAGTTGTTCTCCCCGCCCCCCTCTAATCATTTAGAATTTATTATCATTTATTTTATGTAATGATGTTATTATTATTTTTCTTGTATATTAATTAACTACTGAATCTTTGTGTAATTTTTATAATTTTTTGTATTATGAATAAATTGATAAAGAAATCAAATCAAAAGAGTTTTCATTTCTAAATTGGTGGTGGCATTCATACAAAAAAGTCGATTCCATATATGTGAGCACTAAATAACATGAGCTGATATGGAAAGAAAATTATATATTTTGGCGCGTTTTGCCAGTTAAAAAATACTTGGAAAATATTTTTGAGAGCATTATTGATGCTGCTAAAAGAGGTTGAATTATGATGTAAAAGTATATGCAAAAAAAAAAAAAAAAAAAAAAAAAAAAAAAAAAACACTCATACACACACCACACACAAACTAATTTTCCAAAGAAAATACCAATATAGAAAATAGCGTTTGTTCTATGCTGTGCAATATTATTCGTTGATCCAGTATGGAGTCGAAGCGCATTCAGTATGACTTTTTCCACAGTAGATGGTACAGTAGTCCATCTCCTATAGCGGGAATGTCAGATCGAATGCGCGCCATAATTCCGACTGGGTGAAGGTGACAGAACTACATGTAACATTACTTCAAATTACGGCTTCTAGTTCTGTCACCTTCACCCAGTCGGAATTATGGCGCGCATTCGATCTGACATTCCCGCTATAGGAGATGGACTACTGTATAATATACTGTGGACTTTTTCATTCGCATAGAAGCATGCAGTTTTTTTTTTTTTTTTTGCATTTTAAGCGCAAGTCCGCAAGTGCTTCAATCCCTTCAATCACGGTGTTAGGAGTAAGAAAAAAAATATGACACTGCATCAATATCAAAACTTTCATCTTTTATTAATTATTAACATTAGTTTCTCTTCCACTATAATTATTTGTCGTTTTTGTCATGTGCGCAAAAGTTTGAAACTTTTCCCACTAAAAAAAATCATCTGAAAGAAAGTGACAGTCGAAATTTTCATATGTTATTTTCCCGCGCTTAAAATACCAACAACTTTTGTTCATCACAGAAATTTATCTGATAATTTTTGTAAATTATGAGTAAATTGAGTGAAAAAGAAGAGTTTAATCGTAAGTTTTTAATTAAATTACATATTTTTACATCAATATTTATAATACGTAATATCTAAATCATATAAATTATGTTAAAATTTTGTGTAAACTAACAAACGATTTTTCCTGTTTTTGTTACAGATGATTGTGAAGTACTTTATAAAACATTATGTAGATTTACATTAAGTGAATTAAAAAAAATTGTAGCAGAAAAATTTGCTAGTATAACATGGGAGATTGTCGGAAATTATATACAAGAAAATCGTCTACCTTTAACAAATAAAAACGTGGCTTATTTTCTCTACCGATTTCTGCAAGATGTAAGTATGCATTTGTTTACATCAGAGCTTTTAGCTGCCAAAAATTATGTTGTTTATTTGTTTATTAACTTAATACGATTAGATTTGTATCTAGTATACATATATCTTATTTAAAAGTTTCATGCCATGACATAATTTTTGTAAGTTTTGAGCCTCATCGTATGCTGTGGTAAAAATTAACTCAAAACTCAAATTATAATTAACAGAGTTTCATTCCCCTATAAGAAAGCATGCTCAATCAAGACAGTAATGCCTTTTGTTCACAATGAGCTTTTTTTTTAAAATTGTAATTGTTAATTATTTTATCAAAATAATATGCATTCTTATATGGAGCTCATGTAACAATTCCAATTAGAAAAAGCTTATTGTGAGCAAGAGGGATAACCATGAGGATAACACAAAAGTCCTCTGCTGGTACTTTTTTGTTTTTAGTATTGTTGGGCTTTGGGTGGGTTTGCTTATTATTATTTTTTCTGTAAACTTCCTCATATTGATGTGTGTTTTTGAGCAAGTTTTGTATGTACAGTCAACCGAGGTTAAATTGAAAGCCAATCACAGAGCTGCTTTTAAAGTGCCCCGTGTCTAGCGAGATAGGGAAAAGTGAAAGCTTGCACATGATTGGAGTTTACATTTCACCCTGGTTGACTGTATTTTACAATTGTTTTAAAATACTTCAGTTTTACTTATGAGTATATATACAGTATTGATGTTATTGCGAGCGAGCAATATGTCTAATTCGTTATTTGTCACGAGAAGCAAAATGTGTATCTCATTTTTTGTTACGCAAAGCAATATGTGTAAGTTGAGTGCCATCTACATAACGTTTGGAAACGACTTACACATTTTGCTTAGCTTCACAAAAAACGAGATACACATATTGCTACACGTGACTAAAAATAAGTTACACATATTGCTCACAATAACATCGATATGAGTAGTATACTAATTAAATGTTTTTTTATATTACTGTATATAGAAATATGGAGTTTATTTGGAAACTTGTCATAGCCATAAAAATAATACTGTAAAAATAAACTAAATATAAATAGTAAAATTATTAGAACTGTAATAATGTGTCTTGTTTCAGAAAACTCCTGCTAAAAAATTGAAAACACGTCTAATGCAAATATTGCTTACTGGTAAGTTCAGAAAAACAATAAATATATTTTCATTCCTATAACGTCTATTTTTAACTAGCTCTAGCTAGAATATTTGGCCCCTAGTCCCAATTACTATATAAATTAGAGAATCTTCGTGTTTTATTAATTTTCAATTTAACGTGCTCTAATCTCTACCAACTATTTTCTAATTATTTTTTTTAAACTTATTAATATTAAACATAAATTAATAATAAAACATAATTAATTTAAAAGACAAGAAGTAAAGCAAACTAGTAAAGGTCTTACCATAGTGAAGACTAGTGCTGACTAATAACAAAGCAACTTTTTTTTTTTTTTTTTTTTTTTGCCAACTTAAAGGGATTTTAATCACACCTGCTACTGTTTCTACGTACTATAATCCGAATCAGCTAAGGATACAACCAATAACAGAGTACCTAAAAACTACCCATTTAATTAACATTATCCCTTCTTCTAACAATCTTGAGCACTTGAATGTCAATTGGCTCGTAGCTCTATTTTAATCGATCCTTAGCTGCCGCGGATTGTACGCATGTGCAATACCTTGAAAAGGAAAAGTTTGTGATCAAAATTGCTTGTAATTGTCCTCAAAACAGTTACATCTTTATTAGACAATAAGTTGGCAAAAATCTTGCCATCATAAAGAAACACATTTATTATTATTATTATTTATTGCTAGATTATAAACACATTTGGTAGCTTCCTGCTTCCTGTACTTAACTACTAGAAAAATTATAGAGTATTAGTGTGAGCCTTTGTTGGTCCTTACATACAATTACTTTGAATTCTCTGAGTCTGTAAGTACGAATGAAGGCATACAAGTACTCTGTTTCTCTGGGAATTTAGTGCTAAAAAGACTTGTTTGTAAAACCTCTTTTCTTTTTTTTTTTTTTTTTTTCTTGTGATCCGTAATGACAGTCACCCAATGTTTTAAAGGGAATTCTCTCTCTCTCTCTCTCTCTCTCTCTCTCTCTCTCTCTCTCTCTCTCTCTCTCTCTCTCTCTCTCTCTCTCTCTCTCTCTCTCTCTCTCTCTCTCTCTCTCTCTCTCTCTCTCTCTCTCTCTCTCTCTCTCTCTCTTTTTGAGCAAAGTAATGGGTTTCAAACAAGCTGTATGTGTTTATATTTAAAGTCATAGAACACGTTAAACAAAAAACTTGTCTTATGACAGGTAGTATCCTAGCATACCTGAAAATTGATGTTGATTTGGCTGGAGTCATTGATTTCTAATTTATTTTCCATT
The DNA here is from genome assembly GCA_949318235.1 of Ecdyonurus torrentis. Lineage (NCBI taxonomy): Eukaryota > Metazoa > Arthropoda > Insecta > Ephemeroptera > Heptageniidae > Ecdyonurus > Ecdyonurus torrentis. Next base: position 15,594,632 of record OX439133.1, read on the forward strand.
ACCAAATGGCGGATTTGGCTGTATGACGGCACAGCTCACTGGTCAATGGGTGCATTAAACAAGTGAGCTATGACGTTCTAAAACTATCCACCATTTAGTGAATCATAATAATAATAATAATAATTAACGGCTTTTATTGGGCGAATCAGGCTACAGAACCTCTCAATTTAACCCAACTGTTTAACAGTACAGTCAGTTACAATTTTAAATTAGTATAGACACAAAATTCATAATGTTAATGTTTTTTTTGTTTTTTTTACTTATAAATAAATGTTTTTTAAATAATCCATATTTATAATTTTTAATTTTTATAAAATGGTTTAACTCAGTATAAAAAAATACTTAAACACTTTTTTATATATAATTATTCATATTTTAAATCTTAAACTTTTTGAATGGCAAACAAATTAGAAATCAATGACTCCAGCCAAATCAATGTTGATTTTCAAGTAAGTTAGGATATATTTCAAGTTTTTTATTCAACATGTTATGCCTTTTTTTTATATGTACCATTTAAATATGAAATCAATATTATGAAGCCATTTTTACTTCCCTTGTGAATTGTATTCTTTGTAATTCTTTCTGAATTGATTGATTGATTAATTTCAGAGATGCGCACTCATTGCAACAGACGTACATGGTTTACCTATGAAATGAAAGGTGCAGGAGTGAACCAAATCATGAAACCAGAACAATTGATGACGCGAGTGAAAGAAAACTGCCAAGAGTCAGCTATTACTACTGTAAGTATTACCTATATAATTAGGAAAAATACATCACAGTTTAATAATAGATAATTATTAAAGATTTGATAAGATTACTCTGGCCAAAACAAGGTTGTTCCCGCCAAAAGCTGTATCCGTGGTGCTTAACCAATCAGAGAGCGTGTTATAAGCCTACTAGCCAATCACAGTTGATTTTACATAGTAATTACACTATCCATTCGAACTAGTATTGGGAGAAGTGTATAAGCGTATGTAAGCGGCTCGTATTGCTCTAAAGTTCCCCCTTTTTTTTTTTAAAATGAATCTCACTTTCTACAGAGCAATGTTAGAAAAGGTTAAAACCATTTCAGTTTGAATTGATAATCAAAGAAATGGATAGGAGAAACCAACAATCGCCTTACCACGATGAGGTCCGCAGCTTGGTGAAAATCTTGATTGCACAGGTTACACAAATATTTACAAGTTTACTAAGAAGTTTCAAGGGCAATAGCTCTCTTCTTCAGTTGCTTAGAGTGTAGTCTACACTCTAAGACTACACTCTTTGACTACACTCTAAGCAGCAGAAGAGGGCTGTTGCCCTTGAAACGTCTTAGTAAACTTGTAAATTTTCTACAGAGCAATATGAGCTGCTTACATACACTTATAGGGTGGTTTCATTCATGTTAAAGTCAACGTCATAAGTGAGTACCGTACTAAATAACATTGGTCGGTATAGGAAAATGTCACATTTTGCCAGTTTAAAAATACTTTGCAATTTTTTTTTGAGAGCATTGATGCTGTTAACAGGTTGAATTAGTACCTCAAGTATGCAAGAAAAATAATAATGACCAAAAAATAGCTAATTTTTTAAAGAAAATAGCCAAAAACTACGTTTGTCCTATGCTGAGCAATATGTTATTCATTGCTCAAGAAGAGCACCCAAAAGCACGCAGAACAACATAATGCGTACACACCCCATAAATTTAATTTTGGCCTTAAAAAATTAAAGTCTTTAGTACATGTGATAAGACTAATACACATTATTTACTTTACAATTCAAATACCATTTTGTTATTTCAGTCGTGTGAAGTGAATAATGCGGAGAATCTGTACTGGATCATCGTTCAGGAATACAAGACAGTGAGAGTCAACAGGAAAAAACAAGGAGAGACGCAAAAACGTTTCAAAGCTCCTATATACTTTGCTGCTGGATTTAAAGAACAGTACGTCTTCACAACCAGTCGTCATGTTTCCGATGATATGCTCTTGGTAAGTATTTATAAATTTAAAGGAATAGACCAGAGCATGGATATATAAATAGGATAGGAAGCTATTGTTGAAAAAACGATCCCTTAATGATGTAATTCAAATTTTCGCCACAACAATGCAAGAATACAAAATTACGTATAAAGTGGCACTGTAATCTGTGTGTGAATTTTAAAATTCACACACAGATTACAGCGCCACTTACATTTTACATGTTGATTGTTGTGGTGAAAATTTGCACTACATCAACAAGGGTTTGTTTTTAGTATAGGGCAATAACACAGAAGCTCGCAAGCCTGGACCAGAGAAAAACAATAATTTATACGTCAAAACACTTAATGGGACTTACATAAATAACTTTAGTTTGTCTGAAAACCCAACTGTAGCTCCGTAGTAGTGATCAGAAAATTTTGATTTATGCAACCCGCACAACATTTTCATACTAATTTATGCATGTTTTATGAATATGAAATAAAATTTCCCCTAAATTTTTTGTAGTCTTCCCCATTTAATTATTTGTCTCGTACTACTATGGGGTCACATGTGAGTATGTAAGTTTTTTTTTTTTTTTTTAATTATTATTGTTTGTTATTTTGTCTCACGGGCTAATTGTTTTGCTTGCTTGCAGAGCGTGGCCGCAGCACTGGGATACAATGCTTGCAAACAACTAAGATTAAGTGACAAAAATATTGTTGAAATGTTGAAGGCTCTCAAACTGAAAGAAGGACAAGCTGCTGCTAATACAGACTTTGAGATTCCATCTTTTGTAGGAGGTAAATATATATAAATATATTAAAGGCGTAGAACACCTTGAACAAAAAAGTTGCGTAATATCCTAACAAACCTGAAAATCAACGTTGATTTGGCCGGAATCATTGATTTCTAATTAATTTTCCATTCACAAAATGCCGCTGCCGGTCACTGACGTCACAGCTCGCCTGGTCCACGCACAAGTAAACCGGGCGAGCTGTGACGTCAGTGACCGGCAGTGGCATTTTGTGAATGGAAAATAAATTAGAAATCAATAACTCCGGCCAAATCAACATTGATTTTCAGGTTTGCTAGGATATTACGCAACTTTTTTGTTCCAAGTGTTCTACGCTTTAAGAGTGCTCCACTATAGGATGGTTTCATTCATGCTCAAGTTGACGCCTTAAGTGAGCACTAAACATCATGGGCCAGTATAGGAATATGACTCATTTTGCCAGTTTTGAAATATTTTTGAGAGCATTGATGCTGTTAACAGGTTGAATTAGTTTTTCAAATATGCAAGAAAAATAATAACAAAAACAAAAAAAGCTAATTTTCCAAAGAAAATAGCCAAAAACTACGTTTGTCCTATGCTGAGCAATGTTATTCATTGCTCAAGAAGCGCATCAAAAAGCATTCAGAATGATGTCATGCACACACACCCTATAGACTTGTTGCACATCCTTGTGCTTTGTCACCATATTTGTGGTGCCTATTGTATTATCCAGCATAGGGGAAACATAATTTTCCCTCATTTGTCGCATAAATAAAAATTTATTTCCACTGTAAGCATTTTCCTCACACACTTTTAGCTTATTAGGACCTAGAAATATGTGTAAGATTGAAGTTTGAAGCTTAGTTTGCTATTAAAATAATAATAATAATAATTTTTTCAATGCTGGCCTGTGTATTACTGACTAAAGAAACGGCGGCTCTTAAATATAAGTGGAAACAGTCTAACGAGGAGAAATAAATTAGAAATAAATTACTCAGGTCAAATTAGCATTGATTTTCAGGTTGCCTGTTGTTATAAAATATTTTATGCTCAAGATGTTCTACACCTTTAAAGGAAGTTAACGCATTCAACAAAAAACATGCCTATATCCTAACATACCTTAATATCAACGTTAATTTGACCATAGTTATTGATTTCTAATTTATTTTCCATTTACAAAATGTCAGATGCAGGTTTATGACATCACAGTGGACTATAAGTCCACGTGCATGGAAACAGGCAAGCTGTGATGTCATAAACATGCAACTAATATTTTGTGAATGTAAAATAAATTAGAAATCAATGACTCTGGCCAAATCAGATACGATATGTTAGGATACTAGACATTTTTGTTTTGTTCAAGGTGTTCTATGCCTTTAACTATTTAAATTAGAGACTTTTTACATTTGCAGATTAATTAATTTTCAATTTAACATGCTCTAATCTCTATTCTACTATTTTCTAAAATATAATTAATTTTTTAACATATTTCTATTGCGATCTTTTTCTCCCTCATTTTTATATGATGAAGATATTGTGCTACTTATTTTGTTTTCTATCATTTTCTTTTTCTTTTAGGTGAACCTGAGATTTCACAGAGTGGAGGTGTGAACTTCATTGGACTTGAAGATAGAGCTAGATTTGTAGACCAGAGATTTGGGGAAGAACCTCCCATATTGTCTAATATTTCTTTGAAGGTAAAATAAGATTTTATTGTTGAAATACATACTTATGTCACAGCAAGGTCCATATATTAAAGAGGTTGAGCGCAGCACAAAACTCACGCATTCGATTTCACTTTGCGATGGATTGTACTTGGTTCTTAGCCAATACGATGCCGATATGGCATCGACGATATGGCGATATGACGTCTTTGGTGAATTTCTTTAAGCTGCGCGACCTTGGCCAAAACTTTTCCCAGAGCGACTAACCTCTTATATATGAACCTTGATGTCACAGTTGGGTTTAGTAACTGCCAACAACATTATCAATCTTCTCAGGTCAAAGGTCAAAGTAAATGATGTACACTTTACAAATTCCAAGGTCACCTTTACCTTTTCCTGTTAAATGCATGATTTTAGTTTCATTTTTTGATGAGGTTATAGTCAAACTTTAAAGTCTTAGACCATGCACTTGAACAAAAAACATGCCTTTTTTATCTCGTAACATACCTAAACATCAACATTGATTTGGCCAGTCATTGATTTCTACTTTATTTTCCATTCACAAAATGACTGCTCTGCTTGCTGGTCCATGGATGTGGAAACAGGCGAGCTGTGACGTCATACAGCTGTCATTTTGTGAATGGAAAATAAATTAGAAATCAATGACTCCGGCCAAATTAACATTGATATTTAGGTATGTTACAATATAAGGTATATTCTTTTGTTCAAGGTGTTAAGGCCAAGAATAAGTCTGATGCTGTTTTATAATGTTGTTTCTTTGCTTTCGTGTGAGAACGTGCGATGCTAGGCATATCATATTTTATTTTGACACTACCCTCAACCCTTTAATGTGTATTTTTAACTAGCTCAAGCTAGAATATTTGGTCCTTAATGCTAATTACTAGGCCTATATAAATTAGAGAATCTTTGCGTTTTATTAATTTTCAATTCAACGTGCACTAATCTCTACCAACTACTGTATTTTCTATATATAGGCCTCTATATATATTTTTTAACTTATTAATACCAACCGCGATGGTTTATTCTTTATGTACTGCTCTGGACAAAAGTTCCCGAACGGAGCAGCGGCGGCTGCTGCGTTTTCTCATAACGATAACATAGTGTGGTTGCGGGTTGCCTATGCAAATCGTTCGGAAACTTTTGGCCAGAGCTGTACATATAAACCTACTTTTGCAAGTCTTCTATTACAGTCTACCAAGGTGAAATTGTAAATGTAGGGTAAAATTGAAATCCAATCACAGACTCACTTTCAAAGAGCTATGTGTCTAATGAGATACTTATATACATATTTGTAAAATTAATAAGGAAAGGTTAAACCCATTTCGTTTTGAATTAATAATCAAAGAAAAGGATAGGAGAAACCAACAAGCACCTTACCACGATGAGGTCCCTAGCTTGGTGAAAATCTTGATGGCACAGGTTACACAAATATTTACAAGATTACTAAGACATTTACACTCTAAGCAACTGGAGAAGAGGGCTGTTGCCCTTGAAATGTCTTAGTTATTCGTACATATTTGAGTAACCTGTGCCATCAAGATTTTCACCAAGCTATGGACCTCATCGTGGTAAGGTGCTTGTTGGGTTTTCCTATCCTTTTCTTTGATTATTAATACTTAAATATTTATTTATTTTTATTTTTCAGGTCCGTGAAAAGTTCACTGATCCAGAAATTCCTGAGCTTGATAATTCTGAGTTCCGAGTACAAGTCAAGTTTAAGTCTGAGAATGTGTGGGAGACCATCAAGTCAACCTTGACTAATACTGATTGCATTGATTTTCCACCTCCTATGTTCATGGAACAAGCTATTTACAGTGGAAAAAGTCAGATCTTACTTGTTAGTAAGGATAATACATCAGCGTAATCCTAAGTAACTGTATGTCATACTACCACGTAAAAAAGAACATTAAGTTTTATTCATATCAATATTGTTCAGATATATTTTGATCAGTTATAAAACTTATTTTATTAAAAAAAAAAAAAAAAAAAAAAAAAAAAAAAAAAAAAACAGTAAAAACTTGATTTTATGAAGTTTGATTTTACGATTTTCTCGATATTATGAAGCCATTTTTTAGGTCACAGCCAATATGTATATATAGAAGATGGTATAATTTGCCCTTTTACTGTTGTCAGAACTCCGTTTCCTTGGCAAAACTTCAAATTTTTACATACGTCATACAAGGTGACTTTAAACAGACCCACGTGGACTCTCAGGTACAATGTACCTGGAAGAGGAGTAGGGACAACAAATTTCCCCTCTTTCAGCACTTGAAATTTCCCCTCTTGTTTTGATTCACCTTGTATAACGTTTCATACCTGATGCTATGCTACCTAGGTAAACTACACCACCTCATATATATACATCTTGGTCCCAGTCATTGAGTTACATAGGGGTTTCAATGTTAATAAACTCAATTTTATGAAGTGACTTCATAAAATTGAGTTTTTACTGTATTTCAATAATATTGTAAATCGATGCTGTTGCTGTTATTCTACTTTTAGCAGGTTTGCTTACTTTCACGCATCTCCATTTATCGCGATAGCCATAGAAACATGCGTCTATATTGCGACAACAGGTAAAAACACTTATACATAGGAAAACAGGTGTAGAGTTGTTTTACACAAGCTGTCATGGTAAATGCAGATATATATTTCTATTGCTATCCCTATTGCTATTGAAAGTAAGAAAACATCCTAAAAGTGGATGTGTGGTTTATCCGCAACAGCATCGAAATATAATTTTATTTTCTCAATATTATTTTTTTGTAAATATAATTTTATTTTCTAAAAAAAAAAAAAAATGTAAATATTTGTGTTTTAAAATTTATATTTTAATCATAATTAGGGTTTAAGATTATAAAAATTAATAATATTTTATAAAAAAGCTTGATATTTTATTATATTTAATGATATTTTTTTTTAGATCTTTTGGATCATTTGTAAAATTTATATTAATGTAAATTTTTTTAAAAAGATTACAATGAGATGTTAAAAATTACCTGCCCGATTAGTCTGACCAACAAACTAAAACATCTGTAATTTTGATTGACAATACCTTGAATAGAGTAGAGGAGGCTAGACAAATTATAATGTATAATTAGATGTATATCATCTCACTCAACCAGGTGGTACTTTATTTGCTTGCGTGCCATGGTTTTTAACAATAAGTCAACCTTTGATACCTGTCACATTAAAAAAAATATAGTTTCGCGCGTTGTCACTAGCCATCAATGCATAAAAATTAGATAAAGGGGTAGTTAAAATTATTAGAAAATTATGAAAATTAAAAACTAAATTTGTGCAGAAAAGTATTATTATGATTAAAAGTTGAAAACATATCATTCTTAAATTTTATCATATCAAGGGCTACGCGGCATTTCGGTACTTGTGCAATCTCCGCGGGTGTAATTTTGGCACATGTGCAATCTACGCCACGCCTACTAATGGCACATCTGTACAGGCTAACCATATAACGATGTTTCAAAAAAGGTCAGCGCGGAGAATGCACATGTGCCAAAAATGCACCCGCGGAGATTGCACTAGTACCAAAATGCCGCGTAGCCCTCGATATGCTAATTTTGCAAACCAAGAAAAAAAGAGTAAAATGTGTTGGCTGTCTTTGTTTTGCAACCATGGCTGCATGATAAAACTAAATTTTTGTACCTGCACTTTAGTTTGTTGGTCAGATTATAATTCTATCATAAGTCATTAGGAAGTGCAAAATATGTTTTTAAATGTACATTAAATATGTTACTTTTTTAACGAAAATATAATAAACTGTAATAATATATTCAAAGAAAATTAGTCCTAAGAAAATATATGGGCCTAATAATAATAATAAATCTCGGGACCAATAATGTTATTTTGTATCAATATATAAATTTTAATTATCTATATGGTAAAAATTAATTATAAAAATAAGTAATTCTAAAATGGCTGATTGTTTTATTTGTTATTTCTTTAGAGTTTAAATAAATCCATGCCCATAAGAATATGCAGTGAAATGATATAGGGTATTTGTGCATGATGTCATATACTTGGACGCCATACTGGTGTAATGAATAACATTGCTCAGCATAGGACAAACTTCGTTTTTGGCTGTTTTCATTGGAAAATCGGTTAATTTTTTGTTTCTGTTATTTTTCTCATATACTTGAGATACTAGGTCAACCTATTAACAGTATCAATGCTCTAAAAAATATTGCATAGTGTTTTTAAACTGGCAAAATGGGATATTTTTAATGAGGTCCATGTGCATACACCCTATTTTTGCATTTCAGTTCTTCTGATTAGAGATGTTACATTAGAGTTTTTTTTTTTTTTTTTTTTTTGTGATCCGACCTTGAATCTTACCTGTTATTTTCATATAGCTCATAGTCGCATGGCAAAAAAAACTGTAATGTAACATTTCTATCCGGAAGAACTGATTTGATACATTTGCAGTGTTCTAGCATATACCAATAATTTCTGTAATAATTTTGGTGTGTGAACTTTAATTTAATTGCATATCTATAGGGCTCCGCTATAACATCCTTAAGTCCACTGGACCTTGAAAAACTAAATTATATCCGATCAACCCCAAATTTTGGATTTCACCATATCGGGTCATTTAAAGAAAAAATATTTTTCAGGGTCAAATGGACTTACGTAACTATGATAACACTTTTTCAATATTTTTAATAATATATGATATATATCAAGGGCTACGTGGCATTTGCATTTCTGTACTTCTGAAATCTCCGCAGGTGCAATTGTGGAACATTTTCAATCTTCGACTAATGGCACATCTGTGCAGGCTAAGCATATAAAGATGTTTCAACAGAGGGGAGAGCAGAGAATGTAGATGTTCCAAAATTGCAGCTGCGGAGATTGCAGTGGCATTGAAATGCCGCGGAGCCCTTAATATATATATATATATAGGCTAATATATACCAAATACAAAATAATAATGTTCAGGATATACGTTTTCATGTCACTATGAAAATAAAAATTATTTAGGTGGGTTTATGAGGCTCTTTAGCATAGCCTTAATTTATAGCTGCAGGACTTTGCATGGCTCACATTTCCACAATCAATTTGACGTTAATTAATAGTAGGGTCAAATTTGGGGTTTTGGTTGATAAATAATTGCAATAAAGGATTGGGTATTTTCATAAAAATGTTCACACTATTGTGAAAATTAGCACACAACAAGATATCCAACAATGTGTGATTTAATTAGAATTGAATGAGATGAGATGAATCGGTGAACCTTCCTGAGATACCTCTATCTTTGTATGGGCCACTACTGCCAGGACTGTCTGGCGACATGAAGAGACCAAAACATTTCTCCTACCATTTTACCTGTGACACACTGACATATACGTATAGGCATCAATGTGCGGAGAACACTAGAGTGTAATCTTAGTTCATGGTGTATACAGCATGGTCTCTGAAAAAGCCGCATATACCTACTGAAAGTCAAACTCATGATTTCTTGCTCGTCAAACCACTTGTCTTTTACCTGGTAAGTGCATGACCAATACTATAAATGAAGAAATAAAAGTCCACCTCTTCAGGCTCACTAAAGATTGTTACGTCACATGAATATAGCTTAATTACATCTGTTAATTTCCATAAGCGAAACCACTCACATGACATCACTGCCAACTTGTGAGCCTATTTTTATATCATACAATGTTGGGACAAGTCCATGTCCCAGAATGTCATATTAACTATAATAAAGGAGCAAAACTGTTTTGAGCCCAACTTCAAGAGATTTTGCTCACATTCGCTTACGTTTCAACTAACTGCTTACGCATTTGTAGTAAGTTGAAAAATTGAAGAAGATGTGAGGAAAATCGCTTTATGTCGGACTCGAAATATTTTTTTCTTTATAATTAATTAATAAACATAGCTCCTGCACTCCTGCAATTTCAAACAAAGAACACTTTCAGAAAGTTGTAAATATTTGGGTATAATACTATAATTCTCATACAATTTTCAAAAGCATTATCATTTTCAAAACATTAATTGCTATGAATTATGAGTACTTTGGCTATAACTTGTAAATTTCCAGTTACAACAAAATTATATTTATTTAAAATGCTGTCAAAAAACACAAAATATAATAAAAGTCGAGTGAAACTGAAAGTTACTTTTAAATCAATGTCCCTTACATGTCTTCCAACTCTAGCCACAATTTTTAGACAAGAGTTTTAAGAATCGATGCTAGCGCACGGATGGCAGCAAAATGAACTACTAAGCCAAAGTAACGCAAAGCTACGTATTTCAGGTTAGCAATGCATCTTTTAGTGACGTCACACTCACATGCGTAATGTTTGTGTGTGAATCTTAAACCTTGGAAAGTAATTATGAAGAGTTGTGCAAATTTTAAGGGAAATAAGTTAAAATAATAAATAAATTAATTTTCAAGGGAATAATTTAAGCCTTTAAAATATTTCTTTTTGTCATTTGTGCTCCTTGCTCTTGTTATGAATAGAAAATCAACTTCCCAACACATTTTTGTGTCCAGAAAGGGTTGGGAAAGGAGGCGCTAATTTGCATACGTAATTTGCATGAAAAAAATTATTTTTTGTGTTAGTTTATTGATTTCTATGTATACATAACAGAAAAATTATGTAAAAAGGGTTTAAAAAATTACATGGTGGGATTCGAACCCAGGACCCTGTGAGTAGAAGTACTCGCTTTAACCAATTCTGCCATCAACGTTCTTAAGATTTAGTATTGTAAAACATTTTAGATTTATATTTTTATTTACAATTTATCAGATCGTTTGCATCCATTTTAAGAAATAAACAATAAATATATATAAATAGGATATATTATATAATTAGCATTTATAATTAATAAATAAGGTAAAATTTTAATTAAAAAAATTAATAATTTTTACACAAAAATTTGAATATTTTTAATTTTTGTGCCAAATAAAATTTTGGGCAATGTCAAGGAAAGGTTTCGGCATTTCCCAATCTTTGCCCAAAGATTGCCGAGTTCCCACGGAAAACTTTCTGGTACCTGGGGTATTTTGTTTTGTATACAAGTACTCCAAAGTGCCCTTTTTTCCTTAAGTTATTTAAACCTGTTTAAAACTTCGCGGATATAATACGATAAATCCTAGTAGCTAGTAGTTATTTTTGCTGCCGGTGGCGCGCTGCTAGTAGTTTTGCGCATGCGCAGATAACGTTTTCTTGTCCAAAATTGTCGACAAATTTTATACAGGAGTCGGATGACATGTAAGGGACATTGCTTTTAAATTTCACCAGTATTTTAAAATTTAATAATATTTCCCGCTAAAAATTATCAACATTCAATTGTTACAGTATATAAACAAGGGGGCGTAACATTAAATTTTCAGTATATCGCAATGGAGCATAGAGTGTACATCGGCGTGTGTTGGTTTCTTAGTTGTCTATTAATTACTGCAATTCGGACTTCACCTATACAAAAATTTAGAGATTTTGTAAATAGTAAAACTAATCAAGATAATATAAATTATGATAATGTGGCATTACGGACCGATTTTAATTTTGAAATACCAAGTGAATTTAGAACTGTCGTTCCTCCTGATAAAAAATCTAATTCCATCGACTCTACTCATTTTTTGTAAGTATTTATTTTTTTCTTTTATATATTATTATGTATTCAATGAATATTGATTTTTGTTTTAAATGGGTTATGAGATATTATGGAAGAATCATAAAAAGTTGTTTGAGGAAATTTATTATTTTTTTATATTATTTTTCTCTGCATTCTACAGTATATTTTTATGCATATTTTTTATCCATGCGCCGGGACACTACTGTACACATACGATTTCCAAACGTTTTTGTATTATATTTTTTACAAATTAGGCAAAATTGACAGAAGGAAAAGGAAATTTCAGGATCTTATATTATACATACATTCATGAAATATACAAAAAAAAAAAATCTTATAGAAATGTTTTATTATTATTATTTCATTTTACATACTGTAGTAGAGTTTTTTTTTTTTTTTTTTTTCTCCATGAATTTTGGGTGAAAAGTGGAGATACAATTTTAATCGTCGAAATATAACATAAAAGTGAAATTTTTACATACAAGAACATAAGTTTACAGTAATTTTGTTGACGAAATACCGTGTAAAAAATTAAATAATATTTTTAGCAAAAAAAAAAAAAAAAAAAAAAAAAAAAAAAAAAAAATGGGAACATTATTTATTTATTTATAAAATACAATATTTTTTAATGATATAATTTTAAACATGCATAAAAGCCTGCACGCACTTTTACAATTACGTGCTGCATCTTACATACAGCATGGAGGAAAAATTTATGTCAATAAAAAATAAACGCAGAGCATACTATATATTATTTATAAACAATGATTTCTTACGCATAATTTCCTTTTTATTTTTTTATTATTTTTTTTTTTCATTTGATCTGAAGCTTTATTTAATATTTTCTTTCAAACACTGAACAAACTGATAACACGAAGGTTGTACGGTAATCAATAAATTAAATAAATTCCTATAAATAGTAATAGGAATCCAAAATTGTTCCTATATGGTATTCAAATTAAAAAAAAAAAAATAAGTGTTGTACTAAATTAGTCATCATATCCTAGAAACTTCTACACGATTAAGAAAAAAAAAATCACAGTTTGAAATTTTATAAATTTATTTTAAAGTCAATAGGATTTGCAATATTTATTATATTTTTAAAATGATATTAAATATTAAAATTATTCTTCTTAAAAATCTGAAGGAAAATAAAAGTAAAAAATAAAATAAAAAACAACAAGTTGAATATTTATTTAAATACTAGGACTTATAATTGAGTAAGATATATGTATTATTATTATTACCTATTATTGTAAAATGATGATTACAATTACACTTAAAAAAAAATCTGATTTACTGAATCAGTTTTGATTTATTATTTAATATAATTATGTATATAACAAAAATAGTTGGCTATTTTTTTTTTTTTTTTTTTACTTTGAATAACTTTTACGTGATAATTAATTGTCATGGATATCAAACCACACTGTCATATTTAGTCATTTTGTGCCTTCAGTTATCATTATCATATAATAGGAAGTGACATCTCTATCGTATGAAGGATATTACGAGATTGACGATCCTTTACGGGAGAGTATTTAATAAATAATTATAATCATTTCAATGTGTGTAAAAAATAAATAAATAAATAGTAATAAATTAAAAAAAAAATTTGCTTCATTATAATTATTACAATTTTGTACAGTAGCATTTGTAGAACCTAAAATAATAATTTTAATTGTTCATTAAAAAAATTGAAGCAAAGAAAAAGAGAGATTTTTTTTTTTGAATTATTTTTATACAGTATACATTTATAATTACCCAATTTTTTGTTTAACAGCATAAAGCCAGTTTAAACTTTAATAGGTAACTTTACATAATCAGGACACGTAATTGGCAAGGTTCATTATTATTATATTATTTTTGTTAATTTTAACATGTTACGGGGCTAAAACCATGCTTTATTAAGGTTTTTAAATTTTGAAATGCTCGCTTCAGAATCTTTAAAACATGAACATTGCAGTACTATTTTTTTAGTACAAAAAAAAAGCACAAAACTTAAAAAGTTTTTAGGACGTTCACAAGCCCCATCAGTCTAAAAGGAAAAAGGCGAAAGATTTGCTCAGAGTTGACTGTTATTGCAGGGTTGGGTTTTGCCAGAAATTTCAGTTCCTCATTGTTGACCTTTTTAACATCATAGTTGCCATAAGAAAAAAAAAATAAATAAAAAAAAAAAAAAAAAATGCATCCATGCTTTTTAACTTCACGAAACTTTTCGATGAAAAAAAAAAAAAAAAAAAAAAAAGTTTAAAATTTAATGCAACAATACTTTCTATAAATATACTGTATAAACTGACCTACGATATAATATCACATATTAATTGTGAAATTAGCAAATAAAATTATATCAAAATAAGCTTGGCAACTGTTATAATACCAATATTGCAAAATTATTGTACACATATGATATATTATTATTATAATTAATTTAATTTTAATTATAGTAACCGAGGTTTGTAACAGCCCTGCAGCAGTTAAATATTTTTTTTTATTGCGTAATAACATTTTTTTTTATATATAATATAATAAAAAGAAAGCGAAGAGTGATATGAGTTGCAAAATATTATTTATTTTGTTAGCGTTATAGAAAATATCAATCTGAATTTTGTGATAAATTTTAAATCGTTAAATAAAATTGAATTTTTATCTATATGTATATTTGCGCGGTTATCATAATTTTAATGTGATTTACCACGGTATTATATTATATTATGTGTGTGATGAACTGTATAATATAATGCTTAAAATACAAAATTTGCTTGAAGAGTAAAAAATGAGGTATTGTGGATTGGTTATAGAAGAAAAAAAGTCATAAAATTAAAAAAAAAAAAAAAAAAAAAAAAAAAAAGATAGATAGACAATGATACTTAAAGGCATAGAAAACATGAAACAACATGTTCTTCTTAATGATTAATATAAACACAAAATGAGTTCTGCAAAACTAATGTTAATTTTTACCAGAATGTAAATGTGGCCCCACAAAAGAGCGTGAAAAACTGTAAAATATCCCATTTTGCGTGAATATTTCTGTTAATGACGTCTGAAACAGGCAAAAATTGGTATTAAAATGTTGTGCTGGTTGTATAAATTGAAATTTTCTAATCACTACTACGGCGGGTATTGAGACCAATTAATGTTATTTATGTAAGTCCCATCAAGTGTTTTGTGATATAAATGCTTATGTTTTTATGTTGTCTATGCCTTTAAAGTTTAGAAAACTCCAAATATGCAAAACTTTTCGAGTTTTACCATGTAAAATTTTGAATTATAACATTTTGTGATATTTTACTCTGATACTCTCATATATAAGGTTCCATGTAAATGTCAAATATATATTTCTACCTTATCTCTCTTATCATGAATCGTGAAATTTTTATATCACAGGTAGTTGCATAAGTCTATGGATAGTTGTTAACATTGATTTTTCATAAGTGATATTAAAAAAACTAGAAGGGATCAACCCAACCTCTGAATTTCAGAGATAATGACGAAACAATTTTTTTTTAATTATTACGTTATTATTTATATTATTTATATTATTTTCATTTCATATAAATGCCAAAAATTATATTATCATTAACCTAATTTACATATTCAAATTTTGTTTTGATTTCATACAATATGAAATTGACTATAATATCGATATGTTTTTACAATATGAATATTTTAGCAAAAGAAACATCATTTCATTGCTATATACATTATTCGCATGACTTACTAATATGGTTCTCAAATGATGAATATGGTTCTGAACAGATGATTAACGGGATAGAATTATCTGGTAAATGAAGTACATACAAAAGCTCTAACCTTTACAAAATAGGATTGATATTATACAAATTGTATAATTATTACTGAAGTCTGTATAAAATTACCATAATTTATTTATCTATGCGTATGACGTCATATTTAATACGATTGAACGCCATACTGGAGTAATGAATAACATTTTGCTCAGCTTAAGACAAACTTAGTTTATGGCTATTTTCTTTGGGAAATCGTTTAATTTTTTGGTTCTAATTATTTTTCTCTTTTTACTTAAGATACTAATTTAATGTATTTACAGCATTAATGCTCTCAAAATATTTTTAAACTGGAAAAATGAGTTATTTTCTTTATAAGCTGCCAATGTTATTGAGTGATCCAACATGGCGTTGACTTTAATATGAATCTATAGACCCTATATTTATAAATTTATAAATTCAAATATTGCAGGCATTCTGGGAACATTATTTCAATATAGATCCATAATAGTACAACTAAAATTAATTTTTATTGCTCATTTTCACTAAAATTTTATTACTCTACTAAAAATGTTAACTTCAAAAAAAAAAAAAAAAAAAAAAAAAAAAAGTGTAGAATGAAATATGTACCACGTAAGTTGATACTTAAAAATTTAAAACAATGTGTCAGAAAATAAAGTGCGTTCATATATAAAAAAAGTGTAGACAGGTTACATAGAAATTTCTAGAATAAATTAGTTAAAACGTGAGGGGTGATGATAAAAATAGAAATTATTTTGCTATGGTGTGTACTCTTATATGCAGTGTAATAAAAGTGAGAAAGATAGAGAATGAGAGAGAAAGGGTTTGTTTTTTTGCACAAATATCGACGTTCAAATAATAGTAAAAGTTAATATAAGATAGAGCGAAGAAAGCGTTGAGATTAACGGATTTGTGAATTCAATTTGTCGATTTTTTGCTTAAATCCATTAAGAAGTTTATAATATGAACTCGAATTTTCTTGCTCGTAAAAATTACTTGTAATCTTGTTCTTTTTTTATTATTTAATAATAATAATAATAAAACTCACCTTATCTACCATCTACCTTACCGATATAAATAAAACAATTATAAATATTTTGTGGTTTGTTACGTTATTTTTCTTAATTAAATTTATTTAAATTTAATTATTAAGTTTATTAATATAATTAATAATATATTTATTAATTAATAAAAATTAATAAATAAATTAATTAATTAATTTATTAATATAATTATTAAATTTAATTTTAATGTAAAATCATGATAATGTGTAAAATGCAAATTAAAGTTATCGGTGACGGAAAAAAAAAAAAAAAAATCAAAAAAAATCAAACCACTTGGATCACCTGAAAGTCATATAATTTTTAACTATATATACACATAAAAAATCTTAGAATATTATAATCCCTTAAGCTTTATTAGGCCAAATAGTCTCATAATGCTACATAGGAAATTAAGGGATTGAAAGATCCTCTCTCGCGCCTAACCGATAAACTCCAATACTTACATTTGAGCATCTGCAATATCAAACGGTTTTTTTTTTATTATTATTTTTTTTTTATCATTATAGACATAGAATAAAAATGTTAAAATACAATACAATATAAAATTTTCCTGTATTTCCTAAGATTCATAAGGATGGCCATAAATTAATTAGTTTGATACACGTTATAAGGCAATGAAGTAAAATTTAAATCATTGTAACTGTACTTCAATAAGATAAAAGTTAAATGATATATATACATTTAATATTCCCGTATGCAGTTATATGTAATATAGCTTTACTTATATATTATATATACCTTACTGTGAAACATTCTTGTCTGTCTGCCAATATATCCTTGCTTTGACCTTGACATTGACCTTACATCACCTGCAGAAAATCTTGGCTCACAATTCGTGCATCAATCTTTTTTTTTAATTTTTTTTTTTATGTAATATTATTGTGATTGGAGTAGGTATATAATATGGGAGTAAAGTTTCAATATTGCATTTTTTTTTTTTTTATTTTTTTTACAATATTTCTGGTAATTCAACGAAAGAATATAATATATTACGTGATTTGTGTTGCATTTATAACAGAAATGATGCTAAATTTGAACCACATAAATCTTTACGCTGTATATGGACCAAATTATATATGTAATTAAAAGTATAGCTCATTTACAGCCGAATGGAGCTCTGGAAAAGCTAAGGGATCTCTTATTTAACATTACGCTTATGGCAAGAAACGCGAATTTTTTTATTTTATTTTATTTTTTTATTATTACAATTTTTTGTATTTTTTATAAAACAACCGCAATGATTCCGAAGATATTTAAATGAGGAATACTAGACAATAAACATACTATTAAAAAGTGTTTGAAGACGTGGAAAACTTTCAAGAATTTTTTAAACCGATAACCTCCAGCATTTGTTCAATACAGCATATTAATCTATATGCTGTAATTCATAATAACTACATAATAAATATATAGCATAAATATTATATTGTGCAGCATATTAATGTTGTTATAATGCCGTAAATGCAGCATAAAAAAATTACTACGTTATTTATTCTTTCGGTGTATACACTATAATATTTATATTATATTTATAGCATAAATTATGCTACATTGAACAAATTATGCTGAAAATAAAACTATAGAATACTTTTTTTTTTTTTTTTTTTTTTTTTTTTTTGGGTTACAATATTTTTATATTTAAAAAATACACATTTTATATATTTAATATTAATATGTATATGTAGAATTATGAATTCACAGCACATATTATTATATCTAGTGTAAGTACAGTACTACTATTACTATATTATGTTTGTTTTTATTTCTTTACTTATTCAAATTGTAACATTGTATTACAGTAATGCATGTATGTATTAATATAATATAAGAGGCTTAAACAAATAAGCGTCTTACAAGTTGTGGTTACCTGATCTAATTGTATGAGAGAGGAAGAGAGAGAGAGAGAGAGAGAGAGAGAGAGAGAGAGAGAGAGAGAGAGAGAGAGAGAGAGAGAGAGAGACAGAGAGACAGAGAGAGAGAGACAGAGATTGCAATTAAATCCCCATATATTATTTTACACGCCTTATACATATATAAACAAAATTACCATATTACCATACTGTATAAAAGTACGCTATAATCAATTACAATTTGCGCGGGAAAATGCAAGTGAACTTTAATTTCTTATACTTTAGGGGCCAATTTTCTGTTTGTTTCTTGAAATAATTTACTGCACAAAAGCCAGAAATTCTTTTAATAAGTAATACTTCAACTACGGCCAATATTATTATTATTTTATTTTTTAAACTGGTTACATCTTCTTTTTTTTCTTGAACCATTTTTGCCAGATAAACACCAAAATTTTACAGGTGATCAATGTAATAATATTGATTGTATTTTGTATCAAATTTTATTCCTATTACCTTTGTTTAGAATCCGATTAAAGGGGGGTGCTTTCGGTTGAAATAACCTATCATCTCGATTTAGCAATGGTCTAGACATTTTTTCTCGTAGTGAATATAATTTTTTAGATTTTTTTTATCAGTACGATAACACACCAATCAATAATTAGTTTTCTTTATGCAAATTAAATCACGTAACGTTAAAAAATCATAATTAATGTCATTTTATCAGCTGATAAATAAACCGGTTCATACGGAGCTGTATATGCAATGCGCAATAAATTCAATTACATGAAAATTTTACAGTTTTTAATGTTTGGTTTTGATGCAAACTTTTTTTTTTTTTTTTTTTTTAGCATACAAAAAAATATTATTTCTTGAGAACCAGGACTTTGTAATATGCTTGACAACGCTGCAATGAAAAAAAAAGTATGAAACTATCACTTTTTTAATATACGAGTAAAATATTAATAAAAAAACAAGTTTTGTCACAATGTTCTATAAATAGTATAAAAATAATACAAATGAATATCTTACCTAACACAATCAAGAAAGTAAACATTTAATTTTTTAAATATTTCATTTTCTCAGAATATTATATTAAATTATTGCAAAAATTAATATACAAAAATAATAACATTAATATATGCCATAAATAATTTATATACGTAAGAATTTGCTGTGTTGGAATAACATAAAACATAAATAATTTTAATTATATTAATAAATTTTCTAAGAATTAAATATATTCAACACCCACACATTCTACTTCTGTGTAAACTGTAAATAAATATAATATTATTATAATATTATATTATCATACTTATATTATCATATTATATGCATTTGGTTTCAAGTTTATAAGGGGGCTCGTCTCTTATACTTTTATTTTCTGTGTTATGAAATTTGAGAACATCAAACACTCCCCCCACCCCCTTCCTTTCATGACGTCACAATACACTTTATTGTTGTACTTCTCCAGTTCATTGTTGAAATGGAATTTTCCATCATATCATATAATGCTACTGCGTCGTAAAATTAAGGTGTCGGATCACATTAACTAAACAAAAAAAAAAAAAAAAAAAAAAAAAAATGTACTGCGCAAAAAAAAAAATTATAAGTTATAGTTTTATTTCTGATGTACTGTTTTGACGTTCAATTTTTTTTTAAGACTTCTTAATATAATTTTAAACAACGAACATCAAAGGTTCTATTTATATATACAACTTGAAGTAATTACATGAAATTGCAAACTTTTTATATTTATTATAAGGCTTTTTTTTTTTTTTTTTTTTTTTTTTTTTGTAATGTTGTGTTTTTATACATGAAAATATCTATATTACTCTATGTAATCTTCTGATCTTCTGATCAATAAATTATTTGTGTTGGTAAAAAAAAAATAAAGCATTCGTTTTTAGATCACAATACTATGTGCTAAAGTTCAAATATTTTTTCCAAGTGTATAGGCAAAAAAAAAAAAAAAAAAAAAAAAAAGTTAAAAATTAATTTATATGGCAAAATTTAATGGCTACACAGAAATACAAGATTTTTATTGTTGTAACGATTTGCTAGAATTTAGTGAATAACTAAATAATAACTGCAATAAAGTAAGAAATAAAAATTAAATGAAATTTAATTCATGTTTAAGATTTAAATGTGCATGCATTTTTTTTCTCTTACTTTTTGTTTGTACTTTGTTTTACTTCAATAGGAAAAGTTCGTATTTAACACTACAATGTTAATTAAACGTAAAACATACCTTTTAAATGAAGTCAAAGTTATTAACATGTATGTACACTTTGTCTGTCATGTAGTTCATATTGTACTGTACACTTAATGAAGCGTGAAATTAAAATATTTTATGAACACGTATTATACTCTTTTAGCAGAATAGTCATAAAATTTATAATAAACGACTTTTACGTTCATTGTCAATGTCTATGGTATTTTTCATATTTGAATTTATAATTACTTGACTTAATGTGAATTTATTAAATTTATTTCATTATTCTTATTTACGAGACTTCATTTTCATTCTCTCTCTCTCTCTCTCTCTCTCTCTCTCTCTCTCTCTCTCTCTCTCTCTCTCTCTCTCTCTCTCTCTCTCTCTCTCTCTCTCTCTCTCTCTCTCTCTCTCTCTCTCTCTCTCTCTCTCTCTCTCTCTCTCTCTCTCTCTCTCTCTCTCTCTCTCTCTCTCTCTCTCTTCTTTATATTTATATATTTTTAAACTTAAGTTTATTTTAATTTTTTTTATTTGTAATATTACTGAATGCTTTTCATGGTGGAAAAAAAATTAATCACTAATAATAAAAAGTAAGTTTGAAAAACAATGAATAGAATTCTAATGTGTATTGTAAATTGGTTTATATAAATAAAACAGAAGTACATAATAATGTATAATAGAGAAAAGAATGTAATAGTATGAATCTATATGAAAGAGAGAGAGAGAGAGTAAGATATATATATAGAGAAAGTGAGATTTGCGTATACTTTTAAATAATATATAATTTTGAATGAATCATTAATTTAGTAGTAAAATATATTTAATTTGTCTCTAACACGCCATAATATATGCGCACATTTTAAATTTAATAATAAATCGATTTTCTTATTATTTATTATTAATTAAGTTAATTTTTTATTTTAATTATTATTAATTAATAAACTCATGAAACTAATTTTCAAATCATTTAATTTTATCGTCTTCAAAAATTCTAATTATTGTGGGTAACGTACAAAAAAAGAAAAAGAAAACTATAAATTTATGTGGTTTTATTATTTTGAAGAAAAAAAACGTAAATGATTATGTTCTTTCAAAATTAAATCTTGTATGTAATGGTTTCACGTAATAAAAAAAATAAAAAAAAAAAAAAAAACTTGAAACAATAATAATAAAATTCTATAAACCATAATATAACACGCACATTATATAGGCTATAAACGTTGATGTATAAAACTCATATTGTATAGACAAACAGATTGATTAACTCAATTTATAAAATATTTTTTACGTAACATAAATATCAATCTAAAAAAATATTTTGCATTTATATACTGTGATCTAAGCTATGAATAACTACTAAAGTCCACTAATTTTTAACATTCATATTATTTAAAAAAAAGGTCTTTAACTGTTAAGTGTTACTTAAAAATTAGACACCTATAAATAAGTTAAAAAAAAAAAATGCAAGTAAATAATACGTGTATGCCAATCAAAAGCAAGTTGGAATACGACGGGGTATTTCCTTTAACATTGCACGATCATCCTTTGAGCAATTTTTAAGACAAAAAAACAAACAAACACAAAAACAAAACAATGAAACAAAAGAAGAAGAAGAAAAAAAAAAAAAAAAACACGCTTAGTGTGATCTTATAGAAATCTAAATGCCGCTTTTTTAGCCACAGTAAAAAAAGTACTCAAGAAACCTATTATAATGTTACTTACATTTATTTTGTTCTTCATGATCTGATGATCAAGGGCCCAAAAAAAAAAAAAAAAAAAAAAAAAAAAAAAAAAATTATTTTCAGGAACCTTGTAATTAATAAAACTCTCAAATCCATCAAAAGTACAAAAAGGAGCCCGTAATATATCACCGCCAAAATATTTGGTAATTTGCCATCACTGACTTGTGAATAACAAAGCCGTGTTACGGAACATTTTTATTAAAAACATATTAATTTTTAAAGACTACTAAATTTTTTGATCTCAATTCAAAAATTGATGATCATAAAATGTTGATGCACACTATTTTAATTTACTTTTTTTTTTCTCTCTCTAACTAAACTAATTTAATTTTTCTGTTGCCTGTGCTTAACAATTATAATACAGTATGTATTTATTTTAAATTGCTATTGCCTCGATTATTTTTGTTTTAACGAATCTATATTCCTAACTGTGGAAACACATTTTGTTACTTATAATTTTTAAATTGTATACGTATATATAAAATTGTAAGACCAACGCATTTTGTAACTCCTTGTTCCTATAGGGAGTATGCATTCATGTTAAGTCAACGCCATGTTAGATCACTCAATAATATGGGCAGCATAAAGAAATGACTCATTTTTTCAGTTTAAAAATACTAAGCAATATTTTTGAGGGCATTGATGCTGTTAATAGGTTGAATTATTATCTCAAGTGCAGTATGTATAAGAAAAAATAATAAAAAAGCAAACAATTAATTGTCCAAAGAAAATAGCCAAAAATGAAGTTTTTGTCCTATACTGAGCAATGTTATTCATTACTCCAGTATATGGCGTCTAAGAGCATTAAATATGACGTCATGTGCATACATCTTATATGAAATGCCTGTGTTAAAAAAATACATAAAATAAACTTTTATTTAAACATTTTTTAGTAAAAAATGACGTAGAAAAACAACAGCATTCCATTTCACTTAAAAAAAAATCTATATTTCTTGGGGCCGCCAACAGAATCTTGTTTTCACAATAATTCTTTCTACATTATACGTAATATATAAAGTGGAATAACTTAAATAATATTTGATAGTATTTGACATTATTGAACTTTTTAAAGTACAGTAAACTTCATCGTTTACTTCATGTTGATTTAATTTCTCTTGACAGTTCAGCTTGTGATGAGAGATCGTATAACTTAAATTTTATTTATATTTATTTCAACATATATTTAATCAATAATATATATATATTAATATTATGGTTCATTGTACTGTACCTATATATACAAAGATTGAAAGTATTCATTATAGTATTTTAATCGCACACACGGCACTCGCGAAGTTTGTAACTCTTGAATATGACCTAATTTTTATATTATGTATGTACATGCATGAAAAAAGATTACGTTCTTTTATGATGTTTAATATTATTTAACGTGCTAATGTAAGCATTTTTATGTAACTTGGCAACGTTGTACTATTGCTTTTTTATATTTATTTTTGTTTTTTAATTATATATATATATAAAAAAAAAAGAAAAAAAAAGTAAAGTGTACAAACACATGCAAAAGTTTTTAGATTTTTTTTTAACTTTCTGTTTGTTTGCCATATTATATAATTTACGTTTATTGGTTTTATTAGAATATTTAAAACTAAAACGCCAGTATGGTGTATAACATTTTCTGTTTATTATTGTTTGAAATATTTCAAGGGGCACGGAAAAAAAAACGTAATATTTATGCTTCATTGAATAATTGCTATATTGTAGAGTACAAACGTTGCTAATTGTAATAACATAAGTAATTATGCTGTAGTAGGATAATCGCTATACAATATATATAGGGTGTGTGCGCATGACGTCATTCTGAATGCTCTTCGATGCTCTTCTTGAGCAATGAATAACTTTGCTCAGCATAGGACAAACGTAGTTTTTGATAATATTCTTTGGAAAATTAGCTAAGTTTTGGTTATTATTATTTTTCTTGCATACTTGAAAAACTAATTCAACCTGTTAACAACATCAATATATGCTCTTAAAAATATTGCGAAGTATTTTTAAACTGGCAAAATGAGTCATTTTCCAATACTGGCCCTTGTCATTTAGCGCTCACTTATGGCCTCAACTTTAACATGAATGCAACCACCCTTATAGCATAAATTATGATGCGTGCAAAAATGTTGCTGCATTGT
Source organism: Ecdyonurus torrentis (assembly GCA_949318235.1). Classification (NCBI taxonomy): domain Eukaryota; kingdom Metazoa; phylum Arthropoda; class Insecta; order Ephemeroptera; family Heptageniidae; genus Ecdyonurus; species Ecdyonurus torrentis. The sequence goes on from OX439133.1 coordinate 15,619,413, forward strand.
CTTATAGCATAATTATATTAAGTATTTATTTTCGTCGGTGTGCGGTGATGCAAAAGAATTTTTTTATTTTTTATTATCGCGTAAAACAAGTAAAATTATCCTTAATTTCGTCCTTGTTGGCTGTAGTTTTCTTAAAGGAAAGCAAAATTAAAATTTTAGAAACTGAAGGATTGGATTGTCTCTTGTGTGTTTTCCCGCATCTCTATTCAAAGCCTCCACTGATTAGATTCTCTCTCTCTCTCTCTCTCTCTCTCTCTCTCTCTCTCTCTCTCTCTCTCTCTCTCTCTCTCTCTCTCTCTCTCTTGAAAGAGCACTGGCATTAATATGATTATTTTTTGCTTCTTTGCTTCAAGTTACATTGCCTTATTTATTAATAATGTTATATTGAAAGTCACTGAAACATGTAAAATACAGTCTATTAATATATATAACAAGAAAAAAATTGATTTAAAGAGGATGTGCATAATTTAGTTTTTCCGTTAAAATGAAATTAAATTGTGCTAAAACAACGTACAAAAATAATAATAATAATATGTTTACTTTTTTTGCCTCCCTCCTTTTTTTCTTTTAATATAATTATTTTAGAAAATTGCGCATAATTAACCAGTCTGCCCATTTTAAGTATATATAAAATGTACAGTATATACATATAGTTTCAGAAAGTAGTCTTGTTATCGTATAACAAAATTTTTGAGAGGCTAAAATGTTATATAACAAGCAAATCTGGTATTTTGTTTTTGTATAATTTTAACATTTAAATTACTTAAATACTAACCGTAATTAAAGTAAAAAAAAAAAAAAAAAAAAAAAAAAAGCTTAACTTCTTTGAATACTTATTACATAATGCAAACTAACCAAAATAATGATTTCATCATTTTCAACATTAAAAAACAAAAAAACAAAAACAAAAAAAAACAGTTGTAGTGAAAAAAGCACCTTCTTTGTGACATTTTTAAGAAAGAAAAACACACCATATAATCCGGTCTCTAATAATGAATGATTATTTGCATAAAATATGTAAACAAACGCACCAGAGAGAGTGAAAGAGAGAGAGAGAGAGAGAGAGAGAGAGAGAGATTGTGATTTAAATTTTAAGTGTATAAATAGTTACATAATTTTTTTAAACACCGGTAGTATAGAACAAGGTTAAATAAAAAAAAATGATAACACATTCACTTATTATTATCGCGGTATAGGTTATTGATCTTCATTAAAACAAATATTATCGATGATTTTTATATTTATTAATATCTTAAATTTAATATTGAACTTAGTTTTATTTACATATTGTTTATCTTTATTTTTTTTTGATATTTATATAGGGAAATTAATTATAAAGTAAGTAGTCAATTAACTATTTCGGCTTTTTTTAAATATCATATCTCTATACGGAGAATTTTGTCTTATCTTGCAGACAGTAAATATTTTGTATTTTATTATTTAATATTCTTATTTTAGTTACATTGATTTTTATTTAAAATTTTAAAATGTAGACTTTGAGAATATAAAAGATATAATTCTTACGTTTATTTTTATCATTTTTTTTACAGTATTTATTATTATTATTATTTTTTTTTTTTTTTGCTTTTTTTCATTGAATGGAGCTGTTAAACGTGTGGGGAAACGCGGGGAAAGCTAAGGGTGTCCCTGTCCCGTGTCCTAATTTAACATTTCACTTATGCTGAGGATTTTTTCTTCCGATTTTTAAGAAAATTCCGCTCTACCGATTCCGGAGAACTTTTAATGAGAATTACTATAATACATATTTTTACGTGTTTTAAAACATAAAATTTTTTAAAGAATTTTTTAAACCGATAACCTCCATTAAGTAATAATGATTTAGTATATATATAGTGAAATATTTTTGATACAAATTATTTTACGTGTGTTACCTAAAATATTGTGCTTTATTATTGAAGGTTATCGGTGAAGAAAGATTCCTATAAATATATATTTTTTAATTAGTTTAAGACACGTAAAAGTATGTCTAGTGTCCCTCATATAAATATTTTCGACCTCGGTGCAGTAGTTTTCGCAATAAATGATAATGATACGAAAGATATATGGTAAAATGGATATGAAATTAGGGGACCCTGTAAGCTTTTCCCGATAACCTCTATTTTCATTCAATAAAAACAAATTGAGTTTATAATTTTTGAAGTTTTCATCACCTCTCAAGCTGGAAAAAAAAATCGCCTGAAATTAATGAAAATCAAGCTCTTTTAATGAATGATATATATTATTTTTCTTCTGTCTCCTTAAATCTTGGCGTAAAGGTAACAAATAAACAATAAAGTTAACTAGGTGACTTTAAGCACCTAATTATATCTGTCTTGGGGCCTCATTTTTATAGAAATGTGAAGAATCTTGTTTTTGTTCAAATTTGTTTTTCATGTTAGTGACATTTTTCAAAAATTTGAAATAACTGCCCATAAATTAGTGATGAATGGGTGCTCAAAGTCATCCCGGTTGTTTTTACAACTGTTTACATTTTTATACGATATATAAAGCTAAAATTTTCAGTCACAATGACTTATTCAAAAGACTTTTATTTTATGTACGGCTTCTTAAGCTAAATGTGTTAGTATATACGATTAGCTCTGATATAAGTATAGACTTTGATATTATTTTTCTTTAATGTACTTGTATATATATATATTTTTTTTAAGATAATTTTGTCAATATTCATCACTGATCTAAATTTTGCTTCTTATATATATATTATATAATTCTTTGTTTAGTATACAAGTTAAAATCACTTGTCAGCTTCATACTTATTATTATTTTAATTATAGGTCTGAAGTCATTACATTTTTGTAAAAGATCTTAATTTTTCATTGGTTTGGAGCACACAAAGTATTTTTGTTATTAATAATTTGTTAAAATTGCAACGATAGGTGATAAAAATTACCTGCCAAATATTTATCAAATAATAGTAGTTTTATCAAAATTTATCATATGTTGAAATCACTACTTTTAAAAATAGTGAAATTGTCTATAAAAACTAAAACACAAAAGTCATAATTATGTATTTAATGAATTCATCTTTATCATTACATGCAATAAATATTTTTTAATTGAGGATTAACTGTAAGCCAATCACAGTTAGGGGCGATGAAATGCAAATGAAGGACCCTTAATTTTTTATCAATGCGAAGTATCCTTTTTTTTTTTCAGAAAACGCAAAAAAAAAAAAAAAAAAAAAGTTTCCTTATTATTGATAATTGATATTATACATTTAATTAAATAAAAAATAATTATGGTTTAATTAAGTAGGAAAAATAATACTTTATTGCAATTTGTTATGTAATAATGATATAGTTTGATTAAAGTGGTATATAAAAGTAAAATTTACCCTGAAATTCAGTTAAATTTGTGTATAACAATATGTTGTTGAAAAGTCTCTAGTATAGGGTTCATTAATTTTAGATTAATTTAAATTTAAACATGTTAATTTAAGTGCTCTAAAGCTTTCACTTTATAGGACAAGAGCCAAGAAATAAAAAAATCAAAAGTAGAAAGAAAGTATATAACAAACAATCGAAGAAGTTTTATTGTACAATTAAAACTTATTTTATACATACTTACCATCATTGTTTACTTCAGGTTAACCGTTAACTGTTTTTTAAACTTTTTTTTTTAATTTTTTTTTTTACGTTTTTTGCTATTTTTATCAATGTCAAGTCCGAAAAATAATGAGAAATTATTCCTTGTCCTGAACGGATCTAAAAGAGTTTGTTTTTTATTGCTGTAATTTATAGTTTGTTTATAATTCTCGCCTATCAAAGTGAAAATTGATATTGATTTTTCTTTATAATGATGGTTTACCATCAACTATATAGGGTAGGTTGACCCAAGTTGGTACTGTTCATCTGACCTATGTATATGTTCCGTGTTATCATATTTTTCAATACTACTTATTACATGGTGGTTATACGTATAAATTAATGCTATATCATGAAGCAATATGATTTGCAAAATATACATTTTTAAAATTACATTTAAAATTAAAAAAATAACAATAAAAAAAAATAAAAAAAAAACTGAAAAATGAAATTCGGAAAAAAAAAAAAAAAAAAAAAGATTTGCTTAAAATGTGTGGTTTTTGATTAATCAATAATTAAATTTTTATTGTTATCTTGGCGCTTAATTTTTTCTTATATAAAATCGAATGTGTTGTTGTTTTGCTATATTTTATTTATTTCTTGTTAAAAATCAATGTGGCAAAATTGCACGATCAAGTCAAATTAATACATAAAATGAACTTATATTTAAACATAACAGTAATTCATAAAATTAAAATTAAATTTAACAAATTAGCTAATTTAACTTACGTTAGACTTTAAGTAATACGTATAAAACACAATGATTCTTTAATTCATTCATATAATGAAAATAAAAAAATAAAATAAAATTATGTAATTTTATGTACTATTAAAATAAGTTAAAACGAGAAATACATTACGTATATGGTTACATTTATTGATTTATTTTGTTTATATATGTGTATAATATAATGTATTTTTCAACATGCCCAGTATATAATAATTTCACTAAAATAAAACTTATTTATAGAAATCATTATTATCGTTTTGTTGTGCGTGTATTGCGCACTTGTTAAGTATAAAGAGACATGCAGTAAGTACACCTGACCATATAAAATTATGACCTTAATTGAAATCACACTCTATATCTTAACATCATGCAACCATAGAAACAAAAAACATTATGTATATTATTATACATTTACCATTTACATTATCTTTGCATGTCACGAAATATTATATTACATCATTCTATTTAGATATTGATGTGGGTATACTTTATATTTATTAAAACTTCTCGCTAATGAATTATATAGGGTCTATGTATTCATGTTAAAGTCAACGCCATGTTGGATCACTCAATAACATTCGTGTAGCATAGAAAAATAACTCATATGGCCCACAGTATGATTTTACTATGATTTGGCCAATTTAAAAACTCTATGAAATATTTTTGAGAGCATTGATGCTGTAAATAGGTTGAGTTATAGTATCTCAAGTTAAAATAACAATATCAAAAAAGTAACCAATTTCCCAATGAAAATTGCTTAAAACGAAGTTTGTCCTATGCTGAGCAATGTTATTCACTACTCCAGTATGGCCTCCAAGTGCATTAAATATGATGGCATATGCGGATACACATATAAAGTAATAGAACTGATTTTTTTTTTAGTGCTGCGAAAATTCAGTATTTTTTTTTTAATTACAATGGATGTTTATTATAATTTTTTTAAGTGGTTGTGATTTTCAATGAAGGTTTGAATTTTTTGGTATAGTTTACCGTAGTGTGTTTATATTTTTTTAATCTTTTTTTATTACTATTATTTTATTATTACTACCTGAATAAGTATATCATCATATTTTAAGTACTGTACTGTAAAGTACTAAAGCAATTGTCTTACAATGCACTTCTACTGTATATATTGTATTATGCAAGAACTACGTATTTTTGTATTAAAGAAGGGAAATCAAGATTTGACTAAAAAGTTATAAAGAAAGAAAAAAATATGAAATTTTGGCACAGTGATACGTTAGGATAAGGTATCTTCAAAAATGTAAAAAATTTAGAGGGTTACAATGCTAAATTTTAAAATATGATTTATTTGGAGTTTTAGTATCATATAATAAGAGCCCTTGTTAATTTCAATAATTATTTTCTCTCGTATCTGATGATCACGGGTTCTGAAAATTTTGTCTTAGGAAGCTGTTACTATTATCTTTCAAATGGTGTATCTTTAAATTTGGAAGTTTTCTTTTTTAAAGTTTGAGATACAAGTCATCTGTGTAAAACCCTTCAATTATTACTAATTTTAAAAAATAAATAAAAGTTGAAGTTTTTTTTTTTTTTTTTTTTTTTTTTTTTTTTTAATACAGCAAATAGGTGCGTTATCAGTTTAATATAATTTATAATATTAATTTCATAACTAACTAGATAGAAGAGAAATTTATTTATAAATGTTAAACACCATATTGTTCTATAATTATAGGATTTGAAATAAATAATTTCTTAGAAATAAAGTTCAAACAGACAGACAGGAAACTTGCTACATTTTAGTTCAAAATAATTAAATATTACACCATGAAAAAGTTCTCTCTCTCTCTCTCTCTCTCTCTCTCTCTCTCTCTCTCTCTCCTACATACTGATTATCAATATTAATTATTTTTAAACGTTTAAGTACAATTTTGTAATTCACACATTAAAGTAAAATATTGAACGAGATATTGTAAACAAAAATGGCTTACAAATACCAGCGTAAAATCAAGTGCAAGAGGAAGATATCACCTACTTATTTTCTTCCTTTTTATTATTTTTTATATATATTATTAATATTATATAATTATTGACAAATGTAAACATTTAAATACTTTTTTCCCTTAATTATTATTATTGTTTTTAATGTTGAACAGATGAGGTACTATAATAATGACAGCTGCTGTAAGCTCTTGTAAAGAAAATGAAAAAAAAAAAAAAAAAAAAAAGTAATAAACATTAAAAAATATTTAGTATCACGAAAAAAAAAATAATAATAACAATAAAAAAAAAATGAAATAGTGTTTCGTTTTCAATTTTATTTGTACTTCCAAATAGGTGCAGCAATAGTACAGTAGTATTAGTGTGATAAGAGACAAGGCACTATACTTACTAAGCCTACTTGTTCTGATAAGAAATAAAAAAAAACTCACTCTTGTATGTATGTTATACATAATCAGCGGTTAACAACATTAAACGCTCATTAGCATTTCACAACAGGTCATAACATAACTAATAATAAAAAATAAAAAATATATAATATGAAATTTCTGACGCAAATATTTTTAACTCTCTACTTTTTCTTATTTTTCAGTAATTTTCCTGAAAACTGCAAGTTCAGTATTTATAATTAATTACCTTTTAATGGTAAAAGAAATGACGTGATAAAAATTTCATTTCAAATACTTATACAGTATATTGGCAAATCTATCATTATTATAATCATAGGATGTGCAAATTGTCACTTTTTAAATTTTCATTAAAGAAAAGTTTTCTTTAAAAATATGATAAAAAAAAAATCAAATACTCTATCACAATATTATTTTATGTACAATTTTTTTTTTTATTCTGGATTAGCTTACTACTTGTAAAATAATATATTATACCCCACCCCCTTGATTTTAATTTAAAATTTGCATGTGGTAACTTTTAAACTCTCACAATACTAATTAAACCTCACGGATAATATAATTTACGTAATTAATGCAGCATGGAACAATTTCTAGAGAACAAATGTTGCTATTTTGTAATAACATACATAAGTATAATTTTATGCTGAGCATCTTCTTAATCACTTCTGAATCAGTATAATCACTATATATAATCTCTATACAATATAGCATAATAAATTATGTTGCTATAAGCATAAATGTTGCTGCATTGATCTAGTATAATTATTACGTTTTCATGGATAATACGTATTTTCGTATTTCGTGTTGATAGAGTTAAATTAATCCTGTTCGTAATCCCCCCCTTTTTTTCTTTTCTTTTCTTTTCTTTTCTTTTCTTTTCTTTTCTTTTCTTTTCTTTTCTTTTCTTTTCTTTTCTTTTCTTTTCTTTTCTTTTCTTTTCTTTTCTTTTCTTTTCTTTTCTTTGCTTTTCTTTCTTTTTTTTGTTGCTCCAAACCACGAAAAAATAACGATTACTTAAGGGAGTAGGGTACTGACCTTATATCTCAAAAACTAGAACGTTTTTTGGGTCTAAATTTGGTGTCATTGTGTAGCTAAGCGTCACACCTATATAGCCGTGATAAAAATTTCAAGATGTTTGACCTTCCCGAAAAAAAGAGAAAAAAATATTGAAATTAACATTGGGCGTTATGTGCTTAAAATTTCAAAAAATCATATAAAATTAATTTGCACAGTGATCCCCCAACATTTTTGTATATTTAAAATTGTCTCAAGCTGAAGTATCATTGTGCAAAATTTCAGATTTTTTTGATGATAAAAGTTTGAATCTAATGGCCGACGTCGGCACCCTACTCCCTTAAATGATTTTTAAATAATCGCACATTTTTTTTAAAGCAAAAGAAAAGGGTTTACGAACATAACTATTAGCGTTATTCGTATAAACACTGTATTCTTGCACCAAAAAATGCGCATTACATTTGAATAACCATAGTTGATCTTCATTTTAGTAACAGAAAACAGAGTTTACGAACAGCTTTATTGTATTCTTATAGCATCAAAAATTTAATCATTTTGTAGAATCACGCCATTATGTACTTTATTTTCCAAGTCTTTTAACAGTACGAAAACAATTATAATAAAAATGTGTAAATATGTACTTTTACTTACATGAAAATAAATAATGTAAAAGTTTCTACAAAATGTAGTGCACTATATTTACAGGTGTTCTAGAAGTAAATTTATATGTAATTTAAATGCATGTCATGTTTGCTTTTATAGAATTATTTGCTTTGCGGAAGAAAAAGTAAAAAAAAAAAAATAAATAAATAAAAAAAAAAAAAAAAAAAAACTGATAAGCATTTACTTGCAAAGTAAGTTTATTTTTGCAGAGTTGGAAGTATAAATATAAACTATAAGTAAATAAAATCAATAAATTGTATACTGAATTGAAGAGATAAGAAATAAATGTATATTACTGTATATAGAAAAACAACAATTTATAATGTTAACTTGAGTAAAGTGTAATATTTCTTTTCTCCGCATATAAATAGAACTGAGCTTTTTTTCTTCTTCTATAATTGATATTAATTGCCAATACTAATTACTTACAATACGTAAAAGAGTTGCTTCAATGTAAAAAATTACCATTTTAAAAATTACTTTACAATTTGTTAAAATTTGTTTAAAATAAAAAGTGAAATAAATTAAAGTATGGAAAGAGGGGGAAAATTATCGCCTTTTTGAAAATCCATTTAAAACCATGATGAGCTGCAATCTCTATATAGTTTAAATTATTGCAAACAATCAAAACAACAACTTAAAGGAAAAAAACCAGAGAAAAACTTAAGCATATTTATATCACAAAACACTAGAATGGGACTTACATAATAACTTAAGTTTGTCTCAAAACACAACTAGCAGTGATCAGAAATTTCGATTTATGTAACCCGCATAACATTTTCATACTAATTTTTGCATGTTTCTGACGTCATTAACATGGAAAATCACGGAAATTGTATACTTTACAGTATTTTTACGTTATCTCGTGGGGCTACATTAACATTCTGGTAAAAATTGTCAACAGTTTTGAAGATCCCATTTCGTGTTTATTCATTAAAAAGCACATGTTGTTTTGTGTGGTCTACGGCTTTAACTACGGTTTAACTAGTGGTTAAGTGTTATTCCAAGTTTCCACGGAAAAAATAAATTACTGTACGTAATTATGCTGCATTGAATAATTATACAATAGAGCAAAAATATTGCTATTTTGAAATAACACTATACAAAATATAACATAATTTATGTTGCTATATGCATATGTTGCTGCATTGAGCTACCATAATTATTATACATATATTTAATTTTGTCCGTGCTGTACGGGGGTTCTAACTCTTTAGGTACGATACGTAATTTCAGGAAAGTATATTATGTGTATCATTTTCTAACTTTATTTCTCGTATTATTTGCTATAAAATTCAAATACTAAGTAATAATAATAAATTATTTTTATTGAGAGGCCACAAACGGTATACACCCACTTACATGGTCCTCTGACATATTTGATCATAATTATCTTGTCAGAGATTTGTAATAAAATAAAGATTAAAGGCGTAGAACACCTTGAACAAAAAAGTTGCGTAATATCCTAACAAACCTGAAAATCAACGTTGTTTTGGCCGGAGTCATTGATTTCTAATTTATTTTCCATTCACAAAATGCCATTGCCGGTCACTGACGTCACAGCTCGCCTGGTCCACGCGCAAGTAAACCGGGTGAATTGTGACGTCAGTGACCGGCAGTGGCATTTTGTGAATGGAAAATAAATTAGAAATTAATGACTCCGGCCAAATCAACGTTGATTTTCAGGTTTGTTATGATATTACGCAACTTTTTCGTTCAAGGTGTTCTACGCCTTTAAACATACAGTATATAATAATAAATTCTAACTCTCTGTACATAATCATATTAAATTAGTTATTTGCTTTATCACAATCGAAATCAACAATAATTGAATTTCTTCTATCAGCTATTTTATGTTGAAAATAGCATTAAAATAGAATAGAAATTAGCAATTTTTTTTTTTTTTTTTTATATATATAATTATATTTTCTACGTAGCATAAATATTGCTTTGTATAACTTTCAATATTGTCTTATAATACGTAAAAACCCAGATGAAAAAAAAAAATGTGTCGTACAATTGCGTCATTATATACAATTTTTCCTCTTTCTACCCCCTATCTATACTGTCAATATAAAAAAAATATAAGGTTGTATCTCAAAAATTGCAATGCGTCATTTAAATACTTTTTTTTATCCTTATATATTCTTATCAAACAATGCACGTGCTGTAAGTGTTGACAATTGTAACGTGCAAATATTGGAGCATTGTATATGGTTTTCTAGAAATATTTCTTCTACATGATTTCAATCTGAATGATTCATCAAATAAAGATGTGTTATATGTCACTTATATGACGTTTTACCCTATACTTTTCATTTAAATGGTTTTTATATTACTTTTTCTGAAATAGCTTTATTTTTCAATATTATAGGAATAGACTAGAGAAAAACATAACCATTTATATCACAAAACACTTAATGAGACTTGCACAAATAGCTTTAGTTTGTCTCAAAACCCAACTGTAGCTCCATATAGTATTGATCAGAAATGTCATTTTATGAAACCCGCACAATATTTTCATATACTAATTTTTGCATGTTTCTGACGTCATAAACATGATAGTCAGTTAAATTGCATACTTTACAGTATTTTCACGCTCTCTCGTGGGGCTACATTAACATTCTGGTAAAAATTGTCATCAGTTTTGAAGATCCCATTTCGTGTTTATTCATTAACCCAACTGTTTTACAGTACAGTCAGTTACAGTTTTTAATTTAATTAAACAATACGTTCATAATAATATGTTAATAATTTATATTATTTTTCAAGAATGCATTATCGATAATTTTGATAATTTTAAATTTTCTTAAAGATCATTCCAATAGTTCATTAAGGCTATATTTCCATCACGAATGACTTTATTGCAGAGATGGGTTTATAATATTTTTGCAACTTGAATATATCAGTGTAACAAATAGTGTTGTGTGTAAAATTACAAAACACGTGTCATTATGGTGATACGACGAAAATGTTTAAAACAATACTAGATAAAGAAATAAAAAGTGCAAAGAAAAAAAAAAAAAAAGGAAAGAAAGAAAAGAAAGTAGTCTTTGTTGAGACACAGTAATTTTTTTTTAAAGAACCATTCTTACATTTTTGTTTTGGGTCCCCATCATAAAGTCTCATATTAATATTTGTATGTTCTTTTCCTCTCTACATCTTCTATATTAGTCTTTTAATTTTTATTATGCAACTGTAAATAGTTGTTACCATTGTCGTGAAAAAATAAAAAAAAAGTAGGAATTGTCTCTTAAATTTCCTCAATACGAGTTAAATAAGAGGTTTAAATGTTTAAATCGCTTAAATATAACTTTCAAACGTTATTCATTTTTAAATTATTTTCAAGTTCTTGTAATATAATGAATGAATGATCCAATAGTTAAATTAATAAATAAGTAAATAAATCATATTATATTCCAATAAAAACAATATTAAAATATATTCATTTATTATTATTTTATTATAATAAAAAATACGTATATTATATAATTATATAAAATATAGGTCAAATTTATTTAAAAAAAAACAAAACAATAACAATTATGTGCTATCAGAGTATAAAAACATAATATAATTACTCATATAATACACAAACTTTTATTTTCATTCATTCACTCCACTAAAAAAAAAAAAATGCCGCAGTGGGTTTTATATTATAAAATACTGTATACGCTTGCTCTTGCTATACGGTGTAGACTTTACAGTAGTAGTAGTATAAGCAGAGCGACCTGCTAGAGGTTCATGTGCTCCGGATACATTTCTATACTAAATGTCGTCATAACGGGGAGTTTGAAGTTACTACGATTGTGTGGTGAAGCTGGTCTCGAAATATACCTCTCTATACCGTGCTTGGTTTTCTAGAGCTTACGTATTTATTATTATAATATCATTTTACGTAACTTTTACATGCGGAATAAAATTACTTATTGTATGCATTTTTGTGGTTGCAAAAATGATGGAATCAATTTGTTTTACAACATAATATTTATGATATATAACATAGTTATTTAATGCTATTATGCATTCAATATTTTTGTTTAAATTTGAAATAATTCTGAAATAATGTTATATAAAATACGCTGCTAAAATTAAATTCGTTGCTGAAAATGAGCTATAGTGTAACTGTTTACGTATATTATAAGAAATTTTATTGACCAAGGCAATTTGCAGTTCATAGTTACAAGCGTTGATCTAGTTATTATTTTCCATTGACAAAAAAGAAAAAAAAAAAAGAAAAAAAAAAGATGGGAATTAAATTTACAAGTGTATAAACATTAATTGGAAATTCATTTTCATTATAGTCTCATCTTAATATAACAGTTAAGAAATATTTTATGCCAGATGTTTGGAAATTTATCAGCAGTAGTGTATATTGATTCCAAATTTGAGTATGTGTGGTACATCAATTTCATCGATTGTATCAAAATATTCGGTTAAAGTACAGTATTCTTTGTATATTAATATTTTTCTAAAGGTTTTTAAATAATAAACCATTGTTTACATTTCTAAGTATGGGAGATTATCGTATATTTTTGCCAGAAATATATCAATGCGTATATATTATTTTTCGTCCTTTTAAGTTTTTCATTGATTATTTAAAGTTATTTTTGAAATACAGTACGAGCCTTTTACATTTTTTTTTCTTCTTTTATTAGATTTTCGTATAGCTTTAAAAACTATGATCATAATATTGCAAATATAAAACAAGTACTTTTAAAACTATATGTCTGTAGTACAATTATTATAGTCCAATTCAATAAGTTTATATACATTCATCATCAATCAATCAATATATATACATACTACATGAATATTTAATTGATTGGCATTTATATTATGAGGAAAGAAAGGGCTTGCTGCGTAACGTACATACAGTATATACGTCAGAATGTTGATGATTGGTTATAGCCAGGAAACTATACATATTAAATATATTATAGATGTAATGTACTGTATATATATAAACAAAATTATACTACAAGTCAGGATGTATATACAAATATAATACGTAATATTTTGTGTTTAAAATTACGCTAAATACGTTTTTTTTTTAACTTTTAGTAAGGTGTGTTAAAGGAATAGACCAGAGAAAAACATAAGAATTTATATCACAATACACTTGATGGGATTTACATAAATAACATTAGTTTGTCTCAAAACAAAACAGTAGCCCCGTAGCAGTGATCAGAAAATTTGATTTATGCAACCCGCACAACATTTTCATACTAATTTTTGCATGTTTCTGACGTCATAAACATGTATTTTTACGCAAATTGCATACTTTACAGTTTTTTCACGCTCTCTCGTGGGGCTACATTAACATTCTGGTAAAAATTGTCATCAGTTTTGAAGATCCCATTTCGTGTTTATTCATTAAAAAGCACATGTTGTTTTATATGTGGTCCATGGCTTTAAGTATACAAATTTTTTCTATCTTACTTTTTTCTACACTTTAGCAAAAAATGAATTAGGTAAAAACAGAACGGGAAAAGATATCGAAAAGTTCTATGATGAGCACCTATATAGATAATATTGTTTTAATGATATGTTGAAAATTTAACACCTCTATAATGTTGAGTGGTTGCGGAGTAATCGTGGAAGTACGATTACATTGAGTTATATGGGCAGCGAGTAGACGGCGTATAGAGAGTAAAACGGCCTCTTAAGCAAATTGATTAAAATTAAGGAAAACAAAAGCTTTGCTGGTCAGTAAGTTACAGTAAAAAAGTCTAACTAAAGTTATATGTAGCTGCTTTAAGAACGCATTTTAAATTGAGACAGGAACACAAGCACTTTGGTATAGAATTTTTGGGCTAAGTTTGTTTATCTTTTTTCACTATTTATTTTTTTAAAGTATTCTATTACGCTAAACTCATTTTCAACAATAATATAATTTATACGGTTGCCATTTTATTAACATTTATGCCATATAAAATAACATAAATGCAGCAGCAGAAATTACGTAAGTTTTGTATCTATGCGTAAAGCGTTGATTTTTTACATTTGCAGTATAAAAAAATCTTGTCTAATGTGTAGAAAAAGAAAGTGCGTACGCAGTTTTTTATTTATTTATTTCAAAAGGGGGAAAAAAAGTCAATGAACTTGTATATAATATTACTATGATAAATAATATAATAAATCGACATAAGATGACTGTTATTAAAAAATAAATAAAAGGTGCAGTACGCAGTATATCATGCGGTATATGTATATAGGATTACTCATCATATATTAGTTAACCTTCTCTAAATATTATTTAGTATTATACGAGATAAAAAAAATGATATAATATATTATAGTAAATAATTATGTTTATATTCGCGATATGACATACATCAATATTATATATCAGGGTTTCACTTTCATTCATAATTATTATCTTGACTTTTATTTTTATCTATCAATTACTATCTACAAAATTATGTAAATTTATATTTTTTATAAGAAACGTAAAAAATTATCTCGTGACATATTAAAAGCTCAATTTTTTGGAAACTTTTATTCAATTTTATTTTAAAAGCAATTTAATTTATGCTATACGTATTTATCATAAATGTTGTACCAAATAAGTATACAAATAAATATTAGAATAAATATGTATGTTCTAAAACCGCATATTTTAAGCATAAATTAGGCACATTTTATTGAATAGAAATTTTCCGTACTTTTTCTCTCTTTTCTTTTTTCTTTTCTTTTTTCTTTTCTTTTCTTTTCTTTTCTTTTCTTTTCTTTTCTTTTCTTTTCTTTTCTTTTCTTTTCTTTTCTTTTCTTTTCTTTTCTTTTTTTTTTTTTTTTTTTTTTCATGCATTAAAATAAAAATGATTTTTTTAAAGTTGTAGAGCTTGCTGTTGTTGTTGTTTTAGCATTTTATTGAAATAATATATACTACATACACGTTACATGTTAACTTATAAGTATTATTACAAAAGGAATAATAGAGAATCAGTCTCAAACTTAAATTTTGACAATTTCCTCCCTTTTAGTAACAACAAAAAAATAGTGCCAAATATCGGTATAAACACTATTAAAGCCAATTGCAAATCTAATTATACTAAAAAGAAGGAAAGAACAAGATTTTTTTTTTTTTTTTTTTGAAAGTATTTCTCTATTGTGTCAGTACATGGTATTCTCAAAAACTACTTTAAGGATGGTTTTGCAATGCTAAAGGATAGAAAATTAAGGGTTGCTTGCCTTAACGCGCTTCAGTTATATATAACAGTAATATTTAAACTGACAAGTATGTTTATAAATCCAAGAATCTATAGCACTTTTCATTACACACATGTAAATCGTAATTATTTGTCTATCTGTCGCTGCACATTTCAAAATTTTACGTCAAATCATAATGAAGATTCTTATACGTTTTGTAAATATAGTGAAAATAGACAAAATTTTAAACACATATGTAAATATACAATAGAAATAGAGAGTAAAGAACAATAAGCTTATACCAGTATAACCGCAGTATAGAACAATACGTTTTAATATATAAACCAAAAACTAACACTTCAAAATTTATATATATATATATATATATATATATATATATATATATATATATATATATATATATATATATATATATATATATATATATATATATACATACGAAAAAGCTTATACTTTTACTTTGTATGAAAATACACAAGGGTTGAAATTTTAGGGAAGTAGAACAGAACAGCGCAAAATCGATCGATAAATTTTGTTCACTGCTGCCCTAGTCTTTTTCGTCTTTCTCATTCTCTCTCTGTATGTATATAGGTAGTTATACGCTTACTACTCTCTCTCTCTCTCTCTCTCTTCACATTAAATGACGTCATATTCGCACCGTAAAAAAGAAAAAAAAATCTTGTGCACTACTCGTGAAAACAAAATTATATTCAGAATTTACGTATACTTGCTGATTTAAAAAATAAGTGAAATGCAGTTGAAAAAGTTCCTTTTTTACTATAGTGGAGCAAACTTAAAAATAATTCTAATAACAACTATATCAATTTAATAGTTTAGATCTCGGTGAAGTAATTTATTAAAAAAAAAAATCAGACAATTTTTTTTTTGACTAGATTATTGAAAAATGAAGCACTTACAGAAAATGTAATAGTTCCACTTTTGTCTTAATTCTAAAAAATAATACGATTTTTTAGTAAATTTGTTTAAAATTCTATAAACTAGTTAAATACTTATATTACAAAGTTCTATTTTATTTCACATATCCCAAAAATATTAATAGAAAATAAATAGAACCAATAATGCTGTTAGTAAACTCGTTTGTTTGTTTTTTTTTTTTTTTCCCTTGCTCCGGTAAAAAAAAAGACGACGGTTCACTAATGCTTTTAAAATAGAATTGCGCATTTTTTTGGTGCAAGGTAACACGTTTGCGAACAAGCTTATACTATGATGTTATTAGCTGCGATAACTGACTGTTATCATCGCTTGTAAGCTTTAGTAACATTACTACTTGCAGTGATTAAAAAAAAAAAAAAAAAAAAATGAAATGAAATGATTTTTTTTAATGTCCGATAAAAACGTTATGCTATGGTCAAAAATAATAATAAACATCCACAAAGTTTTATTTATATCTAGACTTAGCACAAAACTTATACTATGTAGCTAAAAAGAAGGAGAGAGAGAGAGAGAGAGAGAGAGAGAGAGAGAGAGAGAGAGAGAGAGAGAGAGAGAGAGAGAGAGAGAGAGAGAGAGAGAGAGAGAAACTTTTCTGAATTTTACTATGGTTGAATGCTTAGAAATGAAGGAAAAATTGCTGGTTAAGAACTGACAATCAGTTTAAAATTAAGGGAGTAGGGTACCGACCTTATATCTAAAGAAACTAGAACGTGTTTTGGGTCTAAATTTGGTGCTATTGTGTAGCTAAGGGCTACATCTAGCCGTGATAAAAATTTCAAGATGTTTGACCGTCCCGAAAAAAAAAAGAAAAATTATGGAAATTATTGGATCTTATGGGTTTAAAATGTCAAAAAATCACATAAAATTAATTTGCACGGTGACCCCCCAAAATTTTTATACATTTGGAATTGCCTCAAGCTAAAGTATCATTGTGCAAAATTTCAGATTTTTTTGACGATAAAAGTTTGAGTCTAATGGTTGACGTCGGTACCCTAATACTCGCCCTTAACTTTAATATACAAAGTTGCTTAAAAACATTACATAATATTCAATAATTTAATAAAAAGATACAAAAACATTTGAACTGTATCTCTAAAATTATTATTAAAACAAGGTTTTGATTACTTTATACATAATTATTTTGTAAATATATTAATATAATAATTGTGAATAATAATTGCAATTTAATTAAAAAATATTCTGTATTTCATACATATTGTGCAAAGCATTTTATATTGTATTATTGTAAAATATCATTATTCACATCATTAATACTTGCTAATAAATATATATTGAAAATTAATTACAATTTCATTTTGTATGTTAAACTTAATTTTCTCCCCATTTATTCCATATATTATACTATTTTAAACCCTTGTCCCACTTTTACAATGTAATGTAGTATGTACTGTACATATATATATTGGGATATAAAATTTCATTTTATTGCTTGAAAGAGCTACCAATATTTTAATGGAACATAAAATTATTTTCATATTGAGTTTTTTCTTTATAAAAAATGCAAAAGCGAGGGGGAAAAAAATCTGAAATAGGGAATCATTATGAATCAATGTGATGAAGTATTTTTAATTAATTTTTGAAATCGCAATATGACGTCATGGCTGGTAACTTTTGTATGAGCTTGCACGCAAAATATATTAACTGTGACGTCATATCAATTAAAAAAAAAAAAAAAAAAACTTAAATAACTTAAAAACTTGAAAATTGCAAATTAATCGATTCAAAAATATGTCCTTTTTCAGAATATGCAATAAAATTGCCCCGAATTTTAATTAAGTCTCTTTTTAATAGTTGTGATAAATGTAAGGCCATTTAAATTACGTTACCTAAATTTTGTTCAAAAAAAAAAAAAAAAAAAAAAAAAAAAAAAAAGTGAAAATCTCGTTATACGTTTTCATTTTCATTGTATCGCCATGTATGCCATATGGTAGTAGAATAAAATTTTATGTCGGAGTGTCTGTACCTTTACTTCTCTCTCTCTCTCTCTCTCTCTCTCTCTCTCTCTCTCTCTCTCTCTCTCTCTCTCTCTCTCTCTCTCTCTCTCTCTCTCTCTCTCTCTCTCATACAATTGACGTCATAAAAGCCTTCTGCATTACAGAAAATCTTATTACTAAATTTAAAATTCATTTCATGAAAAATCCCTCTTATATTTTCGCATAATTCAAAGTAAATCTTGCTTAAAAAGGAAACGGAAAAACTTAAAAAAAAAAAAAAAAAAAAAAAAAAAAGTTTTCGACTACGTATATATCTATAGTGACTAAAAAATCTGAGCACTTTAAATTTGAAAAAGCTTTTTACATGGGAAAGGAAAAGTAAAAAGCACTTTTATAGAGTATTATAGAAGCTTAAATTATAATGTAATTTAATCTACATACTAATTTAGTTCGTATTATTCTTATCTCTTCTCTTTTATCATGGATTTTAAACTAATTTGTAATTTAATCCTATGTACGTTTTGTTTCGCTTTTATCACGTATAGATTACAAGACATGCCCCTTTTACTTTGATTTTTTTTTACAGCTGTAAATGAGTTACAGTACTTTGTAAGAGATTTTGGTATCAGGATTGTGTGAAAAGTTGGCTGATATCTCACAATCTGAACGGTCGTGAAGTATAAAATTAACATGAAGTAATGATCAAAATGTTACTTAAAAGTTTAGTTGTATGAAACACATGAAAACACCAGTAATTATTTGAAGTTATTCCACTTTTAAGATAACATGTAAATGTGAATTTTATAGTGCCAACTTTTAAATCAAATTAGAAACTATTTTCGGAACTTTTTTGTTTCTCTTTCATTCGACTGCATTCGAAAATAATATATAGTTTTTTTTTTTTTTTTTTTTGTTTTACTGGATATAAATTACGTATAGAAAGAATTATTGTGAAAATAAAGTTCCACTTTTCTTTTGACTATTTCCGCAAGTCTGTCACCTTCTTTGTTAATTAATAGTACAGTATATTTATTATTATTATTATTGTTTACACAAGTTTGTTTTGTAAACTACACACAAATATTGAGCCAACTTCGATATTTTTTCCTTTGATAAAAATACTTGATCATGACGTCATTACCTGTATACTACATTAATATAGTATAAAGTATATTTTAACTATAATACTTATAGTATGTAGTATATTATAGTATGATCATTGTCATTTCTTCGTTTAGAACTTCAGACCTGATAAAAATGAACGAAAATTCAAAAAAAAAAAAAAAAAAAAAAAAAAAGTTTCATGCTCAACATTTGACTCACTTTTACCGGCTCAAAATACAAGATCAACCAATGAATGTGTCTAATTTTTTTGGGCAGCCAATCAGTGTACTCACTATACTTAACAGAACAAACTATTACAATGATACTTAGAATAAAACAACTCCAAATATGTGCAATAAAAATTGAAGGTCACAGTGCGATATAAAATATTAAACTATAAATTTATGAAAATAAAGCTCTACAGTATTTAATTTGTTTTCCTATCCTGTTTGAGAAACACGCGAGTCTTGACTTCTATCCATTGATTGTTTTTATCAGTAACTTTCAAATTATATACATTTAAAATAAAATAATCAGCTATTGAATTTCAGGGATACGTACGCGCCTTCTAATTATAGTACCCTTAAATAAAATTTTCTATATTTTTGTTATGACTAATATTTTCAGATAAGAATAATTTATTCACTTATTATTTGTCGATTTATTTATTTACTTTTTATTTACGTTTCTTTAAAAGAAAAAGCTTTATAATTTTTGTATAAAAGGAAAAAGGATCACATAGAAAGCTGTCATAAAAAATGTCCCATCTCTCTCTCTCTCTCTCTCTCCCTCTCTCTCTTCCTCCCTTGCTAATCTTCACAAAAACAATCAATTTATGATTAAAATGCTAAAAAAAATATATATCAACGATTTTAGAGAATATTTGAAACAACATTCCAATTTTTCTGGAAAATGAAACACATTAAAATGACTTTTAATTAAACGTTACAAAAGTTTTTTTATAATTAAAAATGTCAACAAAATATGATGATAAAAACATAACAGAAGATTGTTTATGTTTGTCCTATATTTTAATTTCTCGTTGCTAGGGTAAAATGTTTGTTTACATTTTAAATAAAAAGTTTTATGTCAAGTCATGTGGGGAGGAACTTTTGATCAGTTTGTACAAAATTTATGTTTTATTTTTGCGGCGTAGCTTTTGGCCTTTTGACAT
Organism: Ecdyonurus torrentis; assembly: GCA_949318235.1. Classification (NCBI taxonomy): domain Eukaryota; kingdom Metazoa; phylum Arthropoda; class Insecta; order Ephemeroptera; family Heptageniidae; genus Ecdyonurus; species Ecdyonurus torrentis. Next base: position 15,640,157 of record OX439133.1, read on the forward strand.
TTTGTTAAAGTTTTCTTAATTTCTAGATGGTTAAATTTTAATTATTTTTGTTATAATTTGTAATTTTAACTGTAATTATTTAAGTTAATAAATGTAGTGAAGGAAAAATAGAGAGAGAGAGAGAGAGAGAGAGAGAGAGAGAGAGAGAGAGAGAGAGAGAGAGAGAGAGAGAGAGAGAGAGAGAGAGAGAGAGAGAGAGAGAGAGAGAGAGAGAGAGAGAGAAGTTAAAAGTTATGATTTTTTGTTTGGAACCGCTAGTATACGATAGTAATAAAATGAAAAGTAATGTGAAAAAGAAAAAAAAGAAAAAAACTTGAAGAATAAAAATTATTTATGTCCACATTATTCTAATTGACTATAAAAAAATTGAACAAACTTAATTAAAAAAAAAAAAGAAATAGAAAAATATAGAGTTGAAATCTTGTCATAAAAAAGGTATAATCTCTCTCTATCTCTCTCTCTCTCTCCTGTCCCAAAAGCATATTGAGAATTACTAATATATCTCATCCAATTTTAAGTATCCATGATAAACTCGGAACATTATACTTTCTTAAGGCTGATATATACATATCAAAAACTGCAAAAACCTACTGATTTTTTTTTTTTTTTTTTTTGATGAATCCTTTTTTGAAATTTAAACTTGTATCAAGTTTTTTAACATTACAAGTAAAGGTATAGTAAAATTGTATCTAATATGCGTCATTTAAATTTCTCGATGCTAACTAAATTATTTTTCTTAAAAATCGCTTAAAATATGGTCCGCCCGTGATGCAAAAAGGATAAAAAATTAGTGTGCGAAACATGTGTGCTCCTATTTTTTTTCTAATCATTCAATGGACCACTTGTAATGAAATGTTTATAATTACTACAACATATAAATGAAAACGAATTTTCCATAAGAAATGCACTAAGAATATTCAAATTTATTTTAAATAAATAGTTCGTTAATTGCAAGTGGTCTGTGGTCTATTAATTAATGTAATGAAATTTGTTTCAAGAAATATATGTTATTAATATCTAAGTAGTATGAAAAAAATTACTGCTGCATACAAAAGATTTATAATCTTTATTTTATAGTTAGTTAAAAGTGTAGTGACATCTTAAGTTTTTATTGTTTACGTACCTTATGATGTTGGTCTGATGAGGCTAATGATGAACAAACAAACTGAAGGCACACACTTTTGTCTTTTTATTTTTAACTGAATAAACTTTACCGAGGTGTATTTACTTTAGCTTTATAACTAAAATTAGAGTTTTTTTTTTCCTGGTATCTTACAACATTGCTCTATCTACTCTATTCTATTCTATTCTCTCTCTCTCTCTCTCTCTCTCTCTCTCTCTCTCTCTCTCTCTCTCTCTCTCTCTCTCTCTCTCTCTCTCTCTCTCTCTCTCTCTCTCTCTCTCTCTCTCTCATTACACAAACTTTTTCTTTAGAATTAACCAGCAAAATATAAGCTAGCCATTAGGTTAAAAGTTAAGTTAGTTTTTTTTTCTTTCTTTATCTTCCTTTTTTTTTTTTTTTTTTTTTTTTTTTTGAACTTTTAAGGATATTAACATTGTACACAGAAAATATAATAAAAGTAATTTTTGCTGCATTGAATAATTGTTTTAATATAAGGTTCATGCATATATGTTAAAGTCGATGCCATACAGTATGTTGGATCGCTCAATAACATGAATCATTTTGTCAATTTTTAAAAATACTTAGAAATATTTTTGAGAGCATTGATACGTTAATATAGGATGAATTAGGTTTTCAAGTATATGAGAAAAATAACAATTACAAAAAAATTACCGATTTTCCAAAGAAAAAGCTAAAAACAAAGTTTGTCCTATGTTGTTCATCGCTCCAGTATGTCGTCGAAGCGCATTAAATATGACGTCATGTGAATACACCCTATACTGTAGAGCATAAATGTCATGATCGGTAAAATATGCATGTGAGCATATAGGAAAAAGTTACCGACCTTAATGTCATTTTTTGATTTTTATAAAAAATTAATAAAGAATATTAAATGAACTGAAAAATTCACGTATCAATCGATTTAGAACAATGTCCGCTTTTAGAATATGAAATAAAATCACCTCCCTAAAATATTTCTCTGTCTTCTTTATTGACTTTCAAAATCTGGAGATGTTAAACAAAGGCTCTTTTTACATCAAGCCTGCTTTTGGAAAAGGAGAAGAAGAAATGCACGATCAATCAAACAATATTGCATGCCATAAGTAATATAAGACCAATGGTATTTTTTTTTATCACGTATTCTGATAGAGCTTGCTTTTATATTAATTGAATTGATTTTTCCATTTTCTTTTTATATAACTATACATTTTCATTTCCTTTTTGTTAAAAGGAAAAAAAATTAAGTACTACCGCATACTATGGTACTATACTTTCAATTTAATTTTAAAATTCGCTATGTTGCTCATTCTATATTATAGACTTATGATAGAAATAATACATAATAATAAGTATTGGAAGGTAATATTTAACGGCTTTCGTCTTAACTTTAAAAATTAATTAAATATACGCTTAAAGTTAAAAAAAAAAATAAAAAAAAAACAACATAAATTTGTAACAAAAAATAAACAAAAAAAAAAAAGCTGTAGAAAATCCATTTTTTATTGTAAGATAATAAATTGGCAGGATCTATAATTTTTTTTACCATATTCCAAATTTATATTGATAATTCATTATACTTAAATTTCTTCCAGTTCTCCAAAAAAAAAATAATAATAATAATCAAATAAATAAAAAGTAGATCTCTTACAGAAAAATCAATAAAAATATTTTATGCAACTCTATTAAAATCTGTATAAAATATTTTACCTGACTCAATATTTATATAATAACAATTAATTACTTTAGAATTTGACCTCTAAATGACCTTTGGAAAGTTTCCAGCAGGTCAAATATGATAGGTCAAGTTATGACCTAGTGAAAAGAAGACACAAGAAGAGGTTTATAAAAATAACCAAAATCGATTGTCATTGTTATATGAGACTTTTACATGAAAAGATTGTTATACTCCTGATGTAGGTATATATATATATATATATATATATATATATATATATATATATATATATATATATATATATATATATATATATATATATATACTCAGTATATACCTATGTATATAGTATATAGGTATATAATGTACTTAAGTCTTTACGTATACATATATGTAACTCTCTTTGTATAAAGGTTTTATTTTAATGTCTAATCTTCTAAGTGATCTTATTTATAATTCTCTGTATAATACTCTCTCTCTGTCTCTCTCTCTCTCTCTCTCTCTCTCTCTCTCTCTCTCTCTCTCTCTCTCTCTCTCTCTCTCTTAGGCATGACACAGTACATCTATTTTTAAAGTTCTCAAATTTTTCATTTAATTTTTTTAATTACTTTACTTTTTTTTTCTTTTTGAGAATTTTGACATGAAAAGACAAAATTTGGTAAATTTATGCTGCATTTATGTTATAGCTTAATTAGAATGGAAATAATTATGCTGTGCAACATAATATTATTTATGCTTTGTGTTAATCAAGAATATCATAGATTATGCTGTATTGATTAAATTAACTGATGAAAATGAGCTAGAATACTTACGTATTTGTTTTTAGTGCAGTGAACATATTTTTAACTTTTTAATTAATAATGTTCTTAGAAGATAAAAATTATCTTGTATTTAGCAATAGTAATTTCTACTCCTCTCAAAATAATTCAAGTAACAAAAAAAAAAAAAAAAAAAAAAAGTGAAATTTTAATACTTAAAAAATTTAAACTAAATATTGAATACACTTATTCACTTAGTCACTTGATTCTGCAAATATATTAAAATTTTATTATTAACGGTCGAACAACAAAGTTTTACGTTGTACGTAGAGAAATTACTTAAGTATCGTATGGTATGACTATAATATGTTTGTACAGTACTATATAATTGGTTAAATAAATTTTAACCACGAGTTCTTCTCTTGTAATAACTGGTTTAAAATCAATGCGTAATTATAAAAATCAACAGAAATCATTAATATATCAAGAAAAAAAAAAAAAAAAAAAAAAAGAGGTTTTTAACGATCATAAAAATTGTTATTTTCATTTCATTTTTATTAATATTAAGAAATAATAATAATAATTCCAAGATATCACTTTCTTTTCTGAAAGAAAAAAATACGAGCATTTTTATTTAAGGGTTCTCTTCAGTTCGCTTGTATCTCGAAATCTAAAAAGAAAAGTTCATATATTTTGTATGCCATCTTAAAGTTAATGGTAACAGCTACCCTTGATAAAAATTTTAGCACCCGTGACCATCAGATATGAGAGAAATTAATTATTGAAATTAACATGGGCTCTTATGGGACTTAAACTTCAAAAAATCGTAATTCAAAATCTAGCATTGTGACCCCCAAAAATTTTAACATTTTTTAAGTTATCTTACCCTAATCTATCAATGTGTTAAATTTCAGATTTTTCCTTCTTTACAACTTTTTAGTCAAAGCCCGCAGTAGCTGATTTCCCGCCTTAAGGGAGTAGGGTACCGACGTCGGCCATTAAACTCAAACTTATACCGTCAAAAAAAAAAAAAAAAAAAAAAAAAGAATACAATGATACTTCAGCTTGAGACAATTTAAAATATATAAAAAATTTTGGGGGTCACCGTGCAAATTAACTTTATATGATTTTTTGAAATTTAAAGCCCAGAAGACCCAATGTTAATTTCAATAATTTTGTTCTTTTTTTCGGGACGGTCAAACATCTTGAAGTTTTTATCACAGCTAGGTATGACTCTCACCTACATAATGACACCAAATTTAGACCCAAAGCACGTTCTAGTTCTTGAGATATAAGGTCGGTACCCTGCTCCCTTAAAAAATTGTTGACCTTTAAAAAAGTAAACAGTCTATTAATTCCACTATATAGGAAGCAAAAGTAAAGATTGAAATTTAGAAGGAAAAAAAAAAGTTACTTGTAAAACTGGTAATTCTGGCTCGTTATTTGGATCTTGATGAAAATACAAGAACTTTTTTTTTAACTGCAATTGAAATAAAAAGTTTATAAGAATATTTTAACCTTGTCATTGAAATCTAAAAATAAACTTTTTTTAAACATTAATATCACGAACTTCAACTTCAAAACTGATTACTTTTTCTTCCGGTTTATAATGTATTTTTTATATATTTATAGTAATACTTATATCGGTAAAATGATTATAGCTTACAAGTTTTTTTTATATAAAAGAAAGGGATCAGTAATGGTAAAAAGTTGATAAAAGGAAAAATATTGTGAGTTGGGTTCACTTTTTTTTTTTTCAACGTTGCACAAGACTACCAATAAAATTTTAAATTATGGGGGTTGTCAGGTGTTATGGTGTCACCTTAGAAAAGTTGGCTTTACGTGAGTTAAAAATAATAATAATAAATAATAATAATAATAATAAAGCTTAATAGCATAGTGGTTTACGCATCCACTTTACATGCAAGAGGTCGCGGGTTCAATCCCAGTCACCGACCAAGCTTTTTCCAGAGCTTGGCAATGGCCAGGAAGCTATAGGGTGTATGCATTCATGTTAAAGTCATGTTAAGTCATGTTAAAGTCATTCATGGATCAATAAATAACATGGGCTGGTATATGAAAATAACTCATTTTGCCAGTTTTAAAGTACTATGCAATATTTTTTAGAGCATTGATGCTGTTCATAGGTTGAATTGGTATTTCAAGTATGTGAGACAAATAACAATAACAAAAAATTAACCAATTTTTAAAGGTAAAATAGCCAAAAACTAAGTTTGTCCTATGCTGAATAATATTATTCATCATTACTCTAGTATATGGTGTCTAAGCGCAATAAATATGACGTCATGCGGATACACTCTATATAGCTTAGAGATTCGGGAGGAAAGGTCAACCTTGATGACCATCTTAACTGAGCGTTTCCACGGTTTCCTCAGTCTGCTATGGTGAATGCCGGAATGTTTACTATAGACCGTGGTCGAACCGTATGAACCTGCACAAAGTAAAACACAGGGTTTTGTAAAATTTGTAGAGTATCTAAATATTTCAATGAGCAAATTAAATAAACAAATCAGGTGTGCAAAACCCTGAAATTAGTATTATTGTCATTATAGACAAAGGTTTTAAAATAATTCTAAAGTTGATAGAAATAGTCGATCAAAATTGAGATAAATTGATACCTTTAAACCCCTCTCTGTTTATTTTTTTTCTCTAAAAGTCTAACATACTGTAATACTAAAGTAAATATGGTATAAAATTTTTGTCTTAAAAGTGAATTACGATGTTTGGTTTTGGTTGTTTACCTAAACATGATACGCTTTATTGATGCTTTATATATTTCATATCGATCTGTTGGTTCTCTCTATCTCTCTCTTAGTTTACAGAAGGTATACTGTACGTAATTTTGGTACTAGCCCACCATTCAGATTATTGATTTTATTTTACTTTCTCTCTCTCTCTCTCTCTCTCTCTCTCTCTCTCTCTCTCTCTCTTGCTCTCACTCACTTTTAAGTTTTTTTTTATCTTCAAACTTTGTAACTTTTTTGACAGTAAAGATATGTAAATTTTTTTCAACGTATTATTTTATGTATATTTTCGTAAGTGTATAAAAAGTCTCAAAATAGGATAGTATAATTAAATTAGCTGACATTTCAATCAATGTCTACAAATAAAACATCTATAAAATAACTGAAAATAAAATATAATAATAATAAATATTGAAAAAGAGAAAGAAAAGAGAGATTCGAGAACATACCACGCCCTTTAAAGCAAATGTATTCAGCTCGTTTTCTTTTTTTGTTATTTTTCTTAATAAAGATAATTATTTAATTATATTAAAAGAAAAAAGGGGGAAAATATTGTGATAACCCCTTGATGTAAGGCAATTTGTTGGGCATGTCTCTTGTGCAGGTTGCATATACTGTAGGTACATTTTAGCATTTTTTTTTTTTTTTTAATATAATCGTGACACCATCATATTATAATAAATTAATATAATCATAATTACGATGTTTTGAGTAAAATTATGAAGAAGAAAAAAAACTAAATTTAGGTTCGATTATTATCATAATTATTATTTTTATTATTATTTTAACATTTGTTTCTACCCAATTTATATCCAATTAAAAAATATCTTATACGCTAAAAATATTTATTTAATTAAAAAATTGTATTTTAGTTTGAAAATATAGATATTTTTTTTTTCAAAGTTTCTAATTTGATTTAAAGAAAAGGGTGACTGACTTGTACCTTCTTTGTTCATTTGTGTAATTTTTCTTTTTTTTCCAGTACCGAAAAAAGTTTTAATAATGTATTTAATTTATTAAAGTTTCTAATTTGACAAAAATTTGTCGCTATAATTTGAATTTACACATTTGCATGTAATCTTTAGAGTGGAATAACTTAAATATTTGATCGTGTTTTCACATGTTTAAAATAGCTTAACTTTTAAGTACTATTTTTTCTTTACTTAGTGTTAATATTATAATTCGCGACCGTCTAGTTTGCGAGATATCAGTGGGTCATCTACTCCCTTAAAAGTTGGTACCGTTTTGTACCATTTTGTTTTTAATAATTTTGTGTTTGGCTTTATAGATTTATAGACCCCCTTCACATCCTTGCGCTTGGTCGCCATGTTTGTGGTACCTAATGCATTGTCCAGCATAGGGAAAATGTCATTTCTCCTAATTTTTTATATAAAAAGAATTTATTTCAACTGAACGAATTTTTCTCATATTCTTCGAGCTTATTAAAAGCTAGAAATAAGTCTTTGATTGAGGTTTGAAGCTTCTTTTGCCATTAAAAAAAAAAATAAAAATGACGTTTTTCCTATGCTGGCCTATGTATTCCTGACCAGCAAAATAGCGGCTCTTAAATATGAGTGCAATCGGTCTATATTTGATTTCTAAAACGTGATTATTTCCATGTTTTGTTTCAGTGGCAGTAGATCTCGAATACGAAGGTCAGTTGAGTTGACCCCAACTCCCACACCTGAAGAACCTCTCTTGGTGACAGGTCTCAGATTTGAGAGTGCTGATCGGGAACCTTTCTTTGATGAAGATGGTATTCCCTCATTACTTGTGGGTGACATGACGGTGTTGAGGTTATTTGGTAGAGGATTTAGTAACTCTACTCAAGTAGCTGTGTCCAGGGAATCTGGTCCTAGAGGTTCACATTGTCAGTACCCTATCAAGGACTATATCTCGGTAAGTTATTACTTTGTATATATATTTATAAATATCACTTAAGTATATAATTATAATACTGCATAGAACTTTTACAAAGCCGTAGTGATAAGTTTTTATTTTTATTATTTTTTTTCCCCTTTCTTTTTCATTAAAATTTTATGCAAATCGTACAAAATTAAGTTGGGAGAAAAAGGTAAAATAGATTTATCTAGGGAAAAAAATCTAAATTAAAATATGTAAATAGACAAAATGACTAAAATTTAAAAAAAAAAAAAAAAACGTTTTTTTTTATGAGGTATAATTCTAAGTTTTTCGTTTTCTTCATTACTTTTTACGGTTATTTAAGGATGGCACAACTATTTCAATGATTTAGTAATATTATATTTTTGATATATATTTTTAATTGTAATATTTAGATTGGAAACGAGAAAAAAAAAATGCAATCAGTAAAGCAGTATTTAATATGTGATTTTTATGATCCAAAAATTTATTTATTTTTATCTCGACCGTTGGCGGTTGAGACAGTACTATAGAGATAATTTTAACTTACTTAATATAATAATAATAAAAGTGATATACCTAAAATGAAAACTAACGTAATATTTCACATTTGTCAAGTTTTTATATGATTATTATTTAGTTGTCCTAAATACTTGCTATATAAAGATCAAGGCAACACCAAAATTGAAAGATAGAGTCTTTTCAGATAACGTAAATGGCGCACCAGTTTAATTATTTCAATTCAAAAGTATTTGCAAAATAAAAGAAAAAAATCTTAAGTGCCAAATTAAAATTTCAATTTATTTTTATACGTAAGTGAAATAAAACAATGTAAAGTGATTTCAAATATACTGTAATTGAAAGATTGAAGATAAAAAAAAAGTAATAATAATTATAAAAAAAAAGAAGGTATTATCAATAATAATGTGAATCTAGTTTATACGCTAAAATATAATGAAAAGAATAATGGAAATTAAAAATTTGATTCAATTTAAAATATTCATGCAAAAGAAATTTGCGTGCTAACGAGTTTGGATATCATAATCACGCAAGCATTGTGGTAGGTTAGTTATCTTTGATAAAAAAAAAGAAGTTGTGTAACTTTTAAATATTTTGAAATTGTGTCATTGTGATAGGAAAATATGACGTTAACATCCAAATTAATATCATAAAAAAAAATTGTGTTAATATAACAAAAGATAAAAAGAACTTGTCTTATATTTATTATATAATTTTTGTAAAAGAATAAAACCGGATAACCGGATGTTAACTATTGTTATATTTAGATTTCGTTATCTCTTATACATGATATGATTTAAGTTTGTCAATGCTTTTAATTAAATTTGTGAGGCTTTAATACTATAGAACACTAAATGTGCATGTGGAATTTAATTTAATTTCTATTCAATCTCTCTCTCTCTCTCTCTCTCTCTCTCTCTCTGCATCTGCCTCTGTGTCATTTTCTAGAATTTTAAGTGTTACAAAAAGGAAGCTTTAAAGCTACTAAAAAGTCAACACACTTTTAAAACTTACGATAATTAACTATTTTTGAAAAAAGAAGAAATTTCACGTTAATATATTATTTTGCAAAATTGTCCAACTTTTTATTTTATCATAATTTTTTTTTTTTTTTTTTTTTTTTAGACAAACCTTATTAAAAATTTACGCAATTCATGTTAAATGTCCATTTTATTGTCAAGTATTGTAATGTGCATATAAAAAAGCACCTATTAAGAGAGAGTATTATATAAAATATACGTAAGAATTTTGAAATATTTTACAATTATTTATTATTCTAAAATGATTAATTAATTTTTCTTTTTCTTATTCCAGATAGTTGCGCAGACCATGACTGATACAACTGCGCAAGTTCAGTTACGCTTACCTGCGTCTGCTGAAAGTGGTACTTTGTTTTTTCTTTGTTATAAAAGATTAAGTGAAATAAGTTGGAAACACGTTGGAGGAGAGAATGAGACTTGGTTACAGGTAAATATAACATCATCAATCAAAAATATTTAACCTCAAGTTTTTTATTTAGATCGTTGCAACAATTAAAAAAAAACTGCAAAGTTTAACTTTGAGGTGCAACTTGGGACCCTTAAATATTACTAAACAAAAATTAAATTACTGGTTTGAAAATTTTTCGTTAAGGAAAGTCAAAAATACTAAAAGTTGATCCGCTAGTATTTTATATTATTTGAAATTTGGTGACAAAAAAAATATATATATAAATACTGCATAAAAAAAAAAATAATAATAATAAAACTTTTCAACAGATAAAAGGGAAAATTTATCTGACCTAATAGGCTAAAAATTATGAATTTTCGTAATTTAAAATTTTGTTTCTTGAGTCTACAAATTTTTTTTTATAATTTTTTTATTTATGAGTTAAAATTTTCGTAATTTGAAATATTGCATGTTGAGTATCCATTTTTCTATTATTTTCATTTAATGTAACTTTTTTTTTTCTCAAATAAAATTATTTTGTGTACAAATAATCACTTTATTCTTCCTTTACATCTTCTACAGTATACTATATACTCAAATACCCTCACAAACTCATTTTATAAGCTTTATATATATAATTAAAAATTCTTCAAACATGTTTTTTCAGATAAAAGCATTCCGTAAATTACTTCCCCTATGGCTAGGCATTGTAATCATCGTTGGTCTTCTCGTTCTCTCCGGTCTTTTCTCTGGTTTGAACCTTGGTTTGATGGCACTAGATAGAACAGAACTGAAGATAGTTGTCAATACAGGAACAGATAAAGAACGTAGATATGCCAGAGCTATTGAACCAGTCAGATCACATGGAAATTATCTACTTTGTTCGCTACTGCTAGGTAAGTTAAATATTGAGGTTCATATATATGCAAATTAATATTATAGTTTAAGTTTTAATAGACATGGTATGACTTTTTTTTTTTTTTTTTTTTTTTTTTTTTTGAAAGAGGTTCATTTAAATATTTTTTACTTCAAAAAAAATATATATAATTAGTATATAAAATTGTATAACTTTAAGTTTCCAAGATTTTAAATAATGATAAATTTTGCATAATCTGATATAGAGCTTAACTTTTAATAGCAGTTTTACTAATTTTCTAAAGATTAACCTTTTTTCTTTTTAATAATGTAATTAAAAAAAGGTCTATTTTGCATGGTGTGTATTATATTGTATGTGTTGTATGTTTCAACCAATGTTGAAAGGCTATTGATGTATGTTTTATTTTTTTTGCTACATGTAACAGTGAAAAAAAAAATTAATACTCAATAAAATATTAAAATCTAGAAAAAAAATCGTTTATATATAATACTAAAAAAAAAAAAAAAAAAAAAAAAAAAAAAAACTGAATTTTTCTTTTATCAATGGGGACCTATTTGGTACTTAAAAAAGAAAAAAAAAAAAGAAAAAAAAAGTGCACTATAATATCTGAAAATAAAATTGTGTAAAGTACTTAAAAATTAAGCTCTTTCAGTATGCATAAATGAATTGTTGTATTTATCTTAAAACCTATACATAATACAGAACAAAAAAAAAAAAAAAAAAAAAAAGGCAGTTAAACTACAGCTAAGTTGACAGCACAGGTAACGTCCTTGTGAACTCCACCTTGACAATCTTGATGGATGACTTAACCTCTGGACCAATTGCTGTGTTTGGATCTACGATTGCTATCGTCATATTTGGCGAGATCGTACCTCAAGCCATATGTTCAAGACATGGACTTGCAGTGGGTGCCAGGACGGTTTGGGTCACCAAGTTCTTCATGATGATCACATTTCCATTGAGTTATCCAATCTCATTATTACTAGACAGAATATTAGGCAAAGAAATTGGAAATTACTACAATAGAGAGAGACTGAAGGAATTGATCAAGGTAAGAACTTATTCTTTGTATATTATTTTGTAAATGTGCGTTCGTAAATTTTATTCCAATTATTCTGTAGTCAATTCAAATATTTACACTCGACTATAATAAATTTGAAAATTTTTCATTGAAATATTAGCGCGAATTTTCAAATTTTATGCTTATTATAATATACTGTCCGTAAACCTATAGTTTTCTGCTACTAAAATAACGGTCAACTATGGTTATTTAAGTGTAATTCGAATTTTTCCTTTCCTTTCCTTTCCTTTCCTTTCCTTTCCTTTCCTTTCCTTTCCTTTCCTTTCCTTTCCTTTCCTTTCCTTTCCTTTCCTTTCCTTTCCTTTCCTTTCCTTTCCTTTCCTTTCCTTTCCTTTCCTTTCCTTTCCTTTCCTTTCCTTTCCTTTCCTTTCCTTTCCTTTCCTTTCCTTTCCTTTCCTTTCCTTTCCTTTCCTTTTTTTTTTTTTTTTCCCCAGCAAGAATACAGTGTTTACGAACAACACTTTGATATAGAAATACGTTCCAGTTAAAACTGTAAAATATTAACTCTCGGAATCGTTGCACTCGTTTATTATAATGTACGATCATATACCATACGAGTATGCATTAGGGATATAAGTAATTTTATATCAGCTATATAAATGTAGGAATAAAATAGTAAGATGGAATATTCTGATGTGAAATGGCTCTTACGAGCAAAGCGCGATAGCCAATACAAACAGTGCATGTAAAAAAGGCGCACTCTTATCAATTTCTTATACTGTAAAAATAGTATTTTTTGAAAGCCGTCCAGAGACGTACCAACATTTGAACTTTGCTGAGTGTAATGCATTGAATATTGTAAAAATATTAATAAAATATTAATAATAAAAAAATAATGAATACATAAATAAAAATCTTTATTGCTGCTTTTGTGAAAAGAATGAGAATATATTTTAAATAATTGATTTTTATATATACATAAACTTATAAATAATATAAACCATTGCGTTTTATTCAACTTTATTAACATATTTAATGTTTTATTTTTTATCATAACTTTGTATACGAGAAAATAAATAATAAATTGATTATTGAAAAATAGTTTCCAAAATTATATTATTATTATTTTCATTGAGATACTTTGCGCATTCGTATTTTGTCATAAATTAGGAGGAGAGTATATATACCGCACTGCGAAATATTTGCTCTCTCTCTCTCTCTCTCTCTCTCTCTCTCTCTCTCTCTCTCTCTCTCTCTCATATATTCACATATTAAAGTAGTAACTGAGACAAAAAAAAAAATACCGCAAAATTGTAAAATAAAATTCAATTGTTTAAAATTCGCATTGGATATATATAAAAAAAATCTTTCATTAGTATGGTATATTTAATTATTCAGAATACTCTCATTACTTCTTCTAACACTCATTAAAACTGATTAATGAAGAGAATTGTGTGCAAACACATAGAAAAATAATGAGGTGTTACATTGTATAGCAAACTTTGTTTATTTAAGTGGCAAAAATATATATAAAAATTGTGGTGTTAGTAAAAACCCTGTTTATTTGTTCCAAAAATGCGCAGTATATTTGAATAACCATAGTTGATCGTCTTTTTAGTAGTAGAAAACAGGATTTACGAACAGCGTTACTGAAATTTAACTTCATAAATAATGTCATGGACAATTTTAACTTTGCGCAATTATTTCCTCTTTGACTGACACTAGTTAACGTGCTAAATAATTGTTTGAGTTTTGCTCATTTTATTTTGATGCGATTTTTTTTTTTAAGTGAAGTGAGCTTCTAAAGTGAGTAATGGACCACTTGCAATGTACTTTTTTTTTTTTTTTTTTTTTTACTTGTTATAACCAAGAGCTATGCCTATATAGTGAGGATCATTAGGAAAAAATCGAACAGGGAGGATTTAGCGATGTTGAGACATTTTTTTATGTTTCAAATTGTTGTCATAAATTGTCATAATAGTTCAGTGGTTATAACGTACTTATGATAACGATTTCCCCATAGGAAATGTATAAGGAATATTTAAATTTATTAGTTTGTTCATTGCAAGTAATACATTGACATTTTAAGAAAATTAATTTAACATAGATTACCTAAGATTAGATTAGATAGGTACTCTAACGTAAGATTACCGAGCTGGAAAAAAAGGGCATAAAATTAAAAAAAAAATAGCTTTTGTCAGTGATCAAAGTATATAACGACCCTTGCCAATGACGTGTACTGAATTATTATGAAGTTGAGTAGAATATCAAGGCCTTGATATTATGCTCTGTTGCTTTTGGAAGGACTATAAATATTATGTATAACAAGAAGTCAAAGCAAAATGTTGTATATAGGGTGTATGCGTATGACGTCATATTTAATGCGCTTGGAAGCCATACTGGAGTAGTAAATAACGTTACTCAGCATAGGCGTTTTTATCTATTTTCTTTGGGAAATCGGTCAATGTTTTGTTATTATTGTTTTTCTCACATACTTGAGATACTAATTCAACTTATTAACAGCATCAATGCTCGTAAAAATATTGTTTAGTATTTTTAAACCGGCAAAATGTGTCATTTTCCTTTGTGGCCCATGTTATAGAGTGGACCAACATGGCGTCGACTTTAACATGAATACATAGACCCTATATATATTACAGTGTATAAAATATATATAAAAGAACAAGTCGCGTTTCTTATGATTTTCAGTCCTTTAGCAATCCGGAACACTGTTTGGTTTATGGAAAGAAAAAAAGAAAAAAAAAACTACAAAAAGCATGCATTCAGAAGAGACAAATATAATTATTATTAAGCAAACTCATGGCAGACATAATTTTACGAATCTGTTCATAATATGTTGTAATATTTTCAATGTTCATAATAACTTTTATGGCACAGTGACACAAATAATGATGTAATAATTATGCTATAGCTCATTAATCTAGCAACAGTTATGCATAACAACATTAGTTATGCAAGATTGTATATAGTGATTACTGATTATGCTATAGCATAATATATTGTTCAAAGCACAAATTAATTATGTTATTACAAAATAGCAATATTTATGTTTTAGAGTAAAGTAATTATTCAATGCTGCATAAATTAAGAAATTTATTTATTTCGTTTGTAGAAATGTATTTTTTTTAATAAACATTATAATCAGACTTATTCCACATAAACACATTTTAACTATCTTAACAATCCTTTATTCGTAAAAAAAAAAAAAAAAAAAAAAAAAGCAAGTAACTTGAGTACTATAGTATTTGTATACTACAATATACTTATACTATACTAGAGTATAGTTTTTTTTTATCATATTATGATAAAAACAAAAACTTAAAACTTTTTTATTGCGTCGCAAAAATCTTACGTTATTAATATAAATTAGCTTTTATTTGTAAATCACAAGATATACTTATATAAAATACTAAATAATGAGAATCAAGTAATGTTGTATATTATTATTATACTGACAATAAAATTCATAGAAATACTAAACACAGCTGCAAAACATCAACGCATATGTGACCATAGGTTTTAGTTACATAAATATTTCTGAGAATTTTCCAAAAAATATCACAAGACTTCTAAAATTAGATCACAATAGGATGACGAATTTCATACGCTAGAACAAATTATTTCATTCGAATAATAATAATATTTAACTTCTTAATGGATATTAAAGGCGTATCACGCTATCAAATCACGCAAGCAGCGTGGATTGGAAAGAAAAAACGTGTCTTCACTTTAATTTCTAGTCCCTAATAGTTTTTTTTTTTTTTTTTTTTTTTTTTTTTTTTTTTTTTTTTTTTTACTTTAAAAATGTATAAAGAAGGGAAACAATATACATTTCCACGAAATGTCCGTATTTATTTAAGATGCCCATATTCGTTGATCATTGGTCTTATATAACTTAAATAGGTAACCGGAGTTGACCAGTTTTCAATGAGCTGAATTGGGGTAAATAAATAAGATACCAATAAATGCAATTAAATGGTCAATGGTTCTTTCAGTATTTTCTATTTAAGAGCAGTGTTGATTCAAAAGCAACATGGTAAGATAATAATAATATTTATAAAGAAAAAAACAAACACAAAATTTAATAATAATTACAAAAGTATATCAAAATAAATAAATAGTTTTTAAAGCTAATATTGCCAATACATCCCTTTTTCTGTTTTATATACTGCACAGTGCAAAAATAAACGAATATGAGCAAAAAAGAAAAAAGGTTGAATTCCTATGTTGGCTTCATATCAATAATTAAAAAATTTCTCAATAAAAGGAAAATTGTGATGACATTTAAAAGGCGCTTGAACATAAAATATACTTCATTTATATGACGTGTTGACATTGGGGGAAGGTAATGTCTATATTGTATAAAAATATCATTAATATTAACTGTACCTATAAAATTTGTAATTAATTGAAATTCCACGGATCTTGTTTAAAGTAAAATGTCAAGTTCTTGCTCTTGAAATTTTATGCTACGTAAAAATCTAGATTACATTGAACTTTATTTATAAATTTTAACAAGGATTTTTTTATATTTTTGTTTTACTTTATATTATTTTTATATTGATAATTTTAAATTGAAATATTATATTTATTATATTTTTATTTACTTATTATTTATATATGTTTTTTTATGTTTTTATTTATTTATAGTATTGTCTTCCCTTAAGTCAGTTATAAATGAACTGATAAAGGTTTTATACGATGAGTGCATTTGTACACAAAGTGCAATGAATGTTTAAACTAAGAATTCTGAGATTTTGTTATGGTATAAAGTATGAATGCGCATGACGTCATACGTACTATATATTATGCAGCTAAGTCAATGGCAATGCTTATAGTAAATCGTAAAACTAAAAGAAATAATATTTTGGCAAAAAAATCACATCAAAGTTATTTTCGATAACACTGTATTGGAATTTAGTAAATCAGTAAAATATCTTGGGAATCATAATTTTTTTACCCACAAACCTTTTCTAACATATAATGTATCCAACAACAACAACAAATAGAAAAGACAAGTTACTTATGAAGAATTAGCAAGTACCTAACCAAATAGACAAAAGAAGTAATTTTCATAACAATAATAGCTCCTCACTATGAATAATTGTTCATCAATATTTCTTGGTGCAAATGAAAAAGATATTGACAAATATCCCTATTACCATTACGCTTATGGATAGTATTTTTTAAATGTTATTATTATTATTATTTGTTACTATATATTTGAGAAAAATATTGTACCAATTCCGATTTAAATGAGGGATAACTAGGCATGCTGTAATATTCAAGCCTAATTTTATGTTTTTATTATTTTCATCGCCGGTAAGAAACATTCAATTAAAATATGCCTATATATATTCTTTAAAAAAAAGTTGTACCTCGCCTAGAGGTTTGATAGAAAAAAAAGTGTGTGTGGGGCGGGGGGGGGGGGGGGGGGGCTGGAATATCAAAGTAACAAAGTAACTCACAACCTGATGCTAACAACTACGTATGATATAAATTTAGAACCTGGCCAGATCCAGGCCAGATCATGGAGTACAAGAATATTGAGTTTTATATGGGAGTAAAATTCCAAAAATTCAATGGACTCATGTTTATAGTTGTGCGCAGACTTGGCCATGAGCGACTTGTTTGAGCGACGCTCATGTGAGCGCGCTCATTTTTTTTGAGTTGAGCGTGAGCGCGCTCTTTTTTGAAAATATGAGCATGAGCGTGAGCGCGCTCAGTTTAAATGAGTTGAGCGACACGCTCATCCCTTACGCACTCGCTCTTTTTCTTTCTTTTTTTTTTTTTCCTTTATGTTTTCATGTTGTAATGTAAAAGCTCTCAAGTAGAATCTACCTGCTTGTGATATTGTTTACCAAACCAAAACACCTGGCTATTATTTACAATAAATAACAATACTTGACTTGTTGTTTGATTCAATACAAAGTTCGAGATGGAGACAATTTTTAGGTTAATTAAAATGAAGGTTGACAATTATCAAGACTTACTGCTGATATTATATTTGTTAATCATTTAACTATTATAACTTATAACAAAGTGATGTAAATATAGGTTCAGAAGTGTACTTACATTTATTATATTTTCAATAATTTTTGTATATAATTTTGATTCCATCATAAAATTTAATATGCACATACAAACATGTGCAATTTTTTTTAGAGTGGTTCCATGACTAATCATTGATTGACATTAATATTAAAAAAAAAAAAAATCAAATTTTTTTATCCACTTATTATTTATTAATAAAAATTATTTTTTAATTAAAACTTAGTAAAAAAAACTCGATAACACAACCATATAATGTTTGCATTTTATAATATGTTATACAGAAGTGCATGATATATATAATTTATTGTATTCTTATTTTTATGTAATTTTAATTACACTACTTAACAAATAAGTATAGAAACTCATATACTTGACGCTTAATTACGTTTTAATGAGAAGTTTGTGTTATTATTGTTTTTATTATTATTTTGTTTAAATGTTCTACCTAGTCCTCTTCTGTATATAAATCACTATACGTATAAATTAAAAGCTCCAGTTTAAAAATTCATTTAAGTATAATATTGTGTGTATAATATATATATGAGCGACAAATGAGCGCGCTCAAAAAATTTATGAGCGTGAGCGTGAGCGCGCTCATTTGCAAAATCATGAGCGAAAGCGTGAGCGCGCTCATTTACGTGAGCGTGAGCGATGAGCGTGAACGCGCTCATTTTAAAAGAGCGCTGGCCAAGTCTGGTTGTGCGTATACAGATTAGAGCTGTAAATTTAAACCGGTTCGAGCACCCGCCCGGGCCAAAATCTTCGGGTGCTCGTTTTTTTGAAAATGGTCAACCCGGGTTTCGAGCTTTTAGCTCGAAAACGAGCTATTTCGAGTTAAGCTCGAGAATGACTCGTGAAAAAAACGAGCTTTTGAAAATAAATCGAGCAAAAGAAAATTTTTTGCAAAAAGCCAAGAAAAAAAGTTTGTAATTTTTGTTTAAAATGGTGTTTTTAATATTCTATCATGAAAAAATCGGCCGTTTAAAATAATATTAAAATTTTTTTTCTATTATTTATGATTTATATCCTTCAAAAACAGTTTTTTTGTAATGAAAGTCGAGCTTTTTTCTTCATAGGCTCGAAAACTCGTTTTCAAACTTCGGTTAAATATCGAGCTTTCCGAGCTTTGGCTCGTTTTTCGAGTTTAAGCTCGATTTCAAGCTAAACCCGGGTTTCAAGTCAAACCGGGCTAAAAAATTTCAGCCCGGGCCAAAAATATTTCGAGTTTTTTACAGCTCTAATACAGATACTTCATATAACTTAGGTATCCTCTCTCTCTCTCTCTCTCTCTCTCTCTCTCTCTCTCTCTCTCTCTCTCTCTCTCTCTCTCTCTCTCTCTGTCTTCTTTTTTAGTGAGTTGTATATAACTTATAAACAGCTCCAAATATACAATGATTTTGCATAATTCTATATAACATATATTTTAAACGAATAATATCCCATATTAATTGCATTTATTTTTTCCCTTGTCACGATTTTTTTTTTTTTTTTTTTTTTTTTTTTTTTTTACAAAGCATTTACTGATAGAATAGTTTCAAACACTTAAAAAAGTACTGTACGTGGATATTTTTTTAAATTTAGAAATAACAACTTTCTCAAGAAAACTCTTAAATTTGCATGCAATCAAATTTATTGCACTCCATGAGAACAGGTCAATTAATGAAATAAAAAAAAACGCACTTAAAGAAGAAAAATGTTCGTCTCTGAACTCTTCTGAAATATGCTGTACTTACATAATATGTGTTTTTTTAATTGCTTTTTTTTTTTTTTTTTTTTTTTTAAGACAAATAATAGACAATTTTATTTTAACAGTATCAACTATCAATACAGTAGTATTAGCATAATGTACTTCGACTTTTTTTCTCCTTTATATGCCTAAAGAAACTAATATTAATTATTTTTGTTACAATATAAATATTTAAAATTATATATTTAATTATTTTTGCTTAAATAAAAATTTTAATTTTATTTTTATTAATTTTTAAAAATTTGATATTTTAAATATATTTTATTGAATAATTATATAATTTTAATTTAAATATTTATGTATAAATCTTATTCATTCAATTGTGAATTGTATAATATGCTGAATAGCTCAGCTCTCATTTTTTTTCTGCTGGTAGACTTTTTCAACCCTAAGGATAAGGAATGCGATTCCTCAAGGATAAAGAAACTAAAATGTGATTATGTTTGTTATTAGATAGTGTTGGGTACTAAGTTGATGCATTCTTTTAAACCCATGAGTTAATGAACAAGGTTCCAAATTCATAAAATAGTCTATACCAATTAAAAACTTTTTATTACCATTTAACAAACGCTGTTCTATTTTCATTTTGTAACATATAATGTTTAATACTTACAAGCAATCCTTTTTTATTTTGTGTGCTTAGACCTTTTTTTTTAACTATATATAGTTAATAGGGTGGTTGCATTTATGTTAAAGTCAACGCCATATAAATGAGTACTAAATAACATGAGCTGGTTCGGGAAGATGACACATTTTGCCAGTTTAAAAATACTTCGCAAATTTTTGATGACAATTGATGCTATTAACAAGTTGAATTAGGTTTTCAAGTATGCGAGAAAAACAATAATGAAAAAAAAAATACTTTTTGTTCCATAGAAAATAGCGAAAACTCACTTTTGTCCTATGCTAAGCAATGTTATTCGTTCCTCAATCATGGCATCGAAGCGTATTTATTATGACGTCATGTGCACACACCCTATACATATCGATGAATAATTCCGACAGTTCGATCTAAATATTCGATATACTCTTATGAGAAAAAATACTAGTTCAATTTAAATAGTAAAATATATTATCACAATTGTGAGTAACATGGAAACCGCATACACACATTTCTCCCGGGTAGTTTCAGTTATCTGTTGGTCACAAAATGTTATCAGATTTTTAAAACTGGCTACACTCCTTTTTTTTACCAGTTAAACACCAAAATTTTACAGGTATATAATAAATATTGAAGTTAATCTATATATGTTTTAAAATTTATTCCTATATAACTGCACAAGGTCCATATAATAAAGAGGTTGAGCGCAGCACAAAACTCGCGCAATCGATTTCATTTTGCGATGGATTGTACTTGGGTTCTAAGCCAATACGATGCCGTTCACCAGTTACGTCACTGATAAGGTGAACGAAGTTGCAAGTGGTGATATGACGTCTTTGGTGAATTCCTTTAAGCTGCGCGACCTTGGCCAAAACTTTTCCCGGAGCATCTAACCTCTTATAATATGGACCTTGCTATAACTGGATTAGAATCCTAGAAAAAGGGGATGCTTCCGGGTGAAATAACCTCTCATTTGTTTTGGTAATGGTTTATTAATCAATTGAATTTAAAACTAAAATAGAAAAGCACGGAGTCCATTTATTATTATATTCTTAGGCAAGGTTTATACTTGATTCTTAGGTATATAACCTTTTTGATTTTTTTTTTTTTCAAACAAAGCTTTGAAACAGTTAAATAAAATCAAATTTGCACAATTTAGTATTATTATAATAGTAATGAAAGATTTATATCAACAAATGCAAGTGCTATAAATATATGAATTGAAAGTGTACAAATTGGGCTGTGTGCCCAGAAAAAAATTATTTTTTTGATACTCGTCACGAGACATTAAACTTTATATATATATATACAAATTTATAAAACTAACTTTTGGTGTCGTGGTTGTAAAAATAAACATTGCTGTCGCGTCTGCATGCGTGTTCGACATGCTCTTATAGTTGCATTGAGTTGAAGTTTCTTTTGGTTTTTCTTCTTCAAGAAAAAAAAAAGTGTTCCTATTATAGAAACAAAATTACGCAATTTTGAATCTATGAATGGTGTCGCAGATGAAACGGATTATAACTTATATTATGTAATGCTATATTATTTGACTATATTATGTTTTGATAAATATTTTATTGGCAATCATTTCTAAATTGTTGCATTTTGAGGCAAAAACTTATAAACTACTTTGTATTTTGTATTATACCTGCAGTACTTATATAGGATAAAAGAAAATGAATAAAGACTTGTCCATTTTTCAGATTGAGTTTTGCTTTTAAGAAAATATAAAACAAATATCGTATATAGTAAACTATTTAAGAGTAAAAACAGAGCTTATGGTTAAAATGATTATACTACTTATATTTTTATTATAACTATGGACCATTTTTATGCATTTAAAACAGAAATTGTAATCATTTTTCAGTTTCAGTTTCTTTATTGATCAAAATACCAGTTGGTACATGTTAATTTAAAAAAATACATACACAAATAAATATATAAATAACACTTGCATTATAAAGTGTTTTAAAAAAATTATTGACTTATTTTAATTAAAGCCTAACTAAAATAAAAAAAAGGTCAAAAAGTAAAAAGTAATAAATAATAATTAAAAAAAATATATTGCTTTCAATTTTGTTTTCAAAAATTGAGGTATTCAACGATATTTTATAAATTAAAAGTAACTGAATTGTTTTTACCAAGTAATAAAAATATAAATATTCAAATAAGCATGATATTTTTCTTCCTTCTTTTTTTTTCTCTTCACATTTTATCTTCAGAGATACTAAAAATTCTATTTCCAGTTAGTGTCACAAATTATGCATTCTCTCTCTCTCTCTCTCTCTCTCTCTCTCTCTCTCTCTCTCTCTCTCTCTCTCTCTCTCTCTCTCTCTCTCTCTCTCTCTCTCTCTCTCTCTCTCTCTGCCTTAAGATGATGTTAGTGAATGATTGAGCTAGCACACCACCTCTGTATAATAAACATATAATATAAGATGCAAGTGTTAAAGAGAGAAGAAAATCTATTTTTATTTCTACACTCTACTGTATATGCATGAGTAACCCTGTATAACATCTTGGTCGTTAAAATAAAAAACCAAGTCACCAAAACTTTATTGCACATTTCGTAACATAAGAATTTATTTGTCGTATATGGAAAAAAAAAACAAAAAAAAAAAAAGGAAAAAAAATGTAATAATGTTAATAACTATACTATCTTATATAGTTCTATATTATCTATTCTTTTATGGAAAGAATAAATTAAGTAATTTATACTGTATATTTATGTCATTTTAGTATGCAAAATTAGTACAACATAAATAATTATGCAGTACAATAAAGTATTTATGCTTTTAATACTTATGAAGTATTGCATAGATTATGCTGTATAGGGTGTATGCGCATGACGTCATATTTAATGCACTTGGACGCCATACTGGAGTATAATGAATAACATTGCACAGCATAAGACAAATTTCGTTTTTGGCTATTTTCTTTGTTAAATCGGTTACTTTTTTTGTTATTATTTTTGTCACATTCTTAAGATACTAATTCAACCTATTAACAGCATCAATGGTCACAAAAGTATCGCTTAGTACTTTTATACAGTCAAAATTATTTATTTTCCTACATATGTTGTGGACCATACTATTGAGTGATGCAAAATGGCGTTGACTTTAATATGAATGCAAAAACCCTATTAAACAAATTATGCTACAAAAATGAGCTAATTAACATATAATTATTACGTATTTATTCTTATCAGTGTATATCGAGCTCATATACGGGCATAAATTTTATTTTCACTTATGCAACTACGATAAATAAAACTTAAGTGGACGATTTGTTTATTTATGCAAGAGCAATAATAGTTACAGTTACCATAAGACTTATAAAATTTTAATGTAAATATTATAGTAAAAGAGGTCGATTTTATTATTATTATTATTATTTTATTTATTTATTCATTATTATAAGCTTAAAAGCCTTTTTATATAGAGCATTATAATTTCAGGATGCAATCAATTTGTACACGTGCAAACTGCATTAAAAATGCATTAAATTTTAATGCAATCAATTTTATTGCACTTTAAAATATTCCACCCAGAGTACAAGCAAAAGAAGAAGAAAAAAATTTATTATTTTTTTTTATACTTTTTTTATAAACATAAAACTTATTTTTATGATAATTTTATATTAAATAACACTTTTAATAGCTTCTTTCAAAATTGCATATTAAATTCTTAGATTTTATTCCAATAAAAAGAAAATCATTGATTAAAATCCTAAACTTTTTCTAAAAAAAGAATATTGTAACTGACAGTGAGTGAAACACATTTTTATTGTTATTAAACTTTCAAAGCACAGTATCTGTACCTATGTATGTATGAATACGACACACGTTGATTATTAATGACTTCCCTATAAATATATTATAATATTCAAGCATACACTTCACGTTCATGTATGTATGTATATATAATGCTGTATATTTACAGAACATAATGCACTTATAAACATCAAGTCAAAAATAACTAACATCAAAGTACGGAAATGTTGAAATAAGGTCAACTACTACTTATTATTTAAGTCGGTATAGTGTGTTATAAATTTTATGCTTTGTTCTGTATAAATATTGGATTTAAATATATATCAATATTTTTTTACCGTATAACAGGAGCGTATGTATAGAGGGTTGGAGGTCCGGACACCCCCCCCCCCCCCTTCCGCGTAAAAAAAAAAAAAGAAGAAGAAGAAGAAGAAGAAGAAAAAGAAAAAGAAAAAGAAGAAGAAGAAGCATATTACCCATACTTACTATGCTATTTATAGGCTTGACACTTCTTGTCCCAAAATCATGGACGTCACTGCTGTATGCTGTATAATATCTACAATATATTGTAATTGTTTCTTAGCGCTAAAACATTACAGGAACCAATATCCAGTCTCAAAAAATAGTTAAAAAAATTGTTGAGTTTGTTATTGGTTTTAACAAGACCAATATTCTTGGACCAAGAATAAGTTTGTCGTAACTTTTTGAGTTATAACTCGATATAGCCTTACTTTTTGAGCATCTCGGAATTTAAATTTTTTGTAACACTATAATATTCAATATCGTCACTAATTTCGTGACTACAGCGTTACAACTAACATCATTTTGCCCATAACCAATAAAAAAAAAACTCAACAGATTAAAAAAGAAAAAAATGGATTTGTCCCTTAAAGCAATTTTTATTAATATTGGCTTGAAACTTGTATGTATTTATTTAAATTTCTCCGTTTTATCTATTCAGTAGTTTTCTCAAAAACTGCTGAAATGATATTACAGTATACCGCAATGCTGAAGGATACGCTTTTCCATGGAGCGATTTTGATTTCATCACCTATGCAACGAAGCAGTGTTGTTGTTGTTTTGGTTGGTTGGTTTAGCACTTTTATAATATAGAAAAAATCATATTGTTTTATAATATTAATATATAATCACAGAGATTTTCAAAGTGGTCTGTATAGCTGATATTTCAATAATAAATAACTGGATTTATATAATATCAAATCTTGAACAACGAATTGAAAATTGAATTAAAAGTTAATGTATATTTAATAAAAAATTTCAATTTGTTCGCGTGCCAAAAAAATATATATATGAAAGCTTTTTAATTTACTTTCGTTTGAAATACAAAATTAATACTGTTATTATTATTATTATTATTATTTTTTTTTTTAGAAATGTCGAGACCAATGGTTCTAACATTTTTGTGAGTGTGATCTAATAAGGTTGGTTTTGTACTATCATTTGGATTAGACTTGACAAATTTCTATTTATTTATACTATCTCAGTACTTGACTCACAAATAATTTATAAATTTATTTGAGTAAAAACAAAAATTTAGATATCATTCATTTAATACAATATTAATACTTTTAAATATTTAAAAAATAGTAATAATAAAAATAAAAAGTTTCTTATCAACAATTAAATAACTCTCTTTCTCTCTCTCTCTCTCTCTCTCTCTCTCTCTCTCTCTCTCTCTCTCTCTCTCTCTCTCTCTCTTGCTCCACCTTTTGTTTCTCAAAATCAGTTGTGCAGTAAAAACAATATAATAATTTTCATTGTTAAATATAAATATGCAATGACAATTCTGTAATTTTACTAATTTTAATAGTTTATTTCCGTTAAAAAAAAATAGATATTTATTGCCATATTTTAAGAATGCTATTTCATTTTTTTTTTTTTTTTTTCTTCGTCAAAGAAGAAATTTTTAATTCAAATTTAATAAGAAGCATGAATGTTTAAACAAACAATTCAATATGTACTGTATATTACGGTCTTCATGACATAAACAAATTATGTTCTGCTTTTTTGTCTTTTCCTTGACTACAGTGGTAAATAATTGGATTTGTCACTCATTGGAAATTGTGTTGTTGCTCTTTGTTTACACGGAAAAAAAATCAAGCTTTATATTATATTAAAAATCACAAGGATACATAATCCAACCAAGGCATAGCCTTATCGGTCGGTTGGATACATTTTCCAAAAATCAGAAATCATAATATTAAATTTAGATTTTTTTTTTTTTTTTTTTTTCATACACTTAAATGTAAAATATCATTATCATTACTATACTGATTATTATCAAAATTAAAAGATGAATTGCTGTAAAACTGCGGTAGTGGGTAAAATATTTAACTAACAAGCCATGTATAATGACGGATTAAAATAATAACCATGCATAATAAATATTAATTTCATCACTTATTCATTACTTTGAAAAAGAAAAAAAAAATTAAAAAATGTATAGAAGATAAAGAATAATACAATTATATTAATAATAATGAATATTACTATCGACTTTTTCAATCTTTTTATTGCTGACTATGACTATAGTTATTTTGCAATTCCAAAATATATAGCAGCATTCTTCTATGTGACACGTACAGATTCATATAATGATCATTTTTCTCTGCAGCATTTTTTCTTGAGGCCCTGCAGTAAAAAAAGGAGGAAATTTTGTTTTCTATAAAGTTCAGGGAAAAGAGAAATTAATTTGTATTACATCTCTCATAAAATAATGAGATCATTATTATTCGAATCGATTTTAATTATTTTGTTTTTGTATTAATGGAAAATATACATGATTATAATATTTTAATTTATTTATTACAATATCAAATAAATATATTTATGCAAATAAGTATTATGTAGGTATACAGTATGTATGATTAGTTATTGATAATAAATATATAAATAAATTAAATAAAGCAATAGCTAAGGCTTCTGCTTTGTTTGGATTATGTAATAGCGTTATTTTACTTCTTTTTTTTTTTTACTTTTTTTTTTTTTTTTTTTTTTTTTTTTTTTTTTTTTTTAAGGACAATTTGCTGTTACATATCAATTCATTTTATTTCAACTATATTCCATTTTATTGTAATCTAACTTCACTTATCTTGTAAAAATGAATTGAAATTATATTAAAATTTAGTGTATAATTCAGTATTAGCTGCGTAGAGGCAAAACAAATATACATGTTAAAATATTGAATCAAAACGCAAAATTCGGCATTATAATTTGATGAAATTGAGCATATGTTATCGGTAAAGCGTGTTGGAAAAGCTAAGGGTCCTCTCTAATTTATCGTTTTACGCTTATGGGAGAAACCGTTTTTTTTTTTTTTTTTTTATTATTAAATTATTGTTATGCCATTTGTTGACAAAATTACTGCACCGATGCCAGCAGAAATATTTAAATGAGGAATACTATAGACACACTCTTACGTGTTTTAAAACAGAAAATTAAAATAAAAATAATAATAAACCGACAACATCCATTGTGTATAGCCATCTTACCAAATTTTATTATACGTATTGGTATTGTGATTATTATATATTATTATGCCAAAATGTATGTTATGTAATATTATTATTATTTATATTTTTTTTCTGAGGAAAATGCAAAGAGGGTATAGTTTTCGTATAATACTAAATCGGATAGGAAATTAGAGCAAGTGTACTTTTTTTCCACGCTTCCTATGATTGGTTACCATACTACGCCAGTATACCATTAAAAAAAATGCAAATTTTTATCACGAAATCTGTACACATAATAATATGTTTTACATTTATTTACATATTTACGTTTTATTTTTTTGTCAGTGGTTATTATATTTTTTACTCTAGCTCGCAATCCACATGGCTGAGAATATTGGATTTTACTCGTAGAGTTGTATTATATTTACGGCTTCTCTCTCACCAGATATAAAGAAACCAAAATAGTGTGACGTAATCTTGCGGTGGTAGACACCCTCTCTCTCTCTTCTCCCCTCCCACCCTCTTTTTCTCAACCACTATTACACGTTAATTTGTTTCCTGCATCTATTTCTTTATCTTTTAGTACAGTATAACAAGATTTGAGACTTTTATAAGACCTCAGAGTAAGTTGTTTATACTCACAATTTTCGTGGCTGATTTTATATTTCCTTATATTACATTTCAGAATATCATGGTGATTATCCTGATTATATTGCTTGAGCTTAGGCATAGACAAGAGGAAAACATTAGGATTTACATCACAAAACACTTGATGGGACTTACATAAATAATATTAGTTTGTCTCAAAACCAAAATGTAGCGCCGTAGTAGTGATCACAAAATTTTGACTTAAGCAACCTGCACAACATTTTGCTACCAATTTTTGTCTGTTTCTGACGTCATAAACAGGACTATTGGAGCAAATTGAATACTTTACTTTTTTTTTTTTTTTTTTTTTTTTTTTGTGAGTCTAATTTTACATTCTGTTAAAAATTGTCATCAGTTTTGGAGATCCCATTTTGAGTTTAATTGATAAAAAGAAAGCATTGTTTCATGTTGTCTATGGCTGCAACCTCAAGTTAAACCTTAGTTATCTTTTTTCTTTTTTCTTTTTAATTGTTGCAACAATCAAAATAACAACTTAACTATATACGGTTTAACTATATAGTTAGCGTTGCAACTTACGGGGGTAAAAGTATTTTAAAGCCCTTGTCAACTTACTTTTTTTTATCAGTTAATAATAAACTAGATTGATTATTACCATACCTTATTATCCATGAATTAGACACCACCACGTTGAATTTGTATTTATTTTCGTTTATTTTCCTTTTTAATTGCGGTTATATCACGTATCTGACGTCACAATGTACCGCCACCAATCACAGTCACCGCTCTGGTCACGTACGTGATAAATTTAAGCCCCTCCCTCAAGTTCTTTACCCCTATCACGGCCCCATCGGTACATTGTGACATCAGATACGTGATATAACCGCAAAAAGGAAAATAAACGAAAATAAATACAAAATCAACGTGTTGGTGAATAATTCATGGATAATAAGATATGGCAATTATCAATCTAGTATTCTAAATTATAAAAAAGTAAGTTGACAAGGGCTTTAATACAATTTTCAAAGCAACAGGAAAATAACGACAATATAATTAAGCTGCTCAACACGGAAAGACTGTAGAATGAAATGTTGAAAGGATTCAGTTACACAAAACAAGCAAATAAATAATGAGATAGGATGGAAGCATCATATAAATAAACCTATTATATCCTTTAACACTTTTGTATCCTCACAAACTGTGAGGTTAAAAACTTGTTAAGTTTATACATGAGGTAATTTTTTGGAACTCATGACTTTTTTTGGAACTCAAGTCAGGTCTACAATGGAATTTAAATGCGGCCTAATTTATAACTTCACACCCCAGTTTGTGAGGCTAAAAGGGTTTAGAGGTATCGTGTGTGTATGTAGAAAAGTCGCGTCTTTTTTTTTTTTTTTTTTTTCCTTCTATTTTTTACGTTGACGCATTTATGCGGTGTTGGACAGCAAAAATTCTTTTCACCACTAAAGAAATAAAGCAATGCTGCAAGGCAAGGCTACTCTATTTTAAAACAGTAAAGACGTCCAACAACAAAAGATACTATCATGTTGAAGCATAATAACTGTGGTACACAGGGCCGTGATAATATTATTTTACCATTTAAATCCAGCGCGTGTTTCTCATAAGAATAACATTGCAACTTAAGTGCGAATTTTTGAATGGTAAAATATTATCGCGGTCCTGTGTGCAATAATTTGACAATTTTCTTTTTTCCTGTACTATATCGAAAGAAATTAAATGTGGCATAATAATTTTAGTACCATTGATTCATTGAAAAGTAAACATCAATATGAAGTGTTAATTTGAACAAATTGTAAATATTGCTAAAAGTCTAAAAATGCATGCGGTTAATTTCACTTATATAAAAAAAAAAAAAAAAAAAAAAAAAAAAGGAGAGTAGGATTTTTTAAAATATAAGATCATTTCAAATATTTATAAAAAAATACGACCTTGCAAAAAAAAAAATCTAATTTTATGACCATTAAAAAAGCATGTTAATTTCTTTGTTTTGTCTTATTGATTGATTTACCTCCGTTATTTGAATAGTAAAGTGTTCTACTGAAACTTTTATTATTAACAATAGGTAAAAAAAGAAGTAAATATAACGATTGAAATCTAACGTTGATTTCTTCTTTATTTATCGATGGAGATGTGCTTTTAAATGAATAAACACGAAATGGAATCTTCAAAATTGATGACAATTTTTACCAGAATGTTTATGTAGCCCCACGAGAGAGCGTGAAAATACTGTCAAGTATGCAATTTGCGTGAAAATTCATGTTTATGACGTCAGAAACATGCAAGAATTAGTATGAAAATGTTGTGCGAGTTGCATAAATTGAATTTTCTGATCACTGCTACGGGGGTATACTGTTGTGAGACAAACTAAAGTTATTTATGTAAATTCCATCAAGTGTTTTGTGATATAAATGCTTATGTTTTTCTCTGGTCTATTCCTTTAACTGTTATTCAGTGACCAATCCATTTTAACTATTTATAAATTCATTTGTTGGTTTTTTGGTGTCGTTATTTTTCTTGGCATCCAATCTCATGTACTTAAAAATCAAAAAGTATTTTCTTATGTATATAAATTAACATTTTTTTTTTTTTTTTTAAACCAGTTGAATCAAGTTTGAACTAGTTTAGTTTAGATCATGGACAACTAGGCAAATATTAGGGAAGGCCAAGTAACTTTACTAATGAACGTCATATGGTTATATATTTTTTTAATTAATTCTTTTGACCTATTCAACATTTTTTGTTTAATTAATAGCTTCAACTTTTAAATTATTATAAAGAATTTTTGTGATTTTTTTTTTAATTAATTTATATTTATAGTAGTGTTGTGTTTGTAAACTCTGTTTTCTTGTTATAAAAAAAATGCGCATTACATTTGAATAACCATAGTTGATCGTCATTTTAGTAGCAGTAAACACATATCGAATCGAGCATAGTTATAATTTTTTTAATGTATTTGTTACGATTAATATGTTAAAATAATATTACGTAATATGTTTTGTTTTTTTAAAAGAATCAAGTGAATTGATTTTATAGTTTATTAATTTGTATGTCAATAACCTTTATATTGGTGCAAAGAAATTGATTTAAGAGGAGGGATTATCGATATTTCAACAACTGTGTTTAATTCAACAATAAATTTAAAGTTAAATGAGATATTTGTAATAAACTTTTATAATATACTATAGTTCTAATCTGTAAGTTAAATAAAAAAATTAAAAAAAAAAATTAGTAACATTACACTATACATCAATGTATGTTACATCATATACGTATCTTCCGTTTCACTTAATGCGGGAAATCAGCTACTACGGGATTTGACTAAAAAGTCGTAAAGAAGGAAATATCTGAAATTTTGCATGGTGATACATTAGGATAAGGCAACTTTAAAAATGTAAAAATTTTGGGGGGTCACCATGCTAGATTTTGAATTATGATTTTTTGAAGTTTTCGTCCTATAAGAGGCCATGTTAATTTTAATAAATTTCAGAAATTATTTTCTCTCTTATCTGATGGTTACGGGTATTGAAAATTTTATCATGGGTAGCTGTTATCATTAAGTTTGAGTTGACGTGAAAAAATAAGGAGGTTTTCTTTTTAGATTTTGAGATACAAGCCAACTAAAGTCAACCCTGAATACTAATCTTTAAAATTAAACGTAATGCTAGGCTAAATACAAATTACATTCATAAAAATCAAATAAAAACACTTTTTTTTTTCAATTGTATTTAATCTTTTCCAATATACTTTCTGTATATATTTTTCTATCACCATTAAAAAAAATCTTTATCATTGTAATATTCTTTTGAAATTAACAGTTTTTTTTCTATTTAACTTTTAAACAAAACATCGTTTTTCGCATCTCTAAAAATAATAATATTACACTTTACCGTCACCTTTTCGTTTTTATATTTATACACAACATTCCAGGGTCGGCCTGGGAGGAAAAGGCCCGGTCCGCGAGATTGCAAAAGGGCCCGCGAACAAAGGGGGGTTTGGGGGCGAAGCCCCCAAAAAATGCGCCGCAGGCGAAAAAATTTTGAGGCCACGCCCCCTTTTAATTAGGAATTTACTTAAAATACTTCACTTTTGTATGAGATTTTTATGACATGCACACTACAAATAAAATCATTATAATGTTTTTAAATGAGCTAAGATAATGGAGAAAAATATGGTGTTAAGAAAAAAGCTCAAATTAAAAAATACAATTGAATAAAATCAACTATTTTATTTAAACGCGGAGAACGACAGCTTTCTTTGTTTAGAATCATTTCCACACTTATCCAATTCTTTTCTAGCGGACTGAGAAAACATTTAGGAGCGATAATTTAATTATAAATTTATCTTTACTAATTAGTATTGTCACACCGACACACTTGCCGCACCAAGTCACATTTCTTCCCCGCCGTTCAATCAAAAAATCACATTTTTTAATATTATTTTACCAATATAAAGGGGGACAATTTATATGAAGGAGGTGAACAATAACAAAACAATTGCTAATTGACCACTAGACTAGAGTTCACTAGGAGTACATTTTTTTAAAAAAAAATTAAAAGCGGATAGAATTTTAAGATTGGATGTAATTTCTTATCGTCTTTTGAAAGAAAAAGAAAATTTCAGTCTGAAATTGTCCTTTTAATTTTCTTCTTCTTCTTCTTCTCCTTCTCTCTCTCTCTCTCTTTTTTTTTTTTTTTTTTTTTCTTCGTTTTTTTTTTGAATTTGAGTGTTGTGGGCACGGCAAGGGCCCGCGTCCGGGGGGGCCCGGTCCGCAATCGCGGACTAGCGGACCTGGCCAGGCCGACCCTGCAACATTCGTCTTTTAACATTTTTAATATTTAATGTCGAACCTTAAATACTATAATGTACTAACATACTATTTGCATACTTTATTACAATTGAATACTATGGAATATTTTTACAAGCGTTTATTTTCAGTTATTTCTTTGTTTCTCTCTTTACATTGATAATGTTTAATGTTTGCAGGTAACAAACGAGTACAATGATTTGGAGAAAGAAGAAGTGAACATAATATCTGGAGCTCTGGAGATGCGAGAGAAAACAGTTGCTGACGTCATGACCAAATTAGAGGATGCCTTCATGTTAGCTGAAGATGCCGTTCTTGACTTTGAAACTCTCTCGGAAATTAGAGAACAAGGTAAAATTTTACAATAACGTGATGTATAAAAATAATGATTACGATGATAAAACAATATTATATAAAATGATGGGTGATGGATAATTGTAACTCACTCCACATGCACTTTTTTTCTTCTTTTTTCTCTTTTCTTTTCTCTCTATTTTTTTTCCTTTTCTTTTCATTTTCTTTCTCTCATCTTGACTTGTTTGTATAATATAATAATGATCTGATAAACTCAAAGAAATTGCAAGTATATAGTATAGAAATTAATTTTATGTTAACTTTATACATATCAAAGAATGTAGCCAAGAAATACGCACAGAAATAAATATATACGTAATAATTATGCTATAGCTTATTTTTAGTACAATTTGTTCAATATAACATAATTATGTTAGAAAGCTTAAATATTATGTTTTACAACATAATCATTTATGTTGTTTGAATTTAGCATAATTTATGAGTAATGACATAAATGCAGCATAAATTACGTAATTTATTCTTTCCATGAAGAAAGAGGTATCAAAATAATGTGTTTCAAGCTTCCCCCCCCCCCCTCCCCCGTTAAAAATAAACAGTGACAATTTTATAAAGTGGTTTTTGGTCCCCTTTATTAATTTTTTTTGCAGTATGTCGAGGTACTTTAAATTTAATTTTTATACTATATAATAATATATATCATATTTAAAAATCGGCAATGGCTACTATTCTATATTTAATTTTGTTTTCAATCGATATAAAAGCGATAACTTATTTGTGCAATATAACTGAGAGAAAGTATAAAAATACAAAATTATAAATATACATTTAAATATAAAAATTGCTTGAAAACTAATCCGAAAATAAGAAAAAAATTATTATTTCAAAAAAAAAAAAAAAAAAAAATGACTATATACTCGGAAATAAAAATTTGCACCTCTCTTTTTGCAGGTTACATTAAAGCATTTCACTATACTTGGAATATGATATTAATTTTTTTCTTCTCGTTATTATTTTTTTGCAGGTTACTCACGTATTCCAGTGTATAGGAATGGTAATCGTCGCGAAATCTCAACAATTCTCTATACTAAAGATCTGGCTTTTGTCGACTCAAGATTGAACATGCCTGTCTCAAGTTTTGTCAAGTTTCATCCTCGTGAAACCAACATGGTGTTTGGAGATACCAAATTAGACGTCATGCTGAAAATGTTTAGAGAGGGTGAGTGGACATGGAGTCAATCAGATATTAAATAGGGCATTAAAATTCATTATACAGACTTTTGGACTTAAAAGTCATTCAAGGACCAATTGTCAGCGGGTCTTATGTCAGGTGTTCCTGTAAGTCCGTTTTTTTTTTTTTTTTTTTTTTTTTTTTTTGTATAACTTGTAAAAATTTTAATACTCATGTAATTTTATTTTATTGACTAATAAAGAAGCAACTGTTATAAGGCTGGCTATAATAAGCAATTTTGCTTACATCCGTTTTCGTTTCTATTAACGTATTGCGCATGTGTATAATTTGTTAAAACGGAAGCGGATGTGAGCGAAGTCTCTTAAAGTCGGCCTCAAAACAGTTACTGTTAATAAATGTTGCTATTAAATGGAACATCATAAATAATTTTATGCTATTGACTATGTAAACAACTGTTTTGAAGCCGACTATAAGCGATTTCGGTCACATTCGCTTCCATTTCTACTTACTACGTATGCGCAGAACGTCAAAACGGAAGCGGATGTGAGCAAAATCGCTTAGAGTCGGCCTTAAAACAGTTGTTCCTTTATATGTCAATATATAAAATATAGAGCAGTATGTCTATAAGCAGTTTAGCATACATTATCTTCTAACAAGCAAAATAATTATCATAGGTTATCATAATTATTATTACGTATTTATGTTCCGTAAAAATTTAAGATTTCTTTTAATTTTGAAAACTTAAAAACAAATGAACACATTTTTATCTAAGAATTTTATTTATATTTATTAAACGGACAAAAATAATCACGTAGTTACGCTTGCGCAGTATGCAGAAACATAAATTAATAATTTATGTTACATTAATCTATTGCATATTCTGGAAAAAGAAAAAAAAAGCTCTTGAATCGATATTTATGTGATTTTTTCAATTTTTGAGTTCATTAAGGCGGGAAGTCAGGTACTATGGGATTTGACTAAAAAGTTGTAAAAGAAAGAAAAATCTGAAATTTTGCACAGTAATACATTAGGATAGAGTACCTTCAAAAAATGTAAAAAATTTTGGGGGGTCACCAAGCTAGTGTATTTGAGCCCATGTTAATTTCATTAATTATTTTCTCTCTTAACTGATGGTCATGAGTTCTAAATTTTTTTATCATAAGCTATTATATTACTATATTAACTTTCAAATGGTATCATAAAGTTTGAAAGTTTTATTTTTAGATTTTGAGATGCAAGCCCAAGCATTTTAAATTCATTTTTGAAGATTGTAATACAACGCATGATCGTTATATTTTACATTAGCGTGAGCGCAAAAGTTACGACTATTACGATTTTCAAAAATTAATTACATATAATTTATGAACTTAAATGTTAAAAAAATCGCATATCAATGGATTCAGAACAAAATTTTCAATAAAATCAACACTTTTGTTTGCTTTCTTATTGACATTGTTTTTATGATTTCAGGTAATAAAGGTCATATGGCATTCGTGACGCGGGTCAACTCGGAGACTGATGGTGATCCATTCTATGAGGTCATTGGCTTAGTCACTTTGGAGGATATCATTGAGGAAATGATCAAGGCAGAAATTGTTGATGAAACCGATGTTTGGAGTGAGTTAAACATGTTTAAATTGGAGAACATTTAATGTCTCGCTCCTCTCCCACATACAATTCATAAAAATTTACTTTAGAATTAAAGTAGTAACTTGCTAAACTTTTGTTTTTATCTAAGATCTAGCATCTGAGAAAAGGGGTTGCAAATTTTTTGTAGTTCATTTTTTGGGAAAGAAATTCAGAAAATAAATAAATAAAAAAATAATAATATTAATAATAAAGGGGAAAAAAATGGAAATTTGTCTAACAATAAGTTAAATTTGGCTAAGTTTCGGATAAATCAAGTTCTTTCTTTTATAGCACCATACACGCAATAGAACTTACTAATTTCAAACTTAATTTACAGCTGACAATCGTACCAAGCGTCGTCGTAATCGAGGTAACTACGATCTCTCCGTGTTTCTTGGCAAACGTGAGAAACAGAAATACTATCTCTCACCTCAGCTTACGTTAGCTGCATTCCAGTTCCTTACTACATGTAAGTATCAGCCAGACAATTAATAATTTTATTGATTCAGACGTTTTGCGATAATAAGATAAAATAACACTGGTAAAAATCAAGTAAAAAATTTTGCTGAATGACAGAATCTGTAAAAAAAAATAAAAAAATAAAAAAAACGACATATTTATAGTAGGTATGCATTGAAGATAACTAACGCCATTCCATCAGTTTAGCTTGGCAAATTTCATTTATGCATATTGTAAAAAGAAAAAGAAATAATATTCAAAATATTATTAAAATAACCTCTCCCCCCCCCCCCCCTCAATATACTTGGAAGAAAAATAATTAAGGCATAAATTATGTCTTTTAAACTTACGATTGTGATTGTAACAGTATAGTACATTGCATACCTCAAACTTACACTAAATTCACGGTTATTTTTAAGAGAAAAATATGCCAAATTCAAATAGTAAAATATAGTTTAAAAACAACAACAAAAAAAAAAAAAGAAAAGAAAAAAAAATTAAGTTTTTGTATTTTTTGTATTATTAACATTATGATTGCATATTTTTTGAACTAATTCAATTAACAGTTACATTAACTGAACTGATTTATTTTATGAAGAAGTTTGAAAGAATGACACCCTCTAAAACGATGCTTGTATACCCTAATTTTTGTGTTCTAAAACCTAAAACACAAAAAAATGACGATCACACCCAATAAATTTTTAATAAAATTTCCCATTTTTGGAAGCAAGGGAACAGGGTTTACGAACATCATTATTTTTAGAAATGCATGCTATTATTATGAGCTGGTGGCGGGTTCTTATTTTCTCAACCCTAATTATTAATTTTGTCTTTTTTACTTTCAGCCTTACCACCATTCAGCCCCGAGATTTTGTCTCTCCTTGCTCTACGTAAATTACTTGAGGAAGATGTGAACAGACATGTCAAAATCAAGACTAAAGGAGTTTTTAGTGCAAATGAACCTAATCCAGACCTAGTGCTCTATGAGAAGGTAAACAGAATTATAGGATATCATATCATAATCGAGCAGATAGTAAATAATAATAATAATAAATAAATAAATAAATAAATAATAAAATTGTAAATCTGTTCATTTTTTTTCCCTACATAAAAAAAAAAAAAAAAAAATGAGCAGACTATTTCACTATAAGTTTGTAACGATGAAAAATTCTAATTTTGTAAGTCGTGAATTAATTTGAGTTTTTCAACAACAACAACAACAACAAATAATTCAAAGAAAAAGTATTGCTCTTCAACTACATCAAGTTTTTTAACCAAGCAAATTAAAGAACTTAATTTTGCATAAATTAATTATATTTTTTTCCCCGTTAAAACAACTTTACTAATTTAATTTCAATTTTGGAAAAAGCTATTTTGCATAACTTATTGATTTATAATACAGTATGAGTATGAGTATTGTCAGGCAATGGACCACTTGCAATGAATGAGTGTTATTTAAAATAAATTGGAATATTCTTAAATGCATTTCATATGGTAAAATTGTTTTCACTTAGATTTTGCAATCATTAAAAACATTTCACTGCAAGTGGTCCATGTAGGAAATGCAACTTTTTTTCACTTTGCATCATAGCTTAAAAAAAAAAAAAAAAAAATGGTAAAGAAAAATAAAACATCAAGCTTTGCAGAAAAATTAATTTTTTTTTATTTAATACGTTAAACAATTAAATTAAAATACAATAGGAGCAAAATCAGATCTTGTTGAATTAAAAATAATTAAAACTAAAATATTCTCTAATTTATGTTGTTATTTGGGATCTGGGATCAAATGGTCTAGAGTAGACAATTTAGCTATAGGGGCAATTTTATATGATTAAATTTTAAATAAATTAAATTATATTCCAGGGTAAAACTGCAGATTACTTCGTGCTAATCTTGGAAGGTTTGGTTGAAGTATCGATTGGTAATGAAAATCTACAATTTACTGGTCGACCCTTTACGTCATTTGGCAAGGAGTTTTTCATGGAGATCAGTGAGAGTGACTTAGTCGTTACACCACCTACTCAACCTGAAGCTCAACCTGCTTTCTTCTTACCTGATTACACAGTCAGAGCTAAGACTGATGTTACTTATTTGAAAATACCAGTGGCGTTATATATTGCTGCAGTGAGGGCAACAAAGATGGAGAACTTACGACAAGTGGTCGGCAGTGAAGAAATGGATATAACCAAGGTATGGAGTTTTTTTTATTAATAATATTATTATTTTTTTAGTTTTTAGTTTGAATTTAAGTAACGTTAACGTCTACTTTTTTTTTTTTTTTTTTTTGCCATAAATTTGCTAGATTTTTATTTAAATCAATTCTACTTTATTGAAACATTCAATGGGCAAATTTATGGTAAATAAATAATAAAACAACAACTATTTTCGTGCTTAGCAATTAGGTTTTATTGTTATTTTACAGTGTAAAATTTGGAGTGTTAATTTTAATCCATTAGTATGTAGTGACTTTTTTGTAGATTGATTTTGGAGCTTTGCACTGTCCAATCAAATATTGAACTCTTACTAATTTACCATCCTTAAATTTTTTTTATACCGTTTATACATACCGTTTCTTCTTTTTCTTTGGTTTTATTCTTTAATTTGAAGCAAAAATTTGTGACAAAAGACTATAAAAAAAATCAAATCATTTTTTTTTTATCCCTAATTGGTTTCCTCCATAGACATAATACATATCTATGGTTTTCTATATCTTTTTCCTTAATTAATTTACCCAATATAATAAAATACTTCAAACAATCAAGTAAATAAAAAAAATGTTACAGATCCTAAGTAAGTAGGTTTGATGTAACTAATACTATGTTACTAAATTAGCCTCCCTCCTCCATACCCACCATGGTATATTGTTGCATGATTGTAGAGTGTCCTAAGTGTTGACTAACTCGTGTTACAGTATCTAATACGCAGTAAAGACGATCCAATTGCTTCTCCAGCATCTGAGCTTGCATCTAATCAGGTAAGGCAATAGAATATAATTAAAATAATATATAAGTATAATATACAATAAATACAAATCAAATATAAGTCAGAGCAATAAATAATAAATATAATGTTGTTTGTAAACCCTATTGTTTTGAAAAAACAAACAAACAAACAAATAGGTAGTTCAATTTAAAGAGCATAAATTGTCCCAGTTATATGTTTGTAATATGGTTTAGAGAATTAAAAAAAAAAAAAAAAAAAAAAAGTTTTATGAACACCATTGATATTATTCCAGAAATTAAGTTACAGTCCTTTTTTTTTTTTTTTTTTTTTTTTTTTTTTTTCTTTTCTTTCAAATGTTATAATTTTCAAAGATTAAAAATTGCATACAAGTACTAGATATGTAAATGAATAAATAATAATTATACAAATATCATCAGTAAATTGATATTCCTCATTATATTAATTAATTATACTTATAGGCCTATAAATTAATAATAACATATTATTATGCTAGATATTTATATTAAATTACAATGATGTATATTAACTATTAATAAAATATCCTATAATTTCAATTCATTTAAATAAAGTTACTCATCCAATAAATGTGCATTAATGATGATTGATGACTATGTATATAATAATTAGTGTTCTTGCTTCATG
The DNA here is from genome assembly GCA_949318235.1 of Ecdyonurus torrentis. NCBI lineage: Eukaryota > Metazoa > Arthropoda > Insecta > Ephemeroptera > Heptageniidae > Ecdyonurus > Ecdyonurus torrentis. The sequence goes on from OX439133.1 coordinate 15,680,498, forward strand.
CAAAAAATAAAACAGGTTAACATTTCTATTAAATTAAAAAAAAAAAAAAAAAAAAAAAAAACTTTTAAGAAAAATATCTTAAAATATCTAATTTATGTCTTAAGAAACTATCTTCGTGTATTATTTGGTAAATATATTAGCTATATAACTAGTTAATAAGCATTTGAGCAATGGACAAAAGTATCATATCATAGTAATTTCATTTTTATTTTTGCAACAAAAAAAAAAAAAAAAAAAAAAAAAAAAAAAAAAAATCATAAATTGGCCTTGATTCCAGGACCTACGCGCCGCCGCTGCAGTAAACAGTAACGGTCCAATAAACATTCCTAATTCATCAGTAACAACAACACCAACACAATCTAACACTGAAGATATAGAAGAAAAGAAAACAGGAGAAGAAAAAGAATCCTCCGGAGAAGTGAAAGTAATAGATCCATCAACCCCACCATCACCTACAGAAAGTGAAGGATTATTACCAACTTCAACACGTTTCTAACAAAACGCCTCGCGAGTAAAAATATTTACTCGCGCTCAAACTGAAGTTACATGGGACCCAAATAGTGAATTAGTACATAATATAGTATCTACATCATCTGGAAGTGGTGCTAGATCAGTACAAGTTTGGGAACCTAGTAGTAGTAGTAGTAGTCATCGTAATAATACTATAGCACAGATACATACAAATCATGAAAATTTAATTGAATTAAATCCTTTAATATTAGATTTAAATTTAAATACTAGTAATAATACTATATTATATATTGATAGTACTAATAATACATCTAATAATTTATTATTAATAGAAGAAGATACAATTGAACCTAATGTATTAAATTCACAAATTAAATGGGAAAATAATGATATTCGGTGATTAAAATATCGCGGATTTGGAAAGTAAATCTAAATTCGCTTAATATATATTTCATGAACTTTTTAATTAATTCTTTAATCTATATTAATATTTAATTATGTATTTATCCAATATATAAGAAAGTGAAAATGAAGATGAGGAAGATGAAAAATAAATGTCCTATAGCTTAAAATTAAAGGACTTAATAGAAGAAGAAGAAAAAAATGCTCCACATGAATTTGATTCTAAAAAATTATTATATTTAAGTTTTTTTTTTTTTTTTTTTTTTTTTTTTTTTTCCCTTAAAATTTAATGTTAACAATGCGTTTTTAATATAATATTCGAAGCATTTTGAGCTTTAAATTTGCCATAGTGAAATTCAAATCAATAAAAGACAAGCATTATCATTGTTTGTTAATGCATATTTAAAGTTTTTTTTTATTAATTTTTTTTTTTCATTTATTTTCCCAGGTTTGTAAAACAACAACTTTAGACCCTAAAATCGCTAAAACATGTTTCTGAGCTTGTTTGGCCAGTGATAATTTCCCATCTATACTAAATAAATTAATTTTTTCGTCTCAGAAAGTTGATTTGTAAAGTGATTTTGTGTGATTTACTTTCATTTATTTTTTTTCCTACATTATTTTTACAGTCATTTTCATGTTTAGCACTAATTTTATTCTATTATTTGTAAATGATTTTCTTGTTTAGCACTGTATTATGTAAATTTTGTAATATAATAATAAGTGTACATTGAGTAAATGTAATTTATATATACCTATAAATAATTTGGTGCAAATATAATAATAGTGTAAGATTACCATGAAAACAAAATATTATGCATGATTAATGGGGCTTATATTGTCGATTAAAAAAACATCAATCGTACCTTCAAAACATGTGACAGCTTCATTGCAAGTTGTTTTGCTCTAAAACATCCTCCACCTCCTCCCAAATGATACAGAATATCACAGTAGAGGATCTTTTCTTAAAGGCATAGAAAACATGAAACAACATGTGCTTTTTAATCATTAAACACAAAATGGGATCTACAAATCTTACCAGAATGTAAATGTGGCCGCACAAGAGTGCGTGAAATAAATGTAAAGTATGCAATTTTAGTAAAAATTTCTGTTTATGATGTCAGAAACAGGCCAAAAATAGTATGAAAATGTTGTGTGGGTTGCATAAATGGAAAATTTTCTGATCACTACTACGGCGCTACAGTTGGGTTCTGAGATGAATTAATGTTATTTATGTAAGTCCCATCAAGTATTTTATGATGTAAATGCTTGTGTTTTCATGTTGTCTATGCCTTTAAGTTAATTGACCACCAATAAGCCCTAATGAAATTGTAAATATGTTTAATTATAAATTAGACAGTTATTTTTATTTAGAATTTTTTGCCATATTATATTTTGTATGTATTTGTTTCTTCTTCCTATTTTTTTTTAATTATTTGTCACTGGACAGAAACATAATTTTTCTGATTAATTTTTTTCTCCAACTATGCTAAATTTAATTTATTAATATATTTTTCCACTATATAGGCTATCAATTAAGTAATAATTTTTATTTTTGAAAATTTAAAAAAAAAATATTTATTTTCTTCTATAAAAAAGTATTGTCATTAAAGCTATAGTTGACACAATAAAAATTTGACAACAAAAATGCAAATTCGCGTATTCAGAACTTATAAAGTATATATAAAAATGTATTTAAAGCAGTATTTATAAAAATAACATAAAATTGACAAAAGAAAAAAAAATACTATGAGTACTCTATTAGAAATATTGAAAAGAATATTAAATATTCATTGATTAATTTGTTTCTTAAATAAATATATTACTCAATTTTTTTTAAACATGTAAATATAAGTAAAATCCTTTAATTACTTAATATAGAACATTAAAAACATAACCAGTAAAGTGTCCTGCCAAACTTTAAACAAAACATTAAAATAACATTTAAAATTTCATTTATAAATACTTCTGTAGGAATATTGAAAAAGATAATACGTAATTAATATTATTAAAAAGAAATGTCCTTGTAATTGTAAATATTAATAGCTAAAATTATGTACTGTAAATGAATAAACTTATATAAGCTATTAGAATTTAGGGAAATGATAAAAATGAATAAATATTGGACTTTTTGATTTCATATTCGATTGTTACAAATTATTATTATAAAATTTATGCATTAATTAGGTTCTAATCGTAAAAATAATAATACTAAATAAAAATAAAAAATATTGCATTTAAAAAAATTGTTTAATATTTCGTTGTTTTTTTAGAAGAATTTGAATTTTTGGACGTAATAGTAATTAAAATTTAACAGAAATGAGAAGAAAAAAATTAAAAATATTTCGAAAGTGCGATACAGTATTTAAAAATAATTTTTTTTTTTTAAATAAATGATATGAAATATGAAAGAAAAGGATAGAACAAAAGATTTTGGTGAAAATTTTTGTTATATATTATAGCACAGACAGAAGATAATTCATTCATCTCTCTGAGTGAGTCTGTAAGGACTGACGAAAGCATAACAAACTCCGTTTTTTCTTGGAGTTTAGTGCCGAAAGCTATCTAATATGTGTTAGTTTTTTTATCTATCTCCTAGCAAGATTTTCACTGAACTATAGTAATCTCTTCTCTATGGTAAATATCTCGCTGGTTTTTTCCTACGTTTCAATTTCAAATTTATCACAACTAACCGCGATGTTTTCCTTAAGGGAGTAGGTTAGCGACGTCGGGTATTAGACTCAAACTTTTACCGTCAAAAAAATCCGAAATTTTGCACAATGATACTTCAGCTTAAGACAATTTCAAATATATAAAAATTTTGGGGGTTCACTGTGCAAATTAATTTTATATTATTTTTTAAAATTTTACGCCCATAAGGCCCAATGTTAATTTCAATAATTTTTTTTTCTGGACGGTCAAACATCTTGAAATTTTTATCACGGCTAGATGTGACCCTTAGCTACACAATGACACCAAATTTAGACCCAAAACACGTTCTAAATTTTGAGATATAAGATCAATACCCTACTCCCTTAATATCTTTATTTATAAATAAATGAATGTTTTTCAAAATAAATTTTAAAAAAAAGTGTAGTTTATAAAAAAAAGCGGACCTGATTAAAATTTAATGATATTTTAATTGGTAACTCAGTAATTGGAGTATTCATATGTTCAAGGTCATGACCCTTCTCGTGACTTGACCTAGAGTAGATTCTAAGCACTGGTATACTGAAGAATATTTCTTGATAAAAAAAAAATATTTCTTCTAACTTAAAACACCTATATACTTGCTTATTAAACATTGTAAATGCTTAAAATAAATTTGTATATTATATAATTATTGCCATAATGATGCTATTTTTTTGTTTGTATAAAAAATATAAAATTATTAATGTTGGAGTTAAAAAAATATAACATTCCAAAGAGCGTTTTGGAATATTAAAAAATATATATTATAGTGTTACTTTTTTTTTTTTTTTTTTTTTTGCTCTATTAGAAAGACTGTCAAAATATTATACTTTAGAATTAATTGAATAAAAAAATGTCTGGTTTATTTATAAAAAATGTTAAATGTTATGGGAAAGATTGCAAATATTATACTGTAATTGCAAAACCGTGTAAGATGTAGGCGAAAATGAAAAAGAGGGAATGAAATACAGTAAATTATAGGTTTTTAAAAAGAATGTAAGGATATACATTATTATATTGTTTTATATATGGGCTCAACTTTTTTTTTTTTTTTTTTTTTTTTTTTTTTGTTATTTAAAATTCTGATGATAATTCTAAATATTTCAACTTCAAACTATAATAATAACAATAAATCAAAACAAGAGCTCTTAATTCAAAATTATCATGTAATTTTTATATCACAAACATATATTTCAAAAATAAAATATATTAATAATAATTATTCCGTTATATTCATAAAAACTCAAATTTTGATTTGCAATTTTTATTCCTCTTTCATTTTTTACTAATTTTTTTTTTTTTTTTTCTTTAACGATTTATGGTGATTCACGCATTCAGTACATAAACACTTAAAATAATTATAAATTACAAAATAAATAGTAAAATTAACATATAAATTAGTATTGTAGACACATTTCGCGTCAGAAAATTTTTGGAGCCGCAATTTAAAGTGGTGAAAAAATAATTAAAAATTAATACTATATTGTTAAGAAACTTAAAAATTAATCCACTTTTTTTTTTTTTTTTTTTTTTTTTATCGGTACACTTGAAATTGCTACTGAATGTAAAAATCACCAACTAAATCAATCTTTAATAATGCAACTATTTTTAGTGCCACAATTTACTATAATATTATGTATAAAAAAAAATTGTTGTGTATATTTTGTAAACAAAAGAAGAATGAGAAAAAAATATATTTAATGTTAAAATGCTTAGATTTAAAATGAATGTTATTATTATAAATTTAAGTTTTAAGATTAAAATTTATGTCAATGAATAATTTTTTTTTAATATAATTTTTCTTTTTAAACATTTTTAATACAATAAAAAAATATATATGAATTAAAAATATAATAATTAGAAGAATTAAAAATTGTGTTTTATTAAGTTATTTATTTTTGTTTACCTTTCCTGTTTATTTACAATTTTAATAATAGCTAGAATTTTAAATATCAGCAAAACTTTTTTTATATATTTTTTTATTATTTTTAATAATAAAGGGCGGGAGAAGCTGTAGCTAAAAATTATAATTTTTTAGCATGGAAAATATTTTTATTTGAATTAGAAAAGTCTAAGAAAGGGATAATTTATATTTCTAAATAAATATATTTAAAAAGAAAAAAATAATTTTTAATAGCCCCTGTAAGTTAGGCAACTGGTTATGCAGCAATGCACGACAAGTTGCATACCTCGCAGGATACATCAAAATAATAAATTTCGCACCTCAATAACTTGTGAAATAAGTGTTGAAATTAAAAATAAACATCAGATTCGTAATCTACGAACCCAAATTAGTAGGAAAACATGATGATCTTAGATTTTTGAAATTTTTACCAAAATTATTTTTTATTGCCAACTTTTTTATTTAGGGTTGATTTGAAAAATTAACCCCAGATCTGTAATCATCAGATCAAGGGCTTTTCAATCGATATGCCAATTAATAAGATTTGCGACCAAAGCGTTCAAAGTCAAAAAAAGAAGCAAGGCTACACTTCTTTACTTTTGTGACCTTGAACACTTCGGTCGCGGATCATAATAATTCCCAACATCATTAGAAAGCCCTTGATTAGGACATCACCAAACTGGGGTTAATTTTTCTCTAGACCTAAAAACAAGAGTAATAATAATAATCAATTTAAAAGTGTTTGCAAATAATTAGCATTCTTTTTGTGCAAGTTTTCCTAACACATCTGATAGGTTACATCGAAACTAACTTAAAAGTAATATTTATTTTAGTTCTTTGATTTTAATAAAGAAGAAAATAAGTACTTTTAATTATTGAGTTGCAGCCGTAGAAATCACTGAACTTCAAGTATTAAAGTTTCTTTAATAAATACAAGAAAAAATATTAATTGCTATTATTACTAGCTTATATCAATAGAACGGTGAAAGCTTAAAATATGAAAATACATCTACGACGTAAAAATTTAAATAAGTGATATTTTAAAATAAACATTTTTTTTTAAGGTTTGTAATGTATTTTTTTTTAATTTTTTTTTTTTTATTGGTAATGATTATTCTACGACTCTAATATAACATTTAATCAATGTAAAACTAAAATTAGAGGCAAAAAGTACATAATACTACATAATATTATACGGAATAAAATAAAAACTTTTTTTAAATTCATTTAATTTCATTTCAAAATTATAGCAGTCATTTTACTAGATATAATTTTTTTTTTTTTTTTTTTTAGATTTAGGTATCTCTTTAGATTATTTCCGCACCAAGTCAGTCGCTAGTCCTGTAGTCCTTTAATTTAAGTTGTTAATTAACGTTAACATTAAGTTAACTGTCACGTTAACTAGTTATATTACTAGATTAACAACATTGCAAAAAGTAACGTTATATAGATTAACAAAAGTGGACGTTAACATAGCCATAACTATAACGTTACTTTTTGAAAGTAATTATTTCTTTATACTGTTTAAAAAAAAATCAACTGATGAGGTGTGAGAAATAACATATAAAATTTACTTATTTATTTATAAATTAAAATTGTAATTTCATAAATAATTAAATTAATGAATAAGTCGTAAAAATTTAATATCGTCTAAAAGAGCTGTAAACGTTATATAGACTAGTTAACGCAAATTGATATTAAATGGAATGTTATAGTTGGGGATGAATTAGAGGTCAGGTAACGTTATATCGATATGCGTATTAAACATGCGGATTTCAATTTAGCTCAGGAAATAGGGTTTACGAACACCATGTTAAAATTTACTATTTTTTTAAGTAGGCGTTCCCATGACTGAGGTTATTCTTTAAGAAATACAAGCTTTGTAAATTTAAATTACTAAAAACTATAAAAAAGATGCTTAATTAAACACCTGCTTGATATGTGCTACAGAAGCCAAACTGTCACGCAGCTTCGATATATGACGAAACCCCCATTCGCTATCGTTCCAAAGTTATCGATTATCACCACCAACCATGGCTAAATCCCTCGGAAGTCATTTAGACAAACGTGGCTGTGAGTGACTCTGAACTCACTCCCCTGCAACCAGAGCTAATCCCTATATAATCTAATGTTATTTCTAAGCTAACCTACCATGGTTGAGATAATATCTAGTCGTATCTGAGCGCGGAATGAACCTCCGTACTTGCAGCGCACACACCAAGGTTACAGGGCATAACCATCGTTGTGGCATATACATAAGCTCAACTGCCATGCTTAGGGTGACTGGCAGTCTTGTAGTCGGTACCTGAATTTCCTATAACGTAAACGTTATGGTGGTTATGGGTTTAAAAATTCTTAAAAAATTTATGTCTTAAAACATTAAAAGTATTATCTAGTATATCATTTAAATTTCTCCGAAATAAATAAAGTAGTTTTCTCAAATATCGCAAAAAAAAAAAAAAAAAAAAAAAAAAAAAAAAAAAAAAAAAAAAAAAAAAAAAAAAAAAAAAAAAAAGCGCTCCATAAATAGCTTTCCCTGCCTCATCCCGCGCGATAAACCGATAAGCTTTATATAACTTTAACTATCGTTATTCAAAATGGGAAAATTAAAATTAAAGTTTTACGAAAATAAGATGAAAATTAAAAAAAAAAAAAAAAAAAAAAGTTCGTCGATAGAGCTTGAAAATACCTATAGATATTTTCATGTTTTAACATTACAGACAATGAACCGAAACACGGATTTTGTAGAAGATAAGCTCTTTATGTAAGACCCTTGCACATCCTTGCGCTTTGTCGCCATGTTTGTGGTACCTAATGCATTGTTCAGCATATACGAAGGAAACATAATTTTGTTTTCTCATTTTTTGCATATAATTAAAAAAATTGTTTCGAGCATTTTTCTGATATTCTTCTATAGCTTATTAAAAACAAACCTATAGAAGTAAATATTAGATTGAGGTATGAAAAGCTTTAATTGTTTGCTGTTTCTAAAAAAAAATAATAAAACTGACGTTTTTCCTATGCTGGTCTGTGTATTCCAGACCAACAAAATAGCGGCGCTTAAATATGAGTGGACCGGTCTTATACTAATATTACTGTATTCAAAAATTTAGTATTTTGGCAATGTTGGCAATTATGTCAAACAAAATGCAAACACGATCAAATATTTAAGTTATTCTGCTTTAAGGGTTATAGATGGCATAGTATCTCAAAACTTAAAACGAAAACTTCAAACTTTATGATGCTATTTATAAGTTAATTGTAAAAGATTTGTAACACTATAACAGTTAAATATGATAGCATTTTCAGAACCCGTGACCATTTGGGAATACCCCCTTTAAAAAAAATTGTAAATACCTTCTATTTTATTATTATTAATTTTTTTTTTTTTTCAATTTAAAGTTTAAAAATTATTACATCATTCATTACTTCTAAACACCCATACAATTTTCACAATTAATTGATAAACATTTTGCTACAAAATTTTAAAAAAAAAAAAAAAAGTGAAAAAATTAATTTTAAATTCCTCTAAAAGAAAATACGGATACTATACAGGGTGTTTTTTTAAAAGCGCGCATTTTAAAACGCAAAATAAAATATGAAGAAATAAAATAAAATTAACTTTTTATATAGCGTTTTGTAGCCCAGGGTTAGACATATTTAAAACTGTTCTTAGAAATAAAATTGAGTGACCAGTTTGCTTGCACCGAGCGTCAACGTAAAAATGTGCAACTTTTTTTTTCCAGACGTCTTTTTTTCTGCAAAAATGATCAGAAATGTGCTTTTTTAACTATCCTTTATTGACAATTAATGGAGTCTGTTGGCATAAATAATATACCTATAGCACTCTAAACATGTTCTGTGATAAAAATGGAAGGATATGGCCACATTGGTATCAGGGTTAAGGTGAAAACTTTTGCGTTAAACATTGCTAAATTTGAATTAAAAAATTCTGTTAATCCAATTTTTTTTTTTTTTTTTTTTTTTTACCGATTTTGTATTAATTTTATTTGTATTGTATCATATTTTATTTTGCGTTTTAAAATGCGCGCTTTTAAAAAAACACCCTGTATAATAGACATCAATAAGCATGAAAATATCTACTGTATAACAATCGGACAATGAACTGAAACGTCGATTTTATAGGAGAAAGTGAAAAGCTCTTCATGTAAGTAAATTAAATAGTACGACTTCCAAAAATAGAGAATTTAGGCAATATTGGTGCCAATTTAATATCATAATTAGCACCAATATTGTCTTTGCTTTATAAACACTGTATATATAGTTTAAATGTTATTTATTAATAAAAATTATATATTTTATTTAAAAGTTTACAAATACAAATATGATAAAATTAATTAGTTTATTTTTTAACTAATAATTATTATTATTATTATAAATAAAATAATAAAATCTTTTATTTTTAATTTTGTTTTAAATCAATTTATGCAATGCTATTGATAATAATTATGTTTATAAATGCTTTTTAATTTTAAAAAAATTATAAATAAATAACTTCACAAACCTTTAGTTAAGTAGATTTTTAGAAAGAATTACATATAGTAGAGCTGTAAATCTAAACCGGTTCGAGAACTCGCCCGGGCCAAAATCTTCGGGTGCTCCTCTTTTAGAAAATGGTATTAATGGTAAACCCGGTTTCGAGCTTTTTTAACTAAAAAAACTAGCTTTTTCGAGTTGAGCTCGTAAGTGACTTGGAAAAAAAAACGAGCTTTTGAAAATAAATCGATCTAGTACAATTTTTGAAGAAAGGAAAGAAAAAACTGTTTGTAATTTTGGTTTAAAATGGCATTTTTAATATTCTATCCTGCAAAATAAGCTGTTTAAAATATTTTTAAAAAATATTTTAATTTTTATTTTTGACTTTAACCTTCGAAAACATTTTTTTCATAATATAAATTGAGCTTTTTTCTTCATAGGCTCGAAGGCTCGTTTTTAAACTTTGGCTCAAATGTCGAGCTTTCCGAGCTTTGGCTCGTTTTTCGAGTTTAAGCACGATTTCAAACTAAACCCGGGTTTCAAGTCAAAACCGGGCTAAAAAATGTCAGCCCAAACTAAAAATATTCCGAGTTTTTTACAGCTCTAATATATAGATTTCCTACGTTTAGGAAAGTAAATCATCAAAATTTTAAATTATGTGAAGAATATATACAGGTTGAATGAAGTCTAAGAACTATACCACAAGTGAACACTCTTCTAATAAACAATTAAGAGAACAAGAGAAGCCTTAATTTTATTAGGATAAATCACAAACAAAAAAATGATTCATTTTAAATAAATAATGCATTATTAACATACCGTAAAAAAAAATTAAAAAATTATTTTCACAAATGTGAATAATAGAGAATAATAATGATAAGCCAATTATGAAATTATAAGTTCAATTAAATTACGATAGAACTATCATCATTAAAAAAAAAAAAGTCTCGTCGCATTTAATATAATATATAATGCATTCTTTCATTTTTCCAAATAATTTGGGAAATTAGTAGTCTAAAATCATAAATAACTAAGTTGTTATCTGTTATAAATTTTTATTGTTATTTCGTAAAATATATATCATTTAGCGTCTAAGAAGCAAATCATTTTAATCATTTTAAGGTAAAAGTTTAATTATGTCAACCCCATGCAAAAGCTTTTAATTAAATATTTATGTTATTTTACTTTCAAGATATTTTTTTAAATTTAAGATAACCACCTTCCTTCCTTCTTTCCTTTTTTTATTCTTTTTTTATTTATTTATTTTATTTTATTTTAATTTTTTTGGGCGGGGGGGAGGGGGGCTTAAAAAAAGTAATCAGATTTATTTGAAATTTTTATCATTTTTGCTTCTGAACATTGTATGATATATAACTATTACTTTTTAGCTTTCAAATGGCATCGTAAAAATTTTATATTTCATTTTAGTTTTTGAAATGCAAGCCATCTAACTACAACTCTAAAGCAGTTGAGCTTATATGGCACAACGATGGTTATGTCCTGTAACCTTGGTGTGTGCGCTGCAAGTACGGAGGTTCATTCCGCGCTCAGATACGACTAGATATCTCAACCATGGTAGGTTAGCTTAGAAATAACATTACATTAGGGATTAGCTCTGGTTGCAGGGGAGTGAGTTCAGAGTCACTCACAGCCACGTTTGTCTAAATGACTTCCGAGGGATTTAGCCATGGTTGGTGGTGATAATCGATAACTTTGGAAAGATAGCGAATGTGGGTTTCGTCATATATCGAAGCTGCGTGATAGTTTGGCTTCTGTAGCACACATCAAGCAGATGTTTAAATTAAGCATCTTTTTAAAGTTTGCAGTAATTTACAAAGCTTGTATCTATCTACTAAGGGTTAAATTTTTTCCTGTCCTGGGAACGCTCTCTTTAAATATAAATTGTAAAATTATACGAACATTTTTTTTTTTTTTTTGCATTAGTCAAATATTTTCATTTAAAATTTTAAATGTAATTATTTTTACATATATTTCTCACAGTTAATTTTCAATCATTTGCAACAACATTTAAAAACAAACAAGCAATATTAATCAAAAGAACATGAAAATATCTCTAACATTCGGACAATGAATTGCAAAATCAATTTTATAATAGAAAAGCTCTTTATTTATTTATATTACCTAGTAGGTACATGCTGATATTGTTTATTGTTGTATTTTTAAACATTTAGAACTTTAAACATTATTGGTGCCAACTTAATATAATAATTATTATACCAACAGTCTGATTTATAAACTCTGTAATTTTATAGTTGTAATTTAATTAATTAGTTATTTATATTTCATTTAAAATTTTCAAATTAGAACTCAAATATAATTAATTTAATTATTTATAATTTTTTTTAGCTTTATTTTAAAAAAATATATAATAATTAATAAAAAAAATGTAATTTTTGTTTCAAAATAATTTAAGTAATCTAATTAATAATATTATTTCAATATATTATATTTAAAAAATAATTAAATAAATATTTTAACAAATCATTGTTTGGCAATATGCGAAATATAAATTACTTCTCTTTTTAACGTTAGCGCTAGGTAATAATACTACATTTATTTCATATTGGAATGAAAAGCTATGCTAATATATTTGATTTCTGACAGTGAATAAAACACCATAAGTTAATACTTAAAAAGATTAAAAATTTTATTGTGTTCCATGTCTTTACAGAGTAGAACAATATACAATCATGATAGCAAAGAGCCAAGGTCTGCAGTGATTAAAAGAAACCATAATCAATATGCATCATTTTAAAATGTAAAATTTATGCTTTCGCGCCAGCTTTTAGGTGAATTAAGAACTTTTTTTTAAAAAATGTGAAGATTTTATCGTTTTTTTTTTTTTTTTGGAAATTTTGTCTGAAATTGCACAATGATACCTTCAGCTTGAGACAGTATCAAAAATATAAAATAGGGGGGGGGGGGGGGTTTCACCGTGCAAATTAACTTCATATGATATTTTGAAATTTTGAGCCCATAAACCTATAAGGTGCAATGTTGCGTGACAGTTTTGCTTTTGTAGCACACATCAAGCAGATATTTAAATTAAGCATCTTTTTAATGTTTAGAGTAATTTACAAAGCTTATATCCATCTAGTAAGGGTTAAATTTATCCTTGTCCTGGGAACGTCTTCTTTAAATATAAATTTTTATTATTGAATACGTCAAATTTTTTCAATTTTGCAAATTTGCAAATTAAATTGTTTCAATACATTTCTCACAGATAATTTTAACCATTCTGCTACAAAGTTGAAAAACACACAATATTTATGCAAATGGGTAAAATAAATTTTAATTTCTCTAAAACAAAAGACAAAACAAACAAACTGAAACAAATTTAATTGTAAAACTGATAGAAATCAATAGAGCATGAGGAGAAAAGCTCTTTATGTAAGTAAATACGGGCATGCTGATATTGTTGTATTTTAAATAATATGGAACTTTAGCAATATTTGTGCCAACTTAATCATAATTAGCATCAACATTGTCTCTACCTTCTAAAATAATCGTGAAACTATAAAGTTTATATCTACACTTTTTTATAAAAATTATAAATTTGAAAACATTGTTTAGTCTATTTATAATTTTTTTATTTTAATTAATAAATTAGTTATAAAAAATAAAAATTGTGTAATTTTTGTTTGAAAATAATTTATGTATTTTAATTAAAAAATATATATATATTTTTATATTTAATTTAAAAAATAAATTAATAAATAATTTAACAAATCAGGGTTATACTTGTTTAAAGATTTTTAATTATATAATGCATAATTGTAAGGTTTGTCATAATAAATAATGCGTATACTGCATCTAGTTCATCATACAAATTTAATATTTTATTTTATTTCTTTTTTATGCTCATCAATTCTGTAATTGTAAAAAAAAAAAAAAAAAAAAAAAAAATATTCCGTAAAAAAAATATATATAATAAATTATATATTATGTAAATATATCCTTAAATAATCCTGTGTTATTACCATAATTGAACAAGCCGATAAGGTATTATACCTTGGCTTGTAAATTGTAAACAATTATTTTGCTCAATAAAAAAAATATATATATATATATATATATATATATATATATATATATATATATATATATATATATATATATATTTGTATCTTCTGAAAAGCATATTAAGTTATTTGATTGCTTACGCTTACAGTAAGTAATAAACTATAACAGAATAACACAACACTTATATGTATCTAATATACAATCATGGTGGTCAAGAGCCGAAGACTTTGATTAAGAGAAATTATTGTCATTATGCATCATTTTAAAATGTATGCTTTCGGGCCAGCTTTTAGGTGAATTAAGAACTATTTTGTTAAAATATTGTAGATTTTATATAATTTTTTTTTCGTAAAAAAATAGAAACAAAAAACTAGTTAATTTAAAATTATAACATTTTTGTTTTGCTAGGTATAACCAACTAAAGGGAGTAGGGTGCCAACGTCGGCCATTACACTCAATCTTTTACCATCAAAAAAATCTAAAATTTTGCACTTAATGATACTGCAGCTTAAGGCAATTTCAAATATATAAAATGGGGAGGGGGGGGGGGGGCTTACCGTGCAAATCAACTTTATATGATTTTTTGAAATTTTAAGCCAATAAGGCCCAATGTTAATTTCAATAATTTTGACACCAAAATTAGACCTAATACATTTTCTAGTTTTTGAGATATAAGGTCGGTATACCATACTCCCTTAAAAAGAATTATAATTGAAAAAAAATTATTATTATTATTATTTTTATTATTATCCTTTTCATATTTTATCATTCATATACACATTGCAGAAAATCAACTATTTAAGGCCTAGGCCTTATCGTTTGGTTTTATTTAAAATACTTAAACTTTACACACATTAAGTCATCTATTTAGATGAAAACAACAAATATATTCTTACTGGAAGATTATCTATAGATTTATTTCCGAATCAAAGTTATACAGAAGTTACTCTTTTCGTAAAGTTTGGAAATTAAATGCGTGATTTAACTAAAAAGTTGTAAAGAGAGAAAAATCTGAAATTTAGAATAGAATGATACATTAAGATAAAGTAAATTTTCAAATTTGTTAATAATAATGTAAATAAAAATTATTTAAAAAATATGAGGAGTCACAATGCTTTATTTTAATTTGAAATGTTTTTGAAGTCCATACGAGACCATGTTAATTTCATTTATTATCTTATTTCTTATCTGATAAAGTCACAGGTTCTGGAAATTTTATCATAGGTAGATGTTACTTTTAATTTCAAATGCCGAAAAAAAGTTCTCAATATAGATTTCGAGATACAAGCCATCTAAGTACAACCTATAAGGTTATATGGCACAACGATGGTTATGTCCTGTAACCTTGGTGTGTGCGCTGCAAGTACGGAGGTTCATTCCGCGCTCAGATACGACTAGATATCTCAACCATGGTAGGTTAGCTTAGGTTAGGTAGATTAGGGATTAGCTCCGGTTGAGGGGAGTGAGTTCAGAGTCACTCACAGCCACGTTTGTCTACATGACTTCCAAGGGATTTAGCCATGGTTGGTGGTGATAATCGATAACTTTGGAAAGATAGCGAATGGGGGTTTCGTCATATATCGAAGCTGCGTGACAGTTTGGCTTCTGTAGCACACATCAAGCAGATGTTTAAATTAAGCATCTTTTTTTAAGTTTAAAGTAACTTACAAAGCTTGTATCTATCTTTGAATGAATTAATGAATGAATGTTTCCTGGGAACGCTGCCTTTCAATATAAATTGTAAAATTATACGAATATTATTTTTAAATACGTCAAATTTTTTCAATTTAAAATTTTCAATATAATTATTTCTACATACATTTCTCACAGTTCATTTTAACCATTTTGCCACAAATTTGAAAAAAACACAGTATTATGCAATGGGATAAATATAAATGTTAAATTCTCTAAAACAAAATGGAAATTTAAATGTAAAACTAATAGAAATGGAAAGAGCATCAAAATATCTCTAACCTTTGAACAATAAACTGAAACATCGATTTTATAGGCGAGAAGAGCTCTTTATGTAAGTAAATACGGGCATGCTGATATTGTTGTATTTAAAAAAATATGGAAATTTGGCAATATTTGTGCTAACTTAATATCACAAGTAGCACCATCATTGTGTCTGCCTTCTGCCTTATAAATGTATAACTATGACATTTATTTGTAATTTTTTTTATTTATTAATACTTTATCTAAAAGATTTATATAATAAATTTGAAAATATTGTTTAGTTTATTTATTATTTTATAATTTTAATAAATAAATTATTTAAAAAATAAAAATTGTACAATTTTTATTTTTTATAACTAATTTATTTATTAAAATTATAAAATAATAAATAAACTAAACAATATTTTCAAATTTATTATATAAATCTTTTAGATAAAGTATAAATAAATAAAAAAAATTACAAATAAATGTCATAGTTATACATTTATAAGGCAGAAGACAGACACAATGATGGTGCTACTTATGATATTAAGTTAGCACAAATATTGCCAAATTTCCATATTTTTTTAAATACAACAATATCAGCATGCCCGTATTTACTTACATAAAGAGCTCTTCTCGCCTATAAAATCGATGTTTCAGTTTATTGTTCAAAGGTTAGAGATATTTTGATGCTCTTTCCATTTCTATTAGTTTTACATTTAAATTTCCATTTTGTTTTAGAGAATTTAACATTTATATTTATCCCATTGCATAATACTGTTTTTTTTTTTCAAATTTGTGGCAAAATGGTTAAAAATGAACTGTGAGAAATGCTGTATGTAGAAATAATTATATAGTAAATTTTATATTGAAAAAATTTGACGAATTTAAAAATAATATTCGTATAATTTTACAATTAATATTTAAAGAAAGCGTTCCCAGGACAGGAATAAAAATTCATTCATTAATTCATTCAAAGATAGATACAAGCTTTGTAAATTACTCTAAACTTAAAAAAGATGCTTAATTTAACATCTGCTTGATGTGTGCTACAGAAGCCAAACTGTCCGATGGTACAATTTTTTTTTTTTAAATAATTTATAAAATTAAGTTGACAATATTTTATTTATATATTTAATTTAAAAAATAAATTAATAAATAATTTAACAATTTGTAATGAAAGTTAAGGAGTTTAACAAACTTACTTTGAACTTCCGAAGAAGGTTGCTACGTATTAATAATGCGTATGATGCGGATACGGCATATTGTTTATATTAGTATGAAGAGCATGATAAATTATTTGAATACTGACATTGAAAAACAAACTCTAAGAATAACACTTATCTAATTTACAATTATGTTAGTTGCATTATCAATATGTATCATTTTAAAATGTAAAATTTATGCTTTCGTGCCAGTTTTTATGTGAATTAAGAACTTTTTTTTTAAATATTGAATATTTTATACATTTTTTTTTCATAAAAAGAAAAAAAAACTTGGTTAATTTAAAATTTATAACATTTTTGTTTTGCTAGGTATAATCAACTAAAGGGAGTAGGGCACCAACGTCGGCCATTAGACTCAATCTTTTACCATCCAAAAAAGCTAAATTTTGCACAATGATACTTAAGCTTGAGATAATTTCAAATATATAAAATTTGGGTGGGGGGCTGAGGGGGAGGGGTCACTGTGCAAATTAACTTAATATGATTTTTTTGAAATTTTAAGCCCATAAGACCCAATGTTAATTTCAATTATTTTTTTCTTTTTTTCGGGACTGTCGAACAATTTGAAAATTTTATCATGACTATATAGGTGTAACTCTTAACTACACAATGACAACAAAATTAGATCCAATACATGTTTTAATTTTTGAGATATAAGGTCGGTTCTCTACTCCCTTAAAAAGAATTATTATTGTAAAAAAAAAATAATGTGATTATTATTGTTTTTCTTTTTATATTTTATCATTCATAATATACACATTGCAGAAAACCAACCAAGGTCTAGGCCTTATCGTTTGGTTTTATCTAAAATACATAAACTTTAAACACACATTAAGGCATCTATTTCGATGAAAAAACAAAAACAAATGTCTTCTTACTGGAAGATGATTTATTTATTTCCAAACCAAAGTTATGCAGAGGTTACTCTTTTCGTAAAGTTGGGAAATTAAATGCGGGATTTAACTAAAAAGTTGTGAAGAGAGAAAAATCTGAATTTAGAATAGAATGATACATTAAGATAAAGTAACTTCAAATATGTAAATAATGTAAATAAAAATTATTTAAAAAATATGGGGGGTCACAATGCTTTATTTTAAATTGAGATGTTTTTGAAGTCCATACGAGACCATGTTAATTTCATTTATTATCTTATTTCTTATCTGATAAAGTCACGGGTTCTGGAAATTTTGTCATAGGTAGATGTTACTTTTAATTTCAAATACCGTCAAAAAGTTCTCAATAAATTTCAAGATACAAAGCCATCTAAGTACAACCCTTAAGCAGTTGAGCTTATATGGCACAACGATGGTTATGTCCTGTAACCTTGGTGTGTGCGCTGCAAGTACGGAGGTTCATTCCGCGCTCAGATACGACTAGATATCTCAACCATGGTAGGTTAGCTTAGAAAATGAACTGATGAATGATAATGAATGAATGACTTAATGAATGATTAGATTAGGGATTAGCTCTGGTTGAGGGGGGTGAGTTCAGAGTCACTCACAGCCACGTTTGTCTACATGACTTCCGAGGGATTTAGCCATGGTTGGTGGTGATAATCGATAACTTTGGAAAGATAGCGAATGGGGGTTTCGTCATATATCGAAGCTGCGTGACAGTTTGGCTTCTGTAGCACATATCAAGCAGATGTTTAAATTAAGCATCTTTTTTAAGTTTAGAGTAATTTACAAAGCTTGTATCTATCTTTGAATGAATTAATGAATGAATGTTTATTCCTGTCATGGGAACGCTTTCTTTAAATATAAATTGTAAAATTATACGAATATTATTTTTAAATACGTCAAATTTTTTCAATTTAAAATTTTCAATATAATTATTTCTACATACATTTCTCACAGTTCATTTTTAACCATTTTGCCACAAATTTGAAAAACACACTATATTATGCAATGGGAAAAATATAAATGTTAAATTCTTTAAAACAAAATGGAAATTTAAATGTAAAACTAATAGAAATGGAAAGAGCATCAAAATATCTCTAACCTTTGAACAATAAACTGAAACATCGATTTTATAGGCGAGAAGAGCTCTTTATGTAAGTAAATACGGGCATGCTGATATTGTTGTATTTAAAAAAATATGGAAATTTGCCAATATCTGTGCTTACTTAATATCACAAGTAGCACCATCATTGTGTCTGTCTTCTGCCTTATAAATGTATAACTATGACATTTATTTGTAATTTTTTTTATTTATTTATACTTTATCTAAAAGATTTATATAATAAATTTGAAAATATTGTTTAGTTTATTTATTATTTTATAATTTTAATAAATAAATTATTTATTAAAAATAAAAATTGTACATTTTTTTTTTTTTGAAAATAATTTATAAAATTAAATTGACAATATTTTATTTATATATTTAATTTAAAAAATAAATTAATAAATAATTTAACAAATTGTAATGAAAGTTAAGGAGTTTAACAAACTCACTTTGAACTGCTTTGAACATCAAAGTATGTTGCTACGTATCACTACGTATTAATAATGCGTATGATACGTATATGGCATATTGTTCATATTAGTCTGAAAAGCATGATAAATTATTTGAATACTGCAGGCAGTGAATAACAAACTCTAAGAATAACACTTATCTAATTTACAATTATGTTAGTTGCATTATCAATATGCATCATTTTAAATTGTAAAATTTATGCTTTCGTGCCAGTTTTTATGTGAATTAAGAACTTTGTTTTTTAAATATTGAAGATTTTATACATTTTTTTTTCATAAAAAGAAAAAAAAATCTTGGTTAATTTAAAATTTATAACATTTTTGTTTTGCTAGGTATAATCAACTAAAGGGAGTAGGGCACCAACGTCGGCCATTAGACTCAATCTTTTACCATCCTAAAAAGCTAAATTTTGTACAATGATACTTAAACTTCAGATAATTTCAAATATATAAAATTTGGTTGGGGGGCTGAGGGGGAGGGGTCACTGTGCAAATTAACTTAATATGATTTTTTTGAAATTTTAAGCCCATAAGACCCAATGTTAATTTCAATTTTTTTCTCTTTTTTTCGGGACTGTCGAACAATTTGAAAATTTTATCATGACTATATAGGTGTAACTCTTAACTACACAATGACAACAAAATTAGATCCAATACATGTTTTAATTTTTGAGATATAAGGTCAGTTCTCTACTCCCTTAAAAAGAATTATTATTGTTAAAAAAAAAATAATTTGATTATTATTATTATTCTTTTTTTATTTTATCATTGATAATATACACATTGCAGAAAACCAACCAAGGTCTAGGCCTTATCGTTTGGTTTTATCTAAAATACATAAACTTTACACACATTAAGTCATCTGTTTAGATGAAAAAAACAACAAATATCGTCTTACCGGAAGATTATTTATTTAATTCCGAACCAAAATTATACAGAAGATACTCTTTTCGTAAAGGTGGGAAATTAAATACGGGATTTAACTATATAAAAAGTTGTAAAGAGAGAAAAATCTGAAATTTAGAATAGAATGATACATTAAGATAAAGTAAATTTTCAAATTTGTTAATAATAATGTAAATAAAAATTATTAAAAAAATATGGGGGGTCAAAATGCTTTATTTTAAATTGTGATTTTTTTTAAGTCCATACGAGACCATGTTAATTTCATTTATTATCTTCTTTCTTATCTGATAAAATCATGGGTTCTGAAAATTTTTATCATAGGTAGATGTTACTTTTAATTTCAAATGCCGAATAAAAGTTTTCAATATAGATTTCGAGATACAAGCCATCTAAGTACAACCTATAAGCTTATATGGCACAACGATGGTTATGTCCTGTAACCTTGGTGTGTGCGCTGCAAGTACGGAGGTTCATTCCGCGCTCAGATACGACTAGATATCTCAACCATGGTAGGTTAGCTTAGAAATAACATTACATTAGGGATTAGCTCTGGTTGCAGGGGAGTGAGTTCAAAGTCACTCACAGCCACGTTTGTCTAAATGACTTCCGAGGGATTTAGCCATGGTTGGTGGTGATAATCGATAACTTTGGAAAGATAGCGAATGGGGGTTTCGTCATATATCGAAGCTGCGTGACAGTTTGGCTTCTGTAGCACACATCAAGCAGATATTTAAATTAAGCATCTTTTTTTAGTTTGGAGTAATTTATAAAGCTTGTATCTATCTTTGAATGAATTAATGAATGAATTTTTATTCCTGTCCTGGGAACGCTTTCTTTAAATATTAATTGTAAAATTATACGAATATTATTTTTAAATACGTCAAATTTTTTCAATTTAAAATTTACTATATAATTATTTCTACATACATTTCTCACAGTTCATTTTTAACCATTTTGCCACAAATTTGAAAAAAAAAAACAGTATTATGCAATGGGATAAATATAAATGTTAAATTCTCTAAAACAAAATGGAAATTTAAATGTAAAACTAATAGAAATGGAAAGAGCATCAAAATATCTCTAACCTTTGAACAATAAACTGAAACATCGATTTTATAGGCGAGAAGAGCTCTTTATGTAAGTAAATACGGGCATGCTGATATTGTTGTATTTAAAAAAATATGGAAATTTGCCAATATCTGTGCTAACTTAATATCATAAGTAGCACCATCATTGTGTCTGCCTTCTGCCTTATAAATGTATAACTATGACATTTATTTGTAATTTTTTTTATTTATTTATACTTTATCTAAAAGATTTATATAATAAATTTGAAAATATTGTTTAGTTTATTTATTATTTTATAATTTTAATAAATAAATTAGTTATAAAAAATTAAAATTGTACAATTTTTTTTTTTGAAAATAAATTAAAAAATAAATTGACAATATTTTATTTATATATTTAATTTAAAAAATAAATTAATAAATAATTTAAGAAATTGTAATAGAAATTTTAAGGAGTATAACAAACTCACTTTCAACTTCGAAATAGGTTGCTACGTATTAATAATGCGTATGATGCGTATATGGCATATTGTTCATATTAGTCTGAAAAGCATGATAAATTATTTGAATACTGACAGTGAATAACAAACTCTAAGAATAACACTTATCTAATTTACAATTATGTTAGTTGCATTATCAATATGCATCATTTTAAAATGTAAAATTTATATATGCTTTCGTGCCAGTTTTTATGTGAATTAAGAACTTTTTTTTTTAATATTGAAGATTTTATACATTTTTTTTCCATAAAAAGAAAAAAAAAAACTTGGTTAATTTAAAATTTATAACATTTTTGTTTTGCTAGGTATAATCAACTAAAGGGAGTAGGGCACCAACGTCGGCCATTAGACTCAATCTTTTACCATCCAAAAAAGGTAAATTTTGCACAGTGATACTTAAGCTTGAGATAATTTCAAATATATAAAATTTGGGTGGGGGGCTGAGGGGGAGGGGCCACTGTGCAAATTAACTTAATATGATTTTTTTGAAATTTTAAGCCCATAAGACCCAATGTTAATTTCAATTATTTTTTTCTTTTTTTCGGGACTGTCGAACAATTTGAAAATTTTATCATGACTATATAGGTGTAACTCTTAACTACACAATGACAACAAAATTAGATCCAATACATGTTTTAATTTTTGAGATATAAGGTCGGTTCTCTACTCCCTTAAAAAGAATTATTATTGTTAAAAAAAAAAATAATGTGATTATTATTATTATTCTTTTTTTATTTTATCATTCATAATATACAAATTGCAGAAAACCAACCAAGGTCTAGGCCTTATCGCTTGGTTTTAATTAAAATACATAAACCCTACACACATTAAGGCATCTATTTAGATGAAAAAAACAAACAAATATCTTCTTACCGGAAGATTATTTATTTAATTCCAAACCAAAGTTATACAGAAGATACTCTTTTCGTAACGGTGGGAAATTAAATACGGGATTTAACTATATAAAAAGTTGTAAAGAGAGAAAAATCTGAAATTTAGAATAGAATGATACATTAAGATAAAGTAAATTTTCAAATTTGTTAATAATAATGTAAATAAAAATTATTAAAAAAATATGGGGGGTCAAAATGCTTTATTTTAAATTGTGATTTTTTTTAAGTCCATACGAGACCATGTTAATTTCATTTATTATCTTCTTTCTTATCTGATAAAATCATGGGTTCTGAAAATTTTTATCATAGGTAGATGTTACTTTTAATTTCAAATGCCGAATAAAAGTTTTCAATATAGATTTCGAGATACAAGCCATCTAAGTACAACCTATAAGCTTATATGGCACAACGATGGTTATGTCCTGTAACCTTGGTGTGTGCGCTGCAAGTACGGAGGTTCATTCCGCGCTCAGATACGACTAGATATCTCAACCATGGTAGGTTAGCTTAGAAATAACATTACATTAGGGATTAGCTCCGGTTGAGGGGGGTGAGTTCAGAGTCACTCACAGCCACGTTTGTCTAAATGACTTCCGAGGGATTTAGCCATGGTTGGTGGTGATAATCGATAACTTTGGAAAGATAGCGAATGGGGGTTTCGTCATATATCGAAGCTGCGTGACAGTTTGGCTTCTGTAGCACATATCAAGCAGATGTTTAAATTAAGCATCTTTTTAAAGTTTGGAATAATTTACAAAGCTTGTATGTATTAAGTGTTAAATTTTTTCCTGTCCTGGGAACGCTCTCTTTAAATATAAATTGTAAAATCACACGAGCATTATTACTGAATACGTCAAATTTTGTCAATTTTTAACCATTTTGCCACAAAGTTGAAAAAACACACAATATTATGCAAATGGGAAAAATAAATTATAATTTCTCTAAAAGAATATGAACAGACAATGAACTAAAAAATTAATTTTATAGGAGAAAAGCTCTTTATCTATGTAAATAAATAGCACGGACATGCTATTGTTGTATTTCAAAAAATTAAGTCTTTTGGCTATATTGGTGCCTAATTAATATCATAATCAGCACTAATGTTGTATCTTTGCTTTATAAACACTTTTATTCTAAAGTTTAAATGTAATTTATTAGTTATTTATATTTTTTTAAAATATTTTAAAAGATTCACATTATAAATTTGATAATATTATTTAGTTTACTTAATAAATTATAATAATCATAAATAGTTTAGTGACAAAAAAATGTAAGTTTTGTTTCAAATTCAGGGTCGGACTGGGGTGAAACCGCGTAGCCCTTATGGCCAGTCCGACCCTGTTCAAATTAATATGTATGTAATCTTATAGATAATAATAAATTAATTTATATTTAATTTAAAAAATAAATAAATAAACAATTCAACAATTCAGTGAAATGGAAATTTTTAAACTAAATATCACACTCTCTGATAAATTTGTATTATTAAATAATCTACGTATACTGCATCTAGTTCACATTAGTCTGAAAAGCAAGCTAATCTAATTTGTTTGCTGACAGTGAGTAATAAACCATAAGAGTAACACTTATGTTATATATATAATCATGTTTGTCAAATCCGAGGACTATAAATAAGAGAAATCATATAATATGCATCATTTTAAAATGAAAAATGTATTTCTTTAGCTTTTAGTTTTAGGTGAATTCAGATTTTTTTTTTTTTATTTTTTTTTTTAAATATTAAAGATTTTATACCCTTTTTTTTTTCGCCAAAAAATAATTATCCTGTAAATTTAAAATTTATAACATTTTCGTTTTGCTAGGTATAACCAACTAAAGGGAGTATAAGGGTACCGACGTCGGCTATTATACTCAAACTTTTACCGTCAAAAAAATCTGAAAATTTGCATGCTGATACTTCAGCTTGAGACAATTTCAAATATATAAAATTGGAGGGGGGGGGGGGGTAACCGTGCAAATTAACTTTATAAGATTTTTCGACAGTTTGAACCCATAAGGCCCTATGTCAATTTAAATAATTTTTTTTTTCGGGACTTTCAAACATTTTTAAATTTTTATCACAGCTAGGTGTAAGTGAAACTCTTAACTACACAATGACACCAAAATTAGACCCAATGCATGTTCTAGTTTTTTAGATATAAGGTCGGTACCCTACTCCCTTAAAAAGAATTATAATTGTAAAAAAAAAAAAAAAAAAAAAAAATATCATTTGATTATTATTTTATTTTTATATCATTCATATACACATTGCAGAAAACCAACCAAGGCCTAGGCCTAATCGTTTGGTTTTAATAAAAATACATAAACCCTACACACATTAAGTCATCTATTTAGATAAAAAAAAAACACAAATATCTTCTTACTGGAAGATGATTTATTTATTTTCGAACCAAAGTTCTGCAGAGGTTACTCTTTTCGTAAAGTTTGGAAATTATATGCGTGATTAACTAAAAAGTTGTAAAGAGAGAAAAATCTGAAATTTAGAATAGAATGATACATTAAGATAAAGTAACTTCAAATATGTTAATAAAAATGTAAATAAAAATTATTTAAAAAATATGAGGAGTCACAATGCTTTATTTTAATTTGAAATGTTTTTGAAGTCCATACGAGACCATGTTAATTTCATTTATTATCTTATTTCTTATCTGATAAAGTCACAGGTTCTGGAAATTTTATCATAGGTAGATGTTACTTTTAATTTCAAATGCCGAAAAAAAGTTCTCAATATAGATTTCGAGATACAAGCCATCTAAGTACAACCTATAAGGTTAAATGGCACAACGATGGTTATGTCCTGTAACCTTGGTGTGTGCGCTGCAAGTACGGAGGTTCATTCCGCGCTCAGATACGACTAGATATCTCAACCATGGTAGGTTAGCTTAGGTTAGGTAGATTAGGGATTAGCTCCGGTTGAGGGGAGTGAGTTCAGAGTCACTCACAGCCACGTTTGTCTACATGACTTCCAAGGGATTTAGCCATGGTTGGTGGTGATAATCGATAACTTTGGAAAGATAGCGAATGGGGGTTTCGTCATATATCGAGGCTGCGTGACAGTTTGGCTTCTGTAGCACATATCAAGCAGATGTTTAAATTAAGCATCCTTTTTAAGTTTAGAGTAATTTACAAAGCTTGTATCTATCTTTGAATGAATTAATGAATGAATGTTTATTCCTGTCCTGGAACGCTTTCTTTAAATATAAATTGTAAAATTATACGAATAATATTTTTAAATACGTCAATTTTTTTCAATTTAAAATTTTCAATAACCATTTTGCCACAAATTTGAAAAAAAAACACAATATTATGCAATGGGAAAAATATAAATGTTAAATTCTCAAAAACAAAATGGAAATTTAAATGTAAAACTAATAGAAATGGAAAGAGCATCAAAATATCTCTAACCTTTGAACAATAAACTGAAACATCGATTTTATAGGCGAGAAGAGCTCTTTATGTAAGTAAATACGGGCATGCTGATATTGTTGTATTTAAAAAAATATGGAAATTTGGCAATATTTGTGCTAACTTAATATCACAAGTAGCACCATCATTGTGTCTGTCTTCTGTCTTCTGCCTTATAAATGTATAACTATGACATTTATTTGTAATTTTTTTTATTTATTTATACTTTATCTAAAAAATTTATATAATAAATTTGAAAATATTGTTTATTTTATTTATTATTTTATAATTTTCATAAATAAATTAATTATAAAAAATAAAAACTGTACAATTTTTTTTTTTTTGAAAATAATTTATAAAATTAAGTTGACAATATTTTATGTATATATTTAATTTAAAAAATAAATTAATAAATAATTTAACAATTTGTAATGAAAGTTAAGGAATTTAATAAACTCACTTTGAACTTCCGAAGAAGGTTGCTACGTAATAATAATGCGTATGATGCGGATACGGCATATTGTTCATATTAGTCTGAAGAGCATGATAAATTATTTGAATACTGACAGTGAATAACAAACTCTAAGAATAACACTTATCTAATTTACAATTATGTTAGTTGCATTATCAATATGTATCATTTTAAAATTTATGCTTTCGTGCCAGTTTTTATGTGAATTAAGAACTTTTTTTTTAAATATTGAATATTTTATACATTTTTTTTTCATAAAAAGAAAAAAAAACTTGGTTAATTTAAAATTTATAACATTTTTGTTTTGCTAGGTATAATCAACTAAAGGGAGTAGGGCACCAACGTCGGCCACTAGACTCAATCTTTTACCATCCTAAAAAGCTAAATTTTGTACAATGATACTTAAGCTTCAGATAATTTCAAATATATAAAATTTGGGTGGGGGGCTGAGGGGGAGGGGTCACTGTGCAAATTAACTTAATATGATTTTTTTTGAAATTTTAAGCCCATAAGACCCAATGTTAATTTCAATTTTTTTTCTTTTTTTCGGGACTGTCGAACAATTTGAAAATTTTATCATGACTATAGGTGTAACTCTTAACTACACAATGACAACAAAATTAGATCCAATACATGTTTTAATTTTTGAGATATAAGGTCAGTTCTCTACTCCCTTAAAAAGAATTATTATTGTTAAAAAAAAAATAATTTGATTATTATTATTATTCTTTTTTTATTTTATCATTGATAATATACACATTGCAGAAAACCAACCAAGGTCTAGGCCTTATCGTTTGGTTTTATCTAAAATACATAAACTTTACACACATTAAGTCATCTGTTTAGATGAAAAAAACAACAAATATCGTCTTACCGGAAGATTATTTATTTAATTCCGAACCAAAATTATACAGAAGATACTCTTTTCGTAAAGGTGGGAAATTAAATACGGGATTTAACTATATAAAAAGTTGTAAAGAGAGAAAAATCTGAAATTTAGAATAGAATGATACATTAAGATAAAGTAAATTTTCAAATTTGTTAATAATAATGTAAATAAAAATTATTAAAAAAATATGGGGGGTCAAAATGCTTTATTTTAAATTGTGATTTTTTTTAAGTCCATACGAGACCATGTTAATTTCATTTATTATCTTCTTTCTTATTTGATAAAGTCACGAGTTCTGAACATTTTATCATAGGTAGATGTTACTTTTAATTTCAAATGCCGAATAGAGGTTCTCAATATAGATTTCGAGATACAAGCCGTCTAATTGTAAGTACAACCTATAAGCTTATATGGCACAACGATGGTTATGTCCTGTAACCTTGGTGTGTGCGCTGCAAGTACGGAGGTTCATTCCGCGCTCAGATACGACTAGATATCTCAACCATGGTAGGTTAGCTTAGGTTAGGTAGATTAGGGATTAGCTCCGGTTGAGGGGAGTGAGTTCAGAGTCACTCACAGCCACGTTTGTCTACATGACTTCCGAGGGATTTAGCCATGGTTGGTGGTGATAATCGATAACTTTGGAAAGATAGCGAATGGGGGTTTCGTCATATATCGAAGCTGCGTGACAGTTTGACTTCTGTAGCACACATCAAGCAGATGTTTAAATTAAGCATCTTTTTAAAGTTTGGAGTAATTTACAAAGCCTATATTTATTAAGGGTTAAATTTATTCCTGTCCTGAGAACGCTCACTTTAAACAACAATGGTAAAATTATTCGAACATTATTTTTGAATACATCTAATTCTTTCAATTTAAAATTTAATTATCATTACTTCTAATCACCCATACATTTCTCACAATTAATGTTAAACCATTCTGCAAAAAAAAAAAAAAAAAAAAAAAAAAAATGGAAAACAACAATATTAATAAAATGTTTTTTTTTTAAATTTTCTTTAAAAAAGCTGTGTATTTTTTTAAATATAAAAATAATAACTATAGAAATCGATAGAGCATGAAAATATCTCTAATTTTCGGAAAATGAACTGTAACATTGTTGTTATAGGAGAAAAGCTGTTTATGTAAGTAATTAAGTTTAGTAGGGACATTCTGATAATATTCTGTTTCAAAAAATATAGAATTATGGTAATATTGGTGCCAACTTAATATCATATTTAGCACCAACAGTGGTTTCTTTGCTTTAACATCGAAGTAAGTATAGTTTTAATGGTATGTATTATAGTAATAAACATATTTTTTGTTAATTAAAAGTTTAAAGTTATTAATATAATAAAATAAGTTTATTTTTTAACTGCTTATTATAATAAATAAAATTTTTTGTTATTATATTTTCATAATTTTTTTTTTATTTATAATTCATACAATGTAATTACTAAATAATATGTTAAAACAAATTTTTAATTTCAAAAAATTTATATATAAATAATTGGACAAACTGTTAAAGTTGTAGTTATTCAATAATGATTCATTAACATTAAATCTACGGATTGAAAAGAATATTGAGGTATTTAATTTGGTTTAAAGACGTTAGACGTTTTAGATCTCTACTACATGTGAACACTTTTCGAGTGAACTATTAACTGAACAAGGGGAGCTTTAATATGATTAGGAGAAATCTCTGAATAAAATGCTATATTTTAAAATATAAATACAAAATATTATAATGACATTATTAAATATATTTGTACACAAATTTGTGTTAATAAAAAATAAGCATAAGTCCCTTCAGATGTTATTTAAGATTTCTTGGATTATGATAGAACTACTATAATTAAAAAAAAGTCTCTCGTTGCATATAATATATAAAATTCTCTCATTTTTCTAAATAATCTGAAAAATTAGTAGTCTAAAATTATAAATAATTAAGCTGTTATAGATTTATTATATATATATATATATATATATATATATATATATATATATATATATATATATATATATATATATATATATATATATACATATATATATATATATTTATCGTTTTAGTTTCTAAGAAGCAAATCATTTTAATGTAAAAGTTTAATTAACTCAAAACCATGAAAAAGCTTTTAAAAATTTATGTTATTACACTTCAGAGATTTTTTTTCCCCCTTAAATTGAAGATCAATTCATCTCTTTTTTTCCCCTTAAAAAATAATTATTCAGATTTATTTAAAATTTATAGCATTTTTGTTATGTATAAACAACGTAATAAGTATTATTATAATAATAATAATAAAAAAGTTTCTAATTTGATCATTTCCCAACCAAAGTTATACAGTAGTTAACCGTTTCGTTAAAGTGGAAATTAATTGCGGGATTCAACTAAAAAGTTGTAAAGTAGAAAAATCTGAAATTTCGCATAGTATATATGATACAGTAACTTCAAAAAGGTTAATAACAAAAAAATTATATTAAAAAAAAAAACATATGGCGGGTCACAGTGCTCTATTTTAAATTGTGATTTTTTAGAAATTATAGTTCCATAAGTGCACCTGTTAAATTTATCATTATATTTTTTTTTTCTTCTGAGAGTTACAGGTTCTGAACATTTTATCATAGGTAACTGTTACTTTTAGCATTCTAATTGCATCGTAAAAAATTAAGGTTTCATTTTAGATTTAGAAATACAATCCATCTCTTTCTCAGTACAACCCTTAAGCAGTTGAGCTTATACATATATGCCACAACGATGGTTATGACCTGTAACCTTGTTGTGTGCGCTGCAAGTACGGAGGTTCATTCCGCGCTCAGATACGACTAGATATCTCAACCATGGTAGGTTAGCTTAGAAAATGAACTGATGAATGATAATAAATGAATGATTAGAATAGGGATTAGCTCTGGTTGAGGGGGGTGAGTTCAGAGTCACTCACAGCCACGTTTGTCTAAATGACTTCCGAGGGATTTAGCCATGGTTGGTGGTGATAATCGATAACTTTGGAACGATAGCGAATGGGGGTTTCGTCATATATCGAAGCTGCGTGACAGTTTGGCTTCTGTAGCACACATCAAGCAGATGTTTAAATTAAGCATCTTTTTAAAGTTTGGAGTAATTCACAAAGCGTTTATTTCTTATTCTGGGAATGCCCTAATTTTTTTAAATGATATTTTGACTTTTTAAAAACATTGTTTTCAATTACAAGTATTTTTTATTTAAAGTTGAAGTCATTTTTTAATTTTCCCCTAATTACCCATGTTCTCACGATTAAAGAAGGAATAATAATTAAAAATATATTTATATTAAAAACAATTATATTAATAAGTAAAAGGTAGTTGTATATTGACATAACTCGCTCAAATTGAACGGTTGCAAAATATAAAAATAAGATAAAGTAAATAAGCAACTTAAAGATAATTTTTTTTTTTTTTTTTAATTTAGTAATTGATTTACTTCTTTCTATACTAATACTTAATAATAAATTCGAAAGTTTTAGAATTCTTAAAAGCTTTCATCTTTCTTTACAACACTTTTCATTACATAAAAAATTTAAAATGCTTTAACAATTATCATTTCTCTTTGATCAAGCTAGGAAAAACATTATGTATTAAATATTAAAATTCATTTATTAAAAATCACGTGTCCATTATAAAGCCAATAATAAGCACTTGAAAAAACTTGTTTGTATATCTGCATTTAGATTATTTATACTCCAAGATAGCACACAATCAGCTCCTACTTTTATGTAAATATTATATATGATGATATGAAGATAAGATAATACCTTTTCCAGACAAGTAAAGTGAATTTAATTATACTTTTGATATTATACTTTTCAAGAAATAAGGTATGAGAAATGCAAACTATTTAGATATTCATTAATTCATTAATTCATTCATTCATTCATTCATTCATTCATTCATTCATTCATTCATTCATTCATTCATTCATTCATTCATTCATTCATTCATTCATTCATTCATTCATTCATTCATTCATTCATTCATTCATTCATTCATTCATTCATTCATTCATTCATTCATTCATTCATTCATTCATTCATTCATTCATTCATTCATTCATTCAGTCATTCATTCATTCATTCATTCATTCATTCATTCATTCATTCATTCATCCTTATATGAGTTAATTCAATTATTGACGATTTCAGCAATGAGTCACTACGATTACATTGTAATAGGTGCAGGTATAGAAGGTTCATGGACTGCATTACAATTGATCCAAACGCACCCTAAAGCTAAAGTATTGTTGTTAGATCAGTTCAAACTACCCCATAGTAAGGGTAGTTCTCACGGAGAGACGAGAATAATAAGACATGCCTATTCTACAATTTGTAACACTAAAATGATGCCACAATCTTATGAAGATTGGAAACAATTGGAAAAAGAAGTAGGAGAAAAACTCTTAATGTAAGTAGATTTACGTTAGTAGTAAATAATTCCGAAAATGTAGTATATTGGTGTGTTGATATCATAATTTGCACCATGATTTCTTTTCAATAAAATTGCTGCAGTAGGTTAAATTTGCAGTTAAAAGCATATTAGAAATTTAAAGTATTTTTTTTTTGAAATAAAAAAATAAAACTTTAACAAATAATAATTTTGTAGTTAAATTGTATTTTATTATTATTATTTTATTAAATATTATATTTTAATATTATTTTTGTTTGTTGATTTTGTTAACAATTTTGTTAACAATTTTTAGTAAAATGTAAAATTTAATGATAATGTATCATCGGTAACCTTGAAAGGGCAAATTTATCTCGATACTCTTTAAGTTACGTTATGCAGAAAATATTAATATGATTCTGAGAATAGCTTCGATACATTTCATACTAGCCAACAGTTGTTGTGTAATGATGAGAGACAAAAATTTTTTTGATTCTAGTGATATAAGAAATTAGTTACTGCGGGATTTGACAAAAAAGTTTAAAGAATGAAATTTAGCACAAATGCTATATTAGGATATAGTCTGGTTATAGTAAGGTATTTCTATAGATAGGTAATCCAAAGAGAATATCGCTATTCAATTTTGTGATGCCTGATGCCTTTAATTTTATTTTATCCTGGAAGTTATATTTTGTTGCCCATTTGATCAATGTAATTTTGACCCACAATACACGCCTACAGCTGACCAGTAGTTGATTAAAGGCATAGAAAACATGAAACATCAAGTTTTTTTTATTCATTAAACAAAAAATAGGATCTACAAAACTGATAATTGTTACCAGAATGTAAATGTGGCCCCATAAGAGAGCGTGAAAAAACTGTAAAGTATGCAATTTGCGTGAATATTTCTGTTCATGTCGTCAAAAACAGGCAAAAAAATGATATGAATAATGTTGTGCGGGTTGCATAAATCAACATTTTCTGATTACTGCTACGGAGCTACAGTTGGGTTTTGAGACCAATTAATAATTAATTAATGTTATATTTATGTAAGTCCCATCAAGTGTTTTGTGATATAAATGCTAATGTTTTTAGGTTGTATATGCCTTTAAGTGCGTAACATACCACGTTTTTTTTATAGAACAAATAAACCATTGTTGCTTTACACTGATGAATCTGGTTATGATATTTTGGACAAAACCATCAAATGTCTACGAGAAATATTTCCCGGAGACAACGGTGTCAATTTCCGTCAACTATCTGCCTCACAGCTCGCACTCGAGTTTCCACAATTTAAATTAACGGAAAAACATCGAGGTTGTATTGATTTGACGGCTGGTCTTCTTTTAGCTGATAAATGTCTTGTTTCAGTACAGGTATACAATCTACCAATGAAAATAAATTAATTAATTAAACTAATGTATATTTATGATACAAAAAGAAACGGTTTGTGGAATTGGGAGGTGAAATTATGGATGGTACTCCAGTGACGTCATTGGTCCCAGAATCACGTGTCAAGGTTAATACCAAGGTCAAAGGTCAACTGACTGCAGATAAGGTAGCAGTTTGTGCAGGACCATGGACTGAAAAACTACTTCAACCTCTTATAAATACAAGTATGATGATTTTTATAGTTAATCTTTACCTAATGTTAAAAAAAAAAAAAAAGAATTAAATTTGTTTATCAAATGTTCTTTTGAGCACAGAACTAATAATATACTTAATCCTTAATATATAATTGGTAAATTCGTTTCTGTTGTTTTGAAAATGCATAAAAAAGGCGTTATATATTGTTAAAAAAAAAAAAAAAAAAATCTACTTCTATACGAAATTATGTAAAATAATAATTAGTAAAAATAACCAAAATAAATTTGAAATAAATAGACTATAAAAGACAAATTTAATTCGAAGTATTATACTGTATACTGATCTTAAAGGCATAGAAAACATTGAAACAGCATGTTCTAAACACGAAATGGGATCTACAAAACTGATGATATTTTTTACCAGAATGTAAATGTGACCCCACAAGAGAGCTTGAAAAAAATGTAAAGTATGCAATTTGCGTGAATATTACAGATTATGACGTCATAAACAGGCAAAAACTAGTATAAAAATGTTGTGCGGGTTGCATAACTTGAAATTTTCTGATCATTGCTACGGCGCTACAGTTGAGTTTTGAGACCAATTAATGTTATTTATGTAAGTCCCATCAAGTGATTTGTTATGTAAATGCAAATGTTTTCATGTTGTCTATGCGTTTAATTTTACACACATTTTGTTTCATGGTACATAAAAATATCAGAATTTTTGTTCATTTTTTTGTCATTTATTGCACGGATTACAGAAGGAAAACATTATTTAATAGTTGTTTTTTTTTGCACATAAATTATTAATTTACTTTGTGTTATTAGTATTTTATTATTTACATATTTAATTTTTACGATTAATGTTACTCTTTTTAAGGTAATATAAAAAAGAAATTTCTCTTAATAAAGTAAGAAACAACTAAACAAGTAATAACACGATTCAAAAAAGAAAAAAATTGTTTTATGCAATAAAAGTTTTGAATCAATATTGTTTTCTATTTAACAGAACTACCCCTTACGACACTACGTATCCCAGTGCATTATTGGCGAATCAAAGAGTCTGGACCAGGATATATCAATGCTTCATTCAAGGAAATTAGTTGTGATATGAGCACCGAGTTTTGGGGAATACCTGAGTATGAATATCCTGGACTTGTGAAGGTTAGAGAGGTCAAATCATAAAATAATTGTATATTAGTTTTTTATATTTACGTCGCCTTATGATTTTTTTTTTTTTTTTTTTTTTTTTTTTTTGTTAATGGTAGAGTCTATAATAAATAATGGTGATGCAGGTAAGTCTATACTTACCGTGTAAAAACAGGCGCTAAATTACAAACACATTTTAATTGTTCCAGTCATAAATTAATAAAACAAAAATTACGCCTGTAATTATACACCTATTATATTACGTACACATTTCATTATTGCAGTTTTATAGTATTTTTTTTTTTTTTTACTAAAAATAAATGCAGAATTAAATATGAATTGACTTGTTGAAAGTTAAAATTATACTGATAGAAAGACACGATAACTCTTAAAAATAGTTTCTCTCTCTCTCTCATTCTCTCTCTCTCTCTCTCTCTCTCTCTCTCTCTCTCTCTCTCTCTCTCTCTCTCTCTCTCTCCTCTCTCTCCATCTCTCTCTCTCTCTCTCTCATTTTCTCTAACTTTGCTTGCAATATTAATATTAAATTAATGCTCTATGTACTTTTTTTAACTTCTGCTATGGCCTATGGAAGTAAAAAAATAAATAATTAAAAAAAAAAATGAAAACAGTAATATTAATAAGCAAATATAATGTTATTATATTACAGATTTGCAAATCATCACAAGATATCATACAGCCAGATGAAAAGGACCTACTAGATATAAATAAATTAAGTTACGCTGAAACATCTGATTACATAGCCCGACATTTTCCTGGTCTGGATGCATCAAAACCAGAGAAATCTTTAACATGTCTTTATACTGTAAGTTTTATAATATTATTTCTCCATAACAAACAAACCATTGCTAACAGATCCCTTGCACATCCTTGCGCTTTGTCGCCATGTTTGTGGTGGCTAATGCATTGTCCAGCATAGGGGAAACATAATTTCTCCAAATTTTTCTCGTATTCTTCAAACTTATTAGGAGCTAGAAATAAGGCTTTGATTGAGCTTTGAAGCTTTTTTTTTTTTTTTAAATTTATTATTATATATATATATAATATATATATATATATATATATATATATATATATATATTATGGACGGGAAATTAATCCCAATATTACGAGACGAGAATTTTTATATGAATTAAACATTTAAGAAATTAATTCTAAAGCCTTACATCGTCTGAAATTATATATTTGGTATATAACACATCGAAAGCAACGTGAAAAAGTTCGCCATGCTTGGGAATCGAACCCAGGGCCTGCCAGCCACATCCAATTCACGCTCGGATGCCCAAACCATCGGGCTATATTGGCTAACACTCTCTCACACCTTCAACATATTATATACCAAACACTCCTATAGAGTAAACAGTTGTTACACTATCACTCACTGGCGCCTAAAGGCACCTTGGCGCTGCTTGTCCTCGCTTACCGCGAAGATTCAAACACAGCTAAGCCTCGAGAGGCTAATTACACCCGGCTTAAGGGGAAATAATTATGGACGGGAAATTAATCCCAATATTACGAGACGAGAATTTTTATATGAATTAAACATTTAAGAAATTAATTCTAAAGCCTTACATCGTCTGAAATTATATATTTGGTATATAACACATCGAAAGCAACGTGAAAAAGTTCGCCATGCTTGGGAATCGAACCCAGGGCCTGCCAGCCACATCCAATTCACGCTCGGATGCCCAAACCATCGGGCTATATTGGCTAACACTCTCTCACACCTTCAACATATTATATACCAAACACTCCTATAGAGTAAACAGTTGTTACACTATCACTCACTGGCGCCTAAAGGCACCTTGGCGCTGCTTGTCCTCGCTTACCGCGAAGATTCAAACACAGCTAAGCCTCGAGAGGCTAATTACACCCGGCTTAAGGGGAAATAATTATGGACGGGAAATTAATCCCAATATTACGAGACGAGAATTTTTATATGAATTAAACATTTAAGAAATTAATTCTAAAGCCTTACATCGTCTGAAATTATATATTTGGTATATAACACATCGAAAGCAACGTGAAAAAGTTCGCCATGCTTGGGAATCGAACCCAGGGCCTGCCAGCCACATCCAATTCACGCTCGGATGCCCAAACCATCGGGCTATATTGTAAGGCTTTAGAATTAATTTCTTAAATGTTTAATTCATATAAAAATTCTCGTCTCGTAATATTGGGATTAATTTCCCGTCCATAATTATTTCCCCTTAAGCCGGGTGTAATTAGCCTCTCGAGGCTTAGCTGTGTTTGAATCTTCGCGGTAAGCGAGGACAAGCAGCGCCAAGGTGCCTTTAGGCGCCAGTGAGTGATAGTGTAACAACTGTTTACTCTATAGGAGTGTTTGGTATATAATATGTTGAAGGTGTGAGAGAGTGTTAGCCAATATAGCCCGATGGTTTGGGCATCCGAGCGTGAATTGGATGTGGCTGGCAGGCCCTGGGTTCGATTCCCAAGCATGGCGAACTTTTTCACGTTGCTTTCGATGTGTTATATACCAAATATATAATTTCAGACGATGTAAGGCTTTAGAATTAATTTCTTAAATGTTTAATTCATATAAAAATTCTCGTCTCGTAATATTGGGATTAATTTCCCGTCCATAATTATTTCCCCTTAAGCCGGGTGTAATTAGCCTCTCGAGGCTTAGCTGTGTTTGAATCTTCGCGGTAAGCGAGGACAAGCAGCGCCAAGGTGCCTTTAGGCGCCAGTGAGTGATAGTGTAACAACTGTTTACTCTATAGGAGTGTTTGGTATATAATATGTTGAAGGTGTGAGAGAGTGTTAGCCAATATAGCCCGATGGTTTGGGCATCCGAGCGTGAATTGGATGTGGCTGGCAGGCCCTGGGTTCGATTCCCAAGCATGGCGAACTTTTTCACGTTGCTTTCGATGTGTTATATACCAAATATATAATTTCAGACGATGTAAGGCTTTAGAATTAATTTCTTAAATGTTTAATTCATATAAAAATTCTCGTCTCGTAATATTGGGATTAATTTCCCGTCCATAATTATTTCCCCTTAAGCCGGGTGTAATTAGCCTCTCGAGGCTTAGCTGTGTTTGAATCTTCGCGGTAAGCGAGGACAAGCAGCGCCAAGGTGCCTTTAGGCGCCAGTGAGTGATAGTGTAACAACTGTTTACTCTATAGGAGTGTTTGGTATATAATATGTTGAAGGTGTGAGAGAGTGTTAGCCAATATAGCCCGATGGTTTGGGCATCCGAGCGTGAATTGGATGTGGCTGGCAGGCCCTGGGTTCGATTCCCAAGCATGGCGAACTTTTTCACGTTGCTTTCGATGTGTTATATACCAAATATATAATTTCAGACGATGTAAGGCTTTAGAATTAATTTCTTAAATGTTTAATTCATATATATATATATATATATATATATTTACTATTAAAAATAAAAATGACGTTTTCCTATACTGGCCTATGTATTCCTGACCAACAAAATGGCAGCTCATAAATATGAGTGCAACCGGTCTATATATTATATATATTATTTTTTTTAAATGTCATATTATATTGATATTATTTCCATTTATTTGTTGTATTATTTGTAAATTAGCTGTACCCTGTACATCATTACTGACACTGTTAACAGTTGACTAAAATTCGCATACGAAAAAGTTCTTCATATTTTAAGAAGTATACTTTAAGGAGAAAAAAAATCCGTATATGTCCATCGCTCATCTTTTATTTCAGTTAATTTAATTAAACTGATTTTTGCACCTTTCTTTCTTTCTTATTATTGTTATATGTATTAATCTACGTTAATATGTACGTACATATGCAAGGTATAGGGTGGTTTCATTCATGTTAAAGTCGACGTCATAAGTGAGTACTCAATAACATTGGCCAGTATAGGAAAATGGAACATTTTGCCAGTTTACAAATACTTTGCAATTATTTTGAGAGCATTGATGTTGTTAACAGGTTGAATTAGTACCTCAAGTATGCAAGAAAAAAAATAATGACCAAAAAATAGCTAATTTTTCAAAAGAAAATAGCCAATAACTAGGTTTGTCCTATGCTGAGCAATGTTATTCATTGCTCAAGAAGAACATCGATAAGCACTCAGAATGATGTCATGCGTACACACCCTATAGACTTTTAAGAACAACTATAAAATTTTTTAAAAATGTATATTTGAGTTGTTGATATTCACACCCATCATTCTTAAATCTTCATCAGACATCAAAAATATTATTGACTATGTAGTAGCACTTTTAGTGCCCAACGCCCTAGCAATTCACATTTGAATAAGAAAGATTTTAGTTTTTATAATAATTAAATTTTAAAATTTAAAAAAAAATAATATTTTAATATTAAAGTATAGCAAAATTTTACTAATATTTAAAATTATTTAATTAATTATATGTAAATTAAAAAATTACTTAAAATTAAATTTATATAACTTACAACTTAGTGACAATTTACGAACGATGAAAGCAAATAAAAAAGAATGAAACTCGTACAAGAATTTTTCATTAAAAAAAATTAAAGCATATTTATAGGAAACTAAAAGTCACTTTAATTGTTATTATTATTTTTTCTTTAAACATCGTTCTGTATACAAGTATAGTATTCATACTTATTGTTAGATTGAAAATTAATTCAAATTATGTGAATTTTATCAATTAGTTCTGATTTAGCAATTAGCTAATACATCAGAATACGACTCAATTTTATTATTTAATAAAAGCTATACTTTTCTTATGAATAATAATAATAATAATAAAAAAATTGAAACAACTTTTTAGGTTTACTGTTTAAATAGAATGATTTTCGATTAATTTGTAATAACAAGGTATATACATCGTGACATTTTATTTATAATTATCAGTAATAATATATGAACAAGTAATTTATTTTCCCTTTTATTGGATTGGACTTATAAACAGTGACAAGTTTTCTGAATCGCTTCTTGTAAACGAAATTTTCATTTAATATAATTATTTTTATCCATAGGCTATTGCATTTAAATTTATATTTTTTTATAAAATATATTTTAAAGTTTATTGTATAACAATAACTTTAAATTTAAAATAATTAAAATTTAACAAATATTTAAACATTATTAAATCAATTATAAATATAACTAATACAATATTTTAAATTTATTATTTTAACAGATGACTCCAGATGAGATATGTATTATTGATCAAGTACCAGGATATCCTAATATTGCCTTCGCTTGCGGATTTTCAGGTATAAAATAGTTGTATTCATAAAAAAGTCGATGCCATATTTGAGCACTAACAAGTAAGTAACATGTTCAAACATATAGGTAAATTAAACATTCTGCAATTTTTGAGAGCACTAGTAAGGCTGTTAAAAGATTGAATTAGTTGCTAAAGTATGCGAGAAAAGAAAATACCAAAATATTAACTAATTTATTAAAGAAAATAACCAAATACCACATTTGTCCTATGCTGTGCAATGTTATTCATTGCTCCAATATGGCGTCGAATGTGACACCATATGCGCACACACCATAATTAAAGTGATGTATATAATGTAAAAATAAATAAATAATAAAATTTATTGTACAAACAAGAAATTAGTAGCAGAAAAATGGAGCTTTCTAACGAAATGACGGTTGGTTCAAAATTTGACCTTGAGCGAATTACGGCAACAGTGTCGTGGGGACCAGATTCAAATAAAAGCAATGGATTGCATAGGAGAGCGTATTGATTTTGATTTAATTAAAATAGAAAGAGGTAAAAAGTCGCGGTTTTTGGTCGTGGTCTGATTAGATGAACATCTTAGCTTTCGATTGATATGATTTTGGCTCCAAAAAATTAATTATTATTAATTAACACAGGTAATTAAAAAATACCTTATGAATAGTGCTGATATAAAAATTGTTGTCAATCGAATTTAAAATGAACTAGAATCATGAAAATTGGTACAAAGGTAGATCAATACCTTAGTCATTAGTTATCAAAAGGTTAATTACCTAACCCACCCCTAAAGGGTCTAAAAGGGGTAGTTAACCCCCGAAAATTAAACTAATCCGATTTCAAAAGTTTTAACGATGTTGGTGGGGTAAAGTGACCCGCCTAAGAAGAATGTGATATTAGTTTTTGTTAATTTCCACCCCTAACCGACCTAAGGGGTAGTTTACCCTTAAAATTGCATCATTTCGAATTTGTAGGTTTTCAACAAAACAAACGTTGTTTCCGGGGTTTCTGAACTTGCTGAAGACAATGGTGCACTCAAAAATTTTCTAGCTTCAACCCCTAAAGAACAAGGGGTAGTTTTAACCCTAATTTCCAATTAAACCAAAATCAAAAATAAAAGTGTGTCATTTCCGGTGAAAAGCAAAGTGCTAAAAATATAAGTGGTAGTTTTAAATTTTTATCTTCCACCCCTAACGTGCTAGGGGGTAGTTTTCACCCTTAAATTAAATTTAAATAAAATCAGGCCATCAAAGTGTCATTTCCGAGGTAAAAAAATATGCTGAAGACGATGGTAAGGTTTAAAAAATTCTATCTTCAACCCCTAGCGCGCTAGGGGTAGTTTCACTCTAATTTTTGGAAGAATTAATATAGACTACAAAGGTGTCGATTTAGGGGTTAAAAATTCTTCTGAAGACGATGGTGACACTTAAAATTTTTTATCTTCAACCCCTAACTTGTTAGGGGTAGTTTTTGCCAATATTTTTAATTTAATTACCAAAAAAAGCTAAAAGCTACCCCTAGCAGGTTAGGGGTTAGAGATAAAAAATTTTAAGTGTCACCATCGTCTTCAGAAGAATTTTTAACCCCTAAATCGACACCTTTGTAGTCTATATTAATTCTTCCAAAAATTAGAGTGAAACTACCCCTAGCGCGCTAGGGGTTGAAGATAGAATTTTTTAAACCTTACCATCGTCTTCAGCATATTTTTTTACCTCGGAAATGACACTTTGATGGCCTGATTTTATTTAAATTTAATTTAAGGGTGAAAACTACCCCCTAGCACGTTAGGGGTGGAAGATAAAAATTTAAAACTACCACTTATATTTTTAGCACTTTGCTTTTCACCGGAAATGACACACTTTTATTTTTGATTTTGGTTTAATTGGAAATTAGGGTTAAAACTACCCCTTGTTCTTTAGGGGTTGAAGCTAGAAAATTTTTGAGTGCACCATTGTCTTCAGCAAGTTCAGAAACCCCGGAAACAACGTTTGTTTTGTTGAAAACCTACAAATTCGAAATGATGCAATTTTAAGGGTAAACTACCCCTTAGGTCGGTTAGGGGTGGAAATTAACAAAAACTAATATCACATTCTTCTTAGGCGGGTCACTTTACCCCACCAACATCGTTAAAACTTTTGAAATCGGATTAGTTTAATTTTCGGGGGTTAACTACCCCTTTTACACCCTTTAGGGGTGGGTTAGGTAATTAACCTGGGTTAGGTAATTAACCTTTTGATAACTGATGACTAAGGTATTGATCTACCTTTGTACCAATTTTCATGATTCTAGTTCATTTTAAATTCGATTGACAACAATTTTTATATCAGCACTATTCATAAGGTATTTTTTAATTACCTGTGTTAATTAATAATAATTAATTTTTTGGAGCCAAAATCATATCAATCGAAAGCTAAGATGTTCATCTAATCAGACCACGACCAAAAACCGCGACTTTTTACCTCTTTCTATTTTAATTAAATCAAAATCAATACGCTCTCCTATGCAATCCATTGCTTTTATTTGAATCTGGTCCCCACGACACTGTTGCCGTAATTCGCTCAAGGTCAAATTTTGAATCAACCGTCATTTCGTTAGAAAGCTCCATTATACACATAATAAATTATAGATTATTGAATATAAAAGGCGTAGTCAGAACTAAGAGTCCAATCAACTGAACTGGAAATAAGTGACAACACTTTATGAAATAATAAAAACAAACATATAAGAAAGCATTATTTTGTGTCCACTTATTTACATGGTAATAAAAAAAGTCTTCGTTGCCCACCATTCATCAATTTTTGAACTAAATGTTTATGTATTTTTAGAAATGATCAAAGAGTGAACAAAAGATGGAAATAAGTCCTATTACTTTCGAATCAAAATTTGATATCAAATTTAGTGTATGACTATGTAAGTAGCTAGTACTCGTTTATGCACAGTTGGAAATAGTGAAAAAGAAAATAATAAAATTAATTTAAATAGTAGTAGATCTCTAAGTTGTATTATATTTGTATTATATATTATATGTTATCTTCATTTCAATATAATTATGAATAGATTGATTGAATTTAAATCAGTTGATTAATGTCAGTTATTTAATAATTAAAACAAAGTAAACTTCATGTTAGATAAACAGTCAATAAAATTTTCTAATATTTAAGAAATTAGGGGACAGTGTTTGCTATAATTAAGCCTTTATATATATATATATATATATATATATATATATATATATATATATATATATATATATATATATATATATATATATATATATATATATATATATATATATATATATATATATATATATATATATATATATATATATATATATATATATATATATATATATATATATATATATATATATATATATATATATATAT
The DNA here is from genome assembly GCA_949318235.1 of Ecdyonurus torrentis. Lineage (NCBI taxonomy): Eukaryota > Metazoa > Arthropoda > Insecta > Ephemeroptera > Heptageniidae > Ecdyonurus > Ecdyonurus torrentis. The sequence goes on from OX439133.1 coordinate 15,724,042, forward strand.
ATATATATATATATATATATATATATATATATATATATATATATATATATATATATATATATATATATATATATATATATATATATATATATATATATATATATATATATATATATATATATATATATATATATATATATATATATATATATATATATATATATATATATATATATATATATATATATATATATATATATATTCTTTTTTAACTTTTGTTTAATTTTGTCTTTTTTTCTTTTGAAGGTTCTGGTTTCAAGAAGGCTCCAGTAGTAGGCCGAATGATATGCCAAATACTTGGAGCAATGGGAGACTTGGATATTAAACCTTTTGCTCTTGCAAGATTCAACAAATAATAATAATACTCCTTAAAGGAATAGACCAGCAAAAAACATAAGCATTTATATCACAAAACACTTGATTGGATTTACATAAGTAACATTAGTTTGTCTCAAAGCCCAACAGTAGCCCCGTAGCAGTGATCAGAAAATTCGATTTATGCCAACCCGCACAACATTTTCATACTAATTTTTGCACGTTTCTGACGTCATAAACATAAATTTTTACACATCAACGGCAAATTGCATAATTTACAGCTTTTTCACGCTCCCTCGTGGGGCTACATTATCCTTCTGGTAATAATTGTTATCAGTTTTGAAAATCCTATTTCATGTTTATTCATTAAAAAGCACATGTCATGTTGTTTTATGTGGTCTATGGATTTAACGGAGAATATGATGGTCTAAAGATTTAATTTCTTTTGTAATTTACTCTTGTGTTATGTCATTACCTACAATTCTTAACAATAGATTAACGATTGTTATCGTGGAAAATTCTCTATGGTATAAAATTTAGGGTTGTTGCATTTTTCTAATACTTTTAGGTTTGTTTCAATCCAATCTAATTTTCTATAAATTAACCTGAAGTAAATTAAAAATTATATATAAAAAAAAAAGAATACTCTATTTTTAATTTCCTACTTACTATTAACTTACTTACTTTTATACGTACAAGTTAGATGCTAAAAGCAAAATATACGAAGTAAGTAATTTATTGCATATTACTAAAAATATTAGGACCTAATAAAAAAAAAATAATCGTGCTTAAATAAAATGCTTCTTTTTTTTCCAATACACTTTGAACATAATGCCTCAGCAAAAAGTATGACTATGTGAATTTACAGGTATAATTGCCAAATTTTACAACATTATTTAGCCTTAATTATTATTAATTAGTCTTAATTATTATTTCCTTTCCTTCTGCCTATGCCTCAATAATAGTTTCCTGGAGAATTTTTTTTTTTAATTTAGTCTAGAATGCTAAAGGATATGATTTGATAGTACTGTATAAGGGAATGAAAACTTTTTCACGCGTCTCTCCAAAAATCTCTAGTACTGTAAATTAGGGGGGGGGGGGGGGATAGACCTTACGTATACTTGTTTAAAACTATCACACATTTTACATTTTTTAATTAAATGCGATTGCATTAAAATATTTTTATGGCAGTATACTCATTTGGGTTACTATTACACTCATTAGAGATATTCTAAACTATATAATTTAAGGTGAAAATGAAGTAATGTCATCAATAAGTAGTACTAGTGGTATTGTTTGTTTTTTACAATGATTCTTTAGAATAAAGACAGAGAAGAACAAAAAACTGAAGGGTTACTTAGTAAAAGCAAAATTTATAATTACAAATTATTGAAAATTTTCTCCCATGAAACAAAGAACCCCCCCCCCCCCCCCCCCCCCCCCCCCCTCACCTAAACCACTTATTCTAAAATTTACGTTTTAACTTGACTTCCATATTTTAATAAACAAGTATTGTCAACTTTTGAATATCAGACCAGCCTTTTGACGACAGATTTAAAATACAGAGCCTATTATTATAATAGGATTGATTTAGATTTGTACATTGAAAATAATAAATATAATTAAATTTCATTTTTGAATTTTAAAGTCTACAAACATTAATCATTATCTGTAAAAAAAAAAAAAAAAAAAAAAATGTAAATACAAAAGATTGATTGAATTACCTAAAAAGTATAACAAAAGAAAAATCAAAATATAATACTATAATTTTCTACTAAAAAGAATTCTGTAAAAATAAATTAATGTCTTTACTCTCCCTCTTTTAAATTAATCCAGTATAAAAATGTTCAAACAAGTTGTTTTTGTTCGTAAACCCTGTTTCCTTGCACAAATAATAATAAAAACGCATTTCATATGAATAATCATGGCATAGTTTACTGTCTTTTAACAGTAGTAGAAGACCGGGTTTAGAAACGTTATTATTGTGAATTTCATCCTCACTAAAGAACAATTACGATTTATCGTTTATAGTTTCTATATATTGTATCACTAATTAATATAGGAATTCATATGGGGTACCAAGCTACCGAGATATCTAATAAGTTCTATTAAAATTGCTTCATGTACAGTGATGTAGAAATACTTATAAATAAGTTTATTATAATATATAAATATATTATAATATTAAAAATATATTATGTAAATAGTTATTTAACTATTTGCATTTACGCTATAAATATAAATTTAAATTAATAATTTATTTTATTTAAAATTTTATTTTGTTAAATAATAATAATCAATTATTTTTATAGAAAATTTATAAGGTATAATATTTTATTACAATCTATGTCTTTACAGAAGTTAAATAACACATATATACGTCGGCAAATACAGGGTGTTTATAAAAAATGGCCCGTTTTTAAACGCAAATTACAATATGACTATTAATGAAAAATGAAACTTTTTATACATCAAATTAAATATATTTTGGCAATTTAAAAATAACATGTATAGGAATCCTAATATTATTTTGATAGGATAGCGAGCTTCATTTGGTATAGAGATAGGCCGTAAGCCCTAATCAAAGTAATTTATAATACATTCATAGTGTGTATGCGCATGACGTCATATTTAATGCGCTTGGACGCCATACTGGAGTAATGAATAACAATGCTCAGTATAGGACAAACTTCGTTTTCGCTTATTTTCTTAGGAAAAAGGAATAATTTTTAGTTACTATTATTTATCATATATACTTGAGATACTAATTTAACCTATTAACAACATCAATGCTCTCACTGTCAGAACTATTGCTATAAAGGAGTTTAAAACTTCTAAAATGAGTCATTGTCATATACAACCTATGTTATTGTGTGATCCAATATGACTTCGACTTTAACATGAATTCAAAGACCCAATATTTATAATATTTAGTTTAAAAAATATATATATTATATTGCTTCTAGGTTATTGAAAGAAATGATTGACATATTTTGAATTTTATAACATGATAAGATTTTGTTATATTGACAAGTATGAATATTCACAAACAAACAATCTTAGCTATAGTGATACAGTACGATAAGAACACAAGCATTATATAGATTGTATATCGAATTTGTTACCACATCGATATAATAATTAAATCGATACTTTCAGTCAGCATTTTTTTTTTTTTTTTTTAGCTCAGTAACAGATATTCTAATTTTTCTCTATATTGGATCTTAATCCTAATCTTTCAAAACTATAATAAATGTTTCCTGTGATGCTTAAGAATAGGAAATTTGATATTCCTACACTTTCCCTTGCAACCTATAACACTAACTATTAATTTACATTAGACAAAAAAATATGTTTTGTAGTGTTGCCGATTTTCTTGCTTGTAATAATGTAAAGTATAACTAGCCTTGGTTATTCTATTTTTTTTTAATACCATGTATAACAAACATAGTGATTACACATGTTATTATATTGTGTTGATGTAATTGTGTTATTTGACTTGTTCTACTCTGTAAAGACATAGAACGTAATAAAATCTTATAAATAATAATAATAATGAATAAAAAAAATCCGAATTCATATGTAAATGAAGTAAAAAAAATACATATATTTTGGAAGTTTTCTTACTAACAAAATTTGAAAAATATTCAAACTTGACATTTTCTGAAAAAGCTTCATCTGTATTTTTACCCCTTAATCTTTTCAAATAACGATTGCAAATTGCAATTTAATCATTAATTATAACTATTATAAGAATAGAGGGATTGTAGTATGTATAGGGTCTATGCATTCATGTTAAAGTCAACGCCATTTTGGATAACTCAATAACATGGGTGGCATAGGAAAATAAATCATTTTGGTGGTTTAAAAACACCATGCAATTTTTTTGAGAGCATTGATGCTGTAAATATGTTGCATTAGTATCTCAAGTATATGTAGGAGAAAAATAACAATAACAAAAAATTAACCGATTTACCAAAGAAAATTGGCTTAAATGAAGTTTGTCCCATGCTGAGCAATGTTGTTCACTACTCCAGTAGGGCCTACAAGCGCACTAAATATGACGACATCCGCATACACCCTATACTGTAATATGAATTTATCAGTGACTTTTCAACATCTTTCAATTGTCATAAAACATCTTCACATATACTTATCAATTTTTCCTTTAGTACAGCTCTGTTATTGAACTGTTTGGAATGTTATTTACCATATGCATAAAAAAGGTATTTAAATTTATTTATTTATTATTATTTTTTTAATCTTTTGAACTTACAATTATACATTTTTTACTTATATTATTATTATACTATTATTGTATTTATTGTTGTTTTACAATAAAGTCGATTATATTTTTATTAATAATACTCATTAATAATACGCGTATTATGTATTTAAAACCAAAGACCAATGAGTCTTTGTAAAAGAAATAGTGCCAATTTCTTCCGTTAACCCGACAAATTATATTATCGCTTTGTTTATATTGGATATTACAAAATGCAACCCTTTTTCTTTGCTCCATAAAATATGCAATTTCATTTAAAAAGCATTAATTAACTGGTATCTTTTCGTGGTTTGAAGTACAAAAACCCAGGGCTTACATAAGCATCATTATTATTTATCAAAAATAAAATCATTTTATTGTAAGTTAAAAATAATAATAAAAAAAATAACTAATTCAATTGAATTATTAAAATTTTTAACAATTAATATAAAAAAAAATATGTATATTATTGTATAATATCGAAATTGTAAAAAAATATCGTTATAACGTATAAATCGATATCTCAGCAACTTTTATGATATCGAATCGTATATTGGTAGAGCAGAAGATATTCACAAACATATAAATGACATTTATTTATCTGAACACTTACTCACTGAAGTGATAAGAGCGAGAGTGGTCAGTCACTTTAGCCAAGATGTTTGGCGTGTTACGGTCGCTATGCTGCTTGTTGTTATTACAACAATCTTTAGCTTTGAGTATCAAGACTAATCTCGGAGCACTTGCTAGTCAACAGATTTGGTCACTTGTCAATTACAATGGAAGTAAGTCACATATTTTATTCTTTTTTAATTAATTATTTATTTATTTTACGCTTTATATACATACAGCTTCGTACATAAAACGCGCAAGAATAAATAATTTCAAAATAATTATGATAAGTATATACAAGCTATTATATAATGTTCTATTATCAGTATTATCACTCATGCGTATTTTTATGACTTAAAATCATTTTATTGTTATATTCTAAACTAAAAAAAAAAAAAAAAAAATGCAATGACAAAAAGGTAGGAAATCAGTGAACGGACAGTCTGTTTCTGCTAATACTAACTACTGTACTACGTTCAAAAACATAAAAATAAAAAAGACGAATTTATTACTATTAATTTATTATAAAGTAGTGTCTTGTATTAATTTATGATATTTTATTTGCCTAATAATATTTATCTTTTAAAAATATAATATATATAAAATGTATATTATAATATATGTTGAAACATTCCCGAACAAAAGCTAAAATTAAAATAAATGTTTATCATTTATCAAGTTATTTGTTATTTGAGACTTTGGAATAAGATAACGATTTAATTAAGTGTTATAAAACGGGTTAAATGTTTAAAAACTTCTTTGATATTAACGTATACTATAGCGTGAAGAAAATAAACTAATAATAAAAACTACTATAGTCTATGATTTATAATTTATTTTTATTAAAAATTTTTTAAGGTGATTTTGATAATACATTTTATTGAAAATCAATGGAACTACCATTATTATGGCTTAAAATATTTAATTTTTGCAACTACGTATAATAAATTCGATGTTGTAGATACTAATAATAATATAGGAATAAATTTTCGCTTTCAAACGTCTGTCTGTCTGTGTCTGTCTGTCTGTCTGTCTGTCTGTCTGTCTGTCTGTCTGTCTGTCTGTCTGTCTGTCTGTCTGTCTGTCTGTCTTAAAAATCATGAACTTTATGACTTACAAAAATAACAATACCAAAATAATATCTTATAATCATGATCCAGACAAAATTTTAACTAAAAAATAGATATTCCCTAGGTGTGTCTGCTGCAGCAACAGTACCTGGTGGTATTTACACTGATTTACGTAATGCGGGTATCTTAACCGAAGAATTCTACTATCGTTTTAATGATCATGAATATCGGTGGGTATCGTATGATGATTGGACCTACACGAGAACTTTCACAGGTTATTATTATTTCTATATTTATTTATGTATCATCATACATCATGTATTCACAAAAACAATTTGTTTTATTTTCACAGTGTCTAACGATTACTCTAATCGAGGTCAGATTAATCTTGTATTTCATGGCTTGGATATGGCAGCTACAGTTACTTTAAATGGACAACAATTGTGTGGATGTGATAATATGTTTAGAAGATATATCTTCCCAGTTAAAAATATTATTAATTTGGTATGTACAAAAAATAACAAAGAAACTATAATAATCAAAGAAAAACAAAAACATGACTTTCTTACCATTCGCTCATAAAAGATAAAACCAAATTTGCGATGACAAAACTATTGAATAACGGGGGGGGGGGGGGGGGGGGGGGGGGGAAGATGAAGAAAAAAAAAAAAAAAAAAAACGCATCGCAGTAAAATTTTCAGTGCCCAATATAAATAAAGTTGATTGGAAATTTAATGCGATGTCCATTAAAACCATTAACTTTTTACTATAACAAATTTATTGCACAATGCAAATACGTATTGCTCTATAAATAATCTTTAAAGAAAAGTCTCTATCATAATTACCCTTTTTTTATAATAGTAATAAAAAAAAAAAAGTCCAAAATTTGCACAGAAATAGTAATTAAATATTATATTTTTAATTTCATGGTAATTTATATGCACTTTGTAATGCATAATAATTTATAATGAAACTAAAATTCCCAGGTGCGTATATCAATTAAAAAATCAAATGTATCATGAAAAATATAGATAACTGTAATATAACTCACATCGCAAGTTTGTAAATAGATCATCATAATTAAATGTATTACGATTCGAAAAACTAAATTAAATACTAATAATTAATATATTTCAGTCTGGCTCCAATACTCTCGTCGTGTCATTCAAATCTCCAGTAAAGTACGCACAAGATCGCTCTGACGTCACATACGTAGCACCAGCATGTGTTGACCCTGCATTCCAAGGTGAATGTCATGCAAATCAGATTCGCAAGATGCAAGCTTCTTTCAGTTGGGATTGGGGTCCAGCATTCCCATCTGTCGGTATTTGGTAAGTGTATACAATGCAATGAATATTGATCTCAAAATAAACAGATCACATAAGATAGAACTATCCATATACATACTCCATATTATGTATTCATTAAGTCTTGTTTTCATAAACTGAAGCTAAAAAAAAACAAAAAACAAATAGACCATTTTTGGACGTCATAACATGATGACGTCACGATGTCCAGCTCAAAGTAGAAATTGTAACGTGTTTTACCTATAGTTTACAAGTTTTCTCCATTGCACTTGAGGCTACACAGGTTTAAAGTATTATTCACATGTCGCGTAAATTTGATGCACGTTGAAGGATAAACAAAGTTGGAAAAATGTAAACAAACGGATCCGTTGTCACTGTTTTTTAAATTTACATGTAAACATTTATTTGCTCCATTTGTTTACATCTAAACAAATAGAGCCATTCACACGTAATTAAAAAAAAATGAGAACGGCTATATACGTTTGTTTTGTTTACAGTGTTCCAACTTTGTTTATCCATCTACACGCGTCAAATTTACGCGTTATATGAATAATAATTAAGCTATATAAAGTTTAGGAAAATATAATGTGTCCACATACGATTGTTATATCATATTTTACCATTTTAGCGTTAAATTTCCAATGCTATTCTTATGAGGAAAAAAACTTGTTGGATTTACTGTATAAGGTCCCAATTGTGTGTACGTACTATGTATAGTATTTAAATATCCAATCTTGTAATTTATATCATTAAGTAGATTTGTTTTTTATTGTAAAGTGCAACATTACTTTTAATTAAATGTATAGTTCAAGCCAAATCAAATTGGTTCTTTTAGTGACGAGACCGACGGCACCTTACGTATAGGGTGTATGCATTCATATAAGAGTCGACGCCATGTTGGATCATTCAATAATATGGGCCGCTCATAGAAAAATGGCTCATTTTGCTAGTTTAAAAATACTAAACAATATTTTTGAGAGCATTGATGTTGTTAATAGGTTGAATTAATATCTCAATAGTATGTGAGAAAAATAATATAACCAAAAATTTAACCGATATCGCAAAGAATATAGCCAAAAAACGAAGTTTGTTCTATGCTGAGATTCATTACTCCAGTATGGCATCTAAGCGTATTAAATATGACGTCATGTGTATATGTTACACCATATACGAGACAGGACATTCTATGAAATAGAGGATTTAGGTTGTCGAGTACTGCATCTTTAAAGACTCTGGGCATGTGCAATATTTGATTCAGACCAATAATAAGCATAATGATACACGTGATTACTTAAGGGAGTAGGGTACCGGTATTGACCTTATATCTCAAAAACTAGAAATGTTTGGGGTCTAAATTTGGTGTCACTGTGTAGCTAAGGGTCACACCTATATAACGTCGGTCCCCTACTCCCTTAATAAACTCGCATGTATTTGTTACAGGAAACAAGTGTACTTGGAAGGATTTGATACACTTCATCTTAGAGATACAATTTATACAATTGATAAAGTAGCAGGGGGATATAACGTAAGTAAAAATATCAACACAATAAACCAAGAATTTACTATAAATACTAAGATATAATATGTAAAAAAATAATAATAATAAATCGGAAGTAGTCAATAGCACGAAGTTTGTTATCTTATTTTATTTTCTTCGGGATTCTTATTCTTATAATCTCTGAAAGTATTTTCAATTGTTATATTTATTATAGTATGCCGTATTAATGTGATAAAAATTACTTTTTACGTGTTAAAACACCCATCAAAGAGATTTGAAAAGACAGATATTTAAAACTTTAATACAATATGATTTCGCAATTCAAATATATTAAAAATAAAACAATTAAAATATTTTAAAAAATCTGCAATTATTGCTTAATAATGTTTATAGAAATTAAGCACTAGCATAATAGCAATAATAATGTAATAATAATAATAAAAATGCAAAAGTATTAATTTTAAATATTGTTTGAACTATAGTTGTTATAACAACTTATAACATTTTTTTTTTTTTTTTTTTTTAAGATTACTACTAAAAGTTTAATATTTTCTAATTTTAATTTTGTATAGTAGGTGTATACATTCATTATAAAGTCAATGTTATGCTGGATCACTTAATAACATATGGACCGCAAAGGAAAAATATATCACTTTGCCAGTTTAAAAATACTATAAGCAATATTTTTGAGAGCATTGATGCTGTAAATAGGTTGAATTGGTATCTCAATTCTCAAGTATGTGACAAAAATTATAATAATAATAAAAATTGACCGATTTTTCAAAGAACATAGTTAAATACGAAGTTTGCTATAATGCTGAGCAATGTTATTCATTACTCCAGTTCCAGTATGGCCTCCAAGCGCATTAAATATGACGTCATGCGGATACATACCCTTAAAAAAACTTAGTACTATTTGAAAAGCTATTGTGTTAGTTACCTTTGTATTTAAATTTTCAAATGATCAAGTTTTTAAATAATATTAAAATTTTAAACCTACGTAACAAAAATGAATATTTACGCATAAATTTTACAAATGTGAAAATTATTTCAGCTTTATTTATCTAAAGAATCTGTACAAAATCAGGCAGAAAAAACTATTTCTATTCTTTTTATCATTTAGTTAAAATGTTTTTATTTTTCTTATCTAATTTAACAAAGCTACTGTTAAAGATTACAAAAGTTATATAAATATTTTTTATTTTTGTATATACAAATATTAAAATATTCATATTTTAATTAAAGTTTTCATTTTTTTTTTTAAATAATATAAATATGTTATTTATAAAAATTTCTTTTACGTATTACTTTAAAAATAATAGTTACTTTTATTTTTTAAATAAATTTATTTTATAAATTTCTTTTTATTTAATGAATATTTAGTCAATCGTTATTGTTAAAGAATCTGTAAGGATTGTATTTAGTTGGCTGCAGAATATAGCCGAAGCAAAAAAAACTTTTAAATAAATAAAGATAATCTAATCTGGTAACATTAAACCTATTTCTCTTAATTATTTTTAAAAATTAAATCCAACCCAGGAATTTTTTTTCCATCATTCAATGGCAGCTAGGTACATAAATCATAAATTCTATTCTATTGCAAAAAAAAAAAGAAAAAAAAAAGTAATTTTATACTAGCTTTGAACACCTGGATTAAGAAGAGGACATTTTGTGCCGTGTAAATATTAACCTATAGATCCGGTATTTATCACTATAAAATATATTGTCACCTAATCTAGGCGAGTCGCTTTTACTTTATAGTATTATGGTTTATGGTATATGAATGTAGAATATCAATGCCTGCGTTGCGAGCTAATATTATATTCAATTATTGCAATATACTTATTTCAAATCTTGCTTCATGACTGTACTCAGGCTCGGACTGGCTCGAAAAGGCCCACTCAGGAAGAGACCAGAGAGGGCCCACTGGGGGGGTCTGGGGGGCGCAGCCCCCCAGCAAAAGGGGGGTCCGGGGGGCGAAGCCCCCCGGGAAATTTTAAGACACGCCCCTTTTTTGAGGAAAAATCACTTAAAAAAGGTGCTTTTATTATTTCTTTGTTTTGCAAAAAAAAATACAATTTTTTCAGTTTTTTTCAGTAAAGAAGAAAGTTAAATAACAATTTTGCTTAAGTTAATATACGATGAAAGAGTAAAAAACAAACAAAAAATACATAAGAACGAAATATTATCTATTAATTTAGCGAATGTCATATATTTTACTTAAATTTACATAAAATTGTAACGTAATATTTTATTTTATTAATCAACATAAATTCAAATGTGTGCAACTTTTATTTTTGAAATAATTATATTGTAGTATCACATGCAAAACTTATAGCAAATATATTTTATGATACTTTGAAATGTGTTTGGATCCATGCAGCTTAATCTTTAAATATAAACCATAACTTTATTTATTTATTTTTAAATTATAGCCAGCATCAATAAGGAATTCGAATCTAAAAAAAAAAAAATAAATAAATAAATAAATAAATTATATTCTAAAAGAGAACATTGTCCCGAATTTTAGAAAATTAAAAAATTACGTTATATGTTTGATAACTTTAAATTGTCTGGGCATAGGAAAAAGCTGACTATCACTGTGAGGTCATTTTGCGTCCTTTTAAAAATTAATTAAAAATACTAAATGAACTAAAAATTTAAAAATTCACATATTTATCGATTTAGGACAATGTGTCCTCTTTTATATATAATGTTTTTACTTTTTATGAAAATTATACCCCTTAAAATTTCTTGGTATTCCTCTTTGTTCTGTAATAGGTAACAGTTTAATATTTTTTATTCCACTATAATCTCTCTCTCTCTCTCTCTCTCTCTCTCTCTCTCTCTCTCTCTCTCTCTCTCTCTTCTTTTCTTTTCTTTAAAAAATTTTTTTGCGACACGATTGTTAATATTTTTTAGTATATGAATTAAATATTTCAGTCAATTTTGCATAATTATACTTTGTAGTGACTCGTAGATAAAAAAAAAGAAGAAGAAGAAGAAGAAGAAGAAGAAGAAGAAGAAGAAGAAGAAGAAGAAGAAGAAGAAGAAGAAGAAGAAGAAGAAGAAGAAGAAGAAGAAGAAGAAGAAGAAGAAGAAGAAGAAGAAGAAGAAGAAGAAGAAGAAGAAGAAGAAGAAGAAGAAGAAGAAGAAGAAGAAGAAGAAGAAGAAGAAGAAGAAGAAGAAGAAGAAGAAGAAGAAGAAGAAGAAGAAGAAGAAGAAGAAGAAGAAGAAGAAGAAGAAGAAGAAGAAGAAGAAGAAGAAATCTTAAAGGCTGAATACTGGAAAATAAATTAACCTAGGTTTGTGAAGGTGTTGAGATAAGAGAATAGTTCATATATAGTTCTTGGGCAATGAAATAAGTAAATATAGTAAATAATAAATCGTAATTACACCATTCACGTATTATTGATGAGCGCTTTAATTTAAGATGTGAAACAAATAATAAGTATGTGTGTAATTTGATGGAATTTTTAATTTTAACTCTTTTCCTTTCAACTTTCTTCTTCTTCTTCTTCTTCTCCTTTTTTTTTTTTTTTTTTTTTTTTTTCTTTTTCATTTTTGTTTATTAGCGAGCAAAGGGCCCCCAGCCCAGGGGGGCCCGGTCAGGAATTCCTGACCAACTTAAATGACCAGTCCGACCCTGACTGTACTATTATATATATTACAATGATTATCCGCCTAATTTAGATTTTGTTTTAAATTTATTTTTGTATTTTTTCAATATTTTTTTAGCAAAAAATATCTTTATCGTTGCTACGATAAAAATGTTAATTTTTGTTTTATCTACAACGATAAGTTTTATAAAACTATTAACCGTTAAAGCATCGATAACCAAATATTATTATCATAAATACGCGACAATCGAACCCAAGACTGAATTTTTTTTCCCGTGTATTTGTTCACAGGTTGAAGTCCTAGCACATGCTGAACTCCCCGATGTCCCAGCCTCAGGTACTTCTCAGTTATTTTTGTTCCTAAATAACGAACTCAGTGATCCAATGTCAACATCAGTGACCGTCACTTACACTGCAGAGTCAGGACCCAAAACTTACAGCGTCACACTTTTCGTACCTGATGTGAGTAGAAATTTAAATAGGATGGACTCGAATGCTAAATACTGATTGCTTATGTTTACTCAAAATGCGGAAAAAGAAGTGCCGGAAGAGGAAACCACGTGACGGTAAAAATGGGAGGTACCTCTCAGGCCTAGCTTCACTGTCACGTGGTTTCCTCTTCCGGCACTTCCTTTTCCGTTTTTTAGAGTAAACATACTCACTGTTTTAGCGGATTTTTTTCATAATGAATTATTGCAAACTTTTAAAATTTATTTCACCACACGGTCGAAAAAAATAATAAACATTTGAAATAATTTTAATAATAATTTGTAAAATAATAATGTACGTGTTTCAAGTTGGCCCCCACACCCCAGCCTAAATCAATAAAACTTACCAAATATTTAGTATTTTGATAGTCCTAATTTTTCTGATAATTTTTAAAAAATATTGTACACGAAAATAGAGTTACTTGATACACGTTAATAATGTTTATACTGAACATTATATTATTTAAATTGTTGTAATAAAATATCAAATTTTTAGATTGTAATATTTTATACTATTATTTATAATTTTTTAAATAATTTTAAATTTTAAAGATTTTGTGATACAACGTGGTAAGCTTAGTCAAGTTAATATTGTTTGACAGTACAGTACAGTTTCAAAATTTCGATGCATTCGTATGACATGACCGTTCTGGTCCAGGCCCTGGTACAGCTGTGTGGATCAACTTGAGTTAATTTTGAGAGAAAAAGGCATTATAAAATATTGTTAATAAATTGTAATTCGTAAATTAATATTTAAGATTTAGTACATTATACAGTGAAATAATATATAATTATTAAATGGAACAGTCTTTTTAGGCATATAAAGTATACCAAAATGCAGTGAATGGCTACATTTTCTTGAGACTAGGTTTAAGAATTTTATTTATTCATTGTTTTAAAAGGAAGTTAAGCAGGAGGATTTTTTTCAACACATTATTTTGAGTGATAAAAAAAAAACATTAAAATGGTTCCTTTTTTATTACTCCCGTGGAGCAATTTAAATAATTTACGTTGAGCAACGGCCCTTTTAGAATTACGATACTATTAACAATATAAAAAAAAGCATACTAAAATGTACTTACTGCTATGTTCCCTAGAGTTCAGTTCAGTTGTGGTGGCCAAATGGTTACGGAGAACAACACTTATACACCGCTGAAGTAGAGTTCCGTAACTCAGATGGTGTGAGTAGTAAAATCGACAAAATTGCAATTCGTACTCTGAGAGTTGTGCAAGAGGAAGTCTTCCCTGGACAACCTGATAAAGGTAATTTTACATTTTAAAGTAATTATTATAATAAAGTCATAAGTAGCATGGTATGGTATGCAAGGGGGGGGGGGGGGAGGTCACAATTCCCCGTCACTTCTGATAACATTATTCTATATGGGCAAGGTCCATATAATAAAGAGGTTGAGCGCAGCACAAAACTCGCGCAGTTAATTTTATTTTGTGATGGATGTACTTGATTCTAAGCCAATACGATGCCGTTCACCAGCGTTCACCAGTTACGTCACTGATAAAGTTAATAAAAATACACCCGGTGATATGACGTCATTGGTGAATTCCTTTACGCTGCGCGACCTTGGCCAAAACTTTGCCCGGAGCATCTAACCTCTTATATATATATATGGACCTTGTTCTATGGGTAAAATACTCATACGCGTTTTACTCATTCTTACTATTGGTATTGGGTGTATGATGCGCATGACATTATACTAAATGCGCTTCAACACCATACTGGAGCAATGAATAATAATACTTAGCATGAAACAAACTTGTTTTTGGCTATTTTCTATGGAAAATTAGTATATTTTTTTTATTATCATTTTTTCCTTGCATACTTGAAATTAAACCTATTCACAGCATGAAAGCTCACAAAAATATTGCTACGTATTTTTAAATTAGCATAATGTATCATTTAACCATATATATAGGCCCGTGTTAATGCTCACATATGGAGTCGACTTTAAAGTGAATGCAACCATGCACTCTTCCCTCCTTGACCCACTGAGGATAAGCTGTATAATAATAAAACTTGAAAATATAAACGATGATCAATGTTATTTAGAAGTGAGAGAATATTTTATACCTTATCTTTATGTCAAAATGTTTAGAGAAAATAATCATTAATTTGTTTGACTAGAACATACTTGTTTAATTAAACTCTGCATACAAAGCTTTGCTTATAACACACAGGCATCATATTATGAAATGTTTACTATCGCTGCGCGCTATTTGTCAATCAGTCAACTGGAACGCAATATTACGATTACCCGGATTACCTATATAATTGCTCATAAATATACATACTAATACCTATTGAACAGGAAATGCTGCTATGAATACGTACAAATAAGTTTGGAGAAATATATTTTTATGTAGATTTACATTTTTCATAACATTACTGTCTTGATAAGAGATCATAATCTTTCTGAGGGAAAGGGGGGAGGGGGAAAAGATTTTAAAAAAATGTGTAAAAAAAGCATATTATATAATCCTTTTTTTTTTTTTTTTTTTTTTTTTTCACCCAAAAAGTTACATTACGTAATTACATTTTTAAAATTTAATTAGAAAATAGCCAAAGATCACTCATAGAGCGTTTAAGGATTCTAGTTTCCGTAAGAATAATTATCATGAATTTACAATAAAATCTACCCAATGATTTCTATTTCTATGTTTGATTTTATGAGAGTAAAACAAGGAATTTATGTAAGTGACTCAATACTTAAATTCCTTGCATCACAATCTTTAATTGAATTTACAAATTAATTATAAAGAAATTATATTAAAAATAAAAGTTCAAATATTTTATATTATTCTATATATTACTTAATTACGAAATATAAAAATTTTAAAATATATATAATATATATTTTTAAAATAATATTTGTTATCAAATAAATATCAATTATAATGCCAGTTTTTTGAATTCTGTTTCATCAAATTTAATAACTAAATACACATTTTCGTTTTTTATTATAAATGCCTTCCTTAATTACAAAGCAATTGATTAAAAAGACAAAATAAAAAGACAAAAAAAATAAATAAATAAATAAAATAAATAAATAAAACATTAAGTTTGATGTGCAATATATTTTACTGGGCTATAAAAAATTATAGGCATTATTTTTTTCTTCTTATTTTTAACAGCATTGGACCTTACGGATACTCCCATAGTTATAATTCCTATCATATTACGGGTCCTACAATTTTTATCGTCATATGTAATTCATTGGTTACCAATGATTTTTAATTTATACCAAAAATGGAATTGACTTTTATATTGCCTTCTAACTACATCCCTTAAAAAAAAATACAATATCATTACAAACTAAAAATAGTTGTGTGCTTAGAAAATAAAATCTCTATAAAACTCAATTTCTTTATACTTCACAGGCCTTAGCTTCTACTTTGAGGTGAACGATGTACCAATTTTCGCCAAAGGTTCAAACTGGATCCCAGCTCACGTGTTACCTGAACTTGGTTCTCGTCCACAGTTTGTTAACAATCTGATTGATGCTTCGGCCGAGGCAGGATTTAACATGTTGAGAGTGTGGGGTGGTGGTGTCTATGAGTCGGACTACTTCTATGAGGTAAGTAACCAATTAGAAATTAATTGAGTGTATGAATGAATGAATGAATGAATGAATGAATGAATGAATGAATGAATGAATGAATGAATGAATGAATGAATGAATGAATGAATGAATGAATGAATGAATGAATGAATGAATGAATGAATGAATGAATGAATGAATGAATGAATGAATGAATGAATGAATGAATGAATGAATGAATGAATGAATGAATGAATGAATGAATGAATGAATGAATGAATGAATGAATGAATGAATGAATGAATGAATGAATGAATGAATGAATGAATGAATGAATGAATGAATGAATGAATGAATGAATGAATGAATGAATGAATGAATGAATGAATGAATGAATGAATGAATGAATGAATGAATGAATGAATGAATGAATGAATAGGTTGTCTGTTTAAATATATTCAAAGTAAATATATACACACAAGATATACACTGAGATAGAAAAAGCTTGTATGTGTTCATTTAATGCAACTGAAGAAGACTCTGAAAGAGTTAACTATGCTTCCTCTACTACAGCAGAGTTATACTTTTTTAACTCTATTAAGGGGGGGGGGGGGGGGGGAAGCTCTGCTGAAATGTTATTAAAAATATTTCTTCCAAGAATGTAGAAAAAAAAAATCTATTTTGATATAGATATATTTTTATTATTTTTACTATTTATATTTACTGCAATATAGTTTTTACATTTTATTTTCAGCACCAAATTAAAGTGTTGCTAACATTTTTGATATGCATTTTTTCTATATTGATAAAAACTCGCGTCATTTTTTTTTTTAATCGGTGCAACATTTTTTTCTGTCCATCTTATTTTCAGAACCTAATTAAGTTTCATTAACATTATTTTATTTGTCTAGAAATGTGACGAGGAAGGTATTCTGATCTGGCAAGATTTCTTATTCGCATGCAGCATGTACCCAGTAGATCAACCTTATTTAGACTCCGTAGTTGAGGAAATTAGATATAACATCAGAAGACTTCAACATCACCCAAGTATCGCACTCTGGGCGGGAAATAACGAGAATGAAGCTGCGCTCAATGACAACTGGTAAAAGTTAATTTCACATATTTATTGAAATAATTGAAAATTATAAAATTAATTTCATAAATATACTCCAATTTAAAAAAAAAAAAAATCTTAAAGACGTAGAACACATTGAACAAAAAACTTGCCTAATATCCTTACATACCCAAATATCAACATTATTTTGACCGGAGTCATTGATTTCTAATTTATTTTCCATTAACAAAATGTCAGTTGCGGGTTTACTACGTCACAGCTCGCCTGGCCCACGCGCGCGGAAACAGGCGAGCTGTGACGTATTAAACCCGCAAGTGACATTTTGTAAATGGAAAATAAATTAGAAATCAATGACTCCGGCCAAAATAATGTTGGTATTTGGGTATGTAAGAATATTAGGCAAGTTTTTTGTTCAAGGTGTTCTACGCCTTTAAAACACGTGGCGTAGTGTAAAATAGTAGTCCTCCTTTAAAAATTACGTCCTTATAACTCGTGTAGTATTTTCTCAAAAAAATAAACAAGGAAGAATAAAAGGGGGGAACATAGAAAAATGAATAATTATGTAGTTTCACAAATCCTCAACGCACTATATTACGTACTTGCAGCTCTCTGGCTAAAAGTTCCCGAACGATTTGCATAGGCAACCCGCAACTACACTCTGTTCTCTTTGTGAGAAAACGCAGCGGCCTCCGCTACCCCGTTCGGGAACTTTTGGTCAGAGCTTTACACTGTATGGAAAATTATTACTTTAATTAATTTCCTTTACTTGTGACATCTATGACGACATACAGCGTAATTTAGCCAATTCCTCCCACAAATTTACTCTCATTTTTCTTAATTAACGATAAAAAAATGCACAGAGATAAAACGAAATTAATTGAGGGATTAACATTAAGATGTTCCTTTTTTTTTTTTTTTTTTTTTTTTTTTTTGCCGAGCACCGCTAACTTTATTTTTGTTCTTAAAAAATTATATTTGTTTATTCTAATGTTCATGTTCAAATGTTTCATGTTTCAAAGTTTTTTTTTCTAAAGGTATGGAACTCAGTCTAATTTCTCCGCCTACAAAGAGCAATACATTAAATTATACGTAGATACAATCAAACCTGTAGTTCTACAAGAAGACCCTACAAGATCGTATTTAGTTTCCAGTCCTAGTAATGGTATCAAATCTGAAGAAGATGGATATATTTCAACTGAGCCTTATAGCGCTTTATATGGAGATAGTAAGTCAAAAAATATTTACATAATAAACTTTTTCTTTTCAGGGCTCTCACATTAACTCATTTTAAAAAGATATAATTATGACGATTAAAAAAAAAAAAAAATAAAAAAAACAGTTTAAAACTTTTTTTTTTTAATAATAATAATAAACATTATTTTGCTCTAAATTTTATAATTTGTGATATTAATTTTTGCGGGTATGGATATTGTTTTTGTTTATGTAAAAACAAAATACGTCCAGTACAGCACAGTACTTTAAAACATCAAATTTGAACTTTTTGCCAATAAAAATCAATGAAGTATCCTGCAATGTATGCAACTTTTTGGGCATATCTGTAATGCGGGTTGCATCATATAAAATTACTTTTTTGGATTTATTTTGTAAATAAGATAACTGATTATAATTACGCATAACAAGTTAGCTTTTAAAGCACAAAACGTGACATTGACCTACGACCCTCTCTTTCAGTTCACTACTATAACTACCTCTCCGATGGTTGGGATGCAAATATCTACCCTAGAACTCGATTCGCCTCAGAATTTGGTTTCCAATCTTTCCCTTCAATGGCTTCAATCAAAGCAGTTGCTGGGTCAGGTGACCTTGACCTTGGACTGGAGAGTGAGATGATGTTCCAAAGACAACATCATCCCATGGGTAACATTGAATTGACTCGTCAGGTCAACTCAAGGTTAATGCCACCTGGAAATCATACCTTTAATACCGAAGCAAAGTTTGCAAAGATGGTGCCTTTAACGCAGGTAAAATTAACTAATTGTTATTTAAATTTCAACTAACAAAAAAAAAAAAAAAAAAAAAAAAACATTAATAAGTTCTTGTTTTTGTTTATATTGTGTATTAATATCGAAGTGCTCAATTTTTAGTTATTATTATTTTCATTTTTTCCCCAAAATTTTTGTGAGTATTGGAAGTATTAAATATATCAATTGTTTAAAATTACGAAGAGAGGCAATAGGAAATTGCTTAACCCCTACCAATGTTTATAAAGTACTAGAATTCATCATAGTCCATAAGTATAGTGAATAGGATGTGAAAAATATACATTTTTAAAATTACTTAATTAAAAAAAAAAAAAAAAAAAAAAATCAATAATTAATAAGAAAAAAGTTCTATCATGCAGAACTGTCAAATATAAATTTTTTTTAAGTCTTAGAACTTAGAACCTAATTATTCCTAATTGTTCTCAAAAGCAAAAGGAATAAGTTTCTTTTTTTGTTTTTTTATTGAAGACTGATATTTTGTATTGCATTATACCATGGCACTATATTCACTCATAAATGTTAATATACAAACTATCACGTACGTCATGTAATTAAACGCGATTTTGTATCTGCAATTCAATAATAATAATAACATAATTAAAATTACTTACTAGTTTTTCGAGAAAAAATAACAATATTTGAATTATATGCAGATGCGAACGAGAAATTTTACTTTATGACCTTTACGTTTTATTCATGTGTAGATCTACCAAGCAATGTCCACAAAGACAGAAGCAGAATGTCACCGACGTTGGCGTGGAATGAAAGATAGTGCGACAGGAGAAGGTTTTACTATGGGATCTTTGTACTGGCAACTGAATGATATTTGGCAAGGACCTACTTGGGCTGGCATTGGTTAGTAAAGTTAAGAGTCCTAGAAAGGAACTAAGGCTCTAAGTTATAAGTAACCTATATCACAAATATCAATTTGTCAATATTTCTAAATATTTAATTTGCTTTCTACATAAATGTTGAAATAAAAAAAATTATGTATGTTGTATCAAATTGGTGCATTACTTTAGTTACGAATCCTCTAACTCATTTAAGATGTACACTTTTAAGTTAATTTGAGTAGCTAAAATAATGCATTTCAGCAAATTATTAACAATAGCTATTTTAACTCAAAATAGCTTGACAAAACTTAAAACAACTAAAAACAACTTAAATTAGCTATTTTGAATAACTTGCTTAAATACATTTTTTTAGCTACTCGTAATAACTTAAAAGTGATTATCTTAAAGCCATAGACCACATAAAACAACATGTGCTTTTTAATGAATAAACACAAAATGGGATCTTCAAAACTGATGATAATTTTTACCAGAATGTAAATGTAACTCCACGAGAGAGCGTGAAAAAACTGTAAAGTATGCAATTTGCGTGAAAAGTCATGTTTATGACGTCAGAAAGATGCCAAAATTAGTATGAAAATGTGATGCGGGTTGCATAAATCGCATTTTCTGATCACTGCTACGGGGTTACTGTTGGGTTTTTGAGACAAACTAATGTTATTTATGTAAATCCCATCAAGTGTTTTGTGATATAAATGCTTATGTTTTTCTCTGGTCTATTCCTTTAAGTAAGTTAGTATTCGTAACTAAAGTAATGCACCATTTTTTTAGAGTGAGGGTAAAAATTTACTTTAAAAGACAATTTTGTTAGCATATTAAAGTACTAAAAAATGTGTCTAGGGTCTAGAATACTTCATATTTCAAAGTAATTTTCTAGTCTCACACAATATTAAAAGATTTGAAAGTTCAATAATATAGCAAAAAAAAAAAAAAAAAAAAAAAAAAAACTTTAAAATAGTGTTTTTAATATCGTTACACTTAATTTAATTAATTATTATTTAGAATTGTGATAGCAAATATTCTGTCAATACAATCACCCATCACTGATATGTATAATATTATAATATATAATATGTATATTATTTCTATGGAAAAGTAGTACCTTTTGTAACAGTTTGAACAATCAAATTTACAATCATTTATTTTAATAATCATTATTATTTAAATAGATTTTATTTTTAAAATCTATAAAAATAAATAAATAATCATTAGTTAATTAATAATCATCAAACAATCTTTTTTTTTTAAATTTTAATAATAGTTAAAATATTAAGTTATTATTCAATATTATAGTTAATATTTTGGTTTTACGTTAAGTTATAATAAAATGTTAGCATGTATTTTACGGATAAAAATTAAAAATATATATAAAAAAATTTAATCAAATAAATAATAAATAAATAAAATTAACGTAATAAAACTAACGTCTGTTTATATTTTACAGAACACTCTGGCAAATGGAAAATGCTTCACTACTACGCTGTCAAATTCTACGACAAATTACTTCTGTCTCCTTACGTTACTCCCAACGGAGAAATCAGAATTGTGGCCGCTAATGACTTTTTACAGACGAGATCAGGAGTGATGGAGATTCTTGTACATTCTTGGGATCAGTTGGGAACACCTATTTTTAAGACGACTTTTATCATTGATATCGTGAGTTTTTATCTTTCTTTTTTCCCGTACCTACAATTATTTTTTTTTTGTAAAAATACAAAAAATGTAAGAAATTTTTAAGATAAAGGGAAATTATATTTTTGAAATCAAAAGTGCCATTGGGTACTTGCAAAGCATCCTCGAGAAAACTTTATTATGCCTTATTAGTTCTTGCAAATACTTTTAATGATTTTTGAGACGTTTGGCTGTATATTGTTTATTTTATAGCTGCGTTATTTACATTGATAAATAACACATTTTTTTTATCAAAGCCACAGTACTTGTGGTCCTTTTGACTGGTATTAAAATATTAATTTGTCAGAGATATTACATGAGTTATTACATTTTGTAATACAATTAACACGTCTATAAGTATCATGTATAATATAGAAATTAATAATATATGAGAACTGCATATAATATATATATTTTGTAATTAGAGCTATATGCATTAAAAAGATAACTATAATAATTTAAATTTGAACAAAATTTTGGTATTTTTTCTCTCTTTTTCTTTCCTATTTATTTTTGATATCAAGAGAGAATTTTTGTGAAAGCCCTGTAAAAAGTTCATCGATTCTATATCTTTATTGGGATAGCTCATAAAAGGAAAAATTTGCCTAATACCTATATGGTAACCATATATAAAACCTTAATAATTTTTCAAAATTATGATTCTAGCCCGCAGCAGATGCGGTGGAAGTGTTCCGCTATGACCTTGACTTGTACTTGACGGAGGCAGGTTGTGGTAACGCAGTAGGTCACGAGGGTAAGGCCTCAGTGGACACGTGCTTCATCGTACTTAGACTTGTGGATGAACAAACATCGCAGACTGAACTTGCACCAAGCAATTTCTACTTACCAGCTCCATTTGCATCTGTGGTGGGAATCACCAAACCTAATCTGTCGGTATGTCCCAACTTTTTTTTTTTCATATTTTTTACAGTTGATTTTTTTTTTAAATAACAGCTTAATTTAAACATGTTAAATTATGCCCTAGTATTCCTCATTTTAATTTTTCTGGAATCGGTGCAGTAGTTCCCCCCCCCCCCCTAAAAAAAAGGAGTTTCTCACCAGGTCCCTTGCCGTTTTCTAGTGCGCCCCTGATTGGTGTTACGTCACCGCACCGATATCAAGCATTAAATATTTAAAAATATTCATTTTAGGGACGTGATAATGTAGTTGCGATCAAATGGTCAAAAAACGATTGCAAAAATGATCGATCAAAATCATTGCTAAAAATGTTTATGCTGTACTTGTACACCATGATTTTATTTTTAATCTTCATGCTATACCATTATCGTTTATCGTATCTATTTAATGTAGCATAGAATATTTTTCTATATATAAATACATATTATATTGCTTCAAATAATAATAATAATAAATTAAAAGGAGATAGATGATTTTAAAAAAAGGTTACGAAATAAGTGTTATCTATAGACCCCTTTCACGTCCTTGCGCTTTGTCGCCATGTTTGTGGTGCCTAATGTATTGTCCAGCATAGGGGAAACATCATTTCTTCTAATTAAGAGTTTATTTCAACTAAACTAAATTTTCTCATATTTTTCAAGCTTATTAGAAGCTAGAAAATAAGGCTTTGATTGAGATTTGAAGCTTTTTTGGCTATTAAAAAAATAAAAATGACGTTTTTCCTATGCTGGCCTATGTATTCATAACCAGCAAAATAGTGTCTCTTAAATATGAGTGCAACCGGTCTATAGCTACTTTATTCCATCCCAATTCATTAGCTTGCAAAGCTGCATTAGTATAATTACTTACTAATAATTAGTGTGAAACCCATTGTTATATGTGCATATTTATATTTGCTTGCCCGTACGTGATTTAATTTTTCTTTCATGTATAATTTCCACAGACTCCCAGTATTACATTAGGAAGTTTATCGAACCACCCCTCACGATATCTGACTGCAATTGACGTAGTAGTTCAAACTGATGCTGTAGCTCCATTTGTATGGCTAGACGCTGGAGATTTGACAGGACGTTGGACTGATAATGGATTTATTATGACTGAAGCTACGAGAACTGTAACTTTCCTTGCTTTAGAAGAAATAACTCCAGCACAACTTCAAGCTAGTATTACTGTGACGTCTTTATTAGACCACTGGGAGTAGTTTAATATGATATGAAAATAAAGTATTATTGAATGTATTAAAGAAAATTTTAAATAAAGAATTAATATCATGAGATATCAGATACTTTTTAATGAAATAACGCTTAAACCTAATAATTGCAGTAACAACAGAATTCATATTTATGTTCTCGCACCCGTGCCGTTTGTTTTAAGGTACTATAATTTATAGGGTACCCTATACGTATACAAGTTTTTTGTTTTATTATTATTAAGTCTCCTGCCTGTACCTAAATATAAAATATAAAAAATTGCAATTAAACAAAAAAATACTCGTTAAAACAGAGTAGAAAATGACCCACCCCCTGTGCTTATATATTTTTTTTAGTTAAAAACTAATCAGTAAGAAACTTTTTTTTAAAAATTTATTATCATTCGTAATGTACTATATCATTTTTTTTTATTTATTTATTTATTTATTTATTTATTTATTTATTTATTTATTTATTTATTTATTTATTTATTTATTTATTTATTTATTATTTATAATTTTTTGTAATAATATCAGATCTCGTTACATTTTGTTTCTTCAAAGGACTCTTTATTTCTTGATTCCGCAATTTTAAAGGATACGGGAAGCTTACGTGAGCACTGAGCAGTTTTGTTAAAAATAAATGTATAAAACTATAAAAAAGTAAATTTTGAAAAAAAAAATAATAATAATAAAAAAAATACTTTGCTTATTGAAAAAAATGACTGCGACATATTTTGCACTCAACATGATGCAATTTTTGTTATTTTATTGACAAAGTATATGAACATTTACAATCAAACAATCTTAACTACTATATATAGATGTATAGTGATACTGTTATGATAATAAAACATGCATGTATTGTATATCGAAATTATTATACTATATCGATGATATATTAATCAAATCGGTACTAAACGTTGATTTTTTTTAAATTTTTTTTTTTAGTATTATTATTTTTTGCTCCGTAACAGATATCTTGATTTCAAATGTCCTCAATATATCGGATAATCAGGGACTTTTAAAAATATTATAATAAAATAGAAGCCTTTCAATGCTATAAAGAATAGGAAATTTGCTGTTCATCCTACCCTTTTCCCTCGAAACCTCTATAACTTTCAACTGTACATTTAAATAAGATCTAAAAAAATCCTCAGAATTTATTCTATACAAATATAGATATTATAAAGACCTTTTTATTAAGAAAATTTGCTAATTAAAATCCATAAAACAGATTATAAATATATAATATGCAACCTGTTGAACATTTCTATTGTGCGGGTTTCTTCATCACTTCATCTAGGGGCTTCAAATGCGATTCCCTCTATTTTTTATATTAAATACTTTTCTACAATTAATAGATAATTATTAACATTTTCAGAACCCCTGAGTCCTGACCATCAGATAAAGGGAAAATAATGGATAGTGTACGTATAAAAGTTTTATTTGTATTGTATTGTAAAAAAAAGGACAAAATCATTAGAGAGAATTGATCGCAGTCGAAGAATTGTTAAACGCTGATATTGATACAGTATTCATAACACCATTCTCCCCTAGCACCCCCTTATTTACCTCAGAACATGTTCAAAATGATAGGGTACCTTATTTAAACCAAAATGCTCCAAAGAATGTCACGAAAAGAATGGTTAAAATATTTTCACCGCATTTCCATAGAAAAAAATGTATGGAAAAATGAGATTTTTTTTTTCCTTTTCCTTTTACGTTTTTACACGGTGCAAGAAAACGACCAAATAGATTTCATTTCTAAAATAAAAATAATAATAAATATAGAAATAAATCAATTAGAATTGAAAAAACCAAAAAACAAACTACAATTTGGTACATAGAAAGTTTCTACCATTTCAAGTTTTCACATTTTAACTGACGTTAAAAACAAGCCTATTTTATAAACACCGTATAATAAAGTAAAAGGTAAATATTTTCGTACATTAGGATAAACTTTCAAGTTTTTAGATTTTTTTTTATAATTTAATTTGTAGTTTATACTTTTTATGCATTTTGATCTTTAGTTTATGAATTAACAAAATTTAAGTTTTTAATTAAAAAAAAATTTAAACTAATTTTACAAAATAAAAAAGTAAAAATATAATAATTAATATATAAATATATATAATAATATATAATATAAATTTATAATATAAAAATTAATATATATTAATAATATATTCAAACTTTAACGAGACGCATGTAGTGTCGTGACTAAAAACAATGTTGTAAGGTTACTGTAAGCTATACCAATGTCTAGTAAAATAAAATAAATTAAAAAAGTATCAAATATGAAAGTAATAACAATGTAAGGTGTAACCGAAAAATAATAACGCTATAATTATAAAATGCAAGTTTCAAATATTAATAAAATTTTAAAACTATTATACACATAATAATATTAACATATATGTAAATCATTAATTACATATATAGTACATAAGGATGATTATTTATTTATATTTATTTACTATGTTAAAAGTTTGCAGAAAACAATTTAATTTCCTGTAATAATAGTTTAATTTTAAATATCATTGAACGTTTTACTTCAAATTTATCTAACTTACCTTTCTGTAGGAATAATAAATCAAAATGATGACTTTGCCAGGAGATTCAAATAATGAAAGATCATGCCTGAAAAAAAATTTAACTACAATATTTTTTTTTTTAAGTTTAAAATGTGGTTTAATGACATATTTGCTACCATAGACATAAGTTTGCTTCATCTAATAAGTTTATATTTACATCAATAAAATGAAGAATTTCCAAAACTTCCACATATGGATTAAATAGCTTTTATTTTTTATTAATAGTTTATTTTTTTAGTTTTTTAATATAATATGCGATGAATTTAAAAAAAAAAAAAGTTTTGTGCGAAATTTGCAAATAATTCAATTAACTTTTTAAGGAAGGAAAGAAACATGAAAATCAATATGAAATGTGTATAATATATATTATAAATTTTTATTTTCTTACCTTTCAATTGGATCTGGAAGTTCATTCATCCTTAATATCAACACCGCAGCCCGCAGCATTATTGCTCCTGTAAATATGTGAAAAAGTACAATCGTAGTAGGGGAGTTTCAAGTTAATTTCAGTAATGAGAGGAATAAAGGTGAATTTTCTTAACCCCCACTTTTTATGACATTTTTGAAAAGAGCTTTAAATAATTTTGAGGCGGTGTTTTTTCTTAAAACGATTGGAGCATTGGAAGTATTTTTAATTAATTTTTGAAAATCATCCTAAAAAGACTCTGACGTCATCAATCGGGCATTTATTTCGGAAAGTATTGACCGTATAAGGTTCAGTAGCCAGTTTTTTGAAATCCTGAGAACGAGCTGATTTCATTAAACTGGTTGCTGAACCTCGAATGATTAGTATTTGCCGAGAAAAAAGTGGAATGATGACGTCAGAGTCTTTTTAGGTCGATTTTCAAAAATTAATTAAAAATACTTCGCATGCTCCAATCGTCCTAAGAAAAAATAACGCCTCAAAATTTTTTAAAGCTCTTTCCAAAAATATCATAAACTCAACAAAAAAATTTCAATTCACCTTCCTCTATTTATTTAATTGTCTACAACAATTCTTATGAAGGATTACAATTTATTTCAGTCTATAGTTTTATTCCTAATATTTTTGGAAGTATTATTATTTAGTTATTTATATTAGTTAGTTTATTATTTACAATTATTAAAATCCACCCCCCCCCCCAAATTAATAAATAATAATTAATTAATTTACTCTGATAGTTCTTAAGTTTATTTTTTCTCTTTAAAACAAACTAATATTAAGTTAAGTGATTTCTTACCTTTATTTACTAAACTAACTACTCTCTCTCTCTCGATCAATTTTCAACAATTTTTAACAGAAAAATGTTATTGTAGCCCTACGAGAGAGCGTGAAAAAACTGTAAAGTATAGGCCATTTGCGTGTAAATTCATGTTTATGACGTCAGAAACATGCAAAAATTAGTATAAGATGTTGTGCGTGTTGCATAAATTGAATTTTCTGATCACTGCTACGGGGCTACTGTTGGGTCTTCAGACAAACTAATGTTACTTATGTAAATCCCAATAAGTGTTTTAATTGTGATATAAATCCTTATGTTTTTCTCCGGTCTACGGTCTATTCCTTTAACTATTTAAACAGTATATTATATCATTATCAATTATCAGATTATTTGTACGTATAAAATCGGTACGCTTTCAAGATGCCAAAAAAATATATAAATAAAAAAATTAATATATAATAATAATATATAATTATATATTGTATTTATATATATAATAAAATTGTTTTATGTATATATGAATAATTTGTAAGTTGAATTAAAATATAGTATAAAACTATTGCTACATTAATGTAAAAAATAAAAAAAATGAAAAAAAATTGAATTTGTTATGTTCATTTTTATTTTTGCTTTATCTTGTTTATATTGTTACTTTTATTGTCTTGAATATTGGTGAATTATTCTTAAAAAAAATATATATATATATATTAAAGCCCCAGTAAACTGAAGAAAAAAAAGTTGAGTTTTCTTTATAATATGTTAGGGTAGGTTGACCCAAGTTGAGTGATGGTCATTTGACTTGCGTGTGGTCCTCCGTGTTGCATATATCCCGCGTAAAGACAATCTTGTGTGGCGTCACCCAAGACAAACAAGCTGCCGCGATATAGCAGTTTTGTAGAAAATAGAGGTTTGCAAGAATCGCTGTCAACTTGTATGTGTTCAATGTAGCAGAAACAAAATTTGCATTCAGTGCTAGATGAATCTGGAAATCGATTTTAGATATCTAATGTGGATCGCTAGTTTTATCGGGTGCAAACACAAATAAATCGGTTGCAAATTCCATTATGTATAGTTTTGTAGTATGTATAATTATTTAAATTTCTCAAATAGCCAGGTTGAAGTGGATATATATATATATATATATATATCAGTGTTGTAGTCCTAAAAAAATGCCAGGTGGGACGCTCTAATATGGGACCAGAATATAATCCGGGGGGCAAGGGGGGCAGAGCCCCCCTTTAGCCCGCCGCAGGCGCGAAAAATTTTAATGCCACGCCCATTTTTTAGAAAAATAATACAAAAATTACGTATAAGATAGTTAAAATTTATTCTGACCAAAATTTTATTGATAACGCATCAAAATTGACACGAAAGCTACGATTTAATTTATTTTCAACACAAAGATTCATTTTTACTATTATTATTTGATTTTATTACTGCCCACTCGATGATGTTGGGGGGCTATTGCGCGTGCAACGGGCTCATACTGATGCCAAGATGCACGCACCCTGTCACTACCCAAAATGTCGTGACTATTTTGCTAAGTTGTGGTTATTTAATTTAGGCTTTTGGCCCTGACGGCCTCCATCGGGTTGACGTCCACTCCTGGACGCGGGTGGATCACTTTTCCGCGAGCTCATCGAAGCCGGATGCCCATAGTTACCGAGGCACTCAAGGGCGGGGTGGTTCTTGGCCTACCAAGCCCATTACATGCCTCGGCCGCCTCGTGTCCGAAAACGAGAGCTATAGGCTAAGGGGCTTCAGAGGACAAGACCCACCCCACACCTAGGTTCTCTCCTGAGTGGTGACGGACGCTACCGTACGATTCGGGGCTGGATGCCCATGCAATAATTATTATTATTATTATTAGATACGTGAATTATGTTTTTGGGCACTGAATATTCATATACACTGAGGATTGAGGTTATGTTAATATTGAATCTATATGAAAAATGTAGTTCAGAACGTAATATGTTTCTTTTTCCAATGAAAAAAAAAATGTATAAATTATGAAATATATTATAGCTTTTCAAGATTTAAACGCAGCAATATTTTTTTATTGTGCATTGAATACTGCTTCGTATATACTGTAAATGCCTATAAGAAAATTCCCAGAATCTAAGAACATCGCCAGTTAAGCTCCTATATGCCGCCAATGGTGACTCACGTTACTTTGTGAGCGCCTATTCTGATCGTTTATTTTTTACCTTGACTCAGGTGTCATGCACCAATATTATGTTTATCTCACATAAATATAATACTGAAGTTATCCAAAACTTGGAGGAATGTACAATTACTTCTTTAGTTTTTTGTTACTTAGCTGTATTTCTTTATGTAATTGCAATTAAAACAATGGCCTGCTTTGATCAGAACAGGTTACCATCCGCGTATATTTTTATAACCTTGAATACGCGAGACACGGTCAAGGCAATCTTAACTCAGAGCAATGTGGCAACCGAGCGTCTAGGACGCTTGGCAACACTGCTCTAGTTGTCGTCTCCGCTTGCCCATGACCTTGACACGTGTCCTCCAATTTCCAAGGTTACAGAATATTTTCGACTTCTGAAAAACACACTATTTTTATGTTAATAATATTTCTTATTATTCTAAGGGTAGGGTAATCAGATCATTCCAACAATGAGATATTTAATTAGACATAAAAGATTATTATTTTTATTTAATTATTATGAGGTAGACATGGTTAAATACATTTTTCATCTTATTATCCAAAGGCACTTTACTTATTACTGGTATTTTAATAATTGTTTATTTTATTAATTAGATTTAACACTCAATTCACTTAATTTTAAGGCTCTCCTGCCCTATTACTTCCTAAACACGAGGGGGTGAGATAATAATGGCGGTATGCATCAGCCAGTAATCTTACAATGCTCCCTCACCACCTCGGCACGTCTATACTTATCAATTTCCCCGAATGTCCAGTTATCACGGCAAGGTTCATCAACATCAGGGCGTTACGAGCTTGTATTGTTCTTTAAACCCGGAGCGCTTATACGTACATTTGCTCCTGCAAATGTTTTTCCAATTGAGATGGGCTGCGTGTGCCGGCAGGCAGAGCAAGCGACTGGTCTCGGCTATGGCGCATTCACGACTAACTTTGCTCGCACTCGGCCTCCCATGCTTTGATTTGATTGGCTCCGCTCTACCCCCCGCGCCAGCGCCACTGCCATGCCGACACTCGGCTTCCCGACAAACTCCTGACGCCTTGATGTTGAACTTGCCTACTAATATTACTAAAATAACCCCCAAAATCTTACATATTACTTCTGAGACAATATTTTGTCACATACCCTTCCCTTAGAAAGCAAAACAAAAAAAAATAGGAAAAAAAAAAAAAAAAATTAAAATAGTTCCCTCTTATGATAACATGATTACACATAATGCAACTATAAGTACCTGATAATGAATGTGAAGCTATACCAGTATAAAAGATCAATTTAACATACAAGCAAAATTAAAATATAAAATACAATTATACATGATTTTAAACATACACACCAAATATAACAAAATCCCCATCAGTACCAAAAGATATTGAAAAAAGGGAGTTTGCAAAAGTTTTTTTTTTTTTTTTTTTTTTTTTTTTTTTTTTTTTCCTTTTGCAAACCTGCCTTATTCCTATCCTCTAATACATCACGAAATCATTATATTTAGTCGGTATTTTGCGCGGTCTTCCATGAGAAGTTTGAGGTAACTCAGTCTGCTGTTGCTGATTAGTTTGTTCTTCTGTTTCTCCTTCATCCTCTGAGCTTGCTGATTCATTGGACCCCGCCTCATTTTCTTGCTGGTTAGTATTTCTAGCCCACTGTGGCTGGAAGAAGTACGGCTTCAGTTGATCTGCATTCCTTACACCCATCGGTGTACCCATCCTGTCCCTAAGCTCAAAGGTGTTCTCTTGAATTTGACGCGAAATTACAAAGGGACCCTCATATGAAGGTAATAATGACGCGACAATTCCTTTGTCGGCGGAGCTTATACGGACAATCTTCCGTAGTACCTCATCACCCACCTCAAAGGTCATTTCCCTACGGCCTTTATTGTACTGTTGCCTCTGTGCCTGATGTGCTTTAGCAATATTCTCATTAGCTCTGTTGCATATTTGCTCATGCTCCTGGAACATGGCTTGTAATTGCTCCACTCGCACTTCAATTTCTGTTTTACGCGAACCATCTGCCTTAAACAGTGGATCGAGTTCCCGAGTAACGTCAAACGGACTATTTAACTCTTGGCCAAATGTTAACTTGGCTGGCGAGAAACCGGTGGTTTCGTTAACTGCTGTTCGTAAGGCAAAAGCTGCTACTTGTAGATGTTGATCCCACTCCTCGTGTTTGTTAATCATGGACTTAATCACTAGCTTAATATTCTTAATGGTCCGCTCCGCGGGATTTCCTTTTGGTCGGTATGGAGCAATGGTTTTGTGTGTAATTCCCATCACCTTACACGCTCGCTGCCATACAACGCTGATGAATTGTGATCCATTGTCTGAGCGCACTTTTTCCATGACTCCAAATCTACAGCAATACTCGACCAGTTTGTCTGCGCATTTTGCGGCCGTGGCGCTTTTCAACGGGTACACCTCAAAGTACTTGGTGAAATCATCGACCAGTACCAACACAAACTGATTTCCTCTAGCAGTCTTGATGAGGGGACCAATCAGGTCGACAGACACGCATTGGTTCCTACGTCGTGCTATTGTAGAGTGCATAAACCCTTGAGGGGGTGAGTTGGACGCCTTAACTTGTTGACATACGTGACAACCTCTGATGAACTCTTTCACGTCTTTCTCCATGTTTTTCCACGAATACTGCCGTTTCAGTTTGTCGTATGTCTTCTTATGACCCAGATGTCCTGCCATCCTATGGTCGTGCATAGCTTGCAATGCTAGTTTT
This sequence comes from Ecdyonurus torrentis, assembly GCA_949318235.1. Classification (NCBI taxonomy): domain Eukaryota; kingdom Metazoa; phylum Arthropoda; class Insecta; order Ephemeroptera; family Heptageniidae; genus Ecdyonurus; species Ecdyonurus torrentis. The sequence goes on from OX439133.1 coordinate 15,757,186, forward strand.
CTCATATGTTGGGGAACAACTATTAGCTCTACGTCCTCTTCCCATGCAACTTTTATTACTCCTCTTCGATCTACGAAATATTGTTTCCTCCCTCGAATTTGATTATGTCTTGGTAAGGAATCCACAGCTTGCAACAACTGGAAGTCTCGCTGTTGGTGGTCCCTCCATTGGTACCACTTTGTCGGCCATGTCAGGTCCTCCACGGGATGCAAGGCCATGGCATACTCCATTTGTCTGATGGATCTCACAGTCGGCTCTTGTGGTAATCGCACTCCCAGTACGCGATGGTCATTTATGCTACAGCGATAGCACTCATGATTTGACCTCGGTTCCAGTTGTGGGTCAAACTTAACCGTCACGTGCACCGGAAATACTGCAGCTGCACTAATCTCGTCTTCCATAGGGAACAATGCACACAGGTGTGGTGCGGACGAACCCCTGTCCTCTGCTGTCGGTTGCTCTTGTGCGTCCTCGAACTTCAAGCGATGAATGAACGGTGGATCCTTGATTGGAAACAGCTCATCTCGTGGTGAGCTATCCTCGTCGCTGGAGCTCTCTGCATCCACTGGTGCTCGTGATAAAGCATCCGCGACACACATCTTGGACCCTGGCCGATGTTTCACTGTCGCATTGAGCCCCATTAACCTCATTGCCCACCTCTTAACACGTCCTGTTGGGTCGCTCATGGTAAGCATACTTTGCAGCGCTGAGTGATCTGTGTAGATTGTGAATTCTGAGTCGCCAGTGTAGCTCTTAAATTTCTCACAGCAATATACTACTGCCAGGCACTCCAACTCAGTCACGCAGTAGTTCTTCTCTGCTGGACGAAGTGTTCTACTTGCAAATGCCAATGGCCTCAGTCCCTCTTCGTGTTGTTGCATAATGACGCCACCCAAGCCCTCATATGACGCATCCGTATGAATAACAAATGGCTTCTCGAAGTCAGGTAAGGTTAAATTGGTCGTCTCGCACAGCGCTGCTTTCAACATCTTAAATGATTGTTCTTGGTCCGGGCCCCAATCCCATTTCTTTCCCTTTTTCAACAACTCGGTGATCCCCTTTGCCATTCCTGCAAAATTACTGATGTAACACCTAAAGAAATTCATCAGCCCAAGAAAGCGTTGTACGTCCTTGACCTTTCTTAACGCTGGGTAGTTGCGGATGGACTTCACTTTATCAGGATCAGGGTACATACGTCCCCCCTCCACAACATTTCCCAACAACTTGATGGAAGTCGTCGCAATCTTCACTTTGTCTGGGTTAATGGTGAACCCTACTCTATATAACTTGCCGAGCACTGTGCTCAACGCGTCATAGTGTGACAGGACGTCTCTCGAAAATGTGACCACATCATCAATATACGTTTGGCAAAAGAGGTAATCTTCACCGAGGACGCGGTCCATGCAGTGCTGAAATGTGAAGGGAGCTCCCTTCAACCCAAAGCACATTCTGTTGTACTGTACACGCTTTGTATTTGGTAAGACGAGTGCGGTGAAGTGACGATGTTCTTTCTTGATCGCGATTTGATTAAATCCTGCTTTTAAATCGAGTGACGAGAATATTTTAGCGGTACCAATATGACGGAAAATATCAGCTATCCGTGGAATAGTGTGGGGCGTGGCTTCCGTCACAGTATTGACAAAACGAAAATCCCCACATACTCTGTACTCCACGTCATCCTCGTCCTTTGTATGCCCGTCCTTGTTCATATCTGACGAGCTTAATTCTTCTTCGCTGGGAAGTTGAAAAATATCCTCAGCAGGGAGTTTTTTCTTTGCCACCATCACGGGACACGAAACAAAAGGTCCTCTCTCTTCACAGTCACTCATAATACCCAATTTAATTTGTTTATTCACATAATCATACAAGCAGTTCGTTTTCTGAGGTGTCATCGGACGAGATCTGAACAAGCGAGATGTAGCCTCACATCCTGGTTTTATTCTGATCTCGTGCTGCACGATGGTCACCAGCCCCGGTTCGTGTGAAAACAAACCTAGATCATAATATCTCTGAATGAGGTCGATGAACTTTTGCTTGATGGGTGTAGATGCTTCAATATCCTTACACGCATGTTTCGCATACGCAATAGCTTCAACTGAACTACAACAATGGACCGGTAACGCCGCAAATGGTACAGGGGGGTTACTCTCCATAGTGAAGACTCGTTGACTTGTGTTAATACAGACTTTTTTCTCATTCAGAAAATCCAACCCTAAAATTACGTCCTTACAGCAGTTAGGTAGCACCATAAAGTTCATGTATGCGGTGTCCATCTCTCTTCCATTATAGTATGACACGTGCACTTTCAAGCGTGCTTCCACCTTAAGAATACCGCCCGGTACAGCCAGATTCTCCTCTACGCGTTTCCACTTCGCGCCTCTCGCTCTCAGCGTTTGTGCTACGTCCCTGCTCATGACTGATACCTTAGCGCCGGTGTCTAATAAAGCTATATAATAGCTATTAAATATCTTCAGGTTCATTAACGGATCTAAATTATCGTACGGGCGCTTTGGGTGTTTTGTTACCAAACCTTGTATTGGCCGCTTACTAACATACCGCCGACGTTGTTTCCCCTGTCCAGTCTGTTTGTTCGTCGGCGACATGCAATTTACTGTGGCTATATCTCCCCCCCCCCTTACAAGTTTTTTGGAGACATTGACCGGTCTTTAGCTCTTGGTGCTGGAGACGGAGCTCGCTGGTCACGCATTGTTGCTTTGTTAGGACACACATTAGCAAGATGGTCTAGCGAGTCGCATGTGAAGCAGCGACGCTGACGAGCTTCACGTGCCTCTGGGTATGGAGTAGCATCACGGTATTGGTGTTCATTCCTTGGCGCGTCACTTGTACCAAAGTTAACTCGGGCTGACCTCTCTGGTTCTTGTTGTCGACGCCCCTCCCCGTCGCGCCGTTGGTCAGTATATCGACTCTGTTGTTCTGGAGTACGATCCCGGTATCGTGGTGCTCCGTTGTTATTATGCTGTTCTGGAGTATGATCTCTGTACTTCAGTATTGCATTGTTATTGCGTTGGTCTGGAGTGCGGTCTCGGTACCTGGGTGCTGCATTGTTAGCTTCACGATGGTCCCACCCTCGTGTCTGCGTGTCATTCACCCGCCTCTCACCACTCCGCGATCGTTGTTCTGTCGGTGGTGTGAATGCCAGTAAGTTATCATACGCTGTTGTCGGTGGCGGCACGTATCGTCTATTAGCGTTCATCTCCGCGTCAACGACCTCCGCATAATCTGCCATTTGCTCGACACCCATGAAGAACTTGCCTGCCTTCATGAAGGCCGTATAATCAGGGTGCATCAAACTCTTTATTTTTGCAATCCTTCTGGTTTGTGACATTGCCGGATCGATACGGTCGCAAATTTTGTCAATTTTTTGAATGAAGGTCGCCAGAGGTTCATCTTGATGCTGTGTACGGCGAGACAGGCCTGACTCGTACTGCTCCTGATATCCGTATGCAAAACGACTGCAGAATTGGTTTTTAAAATTATCAAATGAGTAGAGATTCTTCTTAAATAATAACCATTCTAACGCTTCGTCGGTGAGAGCTTGAGGCAGTACTCTTTTGGCCACGGTCTCCCATTCCAAGTCTCTTGCTGTAACGTAGTTTACCAAACTGTCCAAAAAGTCCAATGCCGACGCGGAGCCTCCCCTGCCGGAGAACGTCGGCATTACCGTATGCACGTGAACCTCAGCGTCACGTGACTGGGTCAAAATTGAGGTTAACGGTGCAATCAACGTACTCAAAGTCTCGAGTGCTGCGGTACTTCGCTCTGTTGTCTTGACAAGGTGTTGATGCCAGTCTGGTGCATCTGCTGCCCCCAGGTCATTGCGTAACGCACGTGTTGATGGTACTTCCGGGGCGATATCACTTAAGTTTTGTCTTAATACCTGATACAGCTCTTGAAATACTCGTAATGTACGTCGAGCATCCTTCATTTCTGTACTCTCGTCACTCTGCCCATCTGCACAACACTGACGTACTCTCTCTCTTGCACTCCTCATTTCTTCCTCCACGTCTGCAATCTCTTGTAAAAGATTATCATGTACTGTTATTGGTGTGCGACGTGTCTGCACACCCTCTCTCCTCCTGTGACCGGTACTCTCTTCTCTACGAGGTTGCGGTACCGCTCCCATTGCACTCTCATGTAGTTGTAGTGTACTGTGAGCTCCCTGGATCACTTCACGTGATTGTGGTGCACTGTGAGCTCCGTGGACCACTTCACGTGATTGTGGTGCACTGCACGCTGGTTCTGTCCGCCGTGGTTGCGACTGACGTTGTCTGTTTGCTAGTCGTTCACGACTCTCCTCCAATATGCGTTCAGCTTTCTCAGTACGTTGCTTGATTTCAATCTCCCTCGATTGCGCTTCTGTTTCTAACAATTTAGCCTGTGTTTCTTTTCTCTCTGCTTCTCTTTGCCATTCAGACTCTAACTGCATGTGTAAGGCTTGGACTTCACTTTCTCTGGTTTGAACGCGCGTGCGATTTACCTCGTTCTCCATCTCCAGCCATTGTAAACGACGCTGTAGCGCTGCGCACTCTTCAGCGGTCCATGGAACTGCTGGTCTTGGGTTCGGTCTAGCGTTCATATACTGTCGTGCCAGCTCTCCGTTGCCTCTCTCCAGAAATTGCATTGATGACTCGTATGCTTGACTCTGTTGGCGTATTCGCACTCTCTCTTCAAGTTCCTCCGTTGACGTCAGACTAAATGCTTGTGGTGACATTCTCACTCGTGACGTCATTGGTGCACGTGGTGGAGGTTGAGGTGGAATCTGTGGTGTCCGTAGCGGTGGTGACCGCGATGACCCACACTGGGCATCCAACCCCTCAGCCTCACGTGCCGTCGACTCCGCATTCCCTCGAACTGGTATTTCTTCACTCACGCGCGTTGAAGTTCTTCCATTATCACGTGTTGATGTGTCTGATACGTCTTCATACGCGCGAAGTGTTGTTTGTTTGTTGACACGTGCAGGTGTATCTTCAAAAACGCGTGCTGGTTCATCTTCATATGCACGAGCTGGTGTTTGTTCATTGACACGTGCAGGTGTATTTTCAAAAACACGTGCTGCTATTTCTTCATATGCACGAGCTGGTGCTTGTTGATCGACACGTGCAGGTGTATTTTCAAAAACACGTGCTGGTACATCTTCATATGCACGAGCTGGTGCTTGTTGATTGACACGTGCATGTGTATTTTCAAAACCACGTGCTGGTACATCTTCATATGCACGCGCTGGTGTATGTTCAGTCCCTCGTGCAGAATACTCAGCATTCCCCGAGGTCAATGACCCCTCTGATGTGTTAGTTCCTCGCGATCCACCCGTCTCGTCAATCGTGAGGTCAAAGTCGATCTCCATGTCTGCCTCCATCTGTAGTCTTGGTGACTGCCCTTGCGTTTCAGAAATAATTTGTCACAATTTTGTTCGATCTATAAAATATATATTATATGAGTTTTTTGCATAATTATACACATACAATAATTTTTTCGATATCTTGTGTGTCACATGATATCATATAATAGCCCAGTTAATTTTTCAATATAATCATACACGTGTCACTTCCCATCGACACGTGTGGTTACTTAAAATCTTCGTCTTCAATTAATATATGACACGCGCACACTTTTTTTTTTTTTTTTTTTTTTTTTTTTAATTAATTACACGTGTGCCTGCAATAATATTAACCTCCAGACTTGATATTATTTTTGCCTTGCGATTAATTAAACGTAATTTCACGTACAGAGTGGAATCTTAATTTTTCCAGATGAAAATTACTTAATCTTCAACATCGTGACTCGACCTTTTTACTATTCACCACGTTTCTGCATACCCATATCTTCTCGGTCAGTCACGATACGTGTGTTCAGTTCACCACTGTCTCGTATATGCTTTTGCACGGTATTACGTTCGTACTTATTCAAATTACCAAAATACACAGTTTACAAAAATTGTTATTATTATTATTATTATTATTATTTTTTTTTTTTTATTTTTTTTTTTTTTTATTGTCTACACTAACTCACTTTGAACTGATCTGATCCCGGACAGGCCCCCATGCCGCCAATGGTGACTCACGTTACTTTGTGAGCGCCTATTCTGATCGTTTATTTTTTACCTTGACTCAGGTGTCATGCACCAATATTATGTTTATCTCACATAAATATAATACTGAAGTTATCCAAAACTTGGAGGAATGTACAATTACTTCTTTAGTTTTTTGTTACTTAGCTGTATTTCTTTATGTAATTGCAATTAAAACAATGGCCTGCTTTGATCAGAACAGGTTACCATCCGCGTATATTTTTATAACCTTGAATACGCGAGACACGGTCAAGGCAATCTTAACTCAGAGCAATGTGGCAACCGAGCGTCTAGGACGCTTGGCAACACTGCTCTAGTTGTCGTCTCCGCTTGCCCATGACCTTGACACGTGTCCTCCAATTTCCAAGGTTACAGAATATTTTCGACTTCTGAAAAACACACTATTTTTATGTTAATAATATTTCTTATTATTCTAAGGGTAGGGTAATCAGATCATTCCAACAATGAGATATTTAATTAGACATAAAAGATTATTATTTTTATTTAATTATTATGAGGTAGACATGGTTAAATACATTTTTCATCTTATTATCCAAAGGCACTTTACTTATTACTGGTATTTTAATAATTGTTTATTTTATTAATTAGATTTAACACTCAATTCACTTAATTTTAAGGCTCTCCTGCCCTATTACTTCCTAAACACGAGGGGGTGAGATAATAATGGCGGTATGCATCAGCCAGTAATCTTACAATGCTCCCTCACCACCTCGGCACGTCTATACTTATCAATTTCCCCGAATGTCCAGTTATCACGGCAAGGTTCATCAACATCAGGGCGTTACGAGCTTGTATTGTTCTTTAAACCCGGAGCGCTTATACGTACATTTGCTCCTGCAAATGTTTTTCCAATTGAGATGGGCTGCGTGTGCCGGCAGGCAGAGCAAGCGACTGGTCTCGGCTATGGCGCATTCACGACTAACTTTGCTCGCACTCGGCCTCCCATGCTTTGATTTGATTGGCTCCGCTCTACCCCCCGCGCCAGCGCCACTGCCATGCCGACACTCGGCTTCCCGACAAACTCCTGACGCCTTGATGTTGAACTTGCCTACTAATATTACTAAAATAACCCCCAAAATCTTACATATTACTTCTGAGACAATATTTTGTCACATATAGAGAAAACAAACCTACTGTTCTTTTTTTTCGATTTGCGCTCCATAAATGTTTTCTATTAATTAACTTGACAATAAAGGTTTACTCTAAGAATTAAAATAATAATAAAAAGAAAGACAAATAACTTATGCGTAAATTTCTGGAAACTGCATAATAATAAAGTGATGAAAATAAAAGTTTGTTATAAAAAGAAACTTGCGAGCGTAGCGAGCAATTTTTGTTAGTAATTTTAACCAATTAAACAGCAATATTAGTCAGGAAATTTACAAATTAGGGCACATTTTGTCAAGAAATCCGTCCCACCGCGTTCCCCTGGAAATTTTCCAGGTGGGACGGTCCTAGCTTTTTTTTTCGCCAGGTAGGACGCCGTCCCACCGCGTTCCCTTAGGACTACAACGCTGATATATATATATATATATGATAAAAATTTCATTTTTGTCTTTTTTTTTAAATTTTGAATTGAGTATTTTATTAATTTATATAGTGACAAGTTTTGGTGTTGTATGTTATTTTTATCATCAAATTAAGCAGCGAGTGAAAGCCCTGTTGTTTTACAGAAGGTAATAAGACAAAAATGAAATTTTTATCATCATGTCACCTCGCTCGATATTCAAATTTTCAAACATATATATATATATATATATATATATATATATATATATATATATATATATATATATATATATATATATATATATATATATATATATATATATATATATATATATATCTTAATAAAACCTTTTCGAAATTGAATTGATACCGAAAGGGTTAATAGACAAAATGCATGTACCATTTTTTTTTTTTTTTTTTGAGGCAGTTTAATTTTTTTTAAATATCTTATATAAGAATTAAACGTGTAAACAGTGCTATATGCCATTAAAATGTCCCTGATCTAACAATATATTTGCAGTAGTATTCTTAGAAATCGCTTGGATATGGACTCGAAATGTAAATAAAAGAAGATAATAATAGTCTTTCACCAAATAACCGCACACTTATATTTAAATTCACGTCCCTGCCATTAAAAGTAACACATTTAAAATAATTTCAATAAAAATTTAAACATAGTATTATATTAAACTAAAAATATTTTTTTTTAAATTGCTTTAAAGTAGTTTGAACGAGGTTGTTAACAGCTGATTTTAAATTTATTTGAAGTTTGGCGCTTACTTGATTTTAATTTAATCATTAAAAACTTTGCAATAACCGAGTCTCGATCCGCTGACCCTCGTCATGTAAAAGCAGCGCTCTATCAACCGTGCTGTCAAGGCACGAGATAATAATCCAGCAAATCATATATATATTGCTTTTTGTAACTATTTTCTAATCAAACACTTTTCTCGCTTCTCAGTGCATATATTAATTAATTATAATGAAGTTAATACAAATTAAGTACATTTGCAAGAGTTTTATTAACATTTATGAGCTCAATTAACGTTTATATCTCGTTTCTCCCGCGATCGCCATGATTCGGCGCCTCTAGCGGCCGATTTCCGAACTATTTAAAAATTACTGGTTAACAAAAAAATTCTCATTTTCAGCTCTTTTAGTCTCAAAGTTCTCAGTGCGTTTCGAACCAAATTTAGTTTAATGCTTTTAAAAGTTTCTTTGTTTATCAAAGAGCTTATTTATCTGTTTTTGAGTCCATTTAATAACACTTTCGCAGAAATATGAATGATCTACTGTGGAGGGGGAATGGATTTTCAGCCATTAACCAATGCTATATGAGAAAAATGCTCGACTTTGCGGCTGGTTTTTAATATGTGTTTTCGAACTAAATGTAATTTTATAATACATCAATAGGAGCGTAGAGAGATAAGGAATCTATATGTAACAAAAAAACGGCGTTTAATAACAATGAAAGCTCGTTCAAACTACTTTAATATATTTAATTTTTAAATTGTAAATATTTAATTTTTTTGTTTTTTAAATTTACTTTTTATTTAAATAATATTGTTAAAAGTTACAATTAACATTTGGGGTTAAGCTCTAATTTATCACTTGTAATACCTTTTCTGACGCGTGTCTGAAGTAGTTAAAAGTGTAAAGTACGTTGGGCGTTACAGTTAAAGAATGCTATCCTTATTAACATATTAACATATTGACGAATTAAGTTTTAATTATATGTACGCAGTAAAATATTTTAATCATTTGAAACATTTTCTTTGGGTAAATAATAAGAATATACTGTGAATATAATTATACTTTTCTTAAAGTGGGTAGAACGAATTTCGTTTTACACGCAAACAGAATCCTTTTGGTATATTTTTTATTCTATTTGTATTCTTTGCTAATGTGCGCGGAACAGCGGAACCTACATTTATGAAGAATAAAAAACTATAAAAGAATGTTCTTCGAAATACTTAACCTGTTTTTAGCCTCAACCTTTAAATTTACTCTCATACAGTATAGGTTAAAAACAGAAAACGACCCCGTTTTTACTTTCAATTCTCATAAGTTTTGGGATTTATGTACATCATATTTTTCTTTTCTGAAAAATTTGAAAGCTCTTATAGGCAATGTAAAATGTTCTTAAGAAAAAAAAAAATTATATAAAAAAATGCTGTTCTACGAAAACACTTCTTCTAATTTGAAGTTTCAAAGTCATCACTCACCTTTATAATGAAATTTTTTGATTTTATATTGCATTGCATCTCAATGTTCGTTATAACAACGCCACCATGCAGGACGTTACTTCCATTTCTGACTTTTTTCGTTGTCGATTTTAGTTATTATTTTATAAGTATAAAAAAAGCAGAAAGATTTTTTGATATTATTTTGCATATCTTTACATACTTAAAAAAAAAAAAAAAAAAAAAAAAAGCTGACGTAAAACAAAAAATTTAATAAGTTATAAACACTTGTAATATATTTTTTCCTCGCGCCTATATCACTGCATTTAATAAACGCAGCTATAAGTTATTTCCATGGTATTCCAATTGAAAAGATCTTGCAATTTGTTTTTTATTAGTTTTTTTTTAATGTTTCTTTATATTTATTAGGTATGGAACTCAGTCGAATTTCTCGGCATACATAGAGCATAATACATAAATTTATACGTAGAGACAACCAAACCTGTAGTTCTACAAGAAGATCTTACAAGATCTTATGTACTTTCCAGTCCTAGTAATGGTACACTCTAAAAATTGGTGCATTACTTTAGTAACGAATACTAACTTATTTAAGATACACACTTTTAAGTTTATTATGAGTAGCTAAAATAATGCATTTTAGCAAGTTATTAAAAATAGCTAATTTAAGTTGTTTTAAGATTTTTTAAGTTTTTTAAAGCTATTTTAAGTTAAATTAGCTATTGTTCATAATTTGCTAAAATGCATTATTTTAGCTACCCATAATAACTTAAAAGTGTATACCTTAAGTTAGGATTTGTAACTAAACGTAATGCACTAGTTTTTAGAGTGTATCAAATCTGAGGAAGATAGATATATTTCAACTGATCCTTTTAGCGCCTCATATGGAGATACTAAGTCACATATTTGCATAAGAAACCTTTTCAATTCAGGGTTCATCTTCATAAGAATTCTTTATATTTATGCTGATTTTTATTTATTTTAATTATTTTTGTCTAATCAAAAGGACTTTTTCTTTCTTTCTTTTTTTTTCATTTCAATCAATATTAATTATGAATCATATTTTCAGACTATATATTTTTTAAACTTCTTAAGTCTTTTAAAATTAATTTGGAAAAAAAGAAGTAATAATAAAATAATAAAAATGTAAAAATATTCAAGAAAATAATTAATACAATTTTTTCTTTGCATTGATTTTGTTCTATATTTTATAATATTAATTTCTGATAATATGGCAATTTCTCTGTTTATGTAAAAATAAAAACACAATGCATACACTTCACTGTACACTTCACGTTCATCATAACATTAAAATTTGAGTCAAAATAAAATTTATAATAATGTATCCTGAGAGGTATGCAACTAGTTGAGCATATCTGTAATGCGGGTTGAATTATATACAATTTCAGGATACACTATTTTGAGTATTTTGTCGTTTTGTAGTCGCGGTACTTTTTTTTCTTTTTATTACATATTCATAATTATGCAATTTATATATTACATGTATTTACTTATTTATAAATAAATAATTATTTTTTATATTTATTATTTCTCTCGCCACGTCGCAATTGAGTTTTTTTTTTTATTATTGTATATTTTTTTAATAACGTATACAAATCTCCCAATAGTAATTCGAGAGGATGCAGTGTAATTAACTATATGTAAAGTAAAGTCAACTGTGATTGGCTGGTAGGTTTATAACACGCTCTCTGATTGGTTTAGCACTCCGGATGCAGCTTTTGGCGTAAAAGACGTTGTTTTGGCATACGTGTATAATATTGCTATATTAACTTCAATTTTTGTTAAGGCGGGAAATCAGCTACTGCGGGATTTGACTAAAAAAAATTTTAAAGACAGAAAAATCTGAAATTTTGCACAGTGATACATTAGGGTTAGGTATCTTCAAAAATGTAAAAATTTTGGGGGGTTACCATGCTAGATTTTTAATTATGATTTTTTGAAGTTTTAGTCCCATAAGAGCCCATGTTAATTTCAATAAGTAATTTCTCTCTTATCTGATGGTCACGCGCGGGCTCTGAAAATTTTATCATAGGTAGCTGTTACTATTAAGTTTCAAATGGAATCATAAAATTTGGAAGGTTTCTTTTTAGATTTTGAGATACAAGCTATCTATATACAATCCTTAATTTATAACACTACTTTTTTTCAGTGTTGTTAAACTATATTATATTATAACCAGTTAACCAGTTGTTATATAGTTAACGAGTTACGTTAAACGACTACAAGGAGGCTGATATGATAATAATACACTAATGCCAAAAAGCTATTCACCCACAGATCATAACTTTTAAGTGACATTGAACAATGACCTTTAAGTGACCTTGACCTAATAATACCTTTAATTTCAGTTCACTACTTTAATTACATCGCCGATGGTTGGGAATGCAAATACCTTCCCTCGAACTCGATTCGCCTCAGAATTTGGTTTCCCTTCAATGGCTGTCATTATTCAATGGTTTCAATTTCCCTTCAATGGCATCAATCAAAGGAGTGGCTGGACCAGAGAGGTGGCCTTGACCTTGGACTGGAGAGGGAAATTATATTCCAAAGACAACATCATCCCATGGGTAACATTGAACTGACTCGCCAGGTCAGCTCAAAGTTATTGCCACCTGGAAATCATACCTTTAATACCGAGGCAAAGTTTGCAAAGATGGTGCCTTTAACGCAGGTAAAAAATTAATTAATACAAAACAAATAAATTCCGGTAAAAGAAAAACAAACATTATTACGTCCTTGGTTTTATTGCGTATTAATGTCAAAAAGATCGATTTTTCACCATTTTTTTTTTTTTTTTTTTTTTTTAGAAGAGGACAGAGGCGATCAAAATCACCTGCCAATACTAATAACATGGTGGTATCATCATAAGTCAATAAAGGAAAATCTCCACTTTGAAAATTATAATTAGTAAAACTGTTTTTAAAAATCTATATAAAAATGAAAATTAAATTCTATCTGAAATACGTACCTAATTATTTTAAAAAGTTGATATTATTATCATTTTTTAATTGAATGTGTATATTATTTTTATACATGTATCCAATGAAAAGAATAAATGACGTTATTTATACTATAATTTAAGTGATTATTAAAAGAATGAATAAATAACGTAATTGATGCTATAATTTAAGTAATTATTAAAAGAATACAGAGAACCGTTTTTTTTTTTTTTTTTTTTTTTTTTTTACCTTTTTAAGCTTCTAAAGAAAACCACTTATTATTATTATTAATTGCATAAATATGTTGCTAAATTAGAACATTATAAGTAATTATGCTATACAACTTAATATTTATGCTTTTTAACATAATTATTATGATGTATAGCATAAATTATGTTTTAAATGTAACAAAATTGAGCTATAGAGTAAATTAATTACGTGTTTATATTAAGTACGCATGTTAATTTTATTACTCCTATACCACGTACGTTGTGTAATGACATGTGACTTTTTATTGCCTCTGATCAAAAGTAAAAAAAAAATAAAAGAAAAGAAAAATCAAGCATTTCCTTTTTTTTTTTTTTTTTTTTGTTGTTGTTGCAGATATGAACAACAGAATTTGAATTCCAAACTTTTTTTTCTTTACTTATGTAGATGTACCAAGCGATGTCCACAAAAACAGAAGCAGAATGTCACCGACGTTGGTGTGGAATGAAAGATATAGTGCGACAGGAGAAGGTTTTACAATGGGATCTTTATACTGGTCACTTAATGATATGTGGCAAGCTCCTACTTGTCTTTCTAATTTAAACTCATTTAAGCTCTCGTAAGCTCTCTCAAGCCAGTGTCTTATTTTAAAGCAAATACACCCCACTGTGAATATTACTCTTATCCGTGGCATACAGGACATGGCACATTCAAAATAAAGGGGCTCAAAAGTAAGTGCTAGGTTGCCAGCTCTTAGCTCACAACACCTGTTCATTGACTTCTAGTCACATTAAATTTTTTTTGCTAATAAACAGCAAAGAAATTACTTATATTTATACGTAAACTAGATAAATTCTGTATATAATATGATTGTATGAGATTTTAAAAGAAAATAATAATTTAAGTAAATAAAATAATAATATTATATTCATGCAAAATTTGTTATATATTTTTAACTATAAAAGAAATTTGGAATAAGAAAAAGTAACTTTTTTCATACTACTTGTATTGTATTGTGTTTATTTAAAATGTGAAAATAATAACAATGACTTTAATTTTTTGTTTTTACATATGATTTATTTTTACACACTAGTAAGTTTTTAAAACTTAACAAAAATTTAATACATCTAAGGATGTAAATGACTTAATATTTTATTCATAGACAGAAATTGCATAATATATTATTGCTATTTGCAAAAATTGCAGTTACATACATAGGCCTATAGTTGGAATATTGAGTAAATAACATAGAAATGTTTTTATATAGTAAAATATAAATACAGAGAGCAAAAATGTTGTTACTTAGCTCTAAATTTGAGTGGGTTGGCAACTCTGAAAATACTTGGTAACATCACTGCTAAGCTGGCAAATAAATCTTCAGATATGCCCTGAAACAACAAAATTATCTTCATAAATGTAAGAAAATGATGATGATTAAAATACTTGGTAGAAACACATAGATAGATTAGGAAAAATTGGAAACAAATAAGAACTTCAAAGTGATTGTGGCGGTGTGGGCTTAACTTAGCCCCACAGCCAAAACAAAAGGCTATTAGAAGTAATAGCCTAGTAACAACAACAACAATAGGAAAAATTGGGAAATGGGAGATATAGTATGAGCTTGCACTTACAGGGACGCGAGGTAGAGAAAATATTCTAACCTAGACTGAAAAGAATTATACAAGCGAATGTAAGTGGCTCATATTGCTCTGCAAAACTCAAGCTTCATTAAAAAAAAAAAAAAAAAAAAAAAAAAAAAAAGAAGGAATTTTGGCTTGCATATTGGTTTAGACAGCGTGAGCATTGCACACAGCACACTTTCAATTTCCGCACCTCATCTCTAGCCATGGACAGCAGTTTCGCACTTACTGGGACTCATCAATGATGATAAAAATCCCCTCATGATAAATCATGAGATGGCGGGTGGGGGGGAATTATTATTATACAAATGCACATATTATATTCCTTAACCCTTCAGTACACAGTTTCAGTTTCAAAAGGGTTTATTTTATGACATAAAAAAAACACTATATGTGGATTAATAATAATGCACTCACTAACTGAGGAGAAAAATTGTAAATTTAGGACATGCACTGTACCTTGGGCAAAATAAACTGCAGCGTTTTCAGTTCTGAACCTCCCCAGCTTGCAGTTTCAATCATGAAACCTTTTATGCATTTGTACACCAATTCAGCCCTCTTTGAGCACCAAGCAACTGTCATCTCCTATAATATAAAATATTAGTTAATTTAAATTGCATAATTATAATTTATAAGCTTTTCAATAAGAATTAATTAAAGTAAAAAAAAAAAAATAAAAAAAAAAAATCTCAGTTAGGATCAATAATAATGAAGAAAAGGACACAATTTCCAGCAAGGGCCTTACTACAGTAGAAGTTCTATGGAAAGGTTGAAGTCTCACGTGGCACAGTTTTTTGTTATGAAATGAACCATTTTAAAACAAAAAACTGTGCCACGTGAGACTTTGACTTCTCCATAGAACTTCTACTGTGGTAAGGCCTTTGCTGGTGGCAATTCTATCCTTTTCAAAAAGAAGGCAGTATAAAACCTTAGAAACAAGTATTGATTCTGTAAAATTGAATTACTTAAACTAAAAAGCGAGGTCACACTTTAAAATAAAACTATATTGACAAAAACACACTTAATAAATACTTTAATGATTTTTTGTTTTTTGGTAATGGTTAATTTTTTTTACAGCAATGTAGTTTCATTTTATAATGTAAACTCACCTTAAAAAATTTGCTATTCTACAAAAGTAAGATTGATGATTCAATCATTACATTACTGTTTATGTAAAAATGTAGTATTTTTTTATTTATAGGTATAAATTATATAATGCTTCTCTTCACAATTTTTCCTTCTAATTTTAAGACATATTTAAAAATATTCTTATATTTTTAAATTAAAAAATTATAGAGCAATATTAAAGATGATTTGTATTTTATGACACAGTATACTCTTTGCAGTATCAAAATCACAAATCAAATAATTTAATTTAAGCATGAAACAATTTGTGTAAGAGAAAATCAATTACTAGATGTTGTTAGACACTAGATAGCCAGCTCTACTTCAAAATACATAATGTTACGCCATCAAGAATGGAGATAATATCAAAAACATATTTACAGATAATTTTAAATCAAATTGCAATATTCGCCTCAAATTTTCAAAATAGATTCAACAACTGATTATAAATAAAACTAATACTTTCAAAATAATTAAAGGTGTAAAACACTTTGAACCGAAAACTTGTCTAATATCCTATCATAGCTAAATATCAATGTCGGAGTCATTGATTTTTAATTGAATTTCCATTCGAAAAAATGGCAGATGTGGAGAATACGTTACAGCTTGGTGGTCCACATGCGAGTAAAACAAGAAAGCCGTGACATTATTTTCCTCATATCTTTTTGTGAATGAAAAGTAAATTAGAAATCAATATGACTCTGTCCAAATCAATGTTGATTTTCAGGTATATTAGGATATATTTCAAGTTTTTTGTTCAACGTTTTCTACACATTTATACATTTTAATAAATTTAGAGCAATATTAAAAGTTGGTTTGTGATTTAGGAAAATGTGTACCATATGGATACTCTTTGCATTATCAAATCACAAAATCAAATCATTAAATTTCAGCCCCAGCACTTGAACAAAGAAATCTATCGCTAAATGTTGCTAGAAAGACAACTTTATTTCAAATAAACAATGAAGCATCATCAAAAATGGAGATAAAATCAAACACATATTTACAGTTTATTTTAATTGCAACTGCAATATTGATCTCAAAATTTCAAAATAGATACTATAATTGATTATAAATAAAACTAATACTTTTAAAATGATTAAAGCCATAGACTACATACAACAACATCTGCTTTTAATGAATAAACACAAAATGGGATCTTCAAAACTGAGGACAATTTTTACCAAAATGTTAATGTAGCTCCACGAGAGAGTGTGAAAAAACTGTAAAGTATGCAATTTGCATGAAAATTCATGTTTATGACGTCAGAAACATGCAAAAATTAGTATAAAAATGTTGTGCGGGTTGCATAGATCGAATTTTCTGATTACTGCTATGGGGCTACTGTTGGATTTTGAGACAAACTAATGTTATTTATGTAAGTCCCATCAAATGTTTTGTGGTATAAATGCATATGTTTTTCTCTGGTCTATGTCTTTAATATTAAATTATATATATTACCTCTGACATTTCATGTACGAGTAACAGAGGGATTGAAAGACACGTCACATCGTAGGCACTTGCAGTTTTTAGAATGTTTCTCAAACCAAGAATTACTGGGTGTCGAGACGTTACATCACCTGAAATGTAATGATAAATATTAAGGAAAAATTGTCTATATGATAATTAATGTATTTAGGAAAAGGAAAGGAGTACCATAGCGGTGTGGACAAACATGTGAAGATAAAATTTGATAGGGAGAAACCAAATGAGAGTTGGCGCCAGGCAGCAGCGTCAACTGACAATCTCAAATGGAGATCTCAAATTTGAGATTTTCAGTTGACGCTGCTGCCTGGCGCCAACTCTCATTTGGTTTCTCTCTATCAAATTTTAGCTTCACATATTTATGATAATTATACATATTTAATAGAAAAAAGTTCGAAAAAACACATACAGTAGATAGATTAGGACAAATTGGGGAATGGGAGATAGTAATGAGGTTAAACTGACTGAGAAGCTATGTTAGAAAATCATTTTTAGTACAGGCCAAAAAATATTAAAGCTATATGCACTTATATTTTCAATTAGAAATTATTTTCTATACCTTGGGGTTCCTGTCCATCCAAGCCGGGCTATACTTTTTTTTTTTTTTTTTTTTTTTTTTTTTTTAATTTTTTTTTTTACAGTGCCAGCAATATTTTTACTAAAGTACAGAACTCTCTTCACTACATGGTTACGACATTCTATTTTTTTTTCTATCCTTTTCTTCCAAATTATCATACTTAACCATAATAGTTTATTAAAATCCGTAAAAAAAAAAAAAAAAAAAAAAAAAAAAAAAAAAACTTGATGAGAAACACAGATAATTAAGGAAAATTGGCAAATGGGAGATATTAATGAGCTTTTGTTAAACTGACAGGGACATTATATGATAGAACAAACAAAATCTAACCCAGATTGCAAGGATTTTATAGTGTCCTGTACTTTTTGCTCCTACTGCCTTGTAGAAGTCAATTTTCCTTTTTATTATTATCTTTTTTTAAGAATAATTTTTTCTTTTTCTAAAAAAGCACTTCAACGGCCATTATTTTACGCAAATTACAAATAAGTGCAATGGCATACAAAGGACACCTGCCTAAATTTGCAGTCTCTATTAACCGGTAGTCACTTTTCAAACCAATAAAACTAACCTGAAATAAGTGAATCATCACTCAAGAGATGAAAAGCTACATGGACCTCTGCTAAACTGGAATGTTTAGTGATGTAACAGTCTCCAGGCTGTAGGCTGCTCTTACTAGGAGAACCTTGTTTACCCTGCAACATATATCACATGGATAAATATTAAAGGAAAAATTGACTTTATGTGATGATTCATAATAAAAAGATTTGATAGAAAAACACAGATACACTGGGAAGCATTTGGGAATAAGAAATAGTATAATGAGCTTAATTAATAGGGATTTGGGGTAATGCATATAATTGTGAGAATATTTAGGCCATGGTGGTTTATTTTAATACAGGGTGTGTGTGCATGATGTCATTCTGAATGCTTTTCGATGCTCTTCTTGAGCAATGAATAACATTGCTCAGCATAGGACAAACATTGTTTTTTGGTTATTTTCTTGGGAAAATTAGTTTTTTTTTTTATTATCATTTTTCTTGCATACTTGAGATACTAATTCAACTTGTTAACAACATCAATACTCTCAAAAATATTGAGAAGTATTTTTAAACTGGCAAAATGAGTCATTTCCTATGTTATTTAGCGCTCACTTATGGCATTGATTTTTTTCATGAATGAAACCACCCTATATCTTATCAAATCAAAAATAGGAAGAGCCAAACAAGTGCCTTATTTGACAGTTACCTCAGAATTAACGGCTCTCCACTCTGCTGCTTTCACAGTTTGTGCAGTCACATTTTCTAACTGTTGTTCAACTGATATGAAGTGAAGTTCTGTACCTTGTTGGCAAACAGCACGGAAACCTGAACACAATTAAAATAAACTACATTAGTTTGTTGTATAAATTAAGCATAGACCAGAAGAAAACATTAGCATTTACATCACAAAACTAGAGAATTGTTCCCACAAATTTCCTGACCAACAAATTAATGGTCTGGTTGCTACATTTACAGGCGGCACTTTGACCAATTGACTAATAAAGGAACAACTGTTATGAGGCCGTGTATAAGCGATTTTGGTCACATCCGCTTCCGTTTCTACTTACTACGCATGCGTAATATGTCAAAACGGAAGCGGATGTAAGCAAAATTGCTTATAGTCAGCCTCAAAACAGTTGTTTCTTTATTAGTCAATAATAAAAGTGCTTCTTACAAATGTAGGCAACCTTTTGTAGCACAGCAAGCCTAAATAAGTGAGAACATGATTCACATCAATATCAGTTTTTAGGCATCAACTGGGGGGGGGGGGGGGGGGGCACACAAAATGTATACTGACCTGCAGACATTCTTGAAGATAATGGAGGTTGACAATCAGTAAATAAGACAAGACCATGAAGTTCATTAGAGTATAGAGATAATGACGTGTGTAACCTTTGAGGTTGACCTCTGCAACAATTAAATACACAGTTTAGTTAAAAATAAAGGACCAAAAAAAAAAATATATAAATAAATAAATAAATAAATAAATAAAAAAAACTGAAAATGAGCAATAGGATTAATAATAAATTCAATACAATAGAAGACACAGATTGAAAAAATTGTTGATGGGCAGTTGAGCTGTAGCTAACACACAGTTTGTGTTAGCTAAAAAAAATTGTAACCAAAACTGAACGCATTTAGCATTAAACATGAGTAGGGTATGTAAGCATAATAAATATTAATGAAAAACCAACCATGTGATGCTTTTTACTATCAAGAATATGTAAGGAGTTTCTCATAAAAACATACAGAGCAAATTTTTCCATCTAACTCAAGTTCATTCAGATCTAAATGATAAAATGTGGTTATAAGACCTGACCTGCATTGACAAAGAGACAGCACATCACAAGCCATCAATCTGATGTTATGCATCTGTTTCATTTGAGAGCCAAGGTGAATGGTAAAACTTTCTTGTAACTCAGGAGGTTGGAATTCATCACTGTTTACTGGAATGTCAACACTGGGCCATGGGGTGACTGGAGATCTGGAAAATCGAATTTAAAATATGCAGAAGTCAAATTATATTCAGTACAGTAATAAAATAATAATAATGTTAACAAAACCTTAAACTATTTCATAATTTTTAACATAAATTATATAACCCATGATGATGGGGGCCTTTGTTCTGCCCTGACTGCACCATTTGCCTATTATGCAATAAAGAATTTATTTATTTATTTATTTATTTTATTTATGTTTTTCCCTCTCATACCTATCTTTAGGTTAGAGCACAAACCATGTACATGCTGTATCTACAAAAGCAACAAAGTTCAAAACAATAGGCCTATACAAAAAGATAACAATTTTGACTTTGCTGCTTCTGTAGATACAGGGTTTGTGCTCTAACCCAATGATATATTAATGTTAAAAGTTCAGAAAATATCATATAGGCCTATTTTAATTATTTATGTTGTTATTGTTTCATCAGGGTATGTTGTATTTTAAGCACACATTATCCCATATTTTAATGTCTAATTAAAAAAAAAAAAAAAAAAAATAGCAATTGTCTATGCAATAATATTTGACCCCAAGTTTAAAATAATAATATAAAGAAGAGAATCTTCATGTTTTATTAATTTCCATTTCAATGTGCTCTAAATCTTTCTCCTATTCTACACTCCTTGCCACCTAAGGATGTTTGCGATTAATCGAAA
>OX439133.1:15778391-16283391 GCA_949318235.1 Ecdyonurus torrentis
CTGGGCCATGGGGTGACAGGAGATCTGAATTAAAAATATAGTTAAATTATGTGTAATAAAATCATAATGTTAAAAAAAAAAAAAAAAAAAAAAAAAAAAAATCATAATTTTCAACACAAATTATGCGCATGATGTTTTCCCATCTCATATATATGGTCAGAATATATAGCTATATTTTTTTAATTATTTATGATAATTGTTTCATCAGGTATCTTGAATTTTAAGCACATGGTATCCAGTACTTAAACATCTAATAAAAATAATAGGCTAATGAAAAATTAATTAAAAAACAAAACAAAACAAACTAGCAATTGTCTATGCAATAGGTAATATTTGATTCCAAATCAACTACTGTATACAGTAAAAACTCGATTTTATGAAGTTTGATTTTAAGAATTTCTTGATATCATGAAGTCATTTTTTAGGTCCCAGCCATTGAGTTACTTAGGCATTTTAATGTTAATAAACTCGATTTTATGAAATTAGATTTCATGAAGTGGTCATTTTTGGGTCCCTTGCGACTTCATTAAATAGATTTTTTACTGTATAAAAGAAGAGAATCTTCAGATTTTATTAATATTCAATTCAATGTGCTCTAATCCTTTTTTTTTATTCCATATTGAATAAATTTTATTTTAAAAATTTTAACATCATAAAGAATGTTGAAACAACATTAATAATTTTCTATAGATAACTTACTGGGGCAGATTACAGTCAGCAGTTTGTTGTTGTTGACTTAGACTCATGAGCCATGACCGAGCTTCTCTTCGTTGTGTTGCTCTCAACGCCTCTAACCTGCTCTCCCACTCTCCATGTAATAGTTCTCTTTGTTCCCAATGTTGCTGAGCTAGAGCACTCACTTCTTGTTCTGGTAAACATTCTAATGCATTGTTCATCTCTGTTGCCATGCTGATATAAAACAAGAAAATATATTAACTTCACTGTTATTTATCAACCTAGGGATATTTTCTAAATGACATCAATTTTTGACTGTGATAGTTTCCTCCATGGATATAATGGTTTCTTCTATATCTTTCTTTTTTTTTTTTTTTTTTTTTTTAAATTTATCATACCTAACCACAATATAATGGTTTTTATTTTTCATGTTCAAAATTACATTAAATAAGTAAACAAAAAAATAATACTGTAATAATAATAATAGGCCTAATAATAAAAAAATCTGAAAATTTTTAATAAGAGTCGTTGGTAAGGTGTGAGGAAAAGCTTACAAAATAGTCTCTTAATTTGCTATTCTTGAGAGTTTTGTGCCTTTTTTTTTTTTTTTTTTTTTTTTTCTGGTAGGGAAGAACTACTGCACTGATAATGAGTGAGGCAGCAAGTATTGAAATTAGGGCAACTAGACACAATTTTACGTGCTTAAAGCTAATAGAAGTTTTGATGATTTTTTAACACCAATAATCTGCATGAATAAAAATTAAGCCATCACAAAGTGCAATTGGAAAAAAAAAAAAAAAAAAAAAAAAAAAAAAAAAAAAAAAAAAAAAGTAAAACGGTAAACTCTTGATTTTGTGAAGTTCAATTCTGAGAATTTCTTAATTTGTGAAATGCTCACTCAGTTGGGTCCACAGCAGACTTCAATATAAGCATGGCAACGTTAAAGCTTTCAATTTTGTGAAATGATCATTCTCTGGGTCCCTTGTGATTTCACAGAATCTAAAGTTTACTGTAATAATAATAAAATGCTAAGTACAGTACTTACGTATCATTAAGCTCTTGTATCTCAGCATCTCTCTTTGCTACGAGAGCTGATACTTGTGCAGACAAAGCTTGCTCTCCAGCTAACACTCTCTCCAACATGGGTGAATGTACCAGTCTATGATACGCTTCAGCAAATAGTTCTTCATCTGACAGAGCTATTGGACCACAATACTGGACAACCTCCTGGTTACAAACAAGAAAACAACACACTGCATCAGGATTGGAATTTTTATCATTCAAATATTGATATTTTTGACACATTTTTACGAGAGATTCTTAAGAGAGAAATGTGTGTAGGAGTTTTAATAGTAAAAAGTTTAAATTTGGTCGAGTGTATACTCAAGACCAACTGATGAATCATCATGCATACACGTTGTAGAGGCATTATATCACACAATGCAATATTTTCTCTACGAAAGTTTTATTGCATAAATATTTAATGCTCTCTTAAAAGAACAATGAATGCGATCAAATTTGATGTACATAGTAAATATATTGCTCTGTGTCTATAATATATTTTACCTTAAATAATGTAACGGAACTACAAGTGAAATTTAAATTGTTAAAAACAGATAATTACATTAAATTTGTTAAGGATAGACTAAGTAAAACTGAAGATATCAGCCTGGCCTTCTATAATACCCCTGCATTTAATACTAATGGGTGGAAAGGCCCAAACTGTACAGACAGGCATGTTTTTACCCATTATGCGGTGCATGGTTTCCACCATGTAATCTGTCAGATTAAAGAATATCACGAGTGTAATGATAAATGTGTATGTGTATTATGTAGTGGCCTATGTACTAGGTACCACTTACTTCATTGTCCATCTCGGACCCTATCATTAAGTCAATATGCAAAAATGTAGACCTATATAAATATGTATAAGTACACCTTGGTGTTTAATAAATAAATATATAAAAATAATGATATGTAAATATAATCAGGGTCGGACTGGCACTCAAGGGGCCTCATCTGCGAAAGGGGTGTAACACCCTCTCTAGGGGCCACAAAAGGGGGCGTAACACTATGATTACTCGGATTACTCCCCTTTTTGGGCCTTACGGGCCTTCAAACAGGAGGGGCCAGGTCTGCTATTGCAGACTTGCTCTTATGGCCAGTTTGAGCATGAAAATAATAAAACTACATACGCCCTTGAATGCTGCTTCCCATTGTTTAACAACATCTTCTAAGTTGATATCTCCGGCTTGTGCCTTCAGTAGCAGAGCATCAGCTTGACTGTCTTTATACTGAACACTGCGGTCGGCTATGAACTTCTCTAGGGCTGAACATAAATCTGTAACATTTTCAGTGTTTAGTATTAATAGCTTTGTTCACACCAGTCATACTTTACACCTCATACTTTAGACCTCATAGTTGAGGTTTTTTTGCCATGCGACTATGAGCTCTATGAAAAGAACAGGTAAGGTTTAAGGTTGCATCACTAAAGAACTCTACAGCAAGGTTTCTATCCGGAAGACTTGATTTGTTAAAATGCTCTTTATACAATATGCATATAATCTCACGTTTAGGATTTCTGGAAGTTTTTGTCAATAATACATATAAGTTTAATAGTATAGAATGGAATACAGTATAAGAATTAAAGAGAGAAATATAAGATTTACATATTAGTGGTGGGGAGTATGTATCGGTACACCGCAGGATAGGTTAATACATTTTCATTTTTAGAAACGTTAGTAATGCTAAATAAGTGTATGGTTAAGAATTACTAACATTTTATTTTAAAATTAAACCGGTTTCAAAAGTAAATCTACTTCTTGAAGGAGAGAAATTGAAAATATGCAACAACAAAATGCATACTATACTATGTGTTGTGTGTATGTACCCAAGGCCGTTTAAGCAAGCGTTTCTAGGTTTGTTTGTTTATAGACTTTATCAGCATGACAAAGCATCCCTTTTACTAAGTAAATAATAACACATTTTCCAAATATTCAAAGTTGCTAAAAAAATGTTACCTGGTTCAATATAACATGGTAATTTTAATGTACTGATTAAACGATGTGTAAATTCAATAACAGATCCGGTGTATGGAATATTTATCGGTACATTTAATTCATATTCTGCACTCGTTGTAAGTGCACCAAATTTATAAATAAACTCATCGCATATACCAATTTCACTTGCTTCATTATTAGGTTTCATAATAACGTTTTAATTAACTAAAAACATTAAAAAGTTTAATTTTAATTGGATTTTAAACTTTTTATCATAAAAAAAAATGTAAACAATAGTCAGCTGACATGTTGATGACGTCATGCGCAATTTTTGTAAAAATGGCGGCATAAGGGTTAGCAAAAGATTGTTAACGATAAATTTAACATAAAATAGTGGGAATTGTCATTCAATTGAACAAAATTACTAACATTTAATATAAAGTAAGTATTATACTATGTTAAAAGATTAAATTTGAACCATCGGTGCTCTTTTGAAAGGTTCTAAAAGCTTAAAACTTCACTGCAATCTTGTGTCTCTCACCCCCCCCCCCCCCCCCCAATAATAAATCATTCAACATCATTATTAATTTTCTTTTGCTTACAATTTTTTTTATTTTTTTGCAGACAGAATAACAATGAATGTAAAAATAGGAGCTGATCGTGACGCTCTACTCTTGCCATATCAAATAAACGTGGAACGACTTGATTCCTCGGCAGTACATAATAATCCACTTCAAGTTCAACAAGTTGATTTTGGTCTAACATCTGCAAGGCCCAAGTTTTATCAAGAATTACCTTTGGTAAGACATCACAATAGAGATTATCGATGAGGAGCATGGTACAAACTTAACGTCTTTATAGTTTCCTATTCTTTAGCAATGCTGGACCGTATTTTTAGAGTGTATTTTTGAGAAAACTACTTTACACTGTAAGGCTGGAAACCCTTCGGAAATGTTTGAATGAGGGATGAGACTAGAAATAGTAGAAATGCATACTTTTATGTTTTTATTCCAATATATAAAGTTTTAAGAATATTTCGTCACCTTCAGTAGCTATTGGCATATGGCATATATATCAAAGGTTGCAGAGATCGGATTAAAAAAAAAACAAAAAAACAAAAAAACAAACACATAAATAAATACTTCTGAATGTAGGTTTTGTATGCAATTTTTACTTAGTACCTATAGTACTGTATTTAAAAAAGTTGACAATTCCATTATAACCTAAACAAATATGTAATTCTGTTATTGCATATTGGATCGTAGGAGACTGGAAATAAATATATTTTGAATTTAAATTTTAATCCTATAAATAGCACTGATTTCATATAATATGGTAATTTTGATTAATTTTTCTCTTTATACATCCCTGTACCCCTCTCTAATAATTAAAGACTTTTACTTAATGCAATTTTTATTAGATATCTCTGCATGTTTTAATTTTGCAATATTTTTGTTATTCCCTCTTTGTTATCTGCTTTAATAGTTTATTATCATTTTGTGTGCTGTAAACTGTATTATAATGTGAACAGCACTATTTATGATGATAATGATGTATATGGCTGGTCCAGAATCAATAGCATTCTAAAAGTTCATTTCACAGAGAGAGAGAGAGAGAGAGAGAGAGAGAGAGAGAGAGAGAGAGAGAGAAGCAAAAGCTAAATGTTTATTTACTTTTTTATTTGATATTTCACAATTTACTTCAAAGTTGCATTTTTTTTATTTATATTTAAATGCACCTTAATGACCTTCTTTAAATGGAAAAAATATTAATAGAGATAGTATTTAGAAAAATATTGACTGAAGAGCAATTTTGATGCCACTATTGAGTTCATTTGTATACCCTGCTAGGTGGGTATTCAACATATTATTTAGTTGCTTCTCTCTACCTTTATTGATTAAAATTTTTAAGTTTTCAATAAAAAAAATATAACTACTGTACATAATTTTGTTATCAGAAGATTTGAGATCAGGAAAACAAAAGCTTCAATCCTATATAAGTACTGTATAAAAAGCAAAAATGATATGATAACACTCCAGAAAAAAAATTCTTATATGGCTGTAGCTAATTTAGCTGTGATTTAGTCTTCCATAAGAAATCATGTTAAATCAAGACAGAAACACAAAACCATCAGCTAACATCCCCCCCCCCCCCCCCCCCAATCTATGTTTTTGTTTATTTCTCACTAAACCCACTTTTACAAGTCTATTGAAACTGTATCTTATAGCCAAACTGTTTTGCTGATGAGTCCCAGTAAGGACAAAACAGCTGTCCATAGCTAGAAATGAGATGCTAAAAATTGCAAGCCAAAATTCCCCTTTTTTTTATAGGCATAGACAACGTGAAAACATTTACACCTCAAAACATTACATCACAAAACACATGATGGGACTTACATAAATAACATTAATTGGTCTCAACACCCAACTGTAACGCCATAGCAGTGATCAGAAATTTTTGATTTATGCAACCCAAACAACATTGTCAATATTGTCATACTAGTTTTTGCCTGTTTCTGACGTCATAAACAAATATTCACGCAAATTGCATACTTTACAGTTTTTTCACGCTCTCTTGTGGGGCCACATTTACATACTGGTAAAATTTATTATCAGTTTTGTAGATCCCATTTTGTGTTTAATGATTAAAAAGAACATGTTGTTTCATGTTTTCTATGCCTTTAAGAAGCTTTCTTTCTACAGAGCAATAAGAGCCACCAGTTCATATGCTTATATATTTCTTTTCAGCCTGGTTTAGAAATTTACTCTGCTACAGCATCCCTGTCAATGTAAGCTCTTTACTAACTTCCATTCCCCAATTTTTCCTAAAATCTATTAATGTGTTTTTCTATAAAAAAATATTTTTGTTATCAAACATCGCATAATTAATTTTTCCTTAATATTTAGGCCTATAATTAATATTACTGTACATAATTCACAGAGAGCAGAAAATGAAGAATCAACCACATCAACATTAGAATTCCCTCATACATATATCATCAATGAAGAAATCTCACCTTTCATAAATAGTAAAAATGACACATACGAATCAGGACTTCAAAATCATTCAAAACCATCTCAATCTGAACCAAAAATTCAAAATACAAATATCTCAGACAAAAATATACATGTATGTTATATCTGTAAAAAAACATTTGAAACTGAAGCCATTAGAGATAAACATTTAAAAGAACATGATAAAGTATTAAAAGTATCTGGTAAACGTGCTAGAGAGGGTGTATATGAAAAAGATCATAAAATTCCATTAACAGATCTACAATGTTATGTATGCTATAAAGAATTTGAAAACACATTACAGTTAAAATCACATTTAAAAACAGAACATAAAGGTAGTGTCATACATATTTGTCCATTTTGTAATAAAGTATTTAGTTTAAAATGTAATTACAATGCACATATTACTGTTCATAAAAATGAAAAACCATTTGAATGTAAAATGTGTGGCAAAACATTTAAAAGAAAAAGATTATTAAAAGTACATAGTGAAATACATAATAAAAAATATGAATATAAATGTCATTTGTGTGAAAAAGTTGTTTATAGAACAAAAACATTAAAAACACATTATAATAATAGTCATAAAGGAGTTGAAATTCCAAGTATAGACGTTTTACAAGCACATTTAAAAAAAGCTTAATAAATTAAAAGAAAATGTTTGAGGAAAACAGTAAAGCGATGTTTACCCATCAAAAGAAGTGGACAAACAGCACTTTACAAATTTCACTCAAAATGAACGATCTGTGTTTGGCGCTTCTACGGGTTTTAACATGAGAACTAGATGGGGGAACTTGGAAATTGTAAAGTGTAGAATGTTCATTTTTCCCCAAATTTGTAAAGTGTAGTTCGTTCACTTCGACGGGTAAGCATCGAAAGGTCTTATTATAGTAAAGAGACATCCTAGATCCTATAGTTTGATTATTGATCTTGATAGCTCAGAGTTAATAAGCATATTGCTAATAGATTGCTTGCGGCACAAGGCTCTAATAAATAAGAGAAAATGAGTATTAACTAGTAAAGAAGGGATAGTTTTGAGTCCAACTTAAAGCCATTTCCTATATGTATATCCGTTTCTGTTTCTATGACACTCACAGACACCATAATGTTAGCATCAAAGACAATGCCGCTTTCTAAAGAAAAGGGTAGAAAATACATTTTCTTCAGATAATTGCCAAATTCTCTGAAAAACATGAATGGATTTTTTAGAAGCGGCATTGTCTTTGATGTTAACTTTATGCAGTCGGGGAGTGTATTGTATATGCATATAATGTTGAAAAGTCAGCAAATTTGAGCAAAATTGTTTAAAGTCAGCCTCAAAATAGTTACAGCTTTATAAGTAAATAATATGTATGTCCCTTTGCCAGATGTTAGATAAAAACTGCTACGTGTTTTTTTTTTTTTTTTTTTTTTTTTTTTTTAATGAAACTAGTCAAGATTTTTTGTTGCACTATAGGACATCTTTTCATTATGAGAGGATCTTTTTCTGATTTCCTAAATGTATTTCTTTTAATTTATTTTGCCCATAAGTTTCTTTTCCTTGCCACATTTAAAATATAAGTTTATTGTATTTAATTTGAGAAAAGAATGGAGTATTTGTGTGAATGCATGACATTAAAGAAATGGACTACACTTACAGTATATTTTAGTAACTCATGAGATATAGGCTGTAACCTTGGAAACTTAACTGAAGTTAAACATAAACCTTAATCTAATATTGTGTCATCAAGATCTTCACCTAGACAATTGATTTTTCTAATTGATCCATTTCTTGAATAACACATATTAAAACTCTAAAATGGTTTTCATGTTACT
Organism: Ecdyonurus torrentis; assembly: GCA_949318235.1. Classification (NCBI taxonomy): domain Eukaryota; kingdom Metazoa; phylum Arthropoda; class Insecta; order Ephemeroptera; family Heptageniidae; genus Ecdyonurus; species Ecdyonurus torrentis. The sequence goes on from OX439133.1 coordinate 15,786,895, forward strand.
ATAAGTCAAATATATATGAACAATTTTTATGATACTTGCATTTTCTAACTCAAAAATGTAAAATGTTGTAGGATATTTTTTAAAGTTTTTTTTAATTTTTATTAGTAGGCTATATTTTATTTATTTTTAGCATTTTCTGGTTGCGAGAACAAAACAAACCATTACTATTTGTAAACTCTAAAGTTTGTGTTCAAATCCAAAAATGATTACATATCGTCATTACATAGGATATATTTTTGGGAGAAAATGGATGTGCTAAATATTTACAAAAACATTTGTGTTTACGAAATGCAAATAATTATAATTTACTATTTGATGGTGGCTAATTTTTGTTGAAAGTAAATGTATTTATCACTAAATTTGGCAGCATTTTAACTTTAGTTGGTAAAAATGTATATCTGATGATGCATTGAGAAATTAAAAATAAAAATTAAAGTAGGAGAAAAAAATGTCTCTTACAGTATTATGTGTTCTGAATGTGATACGACAATTTTATTCAAGTATACCATTTAAATTTTCCTTGAAAATTGTGCTATTTTTTTAATAGTATAAAATTTTATTTTCTAAATCTATCTAATAATGTACAAAAGAAAGTGATATGAAAGCAGCTTTGCCATATAACTTATTTAGTTTATTTATAATTTTTTTTTAACAAAAATACTACAATGTTTTATGTTATTCCATTGATGTATTTCATAACTGAGGAATTAATATCTGTGTTTTTATTAGTTTGTGTGATGAGAAATAATAATAATAAATGTAGAGGCCTAGAGAACCAAGTGCATAATATATTTTCCGCCAGGGTGAGTAAAAGCATTTATTTTACTTTGAAAGAAGAGGATGATTTTAATGATAATAATGAATAATAATAAAGATATGTTAAGGAAAATTAACCATCACGGTTAGGTATGATAAATTTGAAAGAAAAGTATAGGAGAAACCAGCAAGGGCCTCACCATAGTAAACAGTGTCCCATAGTTTGGTGAAAATCTTGCTAGCACAAATGTAAAAAACCAACTGTGCTAGCAAGATTTTCACCAAACTATAGGACTTGTTACTATGGTAAGACACTTGCTGGTTTTCCGTAACCTTTTCTTTCAGATAATAATAATAACAGGTCCATTTTGGTTCACTGGTGTGCATACTGCGTAGTCAATGACTCGGCATTCCCGAGTTAAAAAGGTCCTAACCTTATAAGCACCTTATCACCTTTTCATGCACCACATGAAGAAGTGGCAGAAGTTTTCACATTTGTATTGAAATGGAAAGACGAACCTATAAAATTTTTTTTTCATGCAGTGCTGAGCATCATTTTGAAATGATGCATGGCTACCAAAAAAAAAAAAAAAAAAATCTTAGTCTGCAGTGTGATGTTGTGAAGGTCATCATACTCTTGTGACAAGAATTTATGCATAGTAATGTCATTAATGATGTTCGAAAACCCTGTTTAGTTGCTCCAAAAAATGCGCTTTTCTATTTAAAAAGCATTGAGTTTAAAAGTTTAAGTATAAAATAATACCTTCTGATTAATGTACATAAAATAATATGTTATATATAATAGATACATTAGTAATACGATTTCCTACCTTGATCAATTTACTTGTACTGATCTATATCAGATTTCAGAGGCTTTTTAATGACATTTTTGTACTTGTATTATATATACCTATAGTTTTTGTAAAATTAAGTAAGTATTGAAGAACATTTTTGTCTTCATAAAATATATTTAATCTTGTGATTCTGTTTTTAATTACTTAGGCTATATTATTATATTTTTGACTGTATTTTTTATTAATAATTTTGACTTGAAAAACTTAATTTTTATGATAATGTAATTAATTAGGAAAGGTTAAAACCATTTCGGTTTGAATTGATAATCAAAGAATAAGGATAGGAGAAACCAACAAGCGCCTTACCACGATAAGGTCCGTAGCTTGGTGAAAGTCTTGATGGCACAGGTTACACAAATATATTTACAAGTTTTAAGATGTTTTGAGGGCAACAGCCCTCTTCTTCAGTTGCTTAGAGTGTAGAGTGTGTAACCTGTGCCATCAAGACTTTCACCAAGCTACGGACCTCATCGTGGTAAGGCGCTTGTTGGTTTCTCCTATCCTAATTCTTTGATTATTAATTTTTATGATAATTTATTGTAAAAGTAATATAATATTTTTCAAAAATATTAGAAGAAAAATAAATTTAAAGCATGTTAAAGTGAAAATTATAATGATACGTAACAATTCTTTAGTTACATAGATAATGCGACATTGAATCAATTTTCTAGCATTGAATGTTATGTTAGGAAAGTAATCTTTTGTACCATTATCTTGTAAATTAGAGAATTTATACATTGTGTTTCATTAATTTTGAATTAAGTGTGCTCTAATCTCTATTTTTTTATCTCCTTTTAATCTAATTTTTTTGTTCAATATGTGCAGCGATATGTATCTTATTTTGGCTGTAAATAGTATAGGACTTACCTTAAGAAGGCCATTAAAATGATTTGCTTGGTTTATATAATTTGAGCTATATACATCTATCTGTATCAAAAATATTTTATTCCACCGAAATGCAGATAAAATAGAAAAAACGGTCATTTATTATTTTTTTTATAGATATCATTTTCTGTGGTTTTATAATTATTTGTATTTTTTAAATACGTATTATTAATTAATATAATGCAATGATGCATTTGCTATAAATATTAATTTAAGTCAAATATGTCTGTTCAAATTAAATGTTAAGGTGCATGTCGATCTTGTTGCGAACAAAATGTCTATCTCGTATTTTATCACTCAAAGCAAAATGATTATTATCTCGTTTTTTGTCAGCGTAAGCAAAATGTCTATCTTGAGTGCCATTTTGATAATGTTCAGTAAAGAGATAGACATTTTGCTTCGAGTGATAATAAAATACAAGATAGATTTTTTGTTCGCAAGACGATCGATGTACTGAAATATGTGCCAAAATGTTTTACCTTTTTGAATATAATACTTTAATTAATAATCATAATATATATTGATGTATGGTAGTGTATGTAGTTTATATGTATTGATGTTTTTTTTTATTTTTTATTTTTATTTATTGTAAAACAAAAATATGTGTATGAAAACTTAAAAAATAATTAAAATTGTGTGCAAATATGACCTATGTAAACATTTTTATTTTGTAGTGGATATATAGACAAGTGTGCCCTGTATATTATTTTTATATCGTTGTATATTTTCCTGTTATTTTATAAGATTTTTTTTAAAGGCATAGACCACCTTGAACAAAAAACATGTATAATATTATAACATACCGGAATATCAACATTGATTTGGCCATAGTCATTGATTTTCAATTTATTTTCCAGTTTGTTTGCTGGTTTGTGACGTCAAAGCTCACTAACCCACATACTCAGAAACAGGCAAGCTGTGACATCATAAACCCACAGCTGCCATTTCGTAAATGGAAAATAAATGAGAAATTAATGACTCCACACAAATCAGCATTGATATTTAGGTATGTTAGGATCATATAGGTATATCCGTGGTTAGGATATTATACGTTTTTTGTTCAAGGTGTTATACGTCTTTAAATATTGAATTATATTTAAATTTATTTATACTGTTTCAGACATGCAAAAGTAGGTTTAAACAAATTCACAGCCTAACAATACTAACAAAAGTGCAGCAGACAAGTTTGTGTTCCTGTCTCAATTTAAAATGCTTTCTGATAGGGCTATGAAGCAGCTGTAAGCTGTAACTATCAGGTCATTAGAACTTTTTTCTCGGAGCTGAAATTTTTACTGTAGCTTTTGCTGAGCCTCAAAGCTTTTGTTTTCCTGGATTTCAATCAATTTGGTTACAAATTTGCTTTTTCATCCAATTGACTTCAAATCCAGGAAAACAAAAGCTTGAGCCTCAGTAAGCAACAGTAAAAACTTCAGCTGCAAAAAAAAATTCTAACTCGAGTTATAGCTGCTTTATATTGCCCCATAAGAAAGAATGTTAAATTGAGAGAGGAAGACAGTCATCTTTTAGAGCACTTTGTTAGTATTTTGAGCTGTGAGTTTGTTTATTTTCTCACTAAACCTATATACATTTACAAGTCTTCTATAAGTGCTGTCAAAATGAAATGGGAATACTTTTTCTTATCCGAATTACAAATACAGGTTTATATAGCTGGATTTTGCTGATATAAATCAACAAAATCCGCATCACAATCAATAAAAATCCAGATCAATGTAGTATAATAGTAACATTTCAAAAACTATAATACTATCAAATAAAAGTCTCGCTTTCCACTCCAGCGGGTAAACTCCAAAAAAAAAAAAAAAAAAAAAAATGGGGTAAAATTCGTATTTTTTAAATTGGATTTGATTTTTTCCCCCAGATACTTTGGGTCTAAAATGAATAAAATAAAAATTATCAGGACATTTATTATTATTATTATTTTTTTTTTTTTTTTTGCAGCGTTTATATTTTATTTTAGTGATAAGAATAAATCATCTGTAGGCCATATATTGATTATTGAAATATTCTGCAAATTTATAGATTCTGAAGAATATTTGATGAAATAGACAGAGAGAAATGAAATAGACAGGGACGAGGCCGAGCCGTGGCGAAGACGAGGTTTCAAAAACTAAAATTGATGACATATTTTCAAAATTTTGCGGCAATTTAATTTTCGACTGTCGTTTGTTTTCTAGAAAATCCGCAGAAAATCAATATGGCATCAAAAACAAAGTGAATTATAAATAATCAGTTATTGAAAGTGTGAAAACATGAATTAAAATATACAAATTAATTAATCATTCGTAATCAAGGTAAGCTAAAGTTTATGTCAATGAGAAAATTTTAGTAGAAATCTTATTTCTTTATGTGTTTTAAAGTAAATTTCTTTAGCCAGGCGTCGCTTCCATGTTCTATTGTCCAAAGGTGAAATGAAACTTACCAACATTTTTTTTTCTGTTATTTTTCAGAATATATTGCGAGCCAAGCAGAAACTAAAATTTCAACAATTATTAACGATACATAAAAACAATGGCTACCACTGAAGAGGTATGTATGTATGATATGAATGATATGCTATAATTGATAAGCATATTTATTATTTAGAAATGTTTTCCTTTCATTTCTTTTGTTCTTGGGTTCTTGGCCATTTTTTGTGACATAATGTATGTACCGGTATTATAGCGGCTTACACATTTTTTTTTGTGTTACTAACTTGCCAAATAACAGCGAGAGAAAAAAAAATTATATGAAAAGTTATATGCATACCGGTACATACCTATGTACTTGTATTATTTTACGTCAAAATTCTCGACGATATTAAAAAAACACGAAGATATACTTAATACCCAGTCTTCTGACACCATTGAAACCTTAATTTTAATTGTTGTAAAGATTTAAGGAAACAAACATTTGGGTTCATTATTATTCAAAATCGTGTTTATTGTTGACGTAAAATAATACAAGTACAACGGCTTGACGACCCGGAGTGAGAGAGAGAGAGAGAGAGAGCGGCCACGGTTCAGCTAATAATGATAGTGCATTACTCACTGCACATATTCTTATACTTGATAGAAAGGTGCCAAAATGACACACGCACCTTGACTCTGAATAAACTACCGGAATAGCTGAGGGCTTACCGGAATAGCTACCGGGCATAACAATTCATTAAAATAACTCTCTAGCTCTTCTCTGGGCAGTACAATGAAACATAAAGTAATACTAAAATAGAAATATAACAGTAATTATAAAATACCATAGAAATATATTCTCTTTTTTTACGAATATATTATTTTATTAAAATCATAGAAAATTAATGTTACAATACCATCATCATACATAATATGGTAAAGCTCTAACATATGTACTGTATGTACATACTTTTATATAAATTAATTAATATGCATATTTCATACTGTACATATATTCCACTACTGGTATTGAACAGATGAATTATTTACAAAACAATAATATAGTATGCATATCATATGAATGATTCATGGTTGTGGAGCTTTATTTTATTGGTTGAACATTTTTCTAAACGTTATACATACAGTTCATAAAATACTTTATTGTGAGCTGGAAAAGATGTACAGTATCATACCAATTTAAACCTATTTTAATGAAATACTGTAACAATAAAATACTGTATTGACTTTTAATTTTGTTTGCTTGCTCATATTGTCGGCTCGGAAAGGGTAGGCTCACTAGGGTGTTGTGACGTCACGTGAATCGTTTTGCCCATAAGGCTAACATTGCATTTTCCGGAACAAGTGATGTCACAGCTGCTAGTGAGCCCTCCCCCCACCTCCCCTCCCGGGCTTGGAATACATTTGTTGTAAATGCAAAAAAAAAAAAAAAAAAAAAAAAGCCTTAATGCATACAGTTTACACATGATTAAGGTCAAAATTCCTATGACTTTTTTTTTTTTTTTTGCATTTGTTGTAAATGCAAAAAAAAAGGCCTTAATGCATACAGTTTACACATGATAAAGGTCAAAATTCCTATGACTTTTTTTTTTTTTTTTTTTTTTTTTTTTTTTTTGCATTGGTGTATAGCAAATGTATTCCAAGCCAACGATATATGCTTCCGTTTCAACGTACTATGCATGTGCAGCATGTGTAATATTAATACCTACATATAAACAGATGTAAGCAAAATCGCTTATGGTCAGTGCTTCTTTGTTAGCCAATACATTGTAGATTGTAGTGTGTATAAATTTGCCACCATCAAAATGAAATCTTTAAAATATAATTAACCATTGTCTATATGGCAATTACCTACATGTAATATTAAATATTATTATTATTTTAATTACAGCCTGAAGCAGGCCCAAGCAGTAGCAAGTCACCTTGTAAGAGATCAAGTAGAAGCAAAGCTAAAAAATCAGAGACTTTGTCTTTTTACACAGTAGATTGTGATGATATGGATCTTTCCAATGATGAATATAATCCTGAAGAGAACTATGTAAGTTTGCAAAACTATTACATACAGTCAACTGGGAGGACATTAAAACTCCAATCATGTGCAAGCTTTCACTTTTCTCAATAAAGACAGAACACTTTAATAACATGACTGCGATTGGCTTTCAATTTCACCCTGGTTGACTTATACAAATATGGCATTTGCTTACCCTCTTGGTAGGGTTGGTATTTTGGTCAGATGGTCTAGAGAACTTTAACAGAGAAGCGACATCCCCATGTTTTAGGCAGACTTCAACACTCAACAATTTTGACTTGGCAACGTTGCGTTTTGAAGCACCAATCAGAGGTCAGAAGTGGCCAAATCAAGGCACCAATGAGAGAGCACGCTATAGTAATTTTGTCTACAGTGTTGCTAATTTTAAAGAAATGAGTGTTGCGGGTCTGCCTAACTTTTTGGTATGTCACTTTTCTGTTAAAGTTCTCTAAGATGGTCTCTCAACGCATGCCATCTGCTCGTGTGGGTTTGAATTTTTAAAACTAAAGGCGGCACGTCCTGGAGTGCCCATACAAGTTTGTTTGAAGCTGATGGTCCTACCAAGGGCTGAGCATAGTGAGCTGTCTAGTGTCTAATATTACTTACCACCATATAAGTATGCAAAAAAAAAAAAAAAAAAAAAAAAAAAAAATGATTTGGTGCTGAGTTACTAATTTGCAAAATGTTTTTTATGCTCCAAACCACAAAAAAAAAAGTATACGCCTATAATAATTATCACCCTAAGCTTTTTTTTTTTTTTTTTTTTTTTTTTTAAAGCCAAAAAACAAGTGTTTAGTGGTGATGTTTGTAAACCCTGTTTATTTGCACCAAAAAAATGTGTATTACATTTGAATAACCATTTAGGTAATTGTCATTTCCATAGGGGGAAAAAAAAAAAAAAAAAAAAAAAAAAAAAAAAAAAAAAAAAGCAATAATGATGATATTTTAACCATTTTTTTTCTCTAACTTTTCAGTCTCTGAACATGCAGCTAAATGAAAGTGAAGACTCTGAAGCTCCACTGATGGAATCTCAAGATTCTCCAGATTATGACCAGCCAGATCCCTTGATGTCCATGGCAGCAGAATTGGAAGAAGAACAACAGGTACAGTAACAAATAAGAAGTTTAATTACATACAATTTAATTATTGGTATTATAGGTATAGGTATTATTATTCCCTATTTAAAAAATAATAATAATAATAATAACCTATACAGCAATAGAAAATTAGCAGGAGAGAGATGGTAGCACATTGAATTGAAAATTAATAAAATGTGAAGATTCTCTAATTTATATTTAGTTAATTGGGTGTTGGTATATCTATCACAAAATAAATAATTAAAATTAAGAAATATGAGAGGTACCCTTAAATTAAATAAAAAGTTTGGCAAATATTACTATATTTTTAAATTAAAACTTCTTTTTATCGTATAAACACATAATAATTAACTTAAAGCTCTCCTCCCCTTAATACTTGCTGTGATATTCTTTTCATATTATTTATTTGTTATTTTTCTAATAGAATTCTAATGACGAAGAAGAAGAAGACGTAGTAGTAGAAGAAGAAGACGTAGTAGTAGAAGAAGAAGACAACACTGAAAGCAATCAATTCTCCAATATAAAAGTACCAACCCTACTACAAGATTCACATCTAAAAAATCCAAAACGTCAAAACTACTGTGTATACTGTGGTAAAATGCAAACCCATATATCACGTCATTTATTACGTCGTCATAAAAAAGAAACTTCAATAATAGAAGTCATGAATGAAAAACCAGGTTCAAAACATAGAAGAAAACTCTTAGAAAAGTTACGTAAAGAAGGTAATATAAATCATAACACAAAAGTCATAACAAATAAATCAGGTACGTTAAAAACAAATCGTAGATCTAAAAATATAAATAAAATCGATGAATTTTTACCATGTGTATATTGTAAAGCTGTTTTTACAAAAGCAGCTTTTATGAAACATAGACGTACATGTGAATTAGTACCAAAATCAAATAAAAATTATAAATCTGGTAGATATGCTGCATCTGCAGCTTCCGTTGCATTATTTAGTAATACTGAAATATCTGAAGAATTTAAATCTGAAATATTATATAAAATGGTTAATAATGATGTACATAGAATAATAATTAAAGATAAATTAATACTTAAATATGGTTGTAAAATATATAATGAAAATCAAGGTGTCGTTTGTATTAATGATTGTGTTAAAAAATACTTAAGAGATTTAGGTAAAATTATATCTGAAGTACAAAAAATTGATTCAAGTATTATATTATTTGAACAATTATTTAATGTAAAATATTGGGATATATTAGTATCTGCAATACTCAAAATTAATGCACCTGATAATAAAATTGCATTATCAACTTCTAGTAGAAATATTATTAAAATTGGGGAACATATAAATAAAATGTGTGATATGGTTTTAGAAGATAGTACTTATAATTATGATAAAAACTCTGAAGTTATCAAATTTTTAGAATATAAATCAGAACATTGGGATACAATAATTGAAACTATTACTGAAAAATTAAAAGAAAATAAATTTAATAATTCAGATTTATTAATATTAGTTGAAGATATTAAAAATATCACTGAAAATATTAAAAATCGTATTGAAGATATAGTAAATAAAATTAAAAATAATGATGGTACGCTTGAGTTATGGTTACAATTAGCAAAATTAATACAATGTAGGATAATAATGTTCAATAGAAAAAATATTAAAGAAATATCTAGCTTAAAATTAGAAGAATATGAGAAAAAAATTGAACCATCACCAATTAGTAAAAATTCTATAAAAGCGGACCAATTTTTTAGTAGTATAATGACAAAAGTAAAAAAAATTGGTAAAAAATCACAAATTGTACCGTTATTGTTAACGAAAGATATGATTGAAGCTCTTGATATTCTAATTGAAACTAGGAATAGCTTAGGTAATGTTGCACCTGAAAATAAATACGTATTTGCAAATCCAAAAACAAAATCATCATTCCAAGGTAACAATTCATTTAAAGAAATTACAGAAACAATTAAGATCAAATCTGATGATTTTTTATTAAAATGTAGAATATTAAAACATTTAGCATCATATATAGGTCAAATTATTGGATTAGGACCATATGAATTTGAAAAATTTACACAATTTTTAACTAGTACTTTGAAATTGTATAGTAATTATTATAAATTACAAGAGAATATTATTTCAATTGCAAAATTAAGTTTAATTTTGCAATCATTGGATCAAGGAAGCAAAAATATATATGCTCATAAAAAATTAGATAAAATAGATTTTGAATCTATTCCTACTTCTCTTGATGAAGCTGATAGTGAGGAAGAAGTCATAGGTTATGAGGTCAAAGATCATGATGTCAGTTCAGGAGTTATAGGTCATGGGGTAAGTTCAGGGGTCAAAGGTCATGAGATGAATTCAGGAGTCGCAGGTCGTGCAATAAATTTAAAAGTCAAAGGTTATGGGGTAAGTTCAGGGGTCAAAGTTCAGGAGGCAAATTCAGGGGCCATAGATGAGGATGTACTTACAAAGGTGATTTTACAGAATCAAGGTCAGAAGGTCAAATCAGAAAATATGGATCATGATGACTTGATACCTGGAGTTATAGATCATGATTTTCTTCAAAAGGTCTTAATTCAGAATGTAAGTGACCTTACAGTTCCTCAAGATATATTTGAACCTGATTTTGATTCTTCTATGGACATTAATTCTCTTTTAGATGAGGACAGTTCCTAAATAAAATTTATTTTGAAAAAGTTTTTTTTTTTTTTTTTTTTTTTTTTCAATTGCTGTATAATATATTTTTGTATCTTTTAAATGTGATAAAGGCTCACTGTCACACTTTTTTAATTATTTATTTTTTATTTTGCAAGCTATGTGTTCTTTACATGAATATTATGGTTCTTTAATATCTCTGTGCTATAGTAACAATTTTCATCAAACTATGAACTATGAGAATAGGTTCTTCTATCCTTTTAAATTTATTTTTGTATTATTAATTATTAATGTATTTATTAAAATGCTTTCCTTTTGTTGATACGTGTAAAACTCTGTAATTTATATTATTGTTTTATTGTTTTTTCAAGAAAATCCTTGATCAGCTTTATGTGCAAATAATTAAAGTTTCAAAGCTATGTACTTTTTTTTTTTTTTTTTTTTTTTTTATTATTATCATTATTATTTTTTACATGCAAGACGATAGTAAATTTGGTCCAAAATATATTCATTATTTGTTTTGAATATTCTTGCAAATATTGTATGTAAATAAAAGTAGTCAATTTTCTTAAAAAATAATAATAATAATATAATGAAGCTATTTTATAAATGAATGTGTTTGAAAAAACAAAACAAATAAAACTAAATGAAAATTACACTAAAAAAGTTTTTATTGCTTTTAATATCCTTTAAATCATGGGAATAATTACACTACACAGTTAATATTGTGCAAGCAAACATTGCATTTTTTTTACAGTAAATATTATCCACATGGATCACATTTTTTTTTTTTTTTTTTTTTTTACGACACTAATTTTTATTGCTTTTTTTATGCAATTATTTTTATTCTATTATGATAATAAATAGATAAAAAAAATCAATAGTATTATTGCTTTAAAAACTACAATATATGAGCATGGTTAATTATAGGGTAACTTAAAATAAAAATGAGTTCTATACCACACAACGGGATAAACCCAACAATGCGTGATTTAATATAAAAGAATGAGATGAGGTGGATTGGTGAATCGTCTAGAGATACTTCTGACTTGGCGTGGGCCACTACCACCACTGTCAGGACTGGCCAGAGACATAAATAGAGCTGTGAAGCCTAAAAATTACGACTGTTTTACCTGTAACACACTGACATACATACAGGCATCAACGAGCAGAGAACACAAGAGCGCACATCAATCTTGTTGCAAAAAAAAAAAAGTGTCTATCTCGTATTTTATCACGCAAAGCAAAATGTATATCTCGTTTTTTATCAGTGTAAGAAAAATGTCTATCTCGAGCGCTATCTCCATAACGTTCAGGAACGAGATTAACATTTTGCTTTACGTGACAAAAAACGAGATAGACATTTTGCTTCATGTGATAAAATACGAGATGGACATTTTGTTTGCAACAAGATCAACATGGTGCATACCAAGTCCTCTGCAAATACCCACCGAGTATCAAATTCGTGATCTTTATCAAACCAGTATGCAGGCCACTGCACCAAAAGGCTTTATTTTTATTTATATATATATTTTTTTCAAACAGGTTAGGAACGTTGTGATGACTACATAACATACAGATACAGTTGTGGATGATTGCTATAAATATAATAATTTAATCTTAGAGGTAATACATAACACGTTTCTTACAACTAATAAGTGTAGATTTTGGAAAATAACACATCATGGCTATAGGATATGATACACATTGAGAAATAGAGGGACCCAGCAATGGTTTTACTATAGAGAAAACATGCGTCTTTAATTTCAGAGCAAATCTTGCTAGCACAGATAATTAACACATCAGAAGATTTTGGTACAATACTTGAAGACAAAAGGAATATGTATAAGCCTTAATCAGCCTTTTTTCAGACTCTGAGTCAGAAAATTTTAAGTTGTCTTATGTATTATTAGCTTTGTGCTATGTACAGCTCTGGCCACTAGTTTGAGAATGAGGCAGCAGCGGCTGCAGCGTTTTCTCATAAAGATAACATAGTTTGGTTGTAGGTTGCCTATACAAATCATTCTTAAACTTTTGGCCAGAGCTGTACATACAGTTTCAGATAAACAAAAGGTTACCATTAATACATGTTGCTTTTTTGCGGGCCTCAAATTTTATGTGGAAACAATATTGTTGCATCATGTTCACGTACTTCATCGCACGCTCAGATGTAGCATTCTCTCAATCAGGTGAGTTGCTTTAACCAGCAAGCCAAGCACCTCATGCTGCACGTGAATATGACATATAAATATAGTTTCTACATAAAGTTTCAGATGCACAAAAAAGCAGTAAGTTTAAATGGAAACCTTTCATTTGTTTGAAATTGTGCAGCTCGATTTTTTTAATAAATTATAGGAAATCTCTTCATTAACCATTTATGCCCATATTAGTTTGTTTACTATGCCTTTTCCTTTAATTTTATCATGTGCAACCATGATGGTTAATTTTCCATAATACTTTATCCAACATGTGCTTAATTTAATAGTGAGGTATTGTAAAATACATAGCTACAATTATAAAAAATATAAAATACCAAAACGGCTGAAAATAATATCTAGTTTAAAACATAAAAATACACACAAACACAAAACATGCAAAATAAAATTATAAAACAATGTTACAAAGAGGGTACGTACACAAATTGAACATTTTCTACAGTACAGTCATGGTTGAAGCTTCTATGCATTTCAGATTTCACAATATTTAATAACCTACACATTTCATATAATACGCCACATGCAACTTCTACACCTTTCACAATATCAATTGATTGAATTTTTGACAATTTAGTTATATACATATGTGCAGTATTATAAATTTTAATACCAATAATAGCTTATTACACTTTTTTTTAATTGGTTTATATTTATTATTTTTATTAAAGCATGATCAACTACTACAGAGTCTGCAGATGTTCTCAGAGTTTAACTTTATGGCAATCGGGCAGTCACTTAAAGTCATAGACCACATAAAACATATTATGCTTTTAATGAATAAACACCAAATGGGATCTCCAAAACAAAGGACAATTTTTACCAGAATGTACCAAAAGAGAGCGTGTGGGTGACCATGTTTCTGATGTCAGAAACATGTACAAATTAGTATACAAATATAGTGTGGGTTGCAGAAATCAATATTTTCTGACAACTTCTACAGTGCTACAGTTAGTTTTTTTGTGAGAAAAATTAAAGATATTTATGAAAGTACAATCAAGTGTTTTGTGATATAAATGCTAATGTTTTCTTCTAGTCTATGCCTTTCAGATGGCAGTTTGACAATTGTTTGAAGAAAGCAGCATCGCTTTGATTTCATGTACAAATTCATTATAGCAATTTACGCAAATCAAAGAAAATGTAATAGATTACTGTATTATAATTAAAGCACGTTACATTGAAAATTAAAGATTTTTGCGTAATATAATTTTCAATATAACGTGCTTTTATTATAATAATCTATTACTTTTTCTTTGATTTGCAATTTAAACCAAACTTTTTTTTTTTCTTCTTCTTATATTTATAGGGTGTGTGCGCATGACATCATAATAAATGAGCTTCAATGCCATATTTGAGCAAAGAACAACATTGCTTAGTATGGGACAATCATGGGTTTTGCTATTTTCTTTGGCAAAGAAGTATTTTTATTTTTTTTCATTACATGAGGAGTCACGGATCAAAAGTGGACAAATCACTTTTAGCAAATTTTACAGGAGAGCAAAAAAACTGAATTTTTATGGTATTTTTTTTTTTTAGGCCACCAATCCTTTAAGAGTACCTAAAAAGTACCTTACCATAAGTTTCATTAAAATAGGTAAATTTTCAGGTACCTTAAAGATGGGTCAAATGGTCGAAAAAAGAGGATTTGTCTGCTTTTGCACCGTTTTTCTTTGAACCCTCCAATCTGAGTGTAAAAATTAAAATTTATTTAAAAATCTAAAAAAATTAAAATCAATATAAAAAAGTATGCCCAAAAAAAAGGCGGCCTTAGATTTGACCCTACTCTGAAATTTGACCCTTTATGACCCTGAAACCCCTTCATTTTTTTTTATAAAAAAATAAATAACACCATTGAATGCCTTGCCCCCAAAAATGTACAAATCAATACTTTGTTGATTTTGGAAGCAAAAATTCAAATTTAACGGTTAGATTATAAAAACCAGTGACCCTGAGGAAGGTAATGATCAATAAAAAATTAAATTTCTGGAATAAAGTAATCAAAGTGTCAATTTGTAGGTTTCTTGAGATGCAAAATCCAAAACCAATGCTAAATTTAAGTTAAAACCGAAACTAAAAATTTTCAGGGTCAAATCAGGGTCAAAGGGTGCGCGAAAAAATCTTAAAAAATTTCCATTTGATCCGGCATAGTCGGAAACCTTTGAGACCACTCTCAACTCAATTTCGCCAAAAACACGATTTGTCCACTTTTGATCCGTGAGTCCTCACATATTATTTTTTTCGCATACTTGAAAACCTAATTCAACTTGATAATAGCATCAATGCCCTCACAAAAATTGCTAAGTATTTTTAAACTGGTAAAATGTGTCATTTTGCTACACCAGCCCATGTTATTATGGTGTAGACTTTAACATGAATGCAACCACCCTATATATTATAACAATTTAACAGAATGCAAAACTATGCTTTCTATAATGAATTTGAAACAATTTCTCATCTTTAAAATTCAAATTACATGTAGCACAAGTATAAATAACTAATGTATCTTTTTCATCAATTCTTCTACATTTTTCTGATTCACTCTTATGTTTTATTAATGCTTTTTTATTTTCAAAAACTAATTTACATTTTTTACATTCATTTTTAATATCAAATATATTAACTGTATGCATATAAGTCATATGTTGATTATAATTAAATGTAGTAGTTAATACCTTATTACAAATTTTACATACATGTGGTTTAATAGGATGGTATGTTGATTTATGGTTTTTTAATTTATCTAATGTTTTAAATTTTTGATTAGTACGTGTTTTACATATTTTTTTCATTATTTTTAGATGGTTTATTTTAATATGAGTATGCATACTTCTTCTTAACTTTGTTTTAAAGTTACAATGTGCACAATACATAACTTTCTTTTCATGAACATAATCTATATGTTTATTTAAAGTTTGCTTATATTTATACGATTTTTTACAATATAGGCATGTATATATTTTACCATAATTATTTTTATGTATCATTTTAATATGATATTTTAATGTTTTTTTACTAGATAATTTTAAAGAACAATAACTACAAGATTTTTTAATATTAAGATGTTGTTTCATATGTGTGTTAAATATATAAAATTTAAAAAATACTGAATTACATACTGTGCATATAAACATTTTTTTTATTGGAATATTTAATTTATGAAATTTCATGTGTGTTTCTAAAGTAAGTTTTTTATTTGTTATAAATAGACAATGGTGACATGAATATAATGCTTTTATTTCATGATCTATTTCTATATGTTCATGCAATTCTGATGGCATATTAAATTTCTCCGCACAATGGAAACAATTGATTTGTTCTAATTGATGTATCGTCCAATTATGTTTTTTTAAATGGATTTTATTTTTTGCTTTGAATGAACATATATGACATTTAATGTACCGTTTTGAGTTACTAGAGGTACTGTTTATGGCATTTGTTGATTTTTTTGTAATATTTTCATTTGAGGGTTTGTTTATGAGGCTGCTATTTTCACTTACAGGTGTAGTAGAGGTCGTTTCATTGCATGTCTCCTTTTTTATTGTAAAAGGCTCTAGCGTTTCCTTTTTCTGTAACAGAAATGAAGTATATTTGTTAGCAAAATTCAAAATTCTTTATTCATTTCTCTCATCCAACATTCATTACTGTAATGCATTAGTTAAGGGTATTATTTTTTAGCAAGAAATATTTGCTTACTGCAGTACTGTCATTTTCTAAACAAGCTTTATTTTTAATTGATTTGTTTAAAAAAGAAATAGAATAAATAGAAATATGCTTTTTTTTTAAAGGAAAAATCAACTCAAGATGTCTTATTTTTGATATCTTTAAATAATAATTCTTAGCCTGAGTAAGTCTGATGCTGTTTTATAATGTTGTGCCTTTGATGTAGTGTGAGAACGTGAGATGTTAGGTATATCGTATTTTACATTGACACTATACCCCACATCCCTTTTAACGTCTATTTTTATCTAGCGCAAGCTAGAATGATTTGCATCCCTAGTCCCAATTTACTATCTAAATTAGAGAATTTTCGCGTTTTATTAATTTTTAATTCAACCAATCCAACTAATCTCTACCAACTATTTTCTAATTATTCATTTCATACAGGGTCGGCCTGGGAGGAAAAGGCCCGGTCCGCGAGATTAAAAAAGGGCCTGCAAACAAAGGGGGGTTTGGGGGCGAAGCCCCCAAAAAAATGCGCCGCAGGCGAAAAATTTTTGAGGCCACGCCCCTTTTTAATTAGTAATTTACTTAAGGGAGTAGGGGACCGACGTTGGCCATTAGACTCAAACTTTTCTCGTCAAAACAATCTGAAATTTTGCACAATGATACTTCAGCTTGAGACAATTTCAAATATATAAAAACTTTGTGGGGTCACCGTGAAAATTAATTTTATATGCGATTTTTTGAAATATTAAGCCCATAAGGCCCAATGTTAATTTCAATAAATTTTTTCTTATTTTCGGGACGGTCAAACACCATGAAATTTTTATCACGGCTAGGTGTAACCCTTAGCTACACAATGACACTAAATTTAGATCCAAAACACTTCTATTTTTTTTAGATATAAGGTCGGTACCCTACTCCCTTAAAATACTTCACTTTTGTATATGAGATTTTTATGACATGCACACTACAAATAAAATCATTATAATGTTTTTAAATGAGCTAAGATAATGGAGAAAAATATGGTGTTACGAAAAAAGCTTAAATTAAAAAATACAATTGAATAAAAACAACTATTTTATTTAAACGCGGAGAACGACAGCTTTCTTTGTTAGGATCATTTCCATACTTATCCAATTCTTTTCTAGCGGACTGAGTACGTTTCAGTGCACCAGTATTGTGTTTATATTCTGGTTTAGAAAAAATTTAGGAGCGATAATTTAATTATAAATTTATCTTTACTAATTAGTATTGTCACACCGACACACTTGCCGCACCGCAAGTCACATTTCTTCCCCGCCGTTCAATCAAAAAGTCACCTTTTTTTATATTATTTTTACCAATATAAAGGGGGACAAATTATATGAAGGAGGTGAACAATAACAAAACAATTGCTAATTGACCACTAGACTAGAGTTCACTAGGAGTGCAATTTTTTTAAAAATTAAAAGCGGATAGAATTTTAAGATTGGATGTAATTTCTTATCGTCTTTTGAAATAAAAAGAAAATTTATCAGTCTTAAATTGTCCTTTTAATTTTCTTCTTCTCCTTTTTTTTTTTTTTTTTCTTCTTCTTCTTCTTACATTTGTTAGTTTTTTTTTTTTTTTAATTGGAGTGTTGTGGGCACGGCAAGGGCCCGCGCCCGGGGGGGCCCGGTCCGCAATCGCGGACTAGCGGACCTGGCCAGGCCGACCCTGATTTCATAACTGAGAGCTTTTATCAAGACTAGACAATGCTTAGTGATGTGCTCAAGTAAATTTCTTCTTTGATTGATAATGTGATTAAAATTATAACAAAAACTCTCAGTTATGAAATGAACCTCATTTTATAACAAAAAACTATGTCACATGAGACTTTGACCTCTCCATGAACTTCTACAGTGTTAAGGCCCTTGCCGGCGACTCTATATCCTTTCCTTTATTATTATTGAAACATATAGATAGATTAGGAAATATTGGGGAATGGGAGATAAGGCTAGATTGCTGATACTGTGTCTGAGGAAAGGTCCTAACTCCAAGCTGAAAAGAAATTTATAAGCATATGTAAGTGGCTCATAATGCCTGGGCTAGATAGTTTTCTCTACTATGGCATTCCTGTAGTGTAGGCTCATTACTATATTCCATTCCCCAATTCCTCCTAATCTATCTGGTATGTGTTTTATTATCAAATCTATTTTAATTATTAATTAAAAAAATTGAATAAATAGAAATAATAAGATTTTTTTAATTGAAATAACATAATATTATTATTTAAACATTTACATATCGATTGCTCCTCGGAAAACCGAACTATCCATAGTCTCCGCACACCTAAATTTTGGAACATCTGCGCTCTCCGCTTCTCCCAAAATTGAAGCATCTGTATTGGTGCGCTGTTAAGAGATGCTTTAATTTTAGCAGAGGCGGAGAGTGCCAATGTTCCAAATTTGAGGCACGCGAAGACTATAGGGTGTGTACGCATGACATCATTCAGAGTGCTTTTCGATGCTCTTCTTGAGAAATGAATAAAATTGTTCAGCATAGGACAAACATAGTTTTTGGCTATGTTCTATGAAAAATTAGCTATTTTTTGGTCATTATTATTTATCTTGCATACATGAGGTACTATAGTTCAACCTGTTAACAGCATCAATGCTCTCAAAATATTGTAAAGCAATTTTAACTGAGTCATTTTCCTATACTGGCCCTTGTTATTTAGCACTCACTTATGGTGTTGACTTAACATGAATGAAATTACCCTATAGAGATAGTACTGTAGTTCAGTTTTCCGTGGAGCCATTGATATATCAACTGCAGTTTTTTCATGTTTTTTTTTTTTTCCTCCCCAGATTTATTTATACTTACTACTATAGAGTCAAAAGCTGCTAATGGATCAGCAATATCATCGTCATCAAATTTCTCAGTCTTGATTCCAATATCAACAAAACAGAAAGGTTCATGGTTGACATCAGCAAAGCAGTTTTTCACTGTTGTTGTTGGTTCTACTTTGATTTGAAGTGGAACTTGTCCACCTTGTGTCTCCATACCTGAAAAAAATTATATTTAATTGAATGGAAATTTTCAATGAGGCGCAAGAGTTTCCTAATTTAATATCCTTTAACATTGTGAGTTGTGAGACCTTTTTTTTTTTTTTTTTTTTTTTTTTTCTATGCAATCGGACACCATTTTTCCGTACCCAGTGTGTGACGCTGTGATGTGATGTATGTATGTAAATATGTATGTATCTTGATTGGTTGTATTACATCATCTTTGTATTGTACATATGTATATGATATTATATAACATGTGTGCATTATGTGCAAGTGTAGCATATGATGATGATAAGAAAAATAACACATCAAATATGATGCAAAAAAAATGCAACCTCCAAACATACATACAACGGATTATTAAAATGCAAAATATGAATACTTATCTCTACAATAAAATGATTTATTTGCAATTAAACTTACACTTAATATTTTAGGTCAGTTTTGGTAGTGTTAATTTACTTATTGGTTTATAAAAACCTACCTTTTAATTAAAATTAGTTGGAAGCATCTACTTCACTCAGCTGTGAGCTGTGGTTTTTTGTTATGTTTTTGAAAATGAAAATTCCGATGTTTACGATCGTCAATTTTTGCGCGAAATGTTAATTTTGAAAGTTTTGGCCTTTGTGTTCAATTGGTTTTTCGTTCCCGTTCAATATACTTATAATAATTACATTATTTAAATATTATAAAATATATGCTAGTGGCTAGTGTAGTGCTATATATAGATTATATTATAAAAATATATAACTCAAGCATGGTGCTGGCGCGCAATACATTATTTTAACACTACGCCCGACTAACGCCTGCCAAAACGAGATTTTATGCGCATAAAAAGTGCGTTATTCACATCGTTCACATATATTATATCCTCAATGCGGATTGCGGATAAAATAGTAAAATATTATTATCTATTTATATATTCTTTTCAAGTGTGAGCAACACACTTTTTATTCTTCATACCTACATTTAAAATCTATTTTTTTCCCCCAACATTAAATGATTACAAAATCAAAAAATCAAATACAAATAAAATAATTAATGCAGAAAAATGTAAGATTTGAGTTATCTTACTTTTGTTATTGTAACAGCTACAGCATACATTCCCAATTTTAACATAAAAAAAAAGCAGACAATATTTTTTTGCATGCAATAAAGAATTGGAATAAAATGTGAAAAAATATTCAAAGATAATTAATATAAGAAATGACAATAATATATAGAATGAAAAAAGGAAAAATATATAATTCATATAATTAATAACTCCACATCCGTATTATTAAAAATATATAATACTCAACAGCTTTTCAACCATAATCTTTTTTTTTTTTTTTTTTTTTTTGCATTGAAAAAAATGTTGTAGCAAAATTAGTATTAGTACAATCCAAATTTTGTTTGGAGAAAAAAAAAAAAAAAAAAAAAAAAGAGCGCATCCATGACATCTTTATATAGTCTGAAATATCATAATAGTAAAAATTATTACGTATGTACAGCTCTGGCCAAAAGTTCCCGAACGATTTTGCATAAGCAACCCGCAACGAGCAAACGCAGCGGCCGCCCGCTGCCCCGTTCGGGAACTTTTGGCCAGAGCTGTACATACAAGTTATTATGACCTAACGAATTATATATATTAAATTTTTTCTTTTTTAATTTATACTTACCCTGATAATAATTGTGAAAACAAATCATTGAAATTATATAAATATTTTCAAGATTTAGGCTCCAATTTCATATATTGAACGTTTAAGAAATATTTAAAGTTCTTAATTTTTAAGGCGTTTAAAATCGTGCCGTTTTTTATAAACACCAAACACTCTGTGTGTGTGTGTTTATATATATATATATATATATATATATATATATATATATATATACAGGGGTAGAAGTGGTTTCATTCTCATGGCGGGACCTGTTCGGATCGCTCGCACCATGTGGGGGGGTCAGGGGGGGCGTAGCCCCCCCTGAAGGGGGTTAAGGGGGTGGAACCCCCTTACCGCCGGAGGCGCGATTTTTTTAATAGTATACTGAAATTTTAACTATTTTGCAATTAAAATTTTGTAGTAACTTGATTAATGCCATGCTACAACACCAACATTTAATTAATAATGAACATTTATATTTGCTGATGTTCATCCTAAAACTTTAATACTATATGATTATTCTGATTTAAATATCAAAGAATTATATTTTTTGCATTAATTAATGCACAAAACGAATTGGTGCAAAAGCAAATAGAAGTGTTTTACTTTTAATATTTAATTTTTTATTGATTTTTAACTTCTTTATTGAAAATAGAGTTAAAATTCCTCTTTTAAGACAAGGTAAACAAAAAAAAAATCAAATCAAATCAAATTTTTGGTCAAATTAAAATTAATAATACTTTGAAAAATGGTGCAATATTTTAGGTAGCATTTCGTATTGAGCTCAGAATAAATCTTAAAAATGAACAATAGGAAAATAATTATATGCATGTAGATTTTGCGTAGAGCACGTATTCTGCTGAATCTAAAAATGTTATTTTAAAAACAAGAAAAATTTGGCCCACCCGTGACCGGAAAACAATTATGCCAATATTAAAAGTAATACATTTTATTTTTAGTATTATTATTATAATTATTTATTATGTTGGGGTGCAATTCGTCACAGCACTAGTTTAGGTCACCAACAGGCTTTAAAATTCCTAATAATGAGACTCAGATAGCCTATACTCTAAAGGCAGGCTTCCCAAACTTTTTGGGCTGCGCAGCACCCTAAACACTCATCTTATTTTTTTACACTCAAAATGTTGTATATTATAGTAAATGGCAAAATATTTAAACTTTGCTTTTTTCTTTTATTAATTACTTAAATTTTAATCAAATATATTATGCAACGCGCGCTAATTGTTTTCTTGCTTTTTTTTTTTTTTTTTTTTTTTTTTTTTTGTCGCTTTTATCAAAATTTAATAAAAATAAAATTGACGATTTTACATTTTTACGAAGGACGTGAAATCTATTTCAAAATATTAAACTTTATTATTTTTATTATTATGCTATTTTGAAACTACACTTTCCTATTTTTTTCTTTTACATTTTATATTGAATTGGCAAGACGTTAAAGAATAATTTTTTAGGAGCAAAATTAAGTACAATAATACACTAGCTGTTTAATTATCATTTTTTATGAATTTGCCTACGGAGCACCGGCTGAGAAACTTGGATCTGTCCGCTTATTATGATATTTAGGCCTATGACGAATCGCACCTCAACAAACTTTTGAACTTTATTGAATAAGAGTTTTTTTTCTGTTTTATTAATAGGATAGGCTCTATACAGTTAAATTATCTTCGTCTTTTTAAAGTTTAGTAAAATTGAAACTGCATGGTTCTAATTTCACTATTATATATTATTGTGCTATAGTTTATCAAAAAAAAAAATACCAAAAGTATTTATTTTTTGCTTGCTTGAATGAATGAATATAAATCATCATCATAAAATTAACAAACAAATTAATAATAATATTAATAATTCTACACTATAATAGTTAGTATACTGTATAGTAGATTAAGAAGAAGAAAGCAGAATGCATAATAATATTTTTATAAAATAATGAAAAATAAAGTAAAATTTCCAGTTACTTTTTTTTTTCTTTCCTTGTTCTGATATATTTTGTAGTAAAGTTTATCAATTCTTATCAGAAAAACGGTCACCGGGACCATTCTTTCTAGGTGGGACTCGTCCCGCCTGGAAATCTCATGGCGGGACAGGTCCCGCCATGTCCCGCCTCACTTCTACCCCTGTATATATATATATATATATATATATATATATATATATATATACATATATATACATACAACATACATATATATACATAACACAACTACACAACATATTATACAATTCATAATGTGACTCGCATCCAAGTTTTTTCCACATATATTTTTTTTTTCAGCATAAAAAAATATACCATTTGTTTTTTGCAAATTCAAAACTCTTTATTCATTTCTTTTAAATGCATTATATAGTCTAGGTTATTTAAATGTTTTTAAACGGGTCAAATGTTAAAACAAAAAAATTTGAAAATAGAAAACGTCTTAATTGTGTTACTAATTTTATTCTAACTAACAAAGTAAAAATTAATACGATTACGTATAATAATACACTTTATTATGATTTGAATGGAATTATATATATATACATATTTTTTTTAATTCATAAATTTTATAATAACAATTTCTAGAACCCTGATAATTGTGAGAACAAATTAAAATATACAAATATAATAGTTTTGTTTCTGTCCATTACAAAATAAAACACACATTTTATAACATTTCTCCAAGGTGTACTTTATAGTTTATACACCTTCCATTTCTCTAAATTTAGATCAAATATTTTAATGACTATATAATAAAGGAACAAACTGTTTTAAGGCTGGGAGCGATTACGCTCACATCCGCAGCTTCCATTTCTACTTACTACGCAAGCGCAGTACGTCAAAACGAAAGCGAACGAATCACTTAAAGTCGGCTTCAAAACAGTTATTCTTTAATAGTCAATATAATGTATCAGCTTATTTAAAAATAATAACAATTAAAACAATAATAATAATAAAACTCAACTAATAGGATATTATATAGATCAAATTTTATTGCACATATATATTATATATATATAATATATATATCCTTTTATTATAATTTAAAGTATTTTCCGGGGAGCGCGTACTTACAATATAGTTATAATAATTAAAGTGATTAGAAAAAATCAAATAATGAGGAAGACTTAAAAAATTTTACGAGGTAATTTTATTGCCTGGAACATGGGCCTGGAAGGATAATATCTTCCTCTGAATAGATAGATATATGAATTTCAAATTTTTGAGTTTATTAATTATTTTTAATTAATTTTTTAGTCACGAAATGACGTCACGATCGGTAACATTTCCTATGCCCATACATACCAACCGTGTCGACATTTTGCGATTTTCAAAAATTAATTAAAAATACTTGATGAAGACGATGCCTTTTTTTAGAATATGAAATAAAATTACCCTGTAATTTTCCCCCCTCATTATGTGTCGCAGCGCACAATAAAGTGTTTAACAAAAAAAATTTTAGAACAATTTATTAGTTTAATTTCTAGTATATAATTTATTTTACATTTAATGTAAATAGATTATTATATACCATTAATAAAGTGTTTACATGGTATATAAACTTCCTCTGCCTATATATTTAATAATTTAACACAGCATAACTTTATGCAGATGGATTTCTGAGTTTCACGCACCCCTTTTTTAAATTTCTTCATTTCACGATATAGCCTAAAAATTCGTACATTTTAACTTTAAAAAATAACCAAGTTTTTAGTTTATGCTATCATCAAGAATAAAAGGGGTGCATCTGATATAAATAAGACGAACAATATTCATTGATATTTATAGATATGTAATTTGTTTTAAAAGCTAGTTCACACTGTGACATAAAATAATATTGATATAATATTTTTAATATGAAGCAATATTTTCATTTTGTAATATAATTTGACTGCCTTCAAATTAATTAAATGCTTTTTATGTAACTTTTATATTACTATTAAATTATAATTACATATCTTTGCACCGCTTGAAAAGGCCTTAAATGCGCATGCTCACACTTGAAAATTGAAACTTGAAAATTGAATATGTTAAATTGAAGTGAAATTTAACTAAAAGCTACACATGTTAAAGTACTTGGTTTATCAGCTGATTGATCGTTTTATATTGGTCTATATATAATCTTTGATTTAATAGTCAAGTCTACACTTTGAGTATGAAGCAAGTACGATAAGTCCAAACATTACTGTTCCTCCACAAACGAGAACTATGGCATCTCTGTAGTAGTGAGGACATAGGGCGTAAGAGTCACATTTTCTGAAACATAAAGAATGAATGAATGAATGAATGAATGAATGAATGAATGAATGAATGAATGAATGAATGAATGAATGAATGAATGAATGAATGAATGAATGAATGAATGAATGAATGAATGAATGAATGAATGAATGAATGAATGAATGAATGAATGAATGAATGAATGAATGAATGAATGAATGAATGAATGAATGAATGAATGAATGAATGAATGAATGAATGAATGAATGAATGAATGAATGAATGAATGAATGAATGAATGAATGAATGAATGAATGAATGAATGAATGAATGAATGAATGAATGAATGAATGAATGAATGAATGAATGAATGAATGTTTAAATAATTAAATAATTAAATAATTATAAATAAATATTATAAAAGTGAATTCCGTTTAAGCGCCTGAAAAGTAGACAACCCATTCATCATCTTTGATTAAAAAGTTATCTACTACAAAGGAGGAAAGAAATAATTTTATAATGGAGGTTATCGCCGGCTTAAAAAAATTCTTAATAAAATTCTATGGCTCAAAACACGTTAAAGTATGTCTAGTATTTTCTCATTTAAATTTCTTCGAAATCGGTAGAGTATAGTTTTCTCAAAAAAAAAAAAAAAAACAAAAAAAAAAAAACTGTTTTTCCTATACTTAAGTGTAATGTTAAATTAGGGGACCCTTAGCTTTCCCCGCGTCTCCCCACTCCATTAAATTATGAAGTCTAATATTGAACGATTTACGAACAATTTAATAAAAATGTAGCTTTTTAAAGCATCTAATTTATTTGTAAAAAGTTTTAAAATGTTATAAATTATAATTTATATTTTATAGTTATTTAAAAATTTGAAAATACTTACAACGCCTCAATGATCATGACAGCTAAACCATTGAGCAGTTTATCAGTAAATGTAACTGCGCTGTAGACAATAGCTCCACTGTTCGTGTTTTCTCCTATCAAATCTGCGGTGATGCACAAACTTGTAACCAGCGTGATTGATGTACCGCAACCTGCCAAGATAAAAGTTGAAATTGATTATTACACATAATAAGTTCTCCAGTGAATAAATTTTACTTTATGTTGAAAATATAGTGCAACTTTTTAAAGTCGTGTCAGTTTGTTATTTAATCATAGTAAGAACTTTTTAAATTTAATTTTAATTTATACTTGTTTGTTATAAGGTTCAAACTAGGTTCTTAGCATTACTTTAAAAAAAAAAAATGAACATAGAAAAACCGTTTAATGAAGACACGTTGTTATTATAGTTGTTGGCAAAATACTGCGATTGCAATAAATAAATAAAAATCTCATATGCATAGAATTATTATTTCCAAATTTATTGTTTTTAAAAGCTTAGCTGCATGATGGACGCTTAAGGACGCAGACATAAAATTAATTAAAAAAAAAAAAAAAAAAAAAAAAAATGAACAGCTTAAAATAATTGTCTTTTTCCACTCGATTATATATGTGCTTGCTTATGCTTACCGAGTAAAATTGCTACAAGATAAATCTGTTGATTTTGAAAACTTTCTCCATGGCCAAAATGTATCCAAACGTTAGCGAGCAGTGCAAACATAGCGCCCAGCAAATAAGAGAACTGAAACAATTAAAAACATTTCAATATAATAAAGAGAATGAAGAAATAAGATTTTTTTTTTATTATTATTATTTTTTTTTTTGGCATATTCTAAAAAAAGAAATTATCTTGAGTCGATTGATGCACGATTTTTTTTTTTTAATTATTGAGTATAATATGAAGTAATTTAAATCATTTTTGTAAATCTCGATATGACTTTATACGGTCGGTAACTTGAACGTACCGTTTGCAAAAGTTACTGACTTTGATGTCTTATCATAATGAAAAAAAAAGAAGAAAAAGAAAGAAAGAAAGAAGGAAAAAACAAAAAAAAAAGAAGAAGAAGAAGAAGATCAATTGATTCAGAACGATGCTTTCTATTAGCATATAATATGCAATTAAATCCCCTGTCTTCTGTTTATTTCCTTTTAACTAAAATCTCGTAAAAAAAGTAAAAAAAAGGACGTAACGCATACGCAGTACGTCGAAACGGAAGCGGATGTGAGCAAAATTGTTTATGATCAGCTTCAAAACTGTTGTTCCTTTATTAATCAATACTAAATAATATTTATATATAAAGCCTTTTCTTTTTTAATTATACAAATTGCATCTAAAGCTGCAGTTATATTAACATTTATATCTTACTAGATTTTTTTTTTTTTTTTTTTTTTTTTTTTGCAGTCATTTTTTGAAGACCATTCTAATATGTAACCCATATGTTAACTCCGTAACTCATTTAAATAAATAATGGGAATGAAAAGTATGGGTGAACGAATTGTTTACTCATATAGTCATATATTGATAGTACTATTACTAAATTTGTTTCTCCTATTTCTTATTTTAATCACTGAGAGTCCAGAAATTGTTATCCAACAAGAATTATCATTTTATTCTTGTCGAGAGCCTACTCATAATATATTATCTTAATCTAGTGCAGGAGATATTGTATCCCCTGAAAAATCCAGCACATTATGAAACCTTGCATCTGACAGAAGACACAAACTTTTTACATTTAGATGGTCAATGACCAGTGAGAACAATTAAGATTAAGAGAAAAATATAAATTATAACATTTTGTTTAAAAATAAAAATCATAAACTATTCATAAATTATTTGAATCCAAAAAATTTTCGAACAAAAATTATAATTACATACTTTTTTTTATTTATAAATTACTAAATAATTATTTTATGTTAGAAATATAATATAAATAACTATTTTTTTAAATATTATAATTGAACAAATAATAGTACACAATTTAGGAATGCCCAATACGTTATATAGCTATAATACTTTTTTTTTCTCGAACACTTGTATTTTGATTTTATTTGATTATTTTTATATCAGTGCATAATTATAATGTATTTAATCTGATTTTAATTATTCATATCGTAAGCCGTACATATACATTCTCGTAAATATATCCATCACACTTTATATCTATACTCTATACCATCAATACTCAGCATATTATTTGAACTGCAAAGTGCAATATAATTATACAAAAACTAAGTTTGAGTTTTATTTATATAATATTTCGTTTAAAAGTAAAATAATAATAAATATAAATTAAATAAATTTTAACTAATTTAATTTCATATATTTTCTTTTACAAAAAAATAATAATATATAAAAAATAAAAATAATAAATATTATGACTGTAATTAAACCAACAATAAAAAATTACTAATGTATTTGAAGTTTTCAAGTCAACTATGCATAATTTTTTCCTTATAAGAAATGCATACAAAAATGACTATACTGTTAATCACTACATGGGTATGTATTTTTTTTAATTATTACAGGGGTGTAATCGCATGACGTCATACTTAATGCGCTTCGACGCAATACTGGAGCGGAGTATTGACTAGCATTGCTCAGCATAGGACAAACGTGGTTTTTGAAGACTATTTTCTTAAGAAAAATAGTTTTTGTTTTTGTTATTATTATTATTTTTACGGAAACCTATAACAATTCAACCTGTTAAAAGATGGCTATGATCTCGTAAATATAGCTAACAAGTATTTATTAACTTGAACTTGCAAAATGTGCCATTTTACTATAGGCCGTTTGCAATCATATTTAAGAGCAGCGATTTTGCATGTTGGTTAGAAATACACAGGCCACCATACGAGAAACATCATTACAATTTTTTTTTTTTTTTTGTTTTAATAGCAATATATAAGCTTGAAACCTCAATCTAACAAGTAAGCCTACTAAACTCGCTTCAAAAAGCCTGAGTTACTTGCCATTCGACCTTTTATGGTATCGCCCAGCCGCCCCCCTTTGAAATGCACGTGAGAAATGGGCGATACATTAGTGGTAAAACGATAAATCGCCTGAGGTTTTTTGATTCAAGTATATATAGGTCCTAATTAATTAGCTAGAAGAATACGAGAAAGATGCTTACAGTCGAAATAAGCTTTTGTTATTGCGACGAATGAGGGAAAATGATGTTTGACATGCTGCTGGACAATGCATTAAGTGCCACAAAAATGGCGACAAAGCGCAAGGATATGGAACCGGTTTATGCTATTATTATTTACTTTATTAGTGCTCACATGTGACAACAACTTTTATAAGAATGCAACCATAACCTTATGAACCCCGTTAAAATTAATAAGTTTGTTTCTCACTTTTCTGATCCAAGTATGGCTTAAAATTGACATCCAAACTTTATAACTTTATGTATATAAGATTTTGTGAGACTGGGTTTAGGTGTAATAAGAGTGGGCCAGCTTGTCAGGCGTAGACCTTGCCCTTTAAAACATTTGTATATATTATCGCTTTTTTTTTATTAATAAATGCGATAATTTATTTCCATAATGTAAACAACTCTTAACATACCAAACCGGAGTGACAGTTTATATAGCATGCAATTTTACACGCATGCTGAAAGGCTTTGACCAACAAATAGAAAGTTTTAAGTTCAACTCTTAATGCTCTTAAGTATTATTAATATAATATATATATAACATTTAATTTATAAATAAAAATTATAAAATAAAAATTATAAAACAAAAATTATAAAATAAAAATTATTTACAAGTTTTACAGATTTTTATGGTTTACTTACAATAATTAATAATATATCATAATGCTATATTACAAAATAAAATATTTTTTTTAAATATTATAATATATATATATATATATATATATATATATATAAAAATAATATATATATATATATAAAAAAATAATATATATATATATATATATATATATATATATATATATATATATATATATATATATATAAAAATAATATATATATATATATATATATATATATATATATATATATATATATATATTAAGCTATAAAAACGTAGAATATCAATGGATAAAAATCTACTTACGGTTCGACCACAGTTTTTATTGAGTACTTTTACAAAGAGAGATGCTATGAAGCTCGCTATGTCGATAGTTAGAGGAACCAGAGCCAAACTTTCCGCATTCTCACCAAGGGATTCATCCATGTACAACGGTATAAACACCTGTAAAAATAAAAAAACAAACATTAAATCTAAAATTTCCCAAAAGAATAAAAATAAATAATAATAATAAAAGAGAGAAGAAGAAGAAAATGAAAGAAAAAAAAATAGTACTACGATAATTATGCGAATGTCTAATTTTTAAGTTTGTAAAATATTTTTAATTAATTTTTTAAAGTCTTTAATTCACGTCTAGTAACTTTTCCTATGCATGCATGCCCACATACATAATTAAGTTACTGATCATCATTTTTTTTTCCCAAAAATTAAGGGAGGAGGGGACCGACGTCGGCCATTAGACTCAAACTTTTCTCGTCAAAAAAAATCTGAAATTTTGCACAAAGATGTGTTACTTCGGCATTAGACAATTTCAAATATATAAAAATTTTGGGGGGTCACCATGCAAATTAATTTTATATGATTTTTTGACATTTTAAGCCCATAAGACCCAATGTTTTTTCTTTTTTTCGGGACGGTCAAACATCAAGAAATTTTTATCAAGTCTAGGTGTGACCCTTAGCAACACAATGACACCAAATTTAGACTCAAAACACTTCTAGTTTTTGAGATATAAGGTCGGTACCCTACTCCCTTCATTGAAAAATTTCTAATGAATTAAAAAAAAAAGTCTCATCCATTGCAATGTAATGATTAATAAAGTTCAATGACTCATTTCAAAAATTTCAATTAAAAAATATATTTCTATTGTCAGTATTGTCTATATTATTTTTTATTGTAAGCTGTGTTTCTAGACCATCAATAAAACAGTTGAAATTTAAAATCAGCTTTAAAATTGTAAAAACATTATCGTGGAATACTATTTTAAATGACTTTTAATTAGCAATAAATAAACTCTTAAACTTTAAAATATTACTCTTAAGTCAAATCATATATTTTTTTTACCCTCAACAAGATTCAAAGTAAAATAAAAACTACAGTACAGTATAAGGTGCAATTAATTATAATTACCTCAGTAAGTGTATTGAAGAGCCTGCTGCAGACATACAAGAATGCAGCTTGATAAAGACGTGGGTCTGTAAAAAATTGCGCTGTTGTTCTTTGAGGATGTTTGACTTTTCTGAAATATAAAAGAAAATATAAAAATATTCTCCAAAGTATGTACAGATTGAGCTATTTACAAAAGCCATGTTGAGAATAATCAAATTATATCTTCAAACAAACCTTAAAATAAAGTTTTTTTTTTTTTTTTTTTTTTTATTCAAAATTTATTTTTTACAATTTTAATGCCACATCGTAAGATAGTATTTTATTTCTCATTCAAATTTGAACTGCAATTTTTTTATACAAGAAAGGAAAAATTAAAAACATGTAACCCCCCTCCTCTCTCTCTCTCTCTCTCTCTCTCTCTCTCTCTCTCTCTCTCTCTCTCTCTCTCTCTCTCTCTCTCTCTCTACCTTTTTGACGTCCTCGGACTCTCCGCCAACAAAAGTTCCTGTTCTTG
Organism: Ecdyonurus torrentis; assembly: GCA_949318235.1. NCBI lineage: Eukaryota > Metazoa > Arthropoda > Insecta > Ephemeroptera > Heptageniidae > Ecdyonurus > Ecdyonurus torrentis. Next base: position 15,818,912 of record OX439133.1, read on the forward strand.
AGTCGGCTGTTGAGATCTAGGCGGAGGTTCCTTCAGGAAAATATGGAAGCACAAAGAAAACACCACGCCAATAGACATACAGATCAACACGATGTTCTGAAACAAATAGAAATGAGTCATATAAGAGTCGCTACAGTAACTTGTTGTAACTTTGATTGTTACTATATATTAACTGCCTGGGTCAATAAAGATTCTTATACGTGCAGCGTTTATATTAAATAATAATTTATTTTTATAAAATGTTTTGATATCTATATGTTTGTATCGCGTATGCAAAATATATTAGAGTTTATAGAAAGAATAAAAATATATAGAATTAAGTTTCTTGTATTCACTATAATTATGTAATAAATTTGAATGCATGCAATCTTCTTTTAAAACCTTTAAAATTATGTGCAATCAATGGACGTTATCGGTTTAGCGCGCGGGGTGCTGCGGGGAAAGCTAAGGGTCCCCTAATTTAACATTACGCTTATGGAGAAAAACACGTTTTTTGCGATTTTTGAGAAAACTACTCCACCGATTTTGGAGAAATTTAAATGAGAAATACTAGACATACTTTTACGTGTTTTAAGCCATAGAAAATTTTTAACAATTTTTTACACCGATAACCTCCATTTAATGTGCATGTATAAACATTGCACCGTGTAAAAAGACTAAACAGCACTTTTTTTTTTTTTTTTTTTTTTTTACAATTTGGTTTATGATATTATATTTGCATTTTCTATTTTCTTACTCTAAATTTGTATGCATCTGAAGCTTGAATTTGATCGATGGCATTTTTCCTGGTGACGTGAAGAACCGACCACGTGACGAAATACACAGTGATTGTCGAGATCTCTGACATACTGAATCTGTAAAATACAAAATTAGTTAGAATTTTAAGGTGAATTATAAATTTTATTGCAATTAAGTTATATTTTTAAATATTTTTGTATTCTTGTTGTTTATTTTATTATTATTTTTTAAATCTAAAAAATTACTTTATAGTATTTTTTTATTATTATTAATTAATTTATTTATTAATAATTATTTAGTATAATATTGTTGATTATACATTGTAAATTATTAAAGCACAATTAATATTGCAGGTTATTGCACCTGGCAGCATACGCTTTTCTCGGGTTCATTTTTTGATATTTACTCTGTAAGAATCTCTGATCTTATTTTGGACATTGCGTAAAGTGTTATATAATTTTATAATCAAAGTTAAACTTAAACTACTATGCACAAACTCAACCCTTACAAATGCCTCGTCCTATAGCGAGTTTTAAATGTAACCATATCAAGCTGCAAAAATTATTTAATTTTTTGCGTAACAAATAAATATAAGCAAATATAAACAATACATATTTTTTAAATACACCTGCATAAATGAATGAGACAAAAAAATAAACGTGGTTATTTTATTATATATTCTAAAAAAGTATATCGTCCTGATACTGTTATAAATCTACTTGTAAATATGCAAATTTCAATTTTTTGTTTTCAAAAATTATGAATTAATTGTTTTAAAGTTGCAAAATGAAGTCACGATCAGAAACTTTTCCTAAGCCCATACTTATAAGTTACCGACTATTACGTCATTTTTCGATTTACAAAAATTAATTAAAAATACTTAATGAACTCAAAAATTAGAAATTCACTTATCAGGACAATGCCCTCTTTTAGAACAAGAAATAACAGAACCCCGTAACAAAATTTTAGTCTTCCTCATTTATAGGAGTAGCGTACCGACGTCGGCCATTAGACTCAAACCTTTCTCGTGAAAAAAAAAAAAAAAAAAAAAAATCTGAAAATTTGCACAATGATACGTTAGCTTGAGACAATTTCAAATATATAAAAATCTTGGGGGGTCACCTTGCCAATTAATTTTATATGATTTTTTGAAATTTTAAGCCTATAAGGGATTAAATTAATTAATTTCAATATTTTTTTTTACTTTTTTCGGGACGATCAAACATCTTAAAATTTTTATCACGGTTAGGTGTGACCCTTAGCTACACAATGACATCAAATTTAGACTCAAAACATTTCTAGTTTTTGAGATATAAAGTAGGTACCCTACTCCCTTAATTGATATATTCTAACATACCTGACTGCCGTAAGTTCAGTTCTCCCTTGATCACTTGAAGTAAGTTCAGGAATAAGAGAAAGATGAGCAATCTGCACTGCAGCCCAACCAATTTGAAATATAATGACGAATGGAGAGTAGAATAAAGTTTGTTGCCACCATGCTGGTTCTGGTTCAATTATCACGGACCCTGGTGAAGGTAGTAAGGGATCCCAAGGTGATGGTGTTGTCATGTTCTTATATCGTGGGACTATTGGAGTGTCACATGGTATACATGGGATAAATATGAAGGGGAAACTTATAAGAACCAATGAAGTACCTGAAAATATAACAAAATTTCTTTGTTAAAATAAGATCCTTAAAAAAAAAAAAAAAAAAAGAAAAAAAAAAAACTAACTAAATTCTTTGCATTTTTTTTTTTTTTTTTTTTATTAATCAGTAATCACCCATACCCCATACTCCTTTTGTCACAAAACTGTGTAAGATTTTTATTTTTTAATGTTTACAGATACAGATATAATCGTCAATACTATTAAATTACAATTATTTTAATTTAACCATATTTAATATTTAGGCAAGTTATTAGTATGGCCTTGAGATTTGCATCAAGCCAAGGCCCCCGGCCTCGATCAATAAGCCTCCTTTTTCCATTTTCTTTTTTATGTTTTTGAATATAAACGGATATATTAATTTATTTTGCACTTATTTTTATATAGCATATCTATGATTAATTATACAGGTAATTTTTTATTTTGTTTTATTATTTATGTATAAATTTTAAGAAAGTGTAACTATAAAATAATAATAATAATAAATAGTAAAAAAAAAAAATAATAATAATAAAAAGAATTAACATTTAACAGTGTTACCAATTAAATATTTATTGAATGTTTTATCAAAATTCCTCCCAGCCTAATTTTGGAAATTATTTTTGCATTTCTGCTTGGCCATGAAATAGAAATATTTTGATTTATAATGTTTATTAATGATGACATAAAATTTGTACACAATTTACTGTAGAAACCATCTTGTTTTTCCTTGTGTTTGATAATATACCCTTATCAATATTTTTTCATCAACACTTTTTATTTATTTTTTTTAATTACAATCTTAATTACTTGATATACTATTCCATCTGGATCATGGGTCTAATTGAATACTTTTTTTCGATTTATAAAAATGCCACAATTATTGAATTGTTAGTAACGAATATCATTGGTAAATTTCAAAAGTCAATTTCTACGTTAATGAATCTTTATTTTCAACGTTATGCGTTTTCAGATTTTCATTATAGTCAATTCTACCTGGTTGGAATTAAATTTATAATTTCTATAAAACCAATTGAAAATTAAAAAAAATATATATATATATTATTTTTAATAATTTAATAACAATATTAAAAAAAGAGAATTATTAAATTTTAATCATATTTCGTAAATTAACTATAACATCTATTTTTGTAAATAATATATATTTTTATAATTATTATTTTAATTGTAAAAATGCTTAATAATTAAAACACATAACTACACATATTATTAAGTTAAAATTGTTGAATTCAGCATTTATTATTATGATGCAAAATTTGTTGATACAAAGTGTCACGTATTGTGAGTAAATTATGAAAATCACATTAAATTCCAACTTACAAGACTATTAGTTAGTTGAATTAAAGTGCATACAAAAATGAAATTACATATCAAACCATTTTGTATCGCTAATTTAATATTATTACTATGTATTATAATTATTCTAATATTTGATTTAAAAATTTACCAAGTGTTTTGTGAATATGCATTGAAAAATTGTGTACATCAAATAGAAGATATAAGTGAAATAAAATTAAGTGATGATATAATTTCAAGAAGAATTTTTGTGATTGATAATGATAAAAATGACTATACAAAAACTTTATGCTCATTGGAATCTATTTTAAAATTAAACCCATATTCTAATATATATTTTTTAACTCAAAATTTAAGTCAAAATGCATATATAAATGAATTGCAATTCTACAATGATAACTTGCAAATATATAGTTTTAAAAGTGATAAACTCTTAAAAGAATCTTCATTAACTTTTTTAAATAAAAATAATGTTGATTTGAACGAAATTATTGGTTTAATTGTAATTTCAAACTTTGGTGGTACATATATAAATTCAAATTTTTTATTTCAAGCTTCTTTACAAGAGTTTGAAAATTTTATGATGTTTAAAAATACTGAACTATTAGCACTAAATTGTAATAGTAAGCTATTATTATATATCATTACAGAAATATATAATAAAAATATATCTTTACATATTGTAATTCGAAATGTTTTTAAGAAAGCCTGTGGAACATCAGCTTATAATTATTGTAAAATATTTAAACATGAAGATTTGGAGGCTACATTTCTACAAAGTAACAATTCAGATAATATTACAGAATTTTCTGATATGTATATTTCATGGAAACACATATTACGAGATAATGATAGTAGTATAAAATGTCAAATTTGTCCATTAATGTGTTAAATATTTAATTTTTTTTTTATTTATTAATTTTTTATAATATTAAAATTAAAAAATATTGTATTATATTTCTTTAAAACTATATAATTTTAAATATTATATATATTTTTTTTATAAATATAATCTTTTTTACACAAATATCAAGTGTTAAAAGAATTTTAATACAAATTTCAATCTATACTGTAACTGTGGAATTCGAATTGGGATAAGTATTGATTAATGTGGAATGATCTGAAATATGTATTAAGGGTAAAACAATTTATACTGAATATTGTGAGATGATCTTGGAAAGTAGTTATGATATGACCATGTCATGATGAAATATTAATAATAAAAAAATGTTGGTTTTGGAACACAATTTTGGTTCTTATAACAATTATTGTATTTTTTATTTAAAAAAGCAGGAAGAATTACAATGATGAAATGCATAAAATATCACAATTTTACATATTATGTATGTAGATAGTAAAGGACGCTTTAGATTAAAATAATAATGATAAGAAATTAGCAATTATGCATAATAAATTTTGCAATATAGTCTTTACTTTCAATATTATTATTAAGCCTAGTTAATAACTCATTAACTGTTGCTTAATTAGTAAATTGTTTATCATTTATATTTTTACTATAATCGAACGTATAAAAAAAATGCTATACGTATAACTTTTACGATATAAAATTTTAACATAAATATAGTTCTCTAATATTAACACATATATAATATATTATACTTAATGAAGTATAATATGTGTTAATATTAGAGAACTTTACTTAATATAAAAGTAAGTTTTAATATATTACTGGCTGTGTACAATGATAAGTAAATTCATATTACTCCCATGGATTCTTACGTAAAAGTTATATAAATTTACGCGATTGTAAATAGCCCATTAAATAATATATTAAACTTTTTGATTTTATATTATAAAATTGTTTTTATATTTTAAAAATAAAATTTATTTATTATTATCTTTTGTTTATATTACTATTATTATACATTAATTTTCAAAATTAATTGTATAAATACCTAAAAATACAGACTTGAAATGTAGCATGAGTTATATTATATAACGTAAAACACAAATATGAATATGAAGTTTGGAATCAGGTTGTTAGATATACATGCGTTAAATATTTACTTTACCTTCGAACTATATAAGCTTAGGTACCGACCTTATATCTCAAAAACTAGAAATGTTTTGGGTCTAAATTTGGTTTCATGGTGTAGAGCTAAGGGTCACACTTAGCCGTGATAAAATTTTTATGATATTTGAGCGTCCCGAAAAAACGAAAAAAATTATTGAAAAGCATTTTTCACATGACACGTAAATTTGACGTGCGTCAACGTGCGTCGACGCGCGTTAAAAAGCTGGAACAATGTAAACAAATGGAGCCGTTCACATGTAATTTTCAAAAACCATGTTAACGGCTCCATTTGTTGACATTGTTCCGACTTTGTTACGCGCGTAGACGCACGTTGACGCGCGTCAAATTTACGCGTCATGTGAATAATACTTTATAGGCTTAAAATTTCAAAAAATCACATAAAAATAATTTGCACCGGTGACCCTCCAAAATTTTTATATATTATATGAAACTGTCTTTATATAAGCTGAAGTATCATTGTGTAAAATTTCAATTTTTTTTTGACGAGAAAAGTTTTAGTCTAATGACCGACATCGGTCCCCTACTCCCTTAATAATGCACTGAAAACGGGTAAAAAAAAAAAAAAAAAAAAAAATCTGATGAGCTGTCGATTAGTGGAGAGGGACAACAAAACACGCTCATCGCATGCGTTGCAATGCCGTACATATATATTTTTTTTCTAGTATTTAGGATATGGGAAAAAAATAATTAGCAATTACTATAAATAATTAATTCCTTCTCTCTCTCTCTCTCTCTCTCTCTCCCTATCCTTTTCCCCCCTTGTTTCATTTTTTTACCCCACGACCAAAAACATGATTGAAACAAATAAGATCGATGTGTATATAGTTTCTTCCTACACTGTTAGCAACATAGTTAAACTAAAGTATAGTTACATCACAAAATAGAAATATATTGACATGTGACTTGATATTTGAGACGATGTTGAAAAAAAAAGTTAGGGTTTGTCTTTTTATACCTTGTCAGTCAGACACACTATACATCGAACGAACGTATAGACGCATAATGAGAAACCTTATTGGTATTGGCTTACCATTTCTACTTCATATTATACAAGGTTGTTGTATAAAACAAGGGAAGTTGAAAAAATATATTTTGAATGTTGCCATTCTATATGACACAAAATAATGAGTCACTTCTAGTTTTTGCATATTGTATTATTATTAATATAATAAAAAAAAATGCATTACTTCAGTTATATGAATCCTTGAGATAAACACTTTTGTGTTATTATGAGCAGAAAATAAAAACTGAATACGAATATTGCAATTAATTAATATATATATATAGATCGATGCTGGCAAAAAATTTATGTGAAAAACACTAACACCAGGCAAGGTTTTAAAACTCATCCAGCAAGAAAACAAAAATGCAACTGAATTTTTATAGTAAATGGTGCTCATACAGTACAAAAATGCTACGATTTTTTAATACTGTTTACGTGAACAATATTTGCACAGTATTTGTACGTAATAAATGGCTAAACGCAATTGCATAAAAGGTTTACATAAAAAAAAAATCGAATGAAAATTTCAAGGACAATAAATTGTGTATACATTGTCATTTGTCACACAATGCAAACAGAGCATTATCGTCAAATTTGCTCTCTTTTTTTTTTCTTCCTCTTCTTCACCCGTTGTAATTAATATCACAATATTTTTTTGAACTATTTAAATAATTCAAAGTTTAAAATAATGATAATAACAAATCTAAAATATTCATTTTTATTTTCTTTACTTCAATTGAGGACATGTCGTTAGTTTGTTTTTCATTCATTTGTAAATGTTTTTATTTTATATATAATAATACTGACATGCGTTGCGTTTTAATTTAAAAATATAAATTAAAAAGAAAAAAAAAACTAATAATATAAAGAGAAAAATTCTGGTTTTATTATATAAAAAGCAATGCCAATTGACCTATTAAAAAAAATATATATATATCGTTTCAAAACTATAAAGCTCAAAAACAAGTTTTTAGAAATTTATTTTATAATATTTGTTTTATTTTTGTTATTTTTATTTGTATTCAAGAAAATTCAAATTGATATCTTTTCAAGTAATAATGACATTTACTATGTATATTATTATGTGTGAAGTACAGTATATAATTGTTGAAATGAAATGATGAAAATACTTAAAATTTAAAATATTGTTACGACAAATCAGAAGATAATGTAAGTGTGTGTTTGTTTGTACCTTCTTTGGTCTCTAAATAAAAATCCTTTGTCATTAATATTTAATAAAAAAAATATATATGGGTATTGAAAAAGTTGAAATATGATTAAATACAAAAGTATACCCAAGCATACAATATCTAGTATTAATAATAGTTACTACGATAATTCTTTATTGAAACATGATTTTATGTAAGTTATACAGGTTTGTCATTTTATTTGTTTGCAAGTAGAATTGATTTTTTTTTTTCAACAACTTCAGTAAAATCATAAAAAAAAAAAATTACAAAACATATTGATGCATAGATTTTTATTTTTAATTATGCAAATTATTTACGTACGGTAATAATAATAATAAAAAAAGATTATACAATATAAGAGAGTATGTAATTTAACGCCTATTTTACACTAGGAGTTTTAATGAAAGGTTTTAGCTTTCGTGTTACACCGTGTTATAGAAGCAGTAAATTAACATTGAAAAAGAATTCGGCTCGACCGGGACTCGATCCCGGATCTTTGGTTTCCCAGACCACTGCGTTACCAATATACGCTGTAACACGAAAATCAAAAATTTTCACTATACAATTTATATTTTTAAAATTTATACTGATGCATTAAGGAAAAATAACTAAATTTTATTAACAAAAAATTGAATCGTTTTCAAAACGAGAGTTTTCTACAAAATATAAGTTAAAAATATAATTGGCGTAAAAATTACTTCATTTTCATTCTTAACTGTGAAGTTTATATTATAGGGGGGGGGGGGGGGGAATCTATTTCTCTAATAACTTATGAAACATTATGCCGGAACTATATTAATAAAATTGTAATACTATAGACTAATATTTTATAATACTAAATATTTACTATATAACCACAAAGGTGAAACATTGTTTAATACATTTAAAAATATAAAATATTAATTTTTTTTTTTTAATAAAGCTTTATTGGAGTAAAAAGCATCACGTGAATGACAAGCCCTCTTCGCAACAGTATTAAAAAAAAAGTTCTTCACGTGACATTGAAAAAAAAAAAAAAAAAAGAAAATCATGTGACTCGAACACAACACACCTCCCAACTTCCTCGAAACTGGTGAAACTGGTTTTTAAAAAGCGCAAATTTTTATTTAGAATACGATGTTTGAATACGTGAAACTGATTATGATTTCATAATATGATACAGTATACATATATAAATATATATAAATATATATATATATATATATATATATATATATATATATATATATATATATATATATATATATATATATATATATATATATATATATATATATATATTTATATACAAGGTATATTTAGAAGCTTTGTTTGACTTACAATCAGGTAGAATATTTTAAAATATTTTATTAATATTCAATCGTAATTTTTACATTTGCCCCGTATGTGACCGCTTACACTGATAAATTAGTATTCAACTCTTTTCGTAAAATATAAACAATTCAAGGTTATATATTTATTTTTTTAGATAAATACCTGGCCTGCTCATTGTTTACACGTATTATACACAGGTATTACAGCAAAACAACAAAAAAACATTAAAATGTATAACGATATTAAATTATCATATATTTTTTTAATACATAAGATATAAAATATAAATTTTATTGTTAATCTATTGTCATATTGTAGTTCACATTTTAAATGTAGCTTTATTAAAAACAAGTAAATATTTATTATTGGAATGTGTATGTGTGTCAACTGAAAATAATAGCAGTTACGGTAATGATTTTTATATAAAAATCATTACAAATCTATATAGACATATGTCTATATAGACATTAAACAGTATACTTCTTAGGCGGTGATCCCGTTATTGAGTTGCAACATTTGACAATTTTTGTAAAACTGTAGATATAATATATTGCTTATTTGATTGTTGCATCAATACAAAAAATTTAATCAAAAGTTTACAACTTAATTTAAATGTGAATTATAATTATTTTGTTCAAATGATTTATGCAAAAAATAGATCTAAACTGAATTTTTAAAGAAAGGGTAACTCTTTCAATGTAGTACTAACAATAAATAAAGTGTGTGCATACAAAAGTTGGCATGACAATTAATTCTCGTAATTACTAATTTAGATTTTACATAAAATATTATAGGAAAAATAATGAAATAATGTATTGTAGTAGAACGTACAGGTAATTTATATTGAAAATAAACTTTAATATAATCAATATTTAAATTGCAAATACACCTCAATTACGAGGACAATGTCATTAAAAGTAACATTTATCACATCACTTTTTAATTCCAAAATAATAAATAATAATTTCATGATTTTTATAATTATTTGTGACTTACTCGTATAATTTTAACGTATTTGAAACCTGACAATACTAATAATTTTTTTCTTTATTATTATTAGTTTCTTGGATTTTTTTTATTATTATTATTATTATTTTCTTTTTTGCACATTATTTCCAACAAATATCTATATAATTATTATGATACATAATACGTACATGATTGCAAAAAACAAAAAAATAATAATAAGTACTTAAATTTGCCAAATCATCGTGGAAAAATATTTGTTATAAAAAAAAAAAACGTAATTATCTAAAGGATAATTATCATACTATCTTCTGTATGAATGACAGAAAAATTAGAGGTTAGATATTTTATCATTAAAATATTTTCTTTTAACCAACTATTTTAAAATTTGGCTAATTTTAAAGAGAATAAATAAAAATTACATTTGTCCTCAGAATAATTCCTTTTTTATTATATATATATATATATATATATATATATATAATTTTTTTTTATTATATATCACTTATATACAGAAATCCAACCAAGGCCTAGGCCTTATCGGTCGGTTCAATTATTATTATTATCATTTTTTTTTTTTTTACATACAAATTTTATTTAATAGACAAACTAAACAAAAAAAATATATTCTTATTCATATTTAGAAACAAAAACTGAATTATTACTGAAAAATTGAAATTACTGAAATTTTAACATAAACCAAGCTTAAAAATTTAAAATTATTACTGTACACATTAAAATATAATTGTTAAAATATAAATATTTATATTATATAAAATCATAAATGATTCTGCGCTATTACTTTAACACGTTATAAAAGTACTTTAATGAAATTATCATTAAGAGCAATAATAATATGATGGATTTTTTTTTCTGAATTAACATAAAAGAGTTATATAAAAAAGAAAGAAAAAAAAAAAAAAAAAAAACAGCAAATAATGGAAATTACAATTTATGGTATCTATTACAATGCTTGTTAGCATTATTTAAGCTTCTTTTTAGCGGTGCTAACGTCAGTAACGTGTAACCTACCAGAAGTGCGTAGGAAAATGGCAGGAGACCCCTATTTTTCCTATTATGTACTGTACCATTGCGATGCTACTCTTTAAGTGACTTTTTATGATAAATTATTTCAGAACGGAGATATTTAAATGACGTACGCTAGTTATAGGGTGTATATAGTATACATTCATATAAAAGTTAACACCATATGTGAGCCACTAAATAACATGGGTTGGTATGGAAAAATGACATATTTTGCAAGTTTGAAAATACTTAGCAATATTGTTGAGAGCATTGATGCCGTTAACAGATTAAATTAGGTTTTAAATATACAAAAAAAAAAAAAAAAAAAAAAAAAAAATCCGAAGAAAATAGCAATAATCACATTTATTTGTCTTGTGCTGCGCAATGTTATTCACTACTCCAGTATGGCGTTGAAGCGCATTCAATATGACGTCATGCGCATACCCTATACGGTTCTATGTTTTAAGTATTATTCACATGACGCGTAAATTTGACGCGCGTCACCGTGCGTTGACGCGCGTAACAAAGTTGGAACAATGTAAACAAATGGAGCCGTTCACATGATTTTTGCAAATTACATGTGAACGGCTCCATTTGCTTACATTGTTCCAGCTTTGTTACGCGCGTCAACGCACGTTCACGTGCGTCAAATTTACGCGTCATGTGAATAATACTTAAGTCTTGAAAAAATTGTGATTCAATTTTAAGCTGTTATATTTCTATAGCTTGCTTGCCATATTGTGTTATCGTGCTATACACCAATCCCAGTCCCAGTCAAGACATTGTCTTATCGACAGGTAAGGACTTTCCAATTAATGGAAAAGCACACACGGGCCGGCCACGGCCTAAGTACACAGCCCGGCATTCGCCATGACAGCCTAGACAAACCGTGGAAACATCTAGGCAGGCTGGTCGGTGCAATCACATAAATCATGCACCTTCCGAATACTGTGCGTTGTCATGGAATGCATGTAAACATGCATCGTGCAAAGTGTTGTGCTCTCACACTTCACGTACGCATCCAGCAGTGGCTCGAACCTATACTCGGTGTGGAGTACAGAGTTGCGAGTCAGCTGCCTTTACCACTCGGCCATACCAGCTCGAAAATAATAATAAATAAAAAAAATACTTACCTAAAAGATGGCACAATTTCCGTCTTCCATAAGTTGCTAATCTTCCAGTTAATGGTCTATCTGCTAACATACCCACTAAAGGAGTAGCTAAAGCATCTACAACTTGCCCTAATAATAATATTGCACCTGCATTTCTCCCTGGCATACCAATAACTGCATGTAAAAATAATAAAGTATAAGTAAACCATAATGAAGCACATATATCATTTAGAACATGTCCAACTGCAAATGCTATTTTAGTTTTTAAACAAATATCACTCTTGATTTCTAGTAAAGTGGTACGTTCTGTATTGATTGTTGTTGGTGGTTTTTCTTCAACTTCATCTGGATCCATCGGACTTCCATTTCTTTGTGCAGGCATTTTTAATTATTTAGGATTATTTTATTTCATGGTATAAAAGAAGATCTGAAACATAAAATGTAAATTAGAATCCATACTTTTTTTTTCCAGGGTAAATTGTCGTATATTTATAGAAAAAGGCATAGAACTCCTAATTTAACATTACGCTTATGGGGAGGAACACATTTTTATTTTTATTTTTTCGATTTTTAAGAAACTACTGCTTTTCTTGAAAAATTTTAATGAGGGATACTAGACTTACTTTTAAGTGTTTTAAGCATGAAAAAAAAAAAAAAAAAAAAAAAAAAAAAAAAAAAAAAAAAAGGAGCAGCTTTATATTATTATAACTTTTTTAAATTAACCTTAAAAAAATATCATCGTGTGTATACTGAATATTATCTAGCCTCTTGTACTTTTTTCAAAACCACAAATGCGTTACTGTAAGTATAAATAATTTAATGTGATTATGATACCCTGATAGATAATTAATTTGCAACTAAAATGACTAAAGGCACGTAGAAATAATAATAAAAAACCAATCATTGCCTTTTAGATATTATTACTCTATTTTAAGTAATTAAATTTAAGTTTACATCAATTCTCATTTTCATGTTCGTATATCATGTTTACATAAGTTGAGTAATCTAAAATAACAGCTAACGCTTTAAGGGAGTAGGGGACAGTCGTCGGCCATTAGACTCAAACTTTTCTCGTAAAAAAAATCTGTAATTTTGCACAATTATACTTCAGCTTAAGACAATTTCAAATATATAAAAATTTTGGAGGGTCACTGTGCAAATAAATTTTATATGAATTTTTGGTAATTTTAAGCCCATAAGGCACAATGTTTATATCAATCTTTTTGTCTTTTTTTTCGCGACGGTCAAACATCATGAAAGTTTTATAACGGCTAGGTGTGAACCTTAGCTACACAATGACACCAAATTTATACCCAAAACACTTTTAGTTTGAAATGGAAAGTCGGTACCCTACTCCCTTGCGCGACAGACAGACAAATTTATTTACAGAAATTTGTATTTTGACAGCAAATGTGCCACATTTAATTTATTTATTAAATATAAATATAATAATAATAATAAATTTAATATATTATAAAAAAATAACTAAAAATCTAAAATAATAATAATAATTGTATATTATAATTAAAATATACAATATATTTCTACATTTAAAAAATATTTTGCGCAATAATAATTTAAAATGTGATAATTTTTGAAATGAGATAATTAAGGGGGGAGTTATAATTTGAATAATTGAATTACGAACTTTCAAAAGTATCCTATTGACATCATGTTAATGCCAATAAATATTCCCGTTACTTATATCCAAAATGGTCATTTTTCATTTGGTACCAAAAATTTCTACCCCCGATAAATAATATACGTAAATGTTAAAAACTATAGTTACCTTTGACATTAAAAAGAAGGGTATAAAAATTCTCATTTGAATTTAGGGGTATACGACCCTATCTATACCAAAAACGTATACCTTTTCTTAAAATGCATATAGAAAAGTGTTAGACATTTCACCATTACATAAGAAACAAATTCTTTTTCATGAATGATACAAAAACCAGTTTCTAACAAATTTAATACTCGTTAAAGAAAAATACGATATAAAAAAATTACTATTATTATTAAAGTTTTGTTTTTCTCTGGTGAAAATACCACCTCACGACATGATAAAAAAAAAATTAATGCAGAACCTGTTTTTAAAGTAATTTAATAGTTTTATTTTTTATTTTTTTCTATCTTTACATACATATACGATTACGTCAAAATATCAATGATGTAATATTGCAATTGGTATAATATGGATATTTATATGCAAAACATGCGGTCAGTATATTATCGACAATATATTGCACTTAATTTATGCTGTGTACGAAGTTGCGTTTTCAATTTCAAATAGAATTTTGATACTGACAATTACAGTATATGATTGAAATCTGCCATTCATACATTTTTTTTAATCGTTATTTTTATTGATTTTATCAAAATTGTCAACAATCACTCATATAATAATTAGTTTTACAATTGATGCAAGTTATACAATTCTTATAGGGTGTATGCGGATGACGTCATATTTATTGCGCTTTGAGGCCATACTGGAGTAGTGCATAACATTGCTCAGCATAGGACAAACTTCATTTAAGCCAATTTTCTTTGGGAAATCGTTTAATTTTTTGTTATCGCTATTTTTCTCACATACTTGAGATACTAATTCAACATATTTACAACATCAATGCTCTCAAAAATATTGCATAGTGTTTTTAAACTGGCAAAATGATTTTTTTCCCTATGTCACCCATGTTATTGAGTTATCCAACATGGCGTCGACTTTAACATGAATGCATAGACCCTATACAAGTTAGTATACTTTATTATTATATTATTCAGGATTAGTACAAGAAATGTAGAAAGAATTAAGCAATTAATATATGTACAGCTCTGGCCAAAATGTTCCCGAACGGGGCAGCTGCAGCCGCTGCGTTTTCTCATAAAGATAGCATAGGGTGATTGCGGGTTGCCTATACAAATCGTTCGGAAACTTTTGGCCAGAGCTGTACACTCAACAAAAATTTTATCAATCATGGCAAAGAAAAATACGTGCGTAGTTTAATATTAATAATAATAAAAGTCAACTTATGCTGTGCTGTCAAAATCCAGTTGGATGATAATTTTTTAAACCAAGTAGTGGATTATAGAGTTTAATCTGGATTTGCAGTAAACAATTTTATTTGAATTATGCGGTTTGCAAACTTTGATGATTAAATTCCGGAGTGCTTAGTAATAATATAGAAAAGTTAAAATAATACTTTAATGAAAATTTTTTTTCGGGGAAACTTAAAAAATCAGCTAGGATCATGTCAGTATTTTTCTATACCTATCCTATTTAATTTAATTTTTTTTATTATTATTAATATTTTGAATCCACATACTTTTGATCTGGTTACAAAATCGGAAAGCAGATTTTTTTTTAATAGCACTATTATACAGTAATTACAGTACTTTATTATAGTAAACAAAGACACGATTGTGATACTTTATTTTAAATTTTACGATAAAAGCTTGCGCTATATATGCAATTTTATTCTTATTTGACAAACACGTACTATTTCATATAGCATTATTGTATTTTATTAATCTTCAAATGCCATTCGTATTTTAAGAACCCTTGATTTTCTGTAACTGTTATTCTCATGAATACTTTTTTCCCAACATATTTTATATTATAAAAATTAACCATTCTTGATAGTAGTCAAAAAATAAAATAAATAGTCATAATAATTCACAATAATAATAACAATTAAAATGAATTTTAATTTATGAATAATTTAATTTATATTTTGTTTTTATAAAATTATTTACTTTAAATAAAAAAAAAAAAAAAAAAAAAAAAAACTTCTGACGCAACACAAAAATTCCACTTTTTCTTAAAGCAATAGCAACGGACGTAATTTTCTTTTCTTTGGCAAGTAACAAGAGTATTTTGTAATACTTTTTTTCTCTTACCTTTATAGACCAGGAAACGAACTCAAATCCCTATAAAAGTGGAAAAAAATTAGGACAAGTCTGAATTTTTCAGGGTTGGTAGAGACCATTGCCCCAAGCTTTCTACCAAAAGTTACCAAAAATTGCCCTTGAGCTTTTCCGGAAAAGCGGAAAAATCTGCTAAATCGTAACTAATGAAGATACCTTAAAAATTCAAACGGATTCTTGTTCCTTGGATCAAAATACGTGGGAAACACATATTTTCCAAAAAATTATGTCAACAGTAATGGCGGTAGACTTTTCCAAAGTCGTCACTTTACCACTTCAGCTATTTTCTCTACATTTTCACAATTTGTATAAAAACTTGAAACTATAGACCATAATGATTAACACAGTTTATTGTAAAGAATGTAGCAAACAAAATGAGATATGATTTATTAAAATATCTCAATTTATAACGGAGTTGTGCCCGGAAAAGCACAAGCGCCTATGGTTTGCGCAGCATGCTTTACCTCTAGATTCTCCTGCTTTTCCGGGCACAACTCCGTTATAAATTGAGATATTTTAATAAATCATATCTCATTTTGTTTGTTACATTCTTTACAATAAACTGTGTTAATCATTATGGTCTATAGTTTCAAGTTTTTATACAAATTGTGAAAATGTGGAGAAAATAGCTGAAGTGATAAAGTTACGACTTTGGAAAATTCTACCGCCATTACTATTGACATAATTTTTTGGAAAATATGTGTTTCCAATGTATTTTGATCCGAGGAACAAGAATCCGTTTGAATTTTTAAGGTATCTTCTTAAGTTACGATTTAGCAGATTTTTCCGCTTTTCCGGAAAAGCTCAAGGGCAATTTTTGGTAACTTTTGGTAGAAAGCTTGGGGCAATGGTCTCTACCAACCCTGAAAAATTCAGACTTGTCCTAATTTTTTTCCACTTTTTTTTATTTTTCTTGGCCTATTAAGAGTATGCACATTTATATTATTATAATATATTTACATTCAAGTTTTACTTGCCTGGGAGATAAAAACAGCCATATTTATTATAATACTGCAATTTATCACGTGATGTGTCCCAAAATAAAATTTACTTTTGAAATTATTATAGATAAAAGGCAATAAATAATTCTCTGTACTTAAAGTAATACTCTTTATACACTTTTGAAAATTTAACAAGTAATTAAAATAATCAAACAGAAAGAATTTTATGCAATAAAGGATAAATTTAAACTTATTTTTAATCCCTTGACATTTTAATATTTTTTTAAAAAAGAAATTTTAAAAATCAAAATTGGTTTAAAAAGATACTTATTCTTTTTATTATTATAATTATTTTTTTTTTGGTGCGGCAAACAACATATTTTTTCAATTTTTTATTTATGAATGATATTTTGTGTTCAATACGGCGTCGATAGCTTTCAAAAATTTTGGGCTAAAATTTAAAATATTGCAAACTGTATCTAAAAATGAAAAACTAGGATTTTTTAACTTTTTTTTTTTTTTTTTGCTCTTTTTTTTTACGCAGTGACGTTTTATATACCTGCTTCTATCAAAATATTCTAATATAGAAATATTCAAATATATAAAATTTTGAGATTCAGAATCTGACTAATACCTTCTTATAATTAAAAGTGGTCCTGAATGTTGCTGTCATAAAGTTCTAATACAGGTTATTTTATTTTTAATGATTTTTCTTTGGATTTCCTATAGTAAATTTTATCAGAGTTTATTACCGAATGTACTATATATATACAAATGTCATTAAAACAATAATCTTCTTTATTTAAGTATATAAGGACCAATTACTTTAATTATATATGACACGTCGAGTTGTTCATAGATTTATATAATCTGCAAGCTGACAATTTTCTGATCCTATCAAATTGTAACGTAATACAAAATACAAGTTGGTTATATATATGCTAATATTTTTTGTTAATAAGTTTATGTATATTAAATATATATTTGCTATTGAAACAATGTAAATTATACAATACTGTAAATGAAGTTAATTTAATTTACTTTAACTAAACGTTGTAAAGACACACCAGTTTGTTGTTGTTGTTGTTGTTGCGCAATGATACTTTACGATAAAACTACTCCAAAGAAGTACTTATTTTGTGCAAAATTTTGAATCAAAGAATTTTGAATTGTTTCTCCCCTATAAGGCACCCTATGTATTTTTTTCTCCCTTTTCATATCTGATGTTTACTCATGGTCCAGAAATGTTAATTTTATCATAAAAATAAAACGTTTGAAAGACCGTTAAATTTCAAGAAAAGAAAAAGTATGAGGGATGAACGTTTCAATTTAAGATACAAGCCTTCGAACTATACAATGCTTAAAAAAAATAAGAAGGAAAAAGAAAGAAAGAAAGAATAATATAGAGGACTTGCTTAATTGTGTCTAAATCATAACAATAATTTTTTTTAATGCATATATGTTTTCAAAGTATGAAGTTGATGTATACAGCACGTAAAAGTATAATATCAATAATATTTATTTGACTTATTAATCATGTTATATGGGATTATGTATTATATGGAAGCAGGTTTCTGGCACTAACAACTCTGATAAAAAAAATTGTTATAGAGACTATTACTATCTAGAGTTTTCATGATAACGAAAAATTGTATAGTAGAGAGTATAAATTTGCATTTACCTTTGATGTTATACGTATATCCACGAATTTTTAACAATAAAAATACGTGGATTTACGTAAAACCTAACCGCTTTTAAGAAAGAACTTGATTAATTTGCGATATCATAATTAAAAATAAATAAACAAAAGGATAATAATTACTATTTATAAAACGTGATAAAATGAAAGTAAACACATACTACACTAACCCGCACTAACCTTTGTTATTTTTCTTCTTTTCTAAAAGCGTAAGCAAGCGTCTTTTCCAACACAACTCAACCTTCACACTGAAAGAAGTTTATATAATACGAGAAGAGTGTGGAGTGCGTGGGGGAAAACTGCCAAGTTACCGGGAAGTGAGGGGTCATCTGCCGGCAAACTGCATTTATCTGTCTGCAGTTCTGCTAAGAATGTAAAAATAGTATCTTTATAAGAGAAGGACACAATGAGAGAAATACTTAATTTAATAACATGCTATCAACTAAATAATTTTTATAAGGTGTATTTTATTTTCCTTTTCTATGAAATAAATTATTAAATAATAAAAAAAATTATATATTATTTAATTATTATTTATTTATAATATTTTGTAATTAAATTTTTATTTTACTTATAACTATCTTGCATTTTTTTTTAAATAATAAATTTAAATCATTTTTTATGCTTTTGTCTTTTGTACTATGATTAAAACCAGATTTAAACAATCTAAATGTAATGATGCAATTAAGATAAACTATTAATTTTGATTTCTGTCAACTAAATTGGGTGTTCAAATATTTTTGTAAAAAAGCTTCATAAAAACAATTTTAAATTAATTTTGTGGAACTGATAATAATATTAAAAAAAAGGTACGATAACATTAAAAATATTAGTAAAACTATATTTTATATTATATATATTATATATATAAAAAAAAGAAGTGTTTTTCCATGTGTACTCTTCTAAAGATAAGAATATTATATTTATATACTATAGTTCGATTTGGCATCACATAATATTAGATAAAAAGTAAATAAAGCACCCCTCTAAAAAGTTAGGTAAAAGTGTTTATACAATGTATTTTAAGTTATACGTCTATAAGTAAATAGTATTAGATTGGCATTGAAATGAAGATGTAAGTCGAGAGATGGGGATAGCTAGATTAAGATTGACAACTTTAATTCATTCGTCATATTAATTTTTTTTCATCATATTTGTACTGTTTAAGCACTTATACTAATAACTATATAATAAGAAGCTATATATAGTTTGTATGTATAAGATAATGTAATCGTTAAGTATATATTTACTATAGATTTTTTTTAAATAAAATGGTACTATATTTAGAAGGGTTAGCGTATGAAAAGATAAAAGAAAAATGTAATTTTGCCAACTTTTGTATGTATCAATGATGATTTGCAGTTTTTTTTTTTTTTTTTTTTTTTTTTTATTTATATAAGAACACTAAAAAATGTCACCACAATTAAGGCACGGTTTGAATAAACTAAATATATGGAAATATGTCTATTATATTTTTTTTTTTCATTGATTTATTCTTTTTTTTTTTTTTTTTTTTTTTTTTGTTCATAACATTTTCAGCAATCTGAAACAAATCGTAAATATAATAGATTTTAAAGAACTATTTGGTTAATTATTATATTAAACTCACTTTTAAAAACATGCATAAAAATCACATCGAACACAATTTCATTGTTGGATTGAAATAAATAATACGAATGATAAATTGAAGATTTCTCTGGTTTGGAAGCGATTAACTTTTAAGAAATATATTTATATATTTACTCCAGTAATTCGTTCCAATGCCCATGATTTTTATTTTTTATTTTTTATTACGGAGAACATATTTATTTTTTTAATTATAATAGTATAGTACTCTAAGTCACCAATTCAATTCAATGGAGGTTATCGGTTTAGCGCGCGGGGAGACGCGGGGAAAGCTAAGGGTCCCCTAATTTAACATTACGCTTATGGAGAAAAACACGTTTTTTGCGGTTTTTGTGAAAACTACTCCACCGATTTCGGAGAAATTTAAATGAGAAACACTAGACATACTTTTACGTGTTTTAAGCCATAGTTAAGCATTTTTTTAAACCGATAACCTCCATTCAGCTGTTATACTTTTTTATGTGAATTTAGTATATAATTACATTTCAATAAGTTTTCAGGCAAAATTTATATTTATATAAATTAATAAATATATTATTATATAAAATAATATTTGTGTACTAATTAATATTTACCTATTATAAACTTCTCAGTAAAAAAAAAAAAAAAAAAAAAAAAAAAAAAAAGTAAAATAAATAAAACCATAATTAATATATAATTATTTACTCTTAAAATGTAGTTTTAATGTAGATATTGGCTTTTTATGCTAAATAAACATATCTTATCTAATCTAAAAATATGCGTATTTCGAGTTTGAGAATATATATTTTTATTTCAATTTATTAATAATCATCATTTTAATAATAATATTTACACGTTCTGTAAAATACGTTGACTTATTGTAAATGATAATCGTAGTAGGAAGTATAGTCGTGGTGATATTTCAACTGCTAAAATATCAAAGTTTATGAACATCTACGTAAGTTTGGCCCTTCTTTTATAGTATCGAATTTTCTTTTCTGTTTCAATTTACTATCTCACGTGATTATATCAAGTCTACTGTACTATACGCCCCTACTGGAAATATATTCAACTAAGCTTTAACTTGCAATAAAAAGAATTTTTTCCTGTCTTTTAACAAGTTTAGAAATGTATTTTTCTTAGTTGTAAATAAATAGTGATATTTTAACTGCTAAAATACCAAACTATGTTTGGCCCCTTTTTTATAGTATCGAATTTGCTTTTCGTTTCAATTTACTATCTCACGTGATTGCAGTCAATAAGTCTACTGTACGCCCCTACTGGAAATATACCTAAACTAAGCTTTCAGTTCCAATGAAGATAATTTTTTCCTTTCTTTTAAAATACAATTTTAAAATGTATTTTTCATAGTTGTAAATAAATACAGTGATATATTATCTCGATTTGTGATAATAAAAATTATAGCATAAAGCAATCAGTTAAAAAAAATTTTTTTTCATAGAAGTTTGAATGAGCTATTTAAACTAGCAAAATTTATTATTAATTAAAAAATTTATTGGGGGGAAATATACTAAAAAGAACAGGGTATATGCCTTTGGCGGAATAAATTGTTATTCTCCAAAAAATAATAAAATATATATTCTAAAAATAATATTTTATTTACTATAATTAAGTTTGTGATAATGAAATAACTTTGATCTGCAAGACGAAAACTGCTCAATAAAATATTTTAATGCACTTTTTTAATGTATTTCTTTATTAAATATTACAAGTTCTTATTGTATACCTAAAATAAAAGTACAATGAAAAATCAAAGAAAAATTCTTATGACAATATGTATGTTATGTATAACAAAAATAATAATATAAATTTACTGATATGATAACATTAAATTTTTATATTTTAGCGTATAAAAAAAAAAACAAAAAAACAAACAAACAAAATAGTGGATTTAAATGAAATCAAAAACAAAATATCATAAAATTATATATCTTCATATTCACTATCATTATTACATTACTCTATCAGCTCAAGAAAATAATAATAATAATAATAATAATAATAAAGGCATGGGAGGTCAAAAAACAGATTTGACGATTGTAACATGCATGGGAGAAATATTTTAAATTGATTTGTTATAATATAAATGCATAATATATATAGTTCATTTAAATAATATAAATTTATTCTGGCGTAGAGATTTCTTCCATTTTTGATTTCGCAGTTTTTAATTCTGAAACAAAGAATTATTTTTGCAAAAATTATAAGTATATAAAGTATTCAATAGAAGGCTTTCATAAAGGAGGTAGTGGTAAAAAAAAAAAAAAAAAAAAAAAAAAAAAAAAAAAAAAAAAAGGAAAAAAAAAAAAGGAAACCAACACAATACTAACAAAATGAGAGTTTGCTTGTTTTATCACTAATACCACCTCAAACTTTCTTAGTTAAAGAGTTTACTGAGTTAACTAACACGTCTGCCAGTTGAGAAAGACTAGGATTTTTTTTATTGCATATTCTGAAAGAAGGAATAATCCCAAATTGATTACTGATTTTTTTTTTTTTTTTTTTTTTTTTTTTGTAAATTTTTATTTTATGAATCATTTTAATTAATTTATGATAATCGTGATGAATGATGGTATGGTCTGTATTTTTTGCATCCATGCACAAAAGAAAAGTTACCTACTGTAACGGTCATATTATACGATAATAATAATGAAATTAAAAATTAGAAAATTGCACATGAAACAATTCAAGACGATGTTCTCTTTACTATAATACAATAAAATCAGCCCTTAAAAATTCTAGGCTTTCACATTGCATGAGTCAGGACTATTCCGCTAAAAATTATTTTATTTTTGTATTATTTCTAGCATAATATTATTTATATATTTTAATAATTTTACCTGCTATTAATGTATTAAGTTGTCCAGGATTAAGACAAAACTTCATTTCTTTGTGTGCATCTTTGGTTGTAAAATCTTCATAATTCAGCTGTACTGTTACAAGAGGTAAAGTCAGTTCTCCAGCACTCACTGCATCTGTACGAGTTTCAACCAACGATAATTTGGACACTGGAAATAATAATATAAGTTATAAATAATTATTATTTAAAGTAAAATGATTATTCGTACGAAAGTAGATCTTAAGATTAATATATATATATATATATATATATATATATATATATATATATATATATATATATATATATATATATATATATATATATATATATATATATATATATATATATATATATATATATATATATATATATATATATATATATATATATATATATATACCTATATATATTGCATTTTTAATGGAATTTTAATTTTTAATTGATTTATTCTATTTTTTTTAGATTTTTAAAATAAAATTTACTATTAATTTTTACATTATTTTAATTTTAATTTTTTTTTTTTTTTTTAGAGAGAATTATTATTTAGTAAGTATTTTCACTTAGTTGTACAATATAACTATTTGTAAAATAACAAACAAACAAACAAATAAACGCTCCCATAGGAAAAAATATGTTTTAATAATTTAAAAATAAACCAAATTAATTATCTATCGACCATTTTCAAACAAAATAAATATTTTTATTATTATTATAAATTTGTTTATTATTTATTTTTATTATTATTTTTTGTATTTTTTTTTTATGAAATATTTATTATTAATTTTTTTAAAGACGCCAACAAAATATTATACCTTATTGTTACAGAATAAAACCTTTTCCTAGCATTTAATTTTGTAAAATTAAGTAACAAATTTTGAATATAAATTAACATGACAAAAAAAAAATAAATAAATAAAAAAAAAAAAATAATAATAACACCAAAAGGTACACAGTATAATTAAATTGAAATTCACTTTTTGGTAGTCACTTCACAGTAAGAGCTTCAAAATTTATGGTAATATAAAAATTATTTATTATTACATAAAAAAAAATATTAGTTGTTTAAATTAATTACAAACTTGTTTATAAGAAAATAAAAACGAGCCTATTTATTTACAACAACTTTGTATTTGAGGGCATAACGCTAGTTTCTGACGTAAATGAGTAAATAACGATGTGGGCACAATAATACGAAAATGTATTAATAGATTTTTTAAGATTATAAATAAATTTTAAATTGCATTAAAACATGGCACATTTTTACACATAATATATTATGTATATAATAACGTACTTTTACTTTCTATATGTAAGCAATGACGTCAATAGCATAAAAATATTAATCCACAAATTTTATAATTTTAATAATAAAAAAGAAATTTTTACATTATAGGTATACATAGAAAGGTTTCATTCACATAACCGTTGACGTCATATGTGAGCACTAAATAACATGGGCCGTTATTAGAAAATGACACGTTTTGCCATTTTAAAAATACTTCGTAATATTTTTGAAAGCATTGATGTTACTAGGTTGAATTAGGTTTTCAAGGATGCGAGAAAAATAGTAAAAACCAAAATTATCCGATTTCCCAACGAAAATAGCCAAAAAGCGACGTTTTTCCTATGCTGAGCAATGCTATTCATTACTCCAGTGTTAAGGGTCTTTACTCCAGTGTGGCGTCGAAGTGCATTCCCGTGCTTTTTCATGCACACACTCTATATTATACTATGATACTTCATTTTCTATATAACAATACTATTCATGCTTTATCCTAAGTAATTTTTTTACGTAACAAGTATTAAATAAAACAGCAGTAAAGCAATGAAAATAATACGTTTTCTTCTTATGGAAATTTATTTAATATAGGCTTGTATTATATTATTAAGATTGTAATATATAAGAAGATTTAGCTTTAAGTTATAATTTTAATTTCTATATAGCATGTAATTTTAAGTTATGTTATAATTATATGAAATGACAATGACTAATGAATATTGACGTGATTGCATTTATGTCACTGATTGTAACAAATATATCACGAAAATTTAATTACGCAATTTATGCTGCTTTCTTTATGTCTATAACATAAATGATGCTAAATTGAAACACAATAAATAATTATTCTGTAAAACATAATATTTATGATACTATAACATAGAGTAATTGTGAAGCATAGCATAGATTATCATATAAGATGTATCCAAATGATGTCATATTTAATGCATATAGGACAAACTTCGTTTTTGGCTATTTGCTTAGAAAAATTGGTCAAGTTTTTGTTATTATAATTTTTCTTATATAAGTGATTTAATTCATCCTATTAACATCATCAATGCTCACAAAAATATTGCTTCGTTTTTTTTTAAACTGGTAAAATAAGTATTTTTCCTATGCGGCCCATGTTACTGAGTGATCCAACATGGCGTCGACTTTAACATGAAAATGCATACACCCTATAGCATAGATTATGCTATATTAAATAAATTGTGCTGAAAATGGACTATTACGTATTTATATTTGTCCATTTTTATAGATAATAATATACAATACGTACGTCTAAGACTTGATGCTGCTAGATGTTTACTTAATTCCACAGAATTATCAGCATGAGATCGACTGATGGCAAGTGCGAGTTCTCTAGGCAGTCCAAGTTGTTGAAGTTCAGAGTCCAGAGAACTAGAGTCCACACCATGTCGAGATGCTGAACGTAGGGTGAATCCAAGAGCGGCTATAGCACCGTGTAGCTCGCCTTCATCTGTCACACAAAATTGATTTAACTTCAGATACTTTGAAGTTGTAATGAAGAGACCATTGAATTTACTCTAAATTAAGGGAGTAAAGGAACGACGTCGGCTATTAGACTCAAACTTTTTTCGTCAAAAAAATCTAAAATTTTGCTCAATGATACTTTAGCTTGTGACCATTTTAAATATATAAAAAATTTGAGGGGTCACTGTGCAAATTAATGTTATATGATTTTTTGAAATTTTAAGCCCATAAGGCCCAATGTTTATTTTAATTAAAATTCTTCGGGACGGTCAAACATCTTGAAATTTTTATCACGGCTACACAATAGCCCTTAGCTACACAATGACACCAAATTTAGACCCAAAACATTTCTAGTTTTTTTTTTTTTTTTTTAGATATAAGTTCGATACCCTTCTCCCTTAAATAAAGAGACCATGCTTAACAGCACTGTTCAGGCTTGGCTTATATTACTATTTACAATTAACGATGTAAAATGCAAAAATATTATTAATTTCCTTCAAGCTCCGTTGAAGACCAAGTTTTGAATAAGGAAAAGTCTGATGTAACTATTCCATAGCATTTTCCTCTAATAAATTTTATTAAAAGTATGGCATTATATATAGGTATAGATAGAGGGAAAAAAAAAAAGAAAGATATAAACTCCATCAAAACACTCCAATTTAACTTTTATTAGAGTGTGGCATTATACCTTTTTTAACTGTTGATTTATATAATAATAAAGTCTAAAACTTGAGAACTTGCATTATTTTACATAATATACAAAGATTTAATACAGAAATACTAAAGAAAATAATTTAACAGATCATTCTACCATTAACAAAATTGGAATGATATGAATGTAACAATTCATAAAAACGAAATATACTTTAATATAAATTATCAAATCCACAGTATTTACTTTTACCACCATACAGAATTACATTTACTTTGTAAGATGAAAGCTATTCAAGCAATTCAATTTTTCAATTTTAAATTTTTACACAATTGTAAATACGTCATTAATGCATGTGTTAATTTAATTTATAAAGTAAAATATAAAATTATTGAAAGAAAATAATATTCCAAAAAAAAAAATAATAATAATAATAATAAATACGAAATTGAACTGTGTTAATTTAACTTATAAAGTATAAAAAGAAAATTATTAAAAATAATAATAATAATAATAATAATAACATTAAAAAAAATTGTTTTGATAAAATAATACTATATTTATTTAAAAATAGAACCAAAATAATTATTATGTTTATTTTTAATTGCTTACCAAATTTTGCATCCGTAGTAAGGCGCTTAGCTTTTTCATACTAAAACAAAATAATAATAAAATATTAAATATAAGAAAATACAATTGAGAAAATTTTAATTTCCCTTGGGTATATACGTATATTGTACTTAATATGACAGGTAAAAAATATACTCAAAACAGTGAAATATATTTCGATTGATCGATTTATAAATTGAACTTTTATTGAAGTTAATATAACATAAATACGTAATTGAAAAGAAGAGAAAGAAAAATGCTAAAATGTGCTGAAAAAAAAAAATGCAACTTATCTAGATTTCTGTTACATAGATGATTATAGGATTAACTGTTAACATAATTAAAAAAACTGAAAATTTTTAACTATTTTGATTACACAATTTTTCTTACACAGGATAACTTTTATTCACTGCAATGAATTTACTATAAAAGGTACTTAAATAAAAAAAATTATTGCACATATTAAAAAAGTTTAATTTTTGAAAATTTATTTGACTTTTTTTTCTTTTTCAGATTTTTACAAACAATTTTCTACTATTTTTAATGTGATTTAGAAAATGGATGTGTTGCAACTACCATACGTATGCTACAAGAATTGGAAGATTTTTTATTCATTTTATAGCACCACTCGTTGTAACTTTAAAAAATATAATTAAAAATATTTCGAGTGCTCCAAAAAAATAGTTGAATTAGTTTTGTTACATATTATTATTTCGTTTTAAGAATACTAATGAACTAATGATAATATTTTTACAGCATACAACTTTCACGCATAAAAAGTTAAATATGGAATCCATAGGGACTCTTTTAAAATTCAATTGTGGTAGACCTTTTTTTTTTTTTTTAATGTCAAAACTGAAAGTTACGGCTTAAAATTAGGTATGATGGTGCTATGACAAAAGGTGTAAAAAGACAGAGAAGAATGAAATATCCAGCGACATATCAAAAGCAAGAAATTAAAAAAAAAAAAAAAAAAAAAAAAACTAAATTTTTTATTTTGAATTATACTTTCATAAGATTTTATTTTTATATATTAGACATTGAGACATGTAGTTTACAGTATCATCATTCATCATGTGAGTTCCAATATTAATACTGTATTTTAATGTTTTTTTGTCTCAAGTTCTGATTTTTTTTGTTTCTTCAAAGGTATGTAAAATGGAGTTTAAAGAAGGTCAATGGAGTTTTAAAATATCATTTAAAAAAAATTATGGCTTTAGTTTATATGTATTTCTCGTTTAAATTTTTCCGGAATCGGTGTATGTAGTTTTCTCAAAAATCGCAAAAACAACAACAACAACGTGTTTTTCCTCATAAGCGTAATGTTAATTTAGGGGACCCTTAGCTTTCCTCGCACGGTAAACTGATAAGCTACATTGTTACCATACTGACGTTTAAATACTGTGGACGTTATCAAATGATTTTTACAAATGTAAAATAAAATAAAAAGTAGGGAATTTACACGGAACGAATAAATTACGTAATTTATGCTGCAATTATGTCTTTGTAGCATAAATGATGCTAAATTAGAACAGCACAAATAATTATGCAGTACATACAATATCATAAATAACGTATAGGGTCTATTCATTCATATTAAAGTCGGCGCCATGTTGGATAACTCCATAACATGGGTGGCATAGGAAAAATCATTTTGCCAGTTTAAAACCACTATGCAATATTTTTGAGAGCATTGATGCTGTAAATATGTTGAATTAGTATCTCAAGCATGTGAGAAAATAACAATAACAAAAAAATCACCGATTTCCCAAAGAAAATTGGCTTAAACGAAGTTTGTCCTATGCTGAGCAATGTTATGCACTACTCCAGCATGGCCTCCAAGCGCAATAAATATGACATCATCCGCATACACCCTTAATAAATTACTTCATAAATAAGAAGTAATAAGAAATTTTATTGACCCAGGCAGTTCATAGTATCATAGTAAATATAATGTTAATTTTTTTATTCTATTATGCTGAAATGAGTTAACATAATTATTACGTATAATATATTTGTCCGTGTTTGAGAAAAGAGCGGTTAGAAATAAGTCGCTTCTATAACGATTCAAATATTACCATCTTTACTCTGCATATATTTATAAATATAGTACCTAATAAAAAGTATCTTTATAGAAAATATTAATTTTATTTTTGCTGAAGAACAGAAAAAAAAGTAATGCACCATTTTTATTTTTCACTCAACTATATATAGTATAATATAACGTATATTATATTCTTCTATGAGATAATGGTATATTTTTATTATATCATCATAACCATGAACATTACATAAGTATAAAAATTCTATGTTAAAATGTTATAAAAATGAACCATATAAACAAATAAATTTAAAGTTAATATTAATGCTTTTGAGTTAAATAAGTGAATTACGAGCCCCTCTTTGTTTTCTTTTAACAAAATAATAGTAAAAAAAAAATATGTCTCGAGGTACTTTTTTTTTGCGGATGTTATATCACTAAAAAATCTAATTATATAAATATTTAATATAGGTCACATTTTCAATTTGCATATTTTTTTTATTATATTTTTATTTTGTCTATAGTTATTTTTCTTGTTTTTATATAATGATGCATTATGCAGTTGCAGTTGGATTTTTTTTTTTGTAACTTCTACTGTCACTGAACTATACAGTATACACGATTGTAATAATATATTTCACCACTCAGATTCAGAGCGTGTTTTTCTCATAAAAATAACATTTGTAATTTAGAACGAGTTTTTGAATGATTAAATCAATTATTATTATGTTGTATGTAATACAGAAATACAGTATGTTAAGAGACTCAACTGTTGGCATACTAATGTCTTTTTTTACTATGGTTATTTAAATGGGAAAAAGTCGAGTCCTTATTGTTATACAGCTTTAAGAAATATTAAGATGTGAGCATTTTTGATGCCACTATTGAGTACAATTTTATACCCTAGCCTGGGGTAATCAAAATTTTAAATTTCAAGTCTCTGGCTTAATTAGTTTAGATAATAACTTTCTTAAGATTTCATTAAGACATGTAACCAATAATTGGGATCTGCCAATGAATGGGTCTGGATCATATATGTACAGTATATACACTATAGTATATTTTAGTATTAAAAAACTTGCACTTAATTTACAATGTTATTCTTATGAGTAAAATACGTACTGAATTGGAATAAAATATATATTATCACAATTGTGTGTACTAAATAGTTTTTTTTTTTTTTTTTTTTTTTTTTTTTTTTTTTTTTTTTTTACTTCTTCTTCTTCTTCAAGTCATAGAGTTTGATTTTACTATTTTAGTATTCAAATATTATTGTTTCACATAGGCAGATTTTATATTTTCACGGTTAGTAGAGAATTTATGGCTTAATTATACTATAATACAATAAAGTTACTTTTCAACCAATAAGGCTTTGCCTTGGTTGGATTCTGTTATACATTGTGTTTAAAATTGAAAAAAAAAAAAAAAAAAAAAAAAAAAAAACTGCGAAGACATAAAATTTAACTGCAATTCTGTAATAATGTTTTTTAAGTGAATTTCTAATCTATACATAATTATATTATATAAAATACAACACAATTTCTGTGAATTTTTTTTTACGTGTTTTTATGTAAGAATATTCTTAGATTAGAATATATTTAAAAAATCAACTTTCATTTCAAACTATATGCTATTCAATTCATTTTATCTTTTTATAGATTCACTTTTGAATAGCTCACATTTCATACTTTAGCTGCTGATATAATATGTATCCATATTAATATGGTAATTTTCCTTCATTAGCTATCATATTATCCACTTTAGTAAACTGCTCATCAAAAAGGTCAAACACAACGTCGCGTTGTGTATTGTGCATGGGGTTAAATTCCTTGCGTCCCCCGCGTGCTAAAACGATAATATCCATTCTGAGTATAAGTTTTAATTAAATTATTACTGAAATTTGCAAGGTCGTAAATTTTAAAACATATAGGAATACATACATCAATAAAATAGTAATATAATATGTTAATAGTCACTTTGAAAACGATAAATTAGTTTAACATAATATTGAACTTATATTATGATTATGCTTTAAAAATACCAATAAAAAAGTACTTACATCAAGTTCTTGTCCAAGTAAAGAGGCCATTACAACTTGACATAACAGCTTCATTTTAATCGAAGTCTGAAACAAAACGTTAAAAATACATAAAGCTTAATAATTCAGAAAATAACATTTATTCAAGATATTTTTAATGATAAAAATGACGTAGGAGTTAACATCAAGAAAAAAAATATAAAGTGACAATATGCTTAAAGTCATGTTCACACAGTGTAATGTGCAAAATATTGCACCGTGTAATACGGCCTTTACAAAAAAAAAAAAAAAAAAAAAAAAAAAAATCTAATATAATGATATTTAAATTTAAAATTTTAAGAAACAACACTTTTTTATTTTACTTACCATACGAGATAATGTATTGATTTCTGCCAATACCCAATCAGGACAATCTAGATCACCACAGAATCTAAAACGCTGAAAATAACAATAATAATAAAAAAATATTAAAAAATTAAAATATTAAATTAAATAAATTATTAATTAATAAAATTATTTAAAAATAAATAATAATAAAGTATTAGAATTGGAATAAAATTAAGCGTTTGTCAAAATTTTTTATTTTGATTGCCTTTCGGTATAAGCGCAGATGCTTTTTTATATTTTAGGAGTATAAATTATACCAAAATACAATAAATAAATATAATATTTATAGTGACTGTAAAATGTAATAATTTTATCATACATATTATGCAATAAATTGAATTGCATGTAATCTCCACTGAAAAAAAAATTAAATGTAATAAATTTATTTCAGACGTCAGAAAATTTTGCAACAAGTGATAAGTTGTGATAACTCTAACGGAAGAATCACCTCACAAAAACTGTTAAACAATCATCAGAATAAAACATTAAAAAAAAGAAAAAAAAAAAAAAAAAAAGGCTGTTACACGAAAATTTAATTCGTAATTAAACTTACCATTTTAATTTGGAATGAAGATCACTTTAGTAACAAAGAAGAATTCGGCTCAATCTGAAACAAGAGCAAAAGTGTGTTTTTAAGGCGAAAACTAAGGTACTGCGGTGATAAAAAATAATAATAAAAACAAAAATACAACATACAAATTTTAAAATATTTATGCCCATAATACATCTTGTTAATATTTTGCTGCCTTATGCACGCACAGAATAAAAAAACAATACTATACTGCATTTCTACGTCATTATATCATAAATGATGCTATATATCAGAACGACATAAATAATTGTGCTGTACAAGATAATGTATGCTCATAGTTAGCATGCAGATTATGTTGCTATATGAATAAATGTAGTTGAAAATGAGCTAGCATAATTTACGTTCGATTTTTTAATTAATAAAAATCAATTATTATTATTATATTTTTATCTGTGTGATCAGTGTGATGGTCACGATGTGTGGGACTTTTAACATTGGTATCATTAAACTTTCAAATGACAATATTAATAGTAAAGGGCCCAACTTGCAAATTTCAGACATTTTCGAGCCTTCAAAATTACAATCCTAATAAAAAATATATTTATACTTTGTAAATCTAAGTATTTTAGAATAGTAAAATGATACACATTATATGCTATATAAAACACAATGCTACTCTCTCTCTCTCTCTCTCTCTCTCTCTCTCTTGTATATTAAAGATTGCATTTTTAGATTTTATTATTATTATTATTTTTTGACATTGGTTGTTGTGATATATTGGAATTTTTGCAAATTTTGTGACCAAAATCGTTTTCTCATAAGAAGATTATTGAGTAAACATGAAACAGCATATTATATATTATTTTTAATGATTAAACACAAAACGGGATCTCCAAAACCGATGTCAATTTTTACCAAAATATAAATGTGGACCCAAAGAGAGTGTAGAAATACTGTAAAGTATACTATTTGCGAGAATATTCATATTTATTATACTTTAGAAAATTAGTATGAAAATGTTGTGCGGGTTGCATAAGTCGAAATTTTCTGATTACTGCTACGAAGCTTTTGAGACAAAATAATGTTATTTATGTAAGTCCCATCAAGTGTTTTGTGATATAAATGTTAATATTGTCTTCTATTGCTTATTCCTTTAATCACTTTTTCAGTTTGCAATAATGGTTAACTTTCTATGCTAACAATTCAAAAGTATATAACTCAAAGTATAATACGGTATATTTTTGCGAGTAGTTACACAGTCCTAATTTAATTGTTATATAAAAAAAATCAGTGAAGCATGAAACTCTAATGAATATTATTACTTTGTAAAAAGTAGATGCATATTATATTATGTAATGTATGTAGTCAATTACTAATGGTGAGGAAAAATAAAAGTTGTGTTCAAGTGAATTAAAAATCAAAGCTTATGAGATGTATGATGTGACGTAATGGCTTTTGATAATAAAGGGACAAAATATATTATATTATAAAGAGAGTGCTAAGGCAAAACATAGTTTTGATTTGTATATAACATACACACGTTCAATTATTTGAAAATATAGAAATTAAACATACGAATCAAATATAATTATATATTTATATATTGTTTAACCGAAACTTCTCACAAAATAAAAAGAAAAATTGTAAACAAAACTTGTATCTAAAAAAAAAAAAAAAAAAAAAAAAAAAAAATACTAGATTAATTTTTTCTAATAATATACTGTAAAAGAAAAAAATTAAAGTACAATGCTAAACTAAATTTGTACAAAAATTATTATAGTTATTATTATTATTTAGATATTAAAAATAGTCTTGTTTAATTCATTCTTCATTTCATTTTCTAAAACAGTATTTCACAAGAATTTTTAAATTAATTTCCAACTTTTTGAATTGATAATAAATTTTTAAACAAGCGTATTTTGCTATTATTTTACTTCTTGTTTTGCCCACAGAAATGAAAGAAATCAATTTAGAGCTCTTCCCACGTAAGTTTGAAAATCCTAAAACAAATCTTAAAGGCGTAGAACACCTTGAACAAAAAACTTGCTTAATATCCTAACATACCCAAATATCAACATTATTTTGGCCGGAGTCATTGATTTCTAATTTATTTTCCATTTACAAAATGTCAGTTGCGGGTTTACTACGTCACAGCTCGCCTGGTCCAAAAGCGCGGCAACAGGTGAGCTGTGACGTAGTAAACCCGCAACTGACATTTTGTAAATGGAAAACAAATTAGAAATCAATGACTCCGGCCAAAATAATGTTGATATTTGGGTATTTTAGGATATTAGGAAAGTTTTTTGTTCAAGGTGTTTTACGCCTTTAAGTTAAGGGTGAATGCATTCATATTAAAGTCATGCTGAATCACTCAATAACATTGGCAGTATATATAGGAAAATGAAGTATTTTGCCATCAATTTAAAAATACTAAAGCAACATTTTTAGAATTTACACTGTATTAAAATAGGCTGAATTAGTACCGCAAGTTTGTGACAAAAATAGCCATAACAAAAAATTAACCGATTTCCCAAAGAAAATAGCCAAAAACCACGTTTGTCTTATGCTAAACAATGTTATTCATTGATCTAGTATGGCATGCAAAAGTAACGACGTCATGCGGATACACCCTATATACAGAAGAAGCTACAAAAATAAGTTAAAATTAAAATTTTATAACATAAAATACTACATCACTGGTGTGGTACAATGAGATATTGATTAGATTGTTTTTATTTACGATTCTGAATATTTAGTGAGCTTGCGACAATGCTGCAACAATGAAAAGTTAATTTTTTACACTTTTCACCTACAAATATATAGGTTATTTCTTATATGTTAGCATTGATTAAAACATAAAATTATATCAATTCCTTTTTAACACGAAAATAGATTTAATAAATCTGACCCACGCACTTAATTCGTATTTGTTTTTTTAATAATATATTTTTTAAATCACATAAAAATATAAATATTGAGGTAGAGACTTGTTATTTTTTTTTTGGTGGCCCCTGGGAAATTTTTCTATAGTAAACAATAAGTAAAATCAACAATATTTTTATTTTTTTATTTTCTTTCCTCACTATGGTCCACTTTCATTATATTGCTATTTACTTTAAAACTGCGCATTTGGGCGATATGGTTACGTATACTATAAATATAAGGAAAAAGTATTATTATTTTTTTTACCTGATTAAAACTTTTAACGTGGGTGCGTAGATTTTTATATATTAAAATTTATTTAGTTAATTATTATTTACCTCTATTACAGTTTTTTTTTTAAATTACTCCTATAAGGTTGGTTGCATTCATTTAAAAATCGACACTATATGTAAGCACTATATAATATGAACTGGCATGGGAAATGGATACAGATACATATTTCCAGTGGAAAAATACTCAGCAATATTTTTGAAAGCATTGATAATGTTAGCAGGTTGAATAAGATTTTCAAATATTCAAGAAAAATAATAATAACAAAACACAAAATTGACTAATTTTTTTAAATGAAATAGCCCCTGCCCCCCCCCCCCCCACACACAAAAAAACACACACACGTTTGATATATGAGCATGATATCATGTATATGAGTAGTATGTTATTTAAAGCTCTAGCATGGCGTCAAAGCGCATTCAGTACATGATTCATGCGCATACACCCTTCTTGAACAATTTTTATTATTAATTAGTATTAGGAAATGATTATTTTATTAGTGCCAAAGAGAGAGAGAGAGAGAGAGATTTAAAAACTGTAGAACCATAATTAATTTAGTTCATGTTTGATTTGATTTGATTTGATTTTTTTTTTTTTTTTTTTTTTTTGTTATTTGAAATTGTATTGACGAGAAAACTATATCCCCCGCAAGCTGCAACGCTGAAACACTATAGTTAAACTGTAAATACGTTGTTTTTTTAATTAATGCGAACAATTTAAAAACGTCATGTAATAATTACGATTTCTATAATGTAATATTTAGTAAATTAATTTAAAAATATGAACTTTACGGAGAGTTTTTTTTT
Organism: Ecdyonurus torrentis; assembly: GCA_949318235.1. Taxonomy (NCBI): domain Eukaryota; kingdom Metazoa; phylum Arthropoda; class Insecta; order Ephemeroptera; family Heptageniidae; genus Ecdyonurus; species Ecdyonurus torrentis. Next base: position 15,855,343 of record OX439133.1, read on the forward strand.
TTATATAAACTCACAGAAATATTGTGAAACGGTAAACACAAAATTTTATATCACCCTCAATTTTTTCAGTTGTATCTGAAAGTCACAGGGCGAGAGAGAGAGAGAGAGAGAGAGAGAGAGAGAGAGAGAGAGAGAGAGAGAGAGAGAGAGAGAGAGAGAGAGAGAGAGAGAGACGTCTACAGGAAAGTGAAAGACAGAGACGTGCGTGAAATTAAAAATTATCTCCCCTATTTCCTTGACATTACATTCTCAAAAATATACAAGTTGTTTCGTATGAACATTTTTTGTGATTCAGTTACAATATTAAAAAAATTTTAAGGTAGGAAAAAAAAAAAAAAAAAAAAAAAAAGGAAACTATCAAAAATATAAATTTATTAAATTTACTATATTTCAACATATTTTAGTATATTTAAAATACGTGTATTTTGTAATTACAATTTTTTTTAAATATATTATTGTGGATAAGGGTGTATGTATGTACATGACTTCATATTTAATACGCTTGAACGCCATACTGGAGAAATGAATAACATTGCTCAGCATATATGACAAATTTCGTTTTTATATTTATATTTTCTTTGGTAAATAATAAATCAGTCAATTTTTTCATATTATTATTTTTATCACACACTTGAGATTCTAATTCAACATATTTACAGCATCAATGCTCTCAAAAATATAATTGCGCTATACAACTGTTAGTATTTTTAAACTATCAAAATGAGTTATTTTCCTATGCGGCCCATGTTATTGAGTGATCCAACATAGCATTGACTTTAATACATGAACGCATAGACCCTACATACAATAATAATTATATTTACTGTTAAATAAATTTGTATTAAATAATAAATTTATAAACAATTAGGGTAATGACCATCATACTAATTTATCCTATTCTCCCTTTGAAATGTATGCATGTATAAATAATATATATAAATAAAATAAAATATATAAAAGGAAAATTATAGAGTTTAGAAATTAGTAAGGGCTTTACCAGCATTTTATGTCCAATATAGTGTGAAGACATTCATATTCAATAGGGTGTTTGCGCATGACGTCATTCTGAATGCTTTTCGATGCTCTTCTTGAGCAATGAATAACATTGCTCAGCATAGGACAAACGTAGTTTTTGGCTATTTTCTTTGGAAAATTAGCTCTTTTTTTTAGTTAGTATATTATTTTTCTTGCATACTTGAAAAACTAATTCAACTTGTTAACAGCATCAATACTCTCAAAAATATTGCGAAGTATTTTGAAACTACCCAAATGAATCTTTTTCCTATACTGGCGTAAGTTATTTAGTGCTCACATATGGCGTCGACTTTAATATGAATGAAACCACCCTATAGTTCAGTGAAAATCTTGGTACCACAGCATATTATACATAATAAAGAGCATAAATATTAGTAGTTTTCGGCACAATACTCCCAAGAGAAGTGGATTCTTGAACTTTTACTTTTTATACCGAAATGCTATACCAATGTTTTTTTTTTTATCATAATGCATTATAATGCTATACTGTAGAAAGATTTGAACCAAACTAAGAGACTATTTATGTACTGCTGGTTTTGTTCTTTTAGTTTTATATCATATCCTATAGCGATGATATTTTTCTTTGTTTATCATTAATAAATACATTTAATTCAAGATCTATAAGAAAATGAAATTAAAAAGTCCCGTCGAACATTCTATTTTCTGCATCTTATGCTTTCTACAAAAAAATTAATAACAGACAATTTTTTTTCCAGTTATATTAGTTGATTTGATTTTTTCTTTTTATAATATAGTTAGTGAGTAATAAAATAATGAACAAAAATAGCCACATAATATAGAACATTAGTGTAATTACTATTTAAGTAATTAAGTTAGGAGTAAATGATTTCAGTCTGTCACAAGCTCTTACAATTCTAACTTGGAAGACGACAGGAGAGAGAGAGAGAGAGAGAGAGAGAGAGAGAGAGAGAGAGAGAGAGAGAGAGAGAGAGAGAGAGAGAGAGAGAGAGAGAGAAAATTTGTGGGTGGGTGGTTTTCTTTTCAACTGCGCACTTCTATTTTATATAGAAACACTAAAGGAATTAAAAATAGTAATTTTTACAAGAAAAAGAAGACGAAATGATTTCTTATTTGATTGAACAAATTTCCTCATATATGCGGTTGGTTAATTTTACATCAAAATATTGGTCAAAATTAGGCATATATTACGATATGTGTGCGCTAATACTTTAAACTTGGTAGATTGTATAATAGCAAATAAAAATCAAAAGTACGTGCTAAATAACCCATATCTCAATTACATTAAAAGTTGTCTTTACAACACGAAAAAAACTATTTAATTAATAATAAATTACGCTCTGTAAGTACACATGGAATAAAAACATAATACTGCGTTATACTCTTTTCTTTGAGTACATCATAAATCATATAATCTAGTTCAAGCTTCTTAAAAAAATTTTATCAAAACGTCTCATTAGTCATTACGCTTTAATATGTAGGTAATAAAATATTATGTTGAATCTTAGTATGATTTACAAAAACACACATTATTTATTTAAGTGTTAAAAAAATATTTAAAATGTAAAAAATGTGTGTAATTTAAAGGCGTAGAACACCTTGAGCAAAAAACATATCTAATATCCTAAAATTATATCAACGTTGATTTGGCTGGAGTCATTGATTACTAATTTATTTTCCGTGCAAAAAATGGTAGCTGCAGGTTTGTCACGTCACAGCTCTCCTGTTTCCACACGCGTGGACTAGTGAGCTGTGACGTCACAAACCCGCAGCTGCGATTTTGTGAATGGAAAATAAATTATAGAAATCAATATGACTCCGGTCAAATCAACATTGATATTTAGGTATGTTAGGATGTTAGACATGTTTTTTGTTCAAGGTGTTCTACGCCTTTAAAGCCCTTGTTAACTTACTTGTTTATCATTTATAATACTAGATTGATAATTACCATACCTTATTATTCATGAATTAGACACCAACATGTTGATTTTGTATTTATTTTCAATTTGACGGTTATTTCACGCATCTGACGTCACAATGTACCGCTGCCAATCACAGTCACCGCTCTGGTCACGTGATAAATTTAAGCCCCTCTCTCAAGTTCTCTGCACGCTATCACGGCCCCATCGGTACATTGTGACGTCAGACGCGTGATATAACCGTCCAAATGAAAATAAATACAAAATCAACGTGGTTATGTCTAATTCATGGATAATAAAATATGTTAATTATCAATCTAGTATTCTAAATGATAAAAAAATTAAAGCCATAGACAACATAAAACAACATGTGCTTTTTAATGAATAAACACAAAATGGGATCTTCAAAACTGATGAAAAAATTTACCAGAATGTTAATGTGGCTCCACGAGAGAGCGTGAAAATACTGTATAGTATGCAATTTTGCGTGAAAATTCATGTTTATGGCGTCAGAAACATGCAAAAATTAGTATAAAATGTTGTGCGGGTTGCATAAATCGAATTTTCTGATCACTGCTACGGGGCTACTATTAGGTTTTGAGACAAACTAATGTTATTTATGTAAATCCCGTCAAAGGTTTTGTGATATAAATGCTTATGTTTTTCTCTGGTCTATTCCTTTAAGTTGCCAAGGGCTTTAAATAATTCCAGCCTCGGTGTACACACACATTAGTTTACGTGGTGTACGCAGAAGACGATAAAATCATGGTCTTGCACTGCAAAAGGATCGTAAATTAAGAACTCTAATCATTAACCTCACTTATCACCAATAGTTTCCAACAGTTTTATCTATATAATTGTGTTAATTTTCAGAAGCAAATTTGAATGTGATACCTTCGTTCATTTTTTTATTAAACCCATTTTAATATGCACCATACTTATTATCATAGTTTCCTTAAAATATTAAAAAATATATATAATGAAGTAGAACAGTATAAAGTAAAATTGAATTAAAAAAAAAAAAAAGAAAAGAAAAAAAAAAAAAGCGAAGATTTTTTTCTAACTGTATTAAAAAAATATTTAATATCCAAGGAGGAAAAGCTTGTCCTAGGACTTAATTAGCAACAATATTCGCATTATACAAATTTTCCTATATTAAAAAAAAAAAAAAAAAAAAAAAAAAAAAAAAAAAAACACGAAGAAGATTACAATACGCAAACAACATCGCCTTTTTTCTTCTTCATGTATATACTATAAAGAAACAATTTTCTTATAATTTTTTCCTGCTTGTTTTAAATTCCCTAGCTCCCTTATTTAATCATGACGACCAGCGACGTGTGGTCAAATAGAAACAACAAAAGAAAGTAGAAAAAAAAAAAAAAAAAAAAAGACTATCGTGGGCGTTCTGACTTAATCTATTTAAATATTTACCTAAACAAAGACTTGGTATATAAGCTCCACCTTCTTTTCTACTTACGTGATTTATAAAAAGACGAAAATCTTAGATATTTTACACATATTAACAAGTACCGTCTTACAAGAAACAAGAGCTGAGGTACAGAGAGAGCTTCTTACCTAATAACATCATATGGTAAGTCTTAAAAATTTACTCTATATTTTCTATTTATACGGGCAAAAATACGGTCGTAATAATTTTTGTTACCTCGGTTCTTACAACATAATTTCAGCAATATTTAATAGTGACTATATTATTTAAGGTGGGTCTTAGCTACTGCGGGATTTGACTAATAAGTTGCAAAGAAAGCAATATTCTGAAATTTTATACAGTAATGAATTAGCGATCATCAAATTTGGGGGCTCACCATACTACAGTTTAAATTATGATTTTTTTTTTTTTTGACGTTTTAGTCACATAAGAGCCTATGTTAAATTTCTATAATTATTTTTTCTCTTATCTGATGGTTACGGATTCTGAAAATTTTATCATACCTCGTAAGGCAGTAAGGTACCGAACTTATATCTCAAAAACTAGATATGTTTTGGGTCTAAATTTGGTATCATTGTGTAGCTAAAGGTCACACCTAGCCGTGAAAAAAAATTTCAAGATGTTTGACCGTCCCGAAAAAAAGAAAAAAATATTGAAATTAACATTAGGCCTTATGGGCTTAAAATTAAAAAAAAAAAAAAAATCAAATAAAACTAAATTGCACGGTGACCCCCAATATTTTTATATATTTGAAATAGTCTCAAGCTGAAGTATCATTGTGCAAAATATCAGATTTTTTTTGACGAGAAAAGTTTGAGTCTAATGACCAACGTTGGTACCCTACTCCCTTAACTTTGAAATGACATCATAATGTTTGGAGGTTGCCTATTTAGATTTTTACAAGCCATCTTAATACAACCCTTATATTATATTATATAATCACAGTGATTTAAACTTTATTATATTTCCGTACGGCACCGCAATAAGTTATTACAATTAATATTAATGGAGACTTCAATGCTTCTAAATAGCGATTTTTTTTCTTTTTCTTTTTCATTTCTTTTTTTTTCTTCAAGACACGTTAAAGTATGCCTATAATCCTACATTTAAAATTTTCTGCATCAGTGCAACAGTTTTTTCTAAAATTAAAAAAAAATTAAAAAAAGAGACAGAGACAGAGAGAGAGAGAGAGAGAGAGAGAGAGAGAGAGAGAGAGAGAGAGAGAGAGAGAGAGAGAGAGAGAGAGAGAGAGAGAGAGAGAGAGAGAGAGAGAGAGATAGAGAGAGAAGAAGAAGTTTCTCCTTATTAACGTAATGTAATGTTAAATTAGGGGTCCCTCGCATTCGGATGTGATTCTACCATATTTAATAAAGAATGTTAAAACATCACCGCCGGTATGAAGCATAAACGTATTACTCCATAAATACGTACTGTATATAAATAGTATAATATTATTTATATCTTCATATAAATAGTATTTTCATAACGTAATGGAATACAACTTTATATCAAAGTATCCATAATATAAATTATTATCGTATATCATTCATGCATTTTCTATTTAGGAATTTCCACATGCATTTTATCTATTAAGGAATTTACACAAATCATAAATTATTTACCAAAGCATAAATTTATCAAGCGATTTATTTTTCCGTGTAGCTCAAAACATATTTTTCCAGCTAGCATTTTTTTTCCTTGTTATTATTTATTGTGGTATTAGGCTAGTTGCTTAGCTCTAGTTCATTTTTTTTTATATATATACGTAAATGACTAAAAAAAAATAATAATAATAAACGCGTGAAACATTTCAACTACTGGACAATGTTATGTTGAAAAGTCGGGTTCTTTAGAACTTTAGAAAAAAAAAATATATTTGTTTGGTTTTAATTTCTAAACATACTAATTTTAAATTCTTATTAATATGTTCGACCCAACCACTGATAGAATCTAATTTTAATTGATTATTCAACACGCGATTTTTGTATCTCAATAATAATATTTATAGTTATATAAATAAATAAAAGAAAAATTTGTTTATTAAATAATTTTATATATTTAATTTAAAATAACTAATAGCAACAATTTTTGAGAAAATAAGCAAAAAAAAAAATAATAATAATAATAATAATAAAATAAAATAACATAAATGGCACAAAAAATTAAAACTTTCAAGAAATGCATTTAAATTTACATAACGAAATTACTGCAGTCTCATCTATAGTAAACTTAAGTTTTATCATTAATCATTACATTAATGCTGTTCGTAAGCCTTATTCTCTGCTCCTAAAGTGACGATCAACTATGGTTAATCAAATATGGAATGCGCATTTTTTGGTGCAAGAAAATAGGGTTTACGAACAGCATTATTAATTAGTATCATTGCTTCAGCAGTTAATTGAAATGCACGTTCCTTTAAAATATGAATATTAATATATGAAAATATGCTCAACGGTATGCTAACAACTACGGCGCAATGCTAATTTCAGTATTATTATTAAAGCAGATTTTTTTCCTAATGCAATAAAATAGAAATTAATTACTATTCTCTAAACAGCGCAAATGAAGAAATATAACATGTTTTCAATATATTTTATATTCCTTAATGACATTGTTCTCCAACAAATATGATATTTTTAAATATAAATTTAATCACGTAAAAATTACAACTGTTCACTATAAATATTAAAAAATCCCTTAACATCTTCATTTTGTTCAAATTCTTACCAGCCAATATGTAAAATTAAAGCAATAACAATAATATCCACCCATTTTTCAATAAGAAATTTATAAGCAATATTAACAGTAAAAAATTATTATTAAATTTTATGTTATTGATGTGATATCTTCAAAGAGAAATTTAAAAACTTGTATTCGGAATAGTGGTTAGAACTATGCGACTAAAATCCTAAAATTCGGAATACCTGTGATATTTTAGATAAAACCAATTTAAAAAATTCTCAATCATGATTGATTTATTAATTATATTCAAAAACTTGTTAGACCGCTATTATAATACTAAACTGTTACATTATTTTACTTGAAACTTTTTCAATTTTTTTTTATTGAAAAATTCACCGTGGGAGAGAACCTGGAATACTTGGATACAGAATTGCATTAATTTGTGCAAAAAATAATATTTTAGTCATTTTCATTGCGATTGTATAAAACTTTGGCTACAGGAAATTGCGCAAGTAAATTAAGGTATAACATTTAAGTTTTTTAATTCTTCACTGCAATATTTCTTGGAAAAATTAACGAGATACTGTTATCATCTTGATTTTAAATAAAACTAATTAAAATTTATAAATACAAGACAATTCCTTATTGTTGAAAAAAAAATTCACGACTAGTAATTACTCTTTGTTTCATTGTTGAAAACTACCTGATCAAATTCGTAAGAAATTCCGTAAGAAAAGCATTAAAGGCATAGACCAGAGAAAATCATGAGCATTTATATCACAAAACACTTGATGGGATTTACATAAATAACTTTAGTTTGTCTCAAAACCTAACAGTAGACCCGTAACAGTAATCAGAAATTTTGATTTATACAACCCGCACAACATTTTCATACTAATTTTTGCATGTTTCTGACGTCATAAACATGAATTTTCACGCAAATTGCATACTTTACAGTATTTTCACGCTCTCTCGTGGGGCTACCTTTACATTCTGGTAAAAATTGTCATCAGTTTTGAAGATCCCATTTCGTGTTTATTCATTAAAAAGCTCATGTTGTTTTATGTGGTCTATGCTTTTAAGTATGCAATATCATCACTAAAAAGTTTGCTAGCGTCAAGTTTGCAACAAACAACGAAAAACAAACAAAACATTTCTATATCAACGAACTTTTATAAAATATATCGATTTATTATTAGTTTATTTTTATTCGATTTTTTTTTCTTATTCTTTTTTAAAGTTTTGACAATAGGCAAATAAAATCACCTGCCAGTAACTAAATTAATATTATATAGTTTAACAGGTTATGCAATATAACCATTTTCAAAATCACATAAAAATAGTAAAATTCTTAGTAAAAATATGAAAAAATTGAAATAAATAATAATAAAATAACATATTTGTATTTTATCATAAGAGTATTTATGTATAATTTTATGGCCTCTTTGTAACATCAAAATAATAATAATAAAATATAAAATAAATATAAATCTGAAATTTGAATAAATTATAAAAATTAGAGCTGTTTTAAGAAATCAAGTAAAGAAATTCCATTGTGATACTATAGTTTTATTTAAAATCATTACTGTATAATCATTAGTTATTAGTTATTACTATCCCACTTAGGACCTAATACATTAAATTATGTTTCCCTGTTTGTACAGATGGGCGGCGTGGGATGGTTGACACTTGTCCTCGTGCTGTCACCTCTAGTTATCGCTGCTGACACGACAGAGGACAAATCACCTCACAAAACAACATCCCAATGTTGCTCCTTACATGCTACGGTAAGTTACTGCATTATTAAAGGCATAGACCAGAAGGAAAAATTTTGCATTTATATATCACAAAACACTTGATGGGGCATACATATAAATAACATTATAGTTACATAAATAACATTACTACGTAATATCTATTGTAACTGACTGTACCGCAAAACAGTTGGGTTAAATTGAGAGGTTGTTATGCCTGATTTCGCCCAATAAAAGCCGTTAATTATTATTATTATTATTATAGTTTGTCTCAAAAACCAACTGTAGCTCCGAATATAGCAGTCATCAGAACAACAACCCGCACAACATTTTCATACTAATTTTTGCTGGTTTCTGGTATCAGAATCACGAATAATCAAGCAATTTGCATACTTTATAATTTTTTACGCTCTCGTGGGACTACATTTACATTAATTCTGGAAAAATTGTCATCAGTTTTGGAGATCCCATTTTGTGTCTAATCGTTGAAAAGCACTTTATGTTTGATGTGGTCTATGGCTTAAAAAAAAAAATAATAATAAAATTAATTTCATTAAAAATAAGGAAATAATAAATATCTTACGAAAATATCAAGCAATACGTTCTAATATCTTAGGTTTACTTTTCAAGGCAAAGTATTTTATTAATTTTATTTCGATTCACAATAACTTCTGACGATCAATAAGTACTCGTATTAATTTTCTTAGCTAGTGTATTGAAACAAAAAATATATCTAGATTTATCAACTTCATAATCATACATATTTTTATTATTATTATTTAGAGAGAAGTGTTACGCAACGATTACTTAATTTACAGTAACAAAAATATTGCAAAAATAAATAAATGTTTAGATTTAATACTTTCAAATCGTTGATGTAATGATGATAAAGTTAAAGTGAAGTTAATTTAAAAAAAAAAAAAAATCTTATTATTTACTCCAAGACCAGCAAAATATAAAGATCAAGCCTGATTCTTTTTCCTATATGTATAATATTCAAAAGCTTGTTTATACAGTATTTCGCTGCTTTCAATTTGATTGAAAGTCATATATAATATCAAAATAAATTAAAATATAATAATTGAATTAAAATTTCTTAACGAGCTTATATATATATATATATATATATATATATATATATATATATATATATATATATATATATATATACACATAAGAATTACAACGAAAGGCGATACAAATTACCTAACAAGACTTATAACATGGTAGTTATATCATAATACATCAATATTTATGATGTGCAAAATATCCAATATCAAAATAAAATATTGTTAGTAAAAATGTAAATTTTTGATAGTAAAATTGTTACCTATCATAAGACACAGTGATATAGATATTTCTCTACATTAGAATTACATTATTTTTAATGAAACATAGGTTAAAAGTAAGAACACCACCACCCCGACTTCTCAACCAAAGACTACTGGGCAAACGATGCATGGATCAGCGATATATACATCTCACTTCCGTGAATCTCTTATACCGGGACAAATGGAACGTACCCGGCGATCAACCCCTCAAACACTGGCAGATACTTTGTCTCACGTACTTGAACAACGCGCTGACTTTCGATCAACTTTATCTGAGAAAGATCCAAGCTTTTGGCCAACTCGAGGTATTTACTATAATATACTTTTATTATTCATTTATTTTATCATATGTATATTTTATAATATGATTATAATTCTCTATATTAGAAGTTAAAATTACCTTTTATTATTATTATTATTATTTTAAATATGATGCTTGTCCTCTATTTTGAGTACAAGTTTTTATTTCTGTTAAAAGTTAAATGATAAAATAGTGGTGATTTTCATTTTCAGCTGAAAAATAAATTAATAAAAATCTGAGTACTAATATGTAATAAAACTTCTTGCATTTGGGTTCCATTTTTACGTGGCATTTAAATTTTTAATTAATTATCGCTCTATAGTGTATACTATTATTATTCAACATAACATTTCAACTACAATTGAATTAAAGAAAAAAAAAGAGGCATTTATGATTAATGAAGTTTCTATTTTTTCTTAACTTATGCCAGTCTAAGCTATACATACCAAAATACCATTGTATCATGCTACATACTCGACTTTCACCTATCAACAAATTCATAATAATCTTCATTAAGACCGCAACTTCAACACTCTTCACCATCTCCAAAATTTATAGTATCCAAAATGCAGAGTGAAGGTGTTACGGAATCAGAGATATCAGTTACTCATTGTTTATTAAGATATAATTGATGAAGCGCAAACATATATTTATAAAATAATTTATTAAAATATATTTTATAATTCCATATTTATAAATTTTACAATAATATTTCAAGTTATATTATTAGTAAATTATATACTTTTTAATAATAGTTATAATATATTTTAATATAAATCCAAAGCTAAAAAAATATATAATAAATAAATAAAAATTATATAATAAAAAAAAAAAAAAAAAAAAAATTGGGTTTAATTCTTAATTAATTTATTTGTATAATAATTTAACAGATTTTTTTCTTCTTTTTTTTCCCCCTATAGTTATTAAAAAAATGTATAATATATTCCCGTCATTGAGTCATTGATTCTGTTCTGTTATTGATTTCATGCAGTCACTCAATTATATAATATTTTAACCTTTTTTTAGCATAAAATAATATACTGTATGATATAGAAATCCCATTTCATTAAATTAAAGTTAGTTGATTTTTTTCATCTAACCTTGCATTACAAAAAAAAAAAAAAAAAAAAAAAAAAAAAAAAAAAAAAAAAAACACGAGGCGTACAGTAATTAAAAGTTGTTCTCTTGTAGAATATGTATATGATAAAATAATTTTAACTTAGTACCTACACAATGGTGCTTATCATAATACGTGAACATGAATATTATATTATTTCTATTACACACTTTACAATTAATACTAATGCTTACACTATAATTGACTAGTAAAGGAACAACTGTTTTAAGGCCGACTTTAAGCGTTTTTGCTCACATCCGCTTCCGTTTCTACTTACTACGCAGGCACAGCACGTCGAAACGAAAGCGGATGTAAGCAAAATCACTTAAAGTCAGCCTCAAAACAGTTGTGACTTTATTAGTCATGAGAATTATAGTTCGTTTTAAAATTAAGCAGCTGATATAATATATTATAGATTATATATAAACAGAGTTAGTTACGTATTAAAACTTTCAACATTATTTGTTACAGGACGTCGATCTCAAATGAAAAGTTTACGAGAACTTGCTGAAGAAAATCCATTTTGGGCATCACGTGGTCGTCGAATGGCTTTTGATTCAGATTCATCAGAGGAACCATTTTGGGCCGCAAGAGGGAAAAAATTATTAGTCAAATCATTGGAAAATAATCCATTTTGGGCAGCAAGAGGTAAAAAAATGGAAGACTCAGAATCTGAGGATAATCCATTTTGGGCTGCAAGAGGAAAAAAATATGAGGAATATCTAAATTCACTGGAAAATCCATTTTGGGCTGCCAGGGGTAAAAAAGAAAATGAATTAGAGGATAATCCATTTTGGGCTGCACGAGGAAAGAAGGAAAACGAATTGGAAGTAAACCCATTTTGGGCTGCAAGGGGTAAAAAGGAAAATGAATTAGAAGATAACCCATTTTGGGCTGCACGGGGAAAGAAGGAAAACGAATTGGAAATAAACCCATTTTGGGCTGCAAGGGGTAAAAAGGAAAATGAATTAGAGGATAACCCATTTTGGGCTGCACGGGGAAAGAAGGAAAACGAATTGGAAGTGAACCCATTTTGGGCTGCAAGGGGTAAAAAGGAAAACGAATTGGAAGTGAACCCATTTTGGGCTGCAAGGGGTAAAAAGTATACTGATTATCTTAACTCAGACGAAAATCCATTTTGGGCAGCGAGAGGAAAAAAAGAAAATGAACTTGAAATCAACCCATTTTGGGCAGCAAGAGGTAAAAAATTATTAGAAAATACAGTTGAAGAAGAAGAGAATCCTTTTTGGGCAGCAAGGGGTAAAAAAGAGAATGATATATTCCCATTTTGGATAAATAAAAATAAAAAAATGATCGAGTCGTCTGAAAATCCATTTTGGGCATCAAGAGGACGTCGTAGTTCAATTTATTCAATTTTAAACAATGAAAAACGTTCATCAGCTGAAGCACCTCCATTCTGGGCAGCAAGGGGTAAAAAGAACGACAATATTGATGTTGAAAAAGAGATGGAAGGTTTGACAAACGTAGTTAAACCACGTTCTAATCGACAACAAGGTGGTAGTGATCCATTCTGGCCTGCAAGAGGAAAACGTCCTAATAATGGTCCCAAACTATCAAAAGCATTAAGTAATGATCAATTTTGGGCATCAAGAGGTAAAAAAAATGAAGAATATAATAAAGAAGATGAAGAATTTTGGAAAAAATTAGAAAATAAAAGTACATCAAATTTTAATAAAAGATTTGTGACAAATGATACAGATTTAGAAGAAATATTATCTGCAATTTTCGGTGTTCCAATTCAAAACAAAAGTAAAAAAGAAACAAAACCTTCACACGTTAAGGAATTAATTGTAAATCCTTACTATTCTACTGATTTTTGGGCTGCAAGAGGATAGATAACTATAATTATTAACGTAATAATAATTATCTATGTAATATTATGTATATCTAAAAAAACATATCAGTGTAATTTTTATTGAATTTTAGGATGGCTGGTTCAATAAATAATTAAATCGCATCTTTTAATACGTTTTATTATTTATTTCATTCCTCTACATTTTTTTATAGTATTTATAAAAAAAATGCAAATTTTATAAATTTTGTTAATATTGTAATTAAATGTACTCTCTACTATGTTTTAATGTGTCTATATTTTGAAAATCTCCATCATTCAATTCACTGCTCGTATTGAAAAAGCTATAATTTCAAAGTGACACAAAAAATATATTGTATAATATATCATTTTTATTAATCACAATTCAACTTTATTTTTCATAAGTACATACTCTCTCTCTCTCTCTCTCTCTCTCTCTCTCTCTCTCTCTCTCTCTCTCTCTTTCTTTAAATTATATTATATTTGTATATTATTAAAAGTTTCATTTACTATAATATTCTGATGTATCTAACTTTTCTCTGTAATTTAAAAGAAATAAAATATTTATATAAAATTAAAAACGTAAAATTAAAAAAGAAAATGACATTAAGAAACAATTTAGAAAACATCATAATTTCATCTATTGAAAAATATTTTAAAATGAATAATTCACTATGTAATGAATTAATGAATATATTATATTTATATGAAATAATTTACGAAAGCTTGAAACATCATTGAAAAAAAAATTGTTGATTATTGGCAATAATGAATTAAACTTCTTTTAAATTAGAGAAAAGTAATTACAATGGGGTAACGCTGAGTTTCTAAGTAATTTAGAATCAACATCTAATTCATATGATGTGAAGATGTTATATAGGAGAGGTAGAATGAGTGAAAGAGATAGAAGAGAGAGAGAGAGAGAGAGAGAGAGAGAGAGAGAGAGAGAGAGAGAGAGAGAGAGAGAGAGAGAGAGAGAGAGAGAGAGATTTCAAACTTAAGTTTATATTACCAGAAAAAAATTCATGAGAATTTTTCTTCTACTCATTAAACTAAAATACTTTCTGTCTCGATTATTTAAATTGTCTGGAAAAATAAACATGTAAAAATTTACATATTATGAACATTTTTTCTTAATTACAACTTGCTCTGATTCAGGATAATAGACATTAGATCCATTTGAAATGTACAAAGAGAGAAGAAAAATAAAAAAATAATAGTAGTTACAAAAAAATAAAAAGTTGAATTATGATAATGCGAGTAATGACAATAAAATATATTATATTTATTGGTGATATTTAGAAAATTTATTAGTTTATTCAATATGAGCAGTGAATTGAATAATAGTTGAGAGAGAGAGAGAGAGAGAGAGAGAGAGAGAGAGAGAGAGAGAGAGAGAGAGAGAGAGAGAGAGAGAGAGAGAGAGAGAGAGAGAGAGAGAGAGAGAAAATGCGATAGCAATATATCAACATAAAGTTCACAAATTTTGTAAATTTGTTTACTTTTGTTTTCGTTAATTCTATTTGTGTTGATAATAAAATTGTAAAATGAGCTTCATGAGCATTAAAAAAAACGCTTATTGTAATAATTGGATAACATAATTTTATTATTACTTTAAATAAAATTTTATGGGTGAAAAAACAATATTAATTTATAGTTTTTAATACGATTATTTAATATTGAAACAATTTAACATTTACATATCTTTTTGACATTTTATATGATAGAACTGAAATCAATTTATTGATTGTATTAATATAGATAAAGGGAGGGGTTGTTGAAAATACTTTAGTATAAATTAATAATATTTCCAACTCTTTCAAATTATATAATATTACAATATTTAAATTATATACTATTTTCATATAATTTAATAATATTGCTTTGAAATAATGATTATAATGAAATACTTTACAAAGGATAAAGGAAATCACACGTACTGTAAAGTACTTTTGTATAAAAATTACTAATGTAATAAATTACAAAAAAAAAAAAAAAAAAAAAAAAAGCAATATATTTTTAATAAGTGCAGCACATACGTACCTTTAGAGATTATACACCACAAATTTTTAATATAAATTTGTTGACGTGATAATTAAAAAAAAAAAAAAAAGTTTTACAATAAAAAGTACACTTGTCCTCTAAATGAACTACCCACCTGGTAATATCAAAAAGTTAAAACAAAGATGACAATTTTTTTTTATTCTAGTCAAGAGATATGACGTTCAAAGCCCCGCCTTCCGTCACGACCCAATGAGCGATGGACCAGGGATGCTGTGCGGGGGATGACATGTTCATATATACCCCTGGCACCTTAGAGCATATCTCCGCACTTCATCTCTAAGGTACTTGTTGAAAACGTCAAATAGTCATACTACAACACGCTGATTTTTAAAGGTATGCTTTTTTATTACATTTATTTTTTAAATGCATGTAATATGTATGTATACATTTTTCTCTGTCATTTTCTCTATTAATAATTAATCTCCAATTGAAGTTTTTTTTATTCCATATTTATTATTTATTACTTTCCAGCAATGTAAATTAAATTATTAATAGAATTTATAACTACTGAATAACTGAATTGTACTAAGAGCATAAAATTATTTCTATTTCTCCGGATCACTTTTTTTTTTTTTTTTTTTCTAAGGTTTTATTTTTTATAGATTGCTTGTAACTCAAAATCTAAAGAGGAAACTTTCAAACTTTATGATGCCGAAATTTAATAGTAACAGCTAGGTACCTATGATAAAAATTTCAGAACCCATAGTCAGCAGATAAAAGAGAAAATGATTATTGAAATTGACATGGGCTCTTATGGCACTAAATCTTCAAAATATCATAATTTAAAATCTAGCAAGGTGACCCCCTATTTTTTTTTTTTTTTTTTTTTTTTTTTGAAGATACCTTATTCTAATGACTTAATGTATCAATGTGAAAATTTTCCGATTTTTTTTTGTGAAATATTTAGGAAAATCCCGCAGTAGCTGATTTCCCGTTTTTAATTTAATAATAGTGTTAGTTAATTAGTATTTATTAGTTAGTTAGTATTACCAATTAGTTGATTAGTTATGGTCTTTTGGATTGAATGTGGATATATATAACATAGTAAAATTTTATTGTTCTGTGGCAATGCCATGATTAATGGATAACATAAATTATTCATCACCTTTTTAATAAAAAAATCAATTGAATTATGCTGAAAAATATTGTAATAGTAAAAAGAAATTTTTAGCTTTTTATCAAATTTACATTATTTTGTAAAGAAGACCCTCGCTTACTTGATGATAATTAGAAACATTGAATGATAAAAATTATTTGTAGTCATATTTTTATTTATAATATTACTTCCTTTTTATTACGTTATTTCAAATTATCTAACAATTTCAGTTTTAAAAATGGTGCTAACAAAAATCTGAAATTGAATTTTTTTTTTATACAAATGTACTCTCTCTCTCTCTTTTTAAGAAATACCTTAAAAATTATACATAAATTTCTTAGTTCTGTATATATTCAAGACTGCTGTATCGCAGGAAAAGTAATTGATGCTTTTTTTTTTTTTCATCTGTTTCAATTGAAATAAAAATTGCAAAATAAATTTATTAGTAAAACTCTTATTTTTTTATTTTGAAGCATATCTTTTATTATTATTATTATTAATTTCCACAAGGTGTATACTCCAACCAAGGCAAATTATGTTTTTTTAGTTTTAAATGAAATACTTCAACAACAACAACAAAAAAAAAAAAAAAAAAAAAAAAAAAGGAACAACAAAATTACGTGAAGTTTGTAATTTTTATAATATTATATCACTGGTCTACATTATTTAGTGGTAAATGGAAATAGTTAAATATTCTCAATTGTTACTCTAAACTTTCTACTCAAGTAAAACTAACAATAATGGCACGAAATGCGAAATTGCAAGATTTCAGTATTTAGTTCGCAATTGGTACACATTGAAAAAACACATTATATTATTAATACAATTAGTATGTGTTACACTCAACCCCAAATCAGAAATGATTTCATTGAAAAATCGTCTGTAATTTACTGAAACTATATTAATAAATAAAATAATTTTTTATATTTTAAATTAACAAATTAATATGTATAATTTAATAAATCTATTTATAAATTAAATATTACCAATTAAATTATTAGTATTAAAATATATTAAAAAATTTAATATAATACATTGACAAATATAAAATTATTTTACAAATTTAAAATCTTATCACGTTTTTATATACAGGATATTTTTATCCTTATGGGAACACAAGAGAAAAAAATCTCCTTTCAGATTTTGTTTTTGATATCTAGCCTACAAAAAAAAATCATAAAAAAAATCTCAGGTTTCCTTTAACTCAAAGAAAAAAAATTGCTTTCGAAGGGAGAGAGATATTGCTTTTAAGTTTTAATTTTCAAGAGCTAACTTTTCCAAAAAAAAAAAAAAAAAAAAAAAAAAAAAAAAAAAAAAGATAGTTTAAATAAGGATTGTAGATATTTAGTGTTACAACTGCATTTTCTGTATTTGCACTTGAGGACTTTTTGATAATGGCATAAAAAAGCCTTCAAGTGAAAATATTTGCATTTGTGACACTAAATATCTAAAACCCTTATTTCAACCATTACAATTTTAAATTTATTTACTTAATAAGTCTTTAAATTAATAAATACTTAAATTTACTAGTATTACAATTATTTTATATTTAAATAATAAAATAATCAAACTAAAAAAAAGGATGCTATAAAAATAAACATATTAATTATAAATATCTGATAAAACAAATGAAATGAAAAATTATCGCATAACTATATTTCAATCATGATTTTTTTTTCTTTTTTTAATTTGAAATATATTTTTAGCTATAGGGTCTATGCATATTCATGTTAAAGTCGACGCCATGTTGGATAACTCAATAACATGGGTGGCATAGGAAAAAAAATCATTTTGCCAGTTTAAAACCACTATGCAATATTTTTGAGAGCATTCATGTTGTAAATATGTTGAATTAGTATCTCAAGTATGTGAGTAAAATAACAATAACAAAAAATTAACCGATTTCCCAAAGAAAATTGGCTTAAATGAAGTTTGTCCTGTGCTGAGCAATGTTATTTACTACTCCAGTATGGCCTCCAAGCGCACTAAATATGAAGTCATTTGCATACACCCTTTTATTGGATACAGTAAGAATATATTCCTAATATTATGAATTATAATGACTGAAACTAAAAATTACGAAATAATTGTATTCCAATATATAATTTTCCTCGTTGTTCTTTTATGCAAAGAAATTTTTTTGTAAATCGCTAAAATAATATTACATTTTTATACTATATGTCAATTAATCACTTAATTTTAAATTCGTCAAACAAGGCTGTAAAAGAACCAAAATTTTAATGTTAAGTATATAGTTTCTTAAAATTTTGAAGTACATATCCTTTCAACAATAAATAAATTAAATTAAATTAAAAAACGTAAAAAAGAGAAGGAAAAAAAAATAATTGTTTTAAAAAAAATGGACACGTCCAAAATCTCCTAAATATTCCACATACGATTTTATTTTTTCATTGAATTAAAAGTTTATACATTATAATTAATTAAAAAGTATGAAAATATAAAGTCATACAAAAGTTTAGTAACAATAATTATTATTCACAACACATAACTTAGCACGTAAGATGTAAATTCAGTTATTTTAATTATATTTTAGTTAATGTTTTAAATTTAATTATATTTTACCTACGTTTGTTCTTCATATTTAAAATCTCTACCATAAGGATTTTCTTTCATGAAATATATTATATAATAATATTTATAACAATAAATTATTATAAATATCTTAACTTTGTACCATATTATATTATTTAAACTAATAATTTTATTGTAGACTTTTTTTTTTTTTTTTTTTTTTTTTGTGCAGTTGTATTAACAAAATCTTAAAATACTAAAAAGGTAAGAAATTTGAGATTGCTTTATTTATCCCGCGCCGCCTGTGACTTGTCTAGCGTGCTTCACCAATTGGTTTATTAGAAACCTTGATAAGGCGTACAGATTTAAAATAATTTTGAAATTCCTAGATACCTTAAAAGTTTCAAATATTAAAGGCAAACAAAAAAATTGTGTAATATCCTAATAAACCTAAAAATCAACTTTGATTTGGCCGAAGTCATTGATTTCTAATTTATTTTTCATTCACAAAATGCCACTGGCGGTCGCTGACGTCACAGCTCGCCCGGTTTTCGCGCGCGTAAAAGAAGCAAGCTGTGACGTCAGTGACCGCCAGTGGCATTTTGTGAATGGAAAATAAATTAGAAATCAATGACTCCAGCCAAATCAACGTTGATTTTCAGGTTTGTTAGGATATTACACAACTTTTTTGTTCAAGGTGTTGTACGTACGCGTTTAAGATGTTAAGATAGTATTCCACATTTCTCAAACAATTTCTGTCCTTGTGCGTAACGTTCCAAGAGCATCAAGTCAATATCATAACACAATAATTAGAATAAAGTAATCCAGCAATGTCTTTCAGCTATAACCTCCTACATGCAAAAACTGAATTTCAATTTTTCTTAACCTCAACATAATACTCCTGAAATAAAATAAGTAATTTTATTTTTTAAATTTATTAAACTAATTGGAAATATTTATAAAATGTTACAATTTTAATTTAAAATATTAAAAATGAAAATACTTAATTTTAAAATATAAATAACTTTTACTAACAAATATAAGTTTAATAAATATTTTTATAATTAAAAAATAATACTTATTTATAATTAAAACTAAAACTAAAAATTTGAATTTAAAACATGTAGGTACTGTTTTAACTTTTAAGAAGTACATAAACCTAGAAGTACTTAACCTCTGACTTCTGAGTTCTGACTGAAAGGACCTTTTTCTTTTCTTCTCTTTTATTTCTTTCTTTTTTTTCTTTTCTAAATTTTTTTTTTCAGCATAAGTTTGCATTGCCTGCAATGGCTGCAGTAGCATGTGAACCAAAATTTAAATTGATTTGTCAATTAGTTATGTGGGAAAAAAAAAAATAACATGGGAAATATTGAACACCCAATTTTTCACACACATGCTATTGAAGACATTATAAACTTATGCTAAAAAATTTAAAAACATTTAATCTTTTTTTTTTTTTTTTTTTTTTTTTTTAAGTTCCGTCACGTTTAAGGTTGATCATTAATTTAATGTTTCATTTCAAGAAAATAAACCTTTTATTTACCTGTAGATATAATTAGACCCTAGCTTTTTCTGTCTACAGGATTCATGCATCTAAATGTCATGCATTCGATTTCATTATTATTATTATTTTCAGCTATAGGGTCTATATACATTCATGTTAAAGTCGACGCCATAACTCAATAACATGGGTGGCATAGGAAAATAAATCATTTTGCCAGATTAAAACCACCATGCAATATTTTTGAGAGCATTGATGCTGTAAATATGTTGCATAAATATGTTGCATGATTAGTATCTCAAGTATGTTAGAAAAATAGCAATAACAAAAAATTAACCGATTTTCAAAAGAAAATTGGCTTAAATGAAGTTTGTCCTATGCTGAGCAATGTTATTCGCTACTCCAGTATGGCCTCCAAGCGCATTAAATATGACGTCATCCGCATACACCCTAAGTTCCTTAAGTTTCATAAAGTAAAATGAGATTTATAATAAGTATTAATAAGTAATGATGATTTAAACTTTTTAAATGCTAATAATAGAGAACGTTTTTTATTATTATATTTTTAAATTCACCTATTAAAATGTGTAAAAATATCATATTTCAAAATTCATTTATCTTCATTATTAAATATTTCATTAACAAAGAATCTAAAAAAGAGAAAGAAAAAAATTATGCCAGTACGATTAACGGCACAGAAAATCTAATTTAATCTACAGGAAGACATGTATTAATTATTATCGTGGTACAGTATATAAAATGTGTGACATTTTCACCATACAAATTTATGAACATTTTTACCTCAGTCACTGTACCATATGCCTAAAAATATTTCTGCAAGGTATTAAAATGTATTTCTGATATCCTCTGGGAATATAAAATATCATTATAAAAATGCTTTTTTCTTTTTATGTTCTTCTTTCTTTATGATAGAAAATTGAATGATATTTTTATGGACTCTTTTTTCTTTATGTTTTTGTTAGAAAAATAAAATAAAAACAAAGATATATAAAGACATCAAAAGTATTAATGGAACACTAACATCTTGGTCGCCATCTTGGTGGTTATGTATTTATTCAGCAAATTACTGTTTATTCTTTTTTATTTTATTCTCACGTCTTAAATTTTTAATTATGAATTTAAGGGATGTTTAGTAAGAAAACTTTTTTTTCTGAAATTCATATGTTGATTCCATGATTTTTTGAAAGACAAATGATACAAATTTCTTGATAAAAGATTATCAGATAAAGGAGAAAAAAAAAATTGGATTTTTGTTTAAGCATGCATATGGCGACAATAACAAAAAATTACATATTTGGAATGTGGGGTATTGGCGAGGTGTGTAGGATAAGCTAAGATTCAAGTTACAAATAATTTTTATCATTGAATGTTTATAATTATCATCGAGTTAGCGAGGGTATTTTTACAAAATAATGTTAATTTTATAAAAAGCTAAAAATTTCTTTTAACTATATTATAATATTTTTCATGGCAGCTAAATTATTTTTTTCATTAAAAAGATGATTAATAATTTCTGTTTGATGCTGCTAACAGGTTTAATTACGTTTTCAAGTATGCAAGAAAAATAATAAGAAGAAAAAAGTTAACTGTGTAATTTTTCAAAGAAAATAGCCAGAAACGAAATTTGTCCTATATGCTGAGCAATGCTATGCATTGCTCCAGTCTGGCAGCAAAGCGCATTTCCGTTTTTTTTTTTTTTTTTTTTTATGTCTACACATTATACAATTTTCAATGAAATTACCGCAGTATCACATTTTCATGATAAACTATTCCTGCACATTTTTTGTGTGTATATATATATATATATATATATATATATATCAACATATTAATGTCTATTAGTTATAAAAATTAGAAATTATTGTACTTAAATTATATCAGACAATTTCGCATGCGCGGGGAAAAAAGTTTTCATTATTAATTATAATTATTGATATTTGTGATCCACTTTAGTCCAATTTAATTACCAAATAGTTGTATTACGGAGAGTAAATCCTTTTCACTAATTTTTAAATTTAATGCAAGTAGATATTATAATTTTAAAATATTTATCATGTTATACTTACAAGAAATTGTAATTTAATATTTTGTTATTACAATTATAAATCAAATTCCGCTTTATATCAAAATTATTACTTTCAAGCAAATAAAAATAACTATTTTAAACAAAACCAAAACAATTAAAATATTAAAAAAAAAATAATAATAATAAATTGAGGGGGGGGGGGTGAGAAAACAGACTAACTCACTAAACAAAATAGATACAGACAATACGTATCGTAGATATATATAATGTGCTAGCAGATTACTTAATATTCATTTCTCAATTTAACGTATTTTCTTAGGGGAGGAATGAAGCAGCTAGAACTCTTTTTATTATTATTATGTGTATTATATATATTATTATAATATATATATATATATATATATATATATATATATATATATATATATATATATATATATATATATATATATATATATATATATATATATATATATATATATATATAATATTTCAATACTTAAAATTGTCTATAAACGCTTACTGATGTGAGCCATAAAGCTATTAATTTCCTAAAATTTAAACAGCTTGATTTTTTTTTTTTTTTTTTTTTTTTTTATATATATTTTACTTTAAATTTGGAAAAACATTCAGCTTTTAAGCTCAGGAAACTACAGTAATAATTTCAAAATCGAGAAAAATTCTTACTCGAGTTGCAGTTTATTATCCATATAAGACAGCATGTCAAAATCAAGACAGATTTGCGCAGTTGACTGCCAGCACTTTTTTAAAGTAGTATTTGTTAGGCTCTATGTTTATTTTCACACTAAACCTCACTTTTGCAAGTGTTCTATTACGTTGATTGAGAAGCACTTACACAAAATTAATCCTAAATTTCTTAGTTACGTAAGTTACTGCGTATATAATACAACTAACATTCAAACAATGTTCAACTGTAAGACAGTGCATACAGTTTAGAAATTTAGGGCTGTCTTCACCAATCTTTAAATGCAAAACTCAAAAGTTAACCCTTTCTAATTATTTATAAGGTTAAATTGAAATGTTTAATAGTCCCGCTTACTTATTAAAAAGAAAAAAAAATACCATTGGGTCTGATAGATTTTAAATATGATAGGCGCTGATTCGTGTTTAAAAACTTTCATGGCAATGTTATTTGCGTCATAGTTTTTAAATTTATATATTTTTTTTATGATATTTGATTTGCTAAACGCACTAACCGATGTTCAGCTTGTTTTGAATTACAAGCATTGCACTTAACTAAATCCTTGTTAAGAGTTTCAAGTTTAACATTTCATTGCCATCTCGAGTCCAGCTTCACATTTAATACTTTCCAGCACAACTAAAATTTTATATTTCTTTGTTAAAGATGTCTTATATAGAATTTCAAAGCACGATGAATGAACAAAAGAAAAGATCAGATGAATTTAATCGGCTGATCCTAATAACAGGATTGGCATTTACCTAACTTTATAAAAATATTAAATAAATAAAATACTAAATATTAAGAAAGAAAAGAAAAAACGCATATTTGCAAATATTTTATTATCTTTCCATTGAAATAACAACAATAAAATATAAAAGTGATTATTATATATTTTTAAATAAAATATTAACAAATAAAAGTATTATATATAAAAAAAAAAAAATAGAAAATTAAAATAATATTTTATCTTTTTCACTAATTATTACATTTTATATTCTTTCTTAAAAATATTTGTTATGAACTTATTTTGTATGCCACATTTTCAAAAATGTTTTTGCTTTTTAATTAGCATACATAATACAACATTTTGTTGATGTTGTTCTATTACAGTAGCTCTTACAAGTCCATATTGTATCCATTAAAAATCATTAGATTCTCTCTTTTTTTTTTCTTTCTACAAACATTATTATTTCTCTTCTTTTTCTTCTCTCTCTATCTCTCTGTCTCTGTCTCTGTCTCGACATGTTATTTTACATTTGCCACTTAAAAAAACAGGAAATACTAATTTTTTAAACAAGAAGGAAAAAGTTTTTTTTTTTTTTTTTTTTTTTTTTTTTTTTTTTTTTTTTTTAATAAAGTTCGTCTACCGTTCTATTTAAAGAACCACTACTAACAAAGTAAAATATCACTTTATTTTTATAAAGTTTGCATAAAGATTACAGAAAAAATCACAACAAAAGAGATTATTTCTATACAATAGAAAATATTGGTAAACAAAAATTGTTAATAAACCGATATTAAAAATTATTGAACATGTATTGATTGCAGTTTTGTAATTTACTGAGAGAGAATCAAAATATTTTATTAGTTTTATTGATAATTGATTTCTAAATTAATGTCTACATATTAGATTTTTAGTTATTTAAATACTGAATTTAAAAAGTAAATTAAAATTTGCTTAGACTAAAACTATCATTCAACATTATTTGGTAAATACGTGGCGCTCGTTAAAAATAAAGAAGAAGCGTGTCAATGCGATCTCTCTTTGGACACAATCTTGCAAGATTACAGCAGTGCTATAAAGTCGTCTTTGATTCTTTAAACTAACATTCATAAATATTAATAATATTGTACATTTTAGAATAAATATGAACATTTCAAATTTATTATTTATTAATATATATATATATATATATATATATATATATATATATATATATATATATATATATATATATATATATATATATACACACACACACACACACACACACGATTATTAAAACATACAATCAATGAACTTGCACTTCGACGCCATATGAGTAGTTTTTTTTTTAATTATTATTATTATTATTATTATTATTAAAAATTATTACTCATAACTATTATAGAAAACTGTTGTTCAATGTTAAAATGAGCTGTTTACACCTGAGAAAAATATTGAAATTATAGTAACACATTAATTTCCCTGAAAAAGACCAAAAATGATGTGTGTACTATGTTTACTGTGCAAATAATGCATTATGCTCATGATAAGCATGGCATTAGCGTGCAATTACATCTAACTACCTCGTAGAGTAGTGGACTTTATTAGATTTTTTTCTTTGTGTTTTCTTTTTAATTTATTTTATTTATTCATTTTTTTTTTTTTTACATTTTTTGGTAAAAAAAAAAAAAAAAAAATAGAGAATATACTTAGCGAAATCTCATGCTAATTATTTTCACTAATTTTATTTTATTATAATTGTATGTTTTTATTATTATTATTATTTAACATTGTTTTTTTGTTTCTGTTGTCAGGTATGATTGGTGCCCCGGTGTTAGTGCTGCTGACTGTGACACTAGGGGTGCATGCTGGACCACAAGCAGTCGAGACATCGCAACCACAATCATCTGTCCAGTCTTCAAACCTTCATGTTCTCAGTCAGGGAGATGAAAACCAAAGCGCTCTCTGCGATGGTGAGTGGACTTGTCAATTCAATTTTGTTTTAATAATAATATGCGTCAATATTTCATTTATTGAGTTACTGATTTATTTATTTATAAATTTATTAAATTTATTAATTAATTTATTTATTTATTGTTCATTTATTTATTTGTTTGTTGCATAAAAAATAAATTAATATAAGGATTATAATTTTATACAGAACTAAAGAAGACCTTTAAAAATGAGGGAGGGGGAGTATAAAAATATAATCTTACGTTAGTATTTATTATTATTATTATTATTATTAATTATAATAAATAAACATGACGAAAATATATTATATGTTGTAAGTTGATTGAATGCCATGACTAAACAGTTCTTGCATTATTTTCCCCAGGAGATGACAGATGCACCGCGATTCTTGTTGCTGACAACGAACCCTGTGACATCCCAGAAATTTGCGACGATGAAAATTTGAGTGAAGAAAAACGAACCTTCTCAAACTGGGGTGGAAAAAGAGCATCTGAATTTTCAAATTGGGGTGGTAAACGTGCTCCTGAATTTTCAACCTGGGGAGGAAAACGTGCTCCTGAGTTTTCTAACTGGGGTGGAAAACGTGCTCCTGAGTTTTCTAACTGGGGTGGAAAACGTGCCGCTGAATTTTCTAATTGGGGTGGAAAGCGAGCTCCTGAATTCTCTAACTGGGGTGGAAAGCGTGCCCCTGAATTTTCTAATTGGGGTGGCAAAAGGGCAGAATTTTCGAATTGGGGTGGAAAGCGATCAGCTGCATTTTCGAATTGGGGTGGTAAAAGAGTCCCATTTACATCATGGGGTGGGAAAAGAGTCCCCTTTACATCATGGGGAGGTAAACGAGGCCCTGCTTTCTCAAATTGGGGTGGTAAAAGAGTGCCATTTGCAAACTGGGGTGGAAAAAGGAACGACGAAGAAGAAGTAAAAAGAGGTACTTTTAATTCATGGGGTGGAAAGAGGGTCCCATTTTCATCTTGGGGTGGTAAAAGGGCTGATTTTTCAAGTTGGGGAGGAAAACGATCAGATGATGAATTAAGAGATAAAAGGGCTACTTCTGATGGTAAAAGGACATCAGATCAAAGGTCTAAAATGGAAAAGGAACGATTATTAACAAGTGGCGAAACAATTGCAATTCGTAGAGGTACCGTAGATTTCTTTCCTTGGGGTGGAAAAAGATCTAATTAAATAAAAAATCATGTGTTAAAAAATTGTAAAGAAAATGTAAAAAAAAAAGTAAAAGATAAAAAAGAAATGATAAAAAAAATAATAACTTATGTTGTAAAATTGTATGAATGATAATTTTATTAAAATAAAATACCACTCTCTTGTTATTCTAAGTTTATTTTTTTAGTCAATAAATATCGTCAAATACAATAAAATATTAAATATATGGCTAAAATAATTTATTTTATTTGCACTTTTATTATTGCACACTTTGTTTTTGGCTGGCTGGGAAAAAAATAATTAAATTCATTTGTATAATTTTTTTTCATTATACAAAATTTCATGTTAGGTATACGCTATGACAAATAATACTGCATTGGTGTACATACGTTTTAAGAGTAAATAATAAAATCATTATAATTTATTAAATTTAAGAGAGCACGAATTTTAATTACTTTATAGATTGCAACCTTTTTTGTGATAGAATACGTCAAATAAAGTAAAAATAATAATAATAATTAAAACGTACCGTAACTCTGCATATAAAATGTAAAAACTATAAGTCGAAAGCTACGTATTTGTAAAAAAATGAGTATTATTATACAAATTGTGTATTTTGTTATTTTGTGTGTACTTATTTTATTTTAATTTACTCTATTAAATTAAATTACTATTAAAAGTAATTGAATTATAATCTAATTGATTAGAACTATTTCTAATCTATTTATCAATTACATCAAAATTAATTTTGATGTTTAAATTTAAATTTCTGGGGAAAAATTACGAAATTGTTATTTTATTATTATTTTTTTTTTTAATATACATTTAAAATTATAAAATAATAAATATCAAAATTTTCATAGATAATATATGTTTCAAAATCTTATATTTTTACTTTTCCACAATCCTCTTTTAGTATACATTTTTAAAAGTATGATTCTTTTTTTTTTTTCTTTTTTTTTTTTTTTAAGTGCTCGAGCAAGTTTAAAGTTTAGACATTTTCGATCGTGAAAAACTATCACACATTGAAATATAGTAAGTGCATAATATTTATACTCTTTTTTTTTAAAAGTCTATATATCTTAAATTAATTCTTGTTTTTAATAATCTGTAAATGTTATTGCGCATCTTTTGACTTTAAATAAGAATATCCATGAAAAAAAGTTCCATCGAGTACGCAGTGGTGTTCGCCTTTGAGCTTCCAGCTCCTTCATTATAGGTATGCATTGCAGGTGTTCCAAGTCATCAACTTTTATTTTGCATACAATTACAGGGGTAGAGTAGAAGTAAGGCAGGACTTGGTGGGGACTTGTTCCACACCATAAAAATATTAATTAATTTCGAGAGTATGGAACTTCTCTTTTTCCCCTTAAAGTCGCAGCATAAGAGTATATAACTAATTCTACCCCTGCATACAAATTATATAAATAATACGTATACATACATTATTTATATAATTATTATAATTATTAAAATATATATGCCTATCGGGCTTTATCCTATATTTGCAGTTCATCCGCCTAGGCTCAATACTCCGCATTCCCTCGATCTTATTAATCCTCCAAAATGTATTAACTATATGCATATATATTACAATAAATTCATAAAAATATATTATTAAAATTATATAATTTTAAATTATTTACCCTTCATTCAAGAGGTTATCAGAATTCATAACGATCATTCCGTATATATATATAAAACCTGAATCATATGACCCATGACCATGCAATTTCTTTATTTTCATATCGAGTTTTTAATAAACTGTACTGTATGCTAATAAACAGGATTTAGGTACGATTAGTATATTATTACGGTATATAAATCGCCATATATCACACTGTCCAGCATCCAGCGTATGCAGAACATCTATTAGGTATATATATAATTATATATATGTGTGTGTGTGTGTGTGTGTGAGTGTATAGTGAACAAACACACTTAATGTTAGAATATGTTTTATTCTATCATGTTCTGTATGCTTTCAATACAAAGTACATACATACAGTACTGTAAATCAAAATTCAAGTATCAAAATACAACCATTCAATTGTCCTTTAAAGCATTACTTGAGCTATAAATATTTCAATTTATACGTAGCTCACTTTGTTCGTAAAATATCACTAAAAAATAAACCACTTCTTAAATTCTGGATGACAACAAAACAATGGACATCATATTCTAACGTATTTTTCTATATTAAAGTAATTTTAATTTACGTTGACATTTAATGACTTTTTAAGAATATATATTTAATATTCCACCTGCAAAATATTATAACAAAAAATTTATTACTTACCGAGAAATTTGCAAAATTGTCACAAAATTTAATCAAAACACCCAAAAATGTCAAACCCAGCTGTTCATCATTTTGCACGTGTATATTGAAGTAGTTCCAATTTCTGTCACTTTGGCAGCACGTACTAAAAATAAAAAATTAGTTCAAAAATGTGCCACTAGATGACTAAAATTTGCAAAAAAAAAAAAAAAAAAAATGTTTATTTTAGCGATCGTCAATTTTGTTTACAAAACAAAACCATGGAAATGTAGTGTAATGGGAAAATGTTGTGCTTTTTTTCATAAATTTTGTAACTGACAGTGTTGTTATGATGAGCAGATATAGAAAAACTGATAAAACAGAATTTAATGAACAAATTAATATAAAAGAAAAGAAAGAATTACAAAATGGAGCAACTAAAAAAGTTGTTAAAATATCTGAAGAATCGCCAACCATTGTCGATGAAAGTAAGTTTTAGCTCAAATTTGACTGGTTTTAACATCGATTTTTTATTTTATTTGCACACAATATTGTTGAAAATAAATATAAAATATAATTATGGTAAATGTACTAGTTATATCGGCAGCTTAAGGGTCTTAAGGTTGAAATTTCTATAGTATTGTTGAGAAAAGCAGCCATACCGACACTGCCGCAGTTATCGGCACCCCCCATTTTCGGCAGTTTATCTCGGCCCCCTTTAGTGATAAAATAGTTTGTAGGTAGTGGTATGGAAACTAGACGAAATTCTAAGATGGTTGGTACTAGTTAGAATCTCGTAAACTTAATACTTTCGCCGTAAAAAGAGCCTGCCGATAACTGCGGCCTGCCGATAACTATATAGTACAATTATGTACCATACGTCTGATAAAAAGTTAGGTATATAAATATTACTAAAACATAATATTGAAAATTTCAGCCGTCAGAAAGCCACGTCCAAAATCTGCAGACATTCGTCCTAGATCCAAAAGCTTGCCTCGTCGTCCTATGAGTGCGCAAATTTCAAATCGACCGATTACCCAACAGATCAGGGTCAGAGGTCATCGACCTAGCAGTGCTCAGATCATAACATCAAAAGAAAAACATTCTGAGAGAAGAGACCTGATTGCAAGTTTTAACAGAAGTTTACGACTATTAGGATTACATGTGGAAGAACTTGTCACTAATAGGAGTCCTACGAGACCTCCGAGGTAAATATGCAATCAATATTTAAAATAAATAAATTGCAATCAATGCAATGTTTCTGTTAAATGTTTATTCTATTGTGTGGGTGGTGGTGCGCTTTTTTTTTTGCCCGATTTTAACGATTTTAGTCACATTTGCTCGCTGCCATTATTTCAATGTACTGTGCATGCATGCATGTAAGTAGAAACATAAGCGTATGTGACCGAAATCGCTTTAAGTCGGCCTCAAAACAGTTGTTCTTTTACCAGTCAATATAAATGTTGTAAATAGATAGTGACGTCATGATCAAGCGTTCTTAACAAAAGAACGTCTGATGATTTAAAAGCTCAATATTTGTGTGTAGTTTACAGAATCAAATAATATTTTCTCTTTGCACATAGGGTCGAAGGTCCAAGTTTCCAAACTCGACTTCACTCACGCACTGTGTCGTTGGAGAACATCCGAGCATCTGCCATGGAGGGTCAAAGGTTACGAGATAGAAGAGCGGTGGCCAGTGCCGTGTATCAAGAGTGGTATTTTAGTAAACTGCAACAGGAAAGAGAGAGAAGAGAGAGGGAGAATGAAAAGAGAGAATTAGCTGAAGAAGAGAGAGAGAAGGTAAGAAAAATGAGTTTTGTAAAGAAGTAGGTCCTAGCCTAAACAAGATGAAAGGAGAAACAAATCTTGAGTATTCAATGTATCATTTTTTTCTTTTTTTCAAATTACAATTAAAGGCAAGGGCTTGCAAAATATGTAGCTGAAGTATTTAAAAAATAGTTGGGGGGAAAAAAAAAGTACTGTAAATCTTTTGATTATGTATACACATATCAATAAAAATTAATATCTTTCAGAATATTATATGAAAATTTTTAATGCAGCCTCATTTAGTTTGAAAAAAATCAATATTTTTGAAAAGTGTTGGCTTTTATGTTACACTGTATTATACGTATTAGCAGTAAATTGATAGTGAAAAGGAAATCAGCTCGACCCGTTTTTCTTACTATTTTAATCTAAATAGATTTGCTTACCTTTTTTGTTCCTATATATTTGTACAGAGAAAAGCAGAGTTACAATCAAAAGCAGAAGAAAATTTCTTGGTGTGGAAATGTCGTAAGGAT
Source organism: Ecdyonurus torrentis (assembly GCA_949318235.1). Classification (NCBI taxonomy): domain Eukaryota; kingdom Metazoa; phylum Arthropoda; class Insecta; order Ephemeroptera; family Heptageniidae; genus Ecdyonurus; species Ecdyonurus torrentis. The sequence goes on from OX439133.1 coordinate 15,887,083, forward strand.
CGAGAAGCTGCAGAATTGAGAGAAAAACAAAAACAGCAAGAGGTGGAAATGCAGAAATTGAGAGCAGATGCAGCTAAAATACAAAAAGTTCTTGCAGATTGGAATAATGTTAAGGTAAAAAATTATTCATGTATTTACTTTTTTTTTTATATAAAAAGTATAATATTCACTGATATATCAACTTCATGATGCATAACCAGTGGAACAGAAGCTACATTGGAAAATGAAAGGAATCCCTAATTTTCTATCCTTTACTATTGTGGGATTCATTCGAGATTTTAAGGATTGTTGTTTGTTCAGTTTTGCTTTTTTTTTTTTTTTTTTTTTTTTCCCAGGATCAAAATGAATTTTCCTTATAATGTAAATAATTATTTTAATAATAAATTACTAGTTTGAGTATTTCAAAATTATCACATTACAACTATAGGCTATCCTAATCATTCATAATTACTTTTAGTGATGAAACTACTAAGATCTCTATCTTCAAGATATTAAAAGTTACTTTTATTCTCTAACATCATGGTAGTTTGGTTTTGGGGTACATTTAATTTCATTTATTATTATTAATATAAACTTCATAAATGTGCTGATTTCCTAATATTTTATAAGAAGTATCTGTAAAAGAAATCTTATTTCTAATAAAACCAACATTTTTTATTCTTTGCAGACCGTACAATTACGTAAAGCAGCCAAAGAAAAGAAAGAAAAAGAGGCAAAAGAAGCCGAGAAGAAGAGAAAGGACGAAGCGGAAAAACAGCAACATGCCAGAGAAGTGAGTGAAATTAATGTTTTAAACATTCATTCATTCATTCATTCATTCATTCATTCATTCATTCATTCATTCATTCATTCATTCATTCATTCATTCATTCATTCATTCACTCAATAAACATCATAAGAAAATCCATAGCCCCTTATAGTTAGGCAACTTGTTGGTCATATGTATGCAACTGGTTGCATAGCTCAACATTTTTGCAGGCGCTATTATTATTTTTTTTTATTCACTTATTTTTGCCAAAATGCATATTATTATTATTTAATAAGGTCCTTACATGAAAATAATATGCAAATCGAGAAAGAACTTGATTTTTAATTAAATTATGCTTGTTATTAGTATTATTTTGTTGCACTGAAATGATGTATATATTTGATAATTTTTCAAAGATACAAAAAGAATAAATTATCATGTCAATGCTCATTGCAGTAGGTCCAAAATATTCATAGTTAATATCACATTATTTTTTTTTAAATTAATAGTAATAAAAAAGGGTCACAATAGGATTTTTTTTTCTATAGACTTAATTTTGAAGATACTTAAATAATTTTTATTCATTTCTACTAAGGTTTTAAAGAGTTTGTTTAATGAAAATAAAAAGAGTTAAATTTCTATAGCTATGCAAACTTTGTTACAGGCTTATGCTTCTTGGCAAAAGAAAACTACTGGACAACAAAGGAAAAAAGCAGAGAAAGATCAAAAATTGAGAGAGCTGGACGAGAGAAAGAGACATAAAATGTTGGAGCGTAAAATTGAAGCTCAGGAATGTTTTATATCATGGAAATCTAATAAGGATAAACAGTTGAAGAATAAAATTAAACAAATCAGGTTGGTTTACCTTTTTTTTTTTTTTTTTTTTTTTTTTTTTTTTTTTTTTTTTTTTTAACCACAATATTTTATTATACTACACTTTTTCATATATGAAGACATAAGCCTTGTTCACAATTGGCTTTTCTAAGTGAAAATGCTATTTAGTTCCAATTAAGAAAATGTTTGATTGTTACTTAAAAAATTACCTAAGGATCAAACAAACCATGGTTGATTCTTAAAAGAATTTTATAAAATCAGTTTAATTGTGAACACCAAATTTCTTAAGTGGAAGTAATTAGCATTTTCATGTAGAAAAGCCAATAGTGAACAAAGCTATTGTTATATCAATGGGTTCAATAAAAAAATAAAAAAATAGAATGACAGAAGTTAGTTTACAATGATAGAAAAATAATGAGTAACAAAGTACAAATTTGCAGAACACAATTATACCGTGTCATTTCCTTTGATTTATAATTTCACAGTACATTTTATTATTATTTATGGAGCTAAAATATTATAGTCACATACAGTATCTAAAAAGATTAGAATACATTAAATAAATGTGAAAACTCTCTTAAAAGTTCTTTAAAAAAAATTCTGTTTCATTATAACTTTATTTAATGTGCTTACAATATTTGTACTATTTTTTAACATTATTTATAATTATGATATTTTTTTTTCCTCACAACACAATTTTCCTTGTAGTATATATTTTTATTATCATGTTGTTTCAGAGTGATGAATGCAGACACTGCAAGACAACGCAGTCAGAGACTTGCAGAGAGAATGTATGAAGCTGAACAAGCTTATCAAGAATGGTTAGACAGCGTTGAAGTAAGAAGTAATAATTCTCGTAGTGCCTCCGTATCTCCATCACCTCTTAGACACTGGAATTAAGGGGAAGGGATCAGTAACTAATAATAACAGTCATGGGATGTAGCATTGAACCACAGTATATTATACAGTATATCTCCTATACTGAGAATGTCAGATCAATGCGTGCTACAATTGCGACTGGGTGAAGACTGCAGAACTAGACGCGTAACGTTACTTTAAGTGACGGCTTCTAGTTCTGCAGTCTTCACCCAGTCACAATTATAGCGCGCATTTGATCTGACATTTTCAGTATAGGAGATAATCTACTGTGTAGCTAGTGTGGCATTGAACATGAGTGTTGTTTGTAAACTTGGTTTTCTTGGTTAAAAAAATGCATTACATGTAAGTAACCACAGTTGATCATCATTTTAGTAGAAAACAGGGATTACAAACAGCATTATAAAGTACATAACTTTGAATCTTAGTTTATACCTCAACTAATATGAAAAAAATGACTTTTTGTGAACTGATTTCTTGCACAAGGGTCTTACCACAGTAGAAGTTCTATGGAGAGGTCGATGCCTTGCGTACCACAGTATTTTGTTATAAAAAGTTTATTTTGTAACTGCATGAGAGCTTTGGTCATGTATTAATGACATTTTCAATCAAAGAAGAATTTACTTGAGTAAATTCTCGTAAATTCTTCTTTGATTGATAATGTCATTAACACATGACGAAAGCTCTGTTATAAATTAAACTTTTTATAACAAAATGCTGTGCCATGTGAGACTTTGACCTCTCCATAGAACTTCTACTGTGGTAAGTAAGGCCAGCGCTGGTAATTCTATCCTTTTTTTATTATTGATCCTAACCGCGATGGTTTTTTCCTTTAATTGATTTCTTGCGCATGCAGTATAGTACTGTGAACTTAAATATATATAAAAAATATGGGTATTGCCATTTAATGCTATAATTTAAGTGACATTTTTTGTTCTCATTTTAATGGTGCAATTTATATAACCCTGAATTGTTAAGTACAGTCACCTGGTATCTAGTCACTAAAATCAGTACAAATTTTGCAATTAGTCTGCACCCAAAATTAATGTACATATAATATTGTGTTAATACAATGCACTTGTGATAAAATATGTTTAAACGCAATTCACTATGTGAGTATTTTGTTGAAAAATATGTGAAAATAAAATGCAAATTGCACTACTTGTAATTTAAACATTGTGTTTTTAATTTTTAAATTGTTTCCGTACAAAACCTCTTGAGTTCTATTATATTTGAAATACTTAAAAGTCTTTAAAATATACTTATTATAGTATTCATCACAAATTCATCACAATTCATCACAAATTCATCACAAAATTTGTAACACTAAAGAATATCATATTTGTAATAATAATTGTATCTGCTCCTTGTGTGGGATGTCATGTGAACAGTATCATCTCCTCACATGTTCTAGGAGACATTTAAGTATGGCCTACTATGCCGAGGGCACTGATCAACATGTATAATACTGTTATTTGATCTTGATATTATATGTAATGTTTATGAGTTGAATGTTTAGATGTATGTTGTACACGCAATGTGTTTAATAAATAAATAAAAAAAAAAAATAGTATTATATATATATTGCAACTTTTTATTTGCGTACGTATCAAAGTTATTGCGCAATATATTTTAAAAATATTAATTATATTTTTTGACACAGTATATTATACAGTAGTCCATCTCCTATAGCGGGAATGTCAGATCGAATGCGCGCCATAATTCCGACTGGGTGAAGTTGTCAGAACTACATGTACCATTACTTCAAATTACGGCTTCTAGTTCTGTCACCTTCACCCAGTCGGAATTATGGCGCGCATTCGATCTGACATTCCCGCTATAGGAGATGGACTACTGTACCACAGTAGATGATACAGTAGTCCATCTCCTATACTGAGAATGTCAGATCAATGCGCGCCATAATTCCGACTGGGTGAAGCGGACTGAACTACACGCGTAACGTTACTTCAGTTACTTTTAGTTCAGTCCGCTTCACCCAGTCGGAATTATGGCGCGTTTTTTGATCTGACATTCTCAGTATAGGAGATGGACTACTGTATCATCTACTGTGCTACTGTACCATCTACTGTGATTTTTTGATTTGGTAAAATTTCAAATTTCGTACGTAAAAAGTAAAATTCAAATGACTATCGTAAAAAACAGCTGTAATTGTAAACAGAAGTAAAAAAATATTTTCTTCATAAAAATGACAGAAAATTCTAATTTAGTGACTAAAGAACCTGTAGTTAAAAAGAAATATGAAAAACCAAAACATTGTTTTGTTCATCATTGTTTTAATTCTTCAACTCGGACACCTGAAAAACATTTTATTTATGTAAGAAGAGGACCTGCTAGATTAGCATGGCTACAAGCTGGGAGGGTTGTTCCAGGAAGAAGTATGAAAACCAACATGTATTGCTGTCAAGATCACTTCGATGTAAGTTAATTATAAATTATTTTCTTTAAAAAGCAATTAATAATAAGTTAAGAGATTAAAGAGCATAGGGATTTTAGTACTGTACATAGGTAGGTTTTTTTGAATGGGGGTTCTTTGTTATGGATTACATAATTTATTGGTCCGCTAATTACATAATTGCGCATCATACATGCTTTTTTCTATATTACATACATTGAATTATACAAAATAAATTTTACAATTATTTATTTCACATTCCATGAAAGTCAAGAATTTAATACTATGTATATTTTATGTATATATTATATTGTATACTGTACATAGTGCAGTGTATGTAAAGCGTAGGGTTACAATGAGTCCCGAAAAAATTGAAATTTACCATATGATATTATATGCACCCTATATTCTTTCATTACAGTATGTTGTATTATATGCAGGGTTTAAAGAGTAGATAAATTCTTTTGCCAGAGCACTCAATGCAAAAAATAATAATAATAATAATAATAATAAAAAAAAAATAGCATTGTGGAGCTCCTATAAGCACAATGTTAACTTTTCAACTTTTTACCAGAGCGCAGCTCTGGTTGTTCTCTAACTTACTTTAAGCCCTGATTATGTTTATACAAAATACCTATTGACCTCATCTTATGAGTTTGCATATATGCACACATTCCATTTTTTTCAGTGTCTAACTTTGCAGAACAAAATGATTTTGCTAGCATTTGAAACAATTAATATAGGCCTATTATTTAATGGTTTTCTTTGCACGTCGTGGGCAAAAATTGAATAATAATATGTGAATGCACTTTTACACACGGCAACTTTCTTGAATTTCTAATTATTATTATTATTTATTTATTTTTTATTATTATTATTACTGTATTTTATTTTTTATTTGTTATTATTATTATTATTATTAATTTTTTTTTTGGCATGCATAAAATTTATTCTACGTACAGTACTGCTAACTGCAACTTCATTATATTTACTGTATTAAAAGTTAGTAAATTTTTGCCGAAATAGTAGCTTTGACTTAAATATTACTGTGTACTGCCAATGTATCAGGCACAAGCCTGTTTTGGTCGCCAATAAATAAATAAGTAATAGGCCTTCTGTAATAATAAAAATATATAGTCTACAATATGCATTCGTATTTTTTTAAACTGTGTGCAGCAAATTGCTAAATAGCACTGTTTTAAATAAAAAATCATTACATTCTTGCTGAAAGTTATAACAAATAAATGAATACGTAAATGCATCTGAAATATGGAAAAAATAAAAATGTTTTTTTTACTGTTTTTTGTTTCAGCTGGAAAATGATTTTGAAACAGAATACTCTGAAGCTATACGTCTAAAAATACCTCTCAAATTAAAACCAGGAATAATACCACATATAAATCTAAATATAAGACCTACAATATACAGCAATGATCCTGTCTTGCCAAGTGATAGAAGAGGAAATCAGAGTAAGTGAAATTGAGAAATTTAATTGAAGCATGTATCATGACACCACGTGTTAGCAAAAAATAATACAGTAATAAAAACATTAAAAGTTAGCAAAAAAATGTCATTAAAATTGATGAAATTATCCAGACTTACTTAAGTTAGATTGCATTTGTGTCCTGTACAGTAGAGAGCCTACTTGCACTTGGCTTTGCGTTTTAAGCTTATGGCTAGAGAGCGCAGAAATAGTTTTTCAACTATTTGCGTTTCCGGGGCTATTTTAATTATTTAACCAGATCTCCATCGATCCATTAAATTGTGACCTTTTGACCCCATCTAAAAATCACCTATTTTCACCTATTTCATGAAAAACAACTATTTCAACATTTTTCACCTATTTGTCAACTTTTTTTTTTTCATGATTTGTTGAAAACGTGTACATTTCTAAGGAAATTTGAAAAAATGTTTTAAAAAAAAAATTCAAAGAAACAAAAACTTTTTTTTTTAATTTCCTTAGAAATGTACACGTTTCCAACAAATCATGAAAAAAATATGAAAATAGTTGACAAATAGTTGAAAAACGTTGAAGTTGTTGTTTTTCATTGAAAATATTATAAAATAAAAATCAACTATTAAATCAACTATTTCTTAAAAATCACCTATTTTACCACCTATTTTGCCCCCCCCCCCCCCCCCCCCCCCAAATACTATATATGTAGTTAACTATTTTGGGGAACAAAACGCCTATTTCTGCGCTCTCTACTTATGGCAGATGTGGGAGTAGCATAGAATCTAACCAACTGCAAGTTTGCCCTTGGCATAAAAATTGTCCAAATACCTACAATTATATTCTTGGGGCACAACAAGGACAATATGATATATATTATTTATTATATTTTGTAATGTATTTAAATTTTCAAAATGTAACAAAAGAACCATTAGTTTCAGAGAACTCTGAAACTCCAGTTAGATTTCCAGAAGATTTTCCAATGTGTGACGTACAACCTCAATCCCAAGGTAAATATAAACCTGGTATAAAAATTAATTGTTTTTTCTTCCATTTATCTTTTGTACACATTTTTTAAAATTTTCAATATAGAGCTTAGTGGATAAATCAATGACATACAATATAAATTAATAAAAAGCAAAATACAGTATTCAAGAGCTACGCAGAATATCGGTACTACTGCTCCACGGGTGCAATTTTGGAACATGCATTCTCTGCGCTCCTCTCTTTTGAAACATCTTTATACGCTTAGCCTGTACAGTTGTGCCATTAGAAGCACCGAAGATTGCACATGTTCCAAAATTGCACCTGTGGAGATTTCAGAAGTACCAAAACGCCAAGTAGCCCTCAATATGTAAAAAAAAAAAAAAAAAAAAAAAAGTAATTAATAAATAATTGTATTTAGGAAAAGGAAAGGTACCATTGCGATAAAGGACAAACATGTGACGCTAAAATTTGATAGGGAGAAACCAAATGAGAGTTGGCGCCAGGCAGCAGCGTCAACTGAAAATCTCAAATGGCGATAGTGGAGATAAAAAATATATATATCATGGCATGATATATATATTTTTCAAATATATATTTTTTAATCCACTATCGCTATTTGAGATTTTCAGTTGACGCTGCTGCCTGGCGCCAACTCTCATTTGGTTTCTCCCTATCAAATTTTAGCGTCACATGTTTGTTAATTAATAAATAAAGTTATTAAAGGAAATTATAGGAAAAACAACAAAAACGTTACCAAAACACTGTAGTCTGTAGCTATGTAAAGGTCTTGATGGCACTGTGGGGAAAAAAGTGCTATCCTTTTTTTTTTTTTTTTTTTTTTTTTTTTAATATTTATGTTTACTCAGCCTTCTCTAAATCTACCCATTAAAGCAATGCCGCTCTCTTTAGAATATGGTCAACATGTCATCTTAAGTGACAGCAGCGTTGCCAGATTTAAACTTCACTAATGGCGCTGCAGGTGTTCTGCAAGGTTAAATCTGGCAACGCTGCTGTCAGTGCTGTCACTTAAAGGCATAGACAACATGAAAACATTAGCATTTACATCACAAAACACTTTGATGGGACTTACATAAATAACATTAATTGGTCTCAAAACCCAACTGTAATGCCACAGCACACAGCAGTGATCAGAAAATTTCGATTTATGCAACCCGCACAACATTTTTATACTAGTTTTTGCCTGTTTCTGACGTCATAGACAGAAATATTCACACAAATTGCATACTTTACATTTTTTCCACGCTCTCTTGTGGGGCCACATTTACATTCTGGTAAAAATTATCATCAGTTTTGTAGATCCTATTTTGTGTTTAAAGATTAAAAAGAACATGATGTTTCATGTTTTCTATGCCTTTAAGATGACATATTCACCATTTTCTAATTTTCAATTTGATAATAACATGTTGAACATTTTCTAAAGAAAGTGGCATCGCTTTGATGGGTAATTTTAGAATCGGAGGAGTGTACAAATCTTAATGGTTTTTACTTGCTAAACTTTTTTATTATTATTAGTAGTAAAAATATATATTTCTGTATTTTCTTCCAGACACAAGTACATCAATACAACAACTTCCATCATCAACAACAAATAAAAAATCTAAAAAATCAAAGAAATCTAACACAAACTCAAATACAACAAATTATAAAGCAATACATAAATCAGAACCATCTAAACCTACCCCAGAGATAACAATAAAAATGTGGACCTTAGATCCAAATCTTAAACAAGAATTCTTAAATAGACTTGATATATATCTAGAAACAGGAATACATTTAACTCCATTATATTTAAAATTAAGTTTCAAAAGATTTATAAATAAAAATTATGAAGAATTTAGACATAAATTATTATTACCAAATTGGTTTCAACAGTTTTTATGTGAACATAGTGATATATCTTCTAAAATAATCACACCGTCGTTAGTTAAACAACATTCCTTAAATCAATTAGCGTTAGTATCACATTTTAGTACATTAAGATTTCTATATAAACATGTATTCAATGGTAAATCTTCCTGTGTTCATCCTGAAAAAATCTACGCATTAGATGAATACATATTACGTATGCCTGTTAATGTATGTCCATCAGAAATTGAAGTATTTAGAAAAGAAATATTACCAGAACATTGTCTAGAAGCAAAAATTGTTACCGTATTATTTTCTGTTAATTCCTTCGGACATAAGATTCCACCATTAGTAATTTTCCCAAGTAAAGGTATTAGACCAGTATTAAAAAAAGCATTCCCTCAAGATTGGAAAATTGTAGCTGAAACAAATGGAAAATTGACATCGTATTATTTCCAATTCTGGGTGGAACATTTTGTCAAATTAAAACAGAAAGGAAGGACGCTTCTCTTATTGAATGATGAAATGAGAAGATATTTGGCAAATCTTGGAGATGATTTACTTCAGATGTTAGAAGATGCAGAAATTACCATACACTTCCTACAAAAGTCAGAGAAAGATGAGTTAAATCCATTGGGATATTTAGTATATAGGTAAGTTAAATCTTTAGAGTAAATTGCACAGTTGTTTTCTTAGTAGTTCTGTTTGTCCGTTTATTTTTACCCCCCCCCCCCCCCCCCCAAAAAAAGGAGAAAGAGAAAGAGAAAGATTAAAACATATTGAAGTTGTTGCGAACAAAATGCCTATCTCATTTTTTGCAATGGTTAGCAAATTGTCTTAGCAAACACACAGATAATAACATTGCGTCTCTATCAAGTATATCAAGTGAAATTATCACGAGCTCGTCAAACGTTCCATCTACATAGGTTTTACATTGTCAGACAGACAGAACTCGTTATAATTTCATTTGAAACGTTTTGACGCTATAGAGACGATTAGTAACTTTTTGTGAAATACTCCAAGAAAACAAGAGTGTGCCTTTGTCAGCCGTTTCAGTCTGACTTTTCAGCCCTATGTAGTAAAATTTAAATCAATTTTTTCCTTATTTTATGTAGTTCAATACATACATAGGAAACAGTCCTTATAAATACATAATTCCATCTTATTGTGCAAGCCTGGTAATAATGTGAAATTATAATTTCTAAATAAAAATGTATTATGTTTCAGAAACTTTGGTTGTTCACTCCAGCAGCTAATAACAAACATGAACGACAAGAATCCAATGAACAAAATCACCCCTGAGATCGTTGGTCACATGGTGACTCATGCTTGGCAGATCATTGACCCGGCCACTGTCGCTGCCAGCTTTAGAGTTAGTTTTTATGCTTACATGTTTAAATATTTTTGAAATTCTTTAAGGTTTGATATTATTTGAAAGAAAAGGATAGGAGAAATCAACAAGGGCCTTACGATAGTGAAGAAAGTTCCATAGTTGTATGAAAATTATGCTACCACAGAGATAATAGACACATCTGGGGGCTGATTCTGTAACTTTGTTGCAAACCGATCAAAATCAAAAATGATTTGTTGAAAACCGGCTTACAGAATCAGCCCCCTGAACATATAAACAATGCATTTATTTTTTTCCATGCTAGCAAGTTTTCACAAAGCTATGTGACTTTTCTATCATAAGAAGACCCTTGCTATTTTTTTGTTGTTTTTCTAATCTCTTTCTTCCAAATTTATCGTAAAGGTAGAGACGGTGGTAAAAATATCACGTTTTTATTGTGACTGTGATAGCAAACAAGCACTCTGATTGACTACTGGCAACCCACTAGCCTATCAGAGAGCTATTATAGTTTACTATTGCTGTCGCAATAAAAACGTAATATTTTTACCACTGTCTCTACCTTAATTTACTGTGATATTTGATGGAAAAATAAATGAATAGATTAACATGAGAGAGAAAAAAAAAGAGATACAATATACCTAGTATCTCATGTTCTCACATTACATCAAAGCCACAACATTACAAAACAGCCTCAGATATACTCATCTCATAGCCTTACATCAGACCTAAGGCCATTGAGTAAGTCTGATGCTGTTCTATAATATTGTAGCTTTGATGTAGTGTGAGAATGCAAGATATTATTAAGATTTTGTTCTTTGTCTTAATTTTGTTAATGTTATTTCCAGAGTGCTGGGGTATTTCCCTTGAACCCAGCTGCCTTCTTGACTGATTCCGACAACAGCTCTGGGAACAGCTCAGATGATGAAGGAGGAATAGTCAGGCTGTCCAGAACAACCCAAGCAAAGAGTTATGGATCAAAGAGAAGAAAATCCAACATTGAAAATATATCTGCCTTATTTTCTAATACTTCAGGTATAAAATTAATAAGTTAAGGGTTGTATCGAGCTGTTGTGGCTTGTATCTTAAAATTTAAAAAGAAAACTTTGAAACTTTATGATGGCATTTAAAAGTTAATTGTAACAGCTACCAATGATAAAAATTTTAGAACCCATGACCATCAGATAAGAGAGAAAATAATTATTGAAATTAGCATGGGCTCTTATGGGACTAATACTTCAAAAAATCGTAATTTAAAATCTAGGGTGGTGACCCCCCAAAATTTTTATGTTTTTGAAGATATCCTATCCTAATGTATCACTGCAAAATTTCAGATTTTTCTTTCTTTACGACTTTTTAGTCAAATCCCGTAGTTCCTGATTTCCCGCCTTAATAAACATTAAATTTTTATTTTCCACAGGTTCTCTCCATGCAGATGACTCCTTGCCAACTAGCACTGATATATCAGATCATATATCTGATATACATGAAATAATTGCAAAAGAAGATCAACAATTACAAATGGACCAATCCAATTTATGGACTCAATTACAACCTAGTATAGATTTAGATCTATCAACAATAGATAGCCAAACATTAGAATTAAATTTTATGGCATCTGATCAATTAGGATTTCCAATATCACAAAATTATTTTGAATCTAATAAAGAAAAATATATGTCATCATATGATGAAATTGAATTACCTGTCGAATTACAAAATAATCTTTTAGTTTCAACACTTAAATTAGAAGTCATTCCAGATTCTCAAATTGAAAATTTAAGTCAATTTGAAAATTTAAGTCAAATTGAGTAAGTTTTATTTATATGGGCAATGATTTAGTTTATAAAAAGGTAAAAAGTTATTGTTTATTATTATTTTAATATTAATTAGTAAATTTTTTGTGTTGTATCTAGACTGAATCTTTATCTTTAAGGCGTAGAACACCTTGAACAAAAAAGTTATGTAATATCCTAACAAACCTGAAAATCAATGTTGATTTGGCCGGAGTCTTTGATTTCTAATTTATTTTCCATTCACAAAATGGCACGAGCGGTCATATTGACGTCACAGCTTGCTTGTTTTACGCACACGTGGACCAGGCAAGCTGTGACGTCATTGACCGCTCGTACCATTTTGTGAATGGAAAATAAATTAAAAATCAATTACTCTGAACAAATCAAAGTTGCTTTTCAGGTTTGTTAGGATATTACACAACTTTTTTGTTGAAGGTGTTCTACGCCTTTAAGTTTAATTTTGTAAAATATTTAGGAAAGTGGGAAAAACTATGCCTACCCACAAAATAGACTATGCCTACCCACAAAATAGCATTGCAGCCTCAAAGTAAAATTTTTTAACATATAATTGTAATAAAAAGTTGCCAATTTAGTTGCTGTAATGCTGTCTCAAAAAAATCAAAATCACTAATTGACAGTAAATAATCATACTTTTTAATTGATACAGGAAAACTCAACTTTGCGAATAATTAAATAATAATTCACTGTTATACAAGCAATCGTCCCTATTGCAGCAAATTGTTTCAAGTGAAATTATCACGAGCGCTTCATACGTTCCATCTGACATAGTAAACCCTATGTAGATGGAACGTTTGACGAGCTCGTGAAAATTTCACTTGATACATTTTGATGCGATAAGAGACGCGATGCAAATATCAGTTTGGGTTAGAAAAGCATTGATATATCTAAAGTCCGCACCACCTAAGGATGTTTGATACTTCTTAAGGGAGTAGGGTACCGACCTTATATCTTAAAAACTAGTAAGTGTTTTGGGTCTAAATTTGGTGTCATTGTGTAGCTAAGGGTCACACCTAGCCGTGATAAAAATTTCAAGATGTTTGACCGTCCCGAAAAAAAAAAAGAAAAAAAAATTAAAATTAACGTTGGGCCTTATGGGCTTAAAATTTCAAAAAATCATATTAAATTAATTTGCACAGTGACCCCCCCCCCCCTCCCCAATTTTTATATATTTAAAATTGTCTCAAGCTGAAGTATCAATGCGCAAAATTTCAGATTTTTTTGACGAGACAAGTTTTAGTCTAATGGCCGATGTTGTCCTCTACTCCCTTAAATACTAGTCATCTATTTAACCAAAAACTGTCATTTGAAATGCGTGATATTTGTGGGTGATAATGCAAACTAAGAGTGCATATCGATACTCGTTGGCAGCACTGTGGCAGTTACGGTACGAATTCAATTTTCAATGTTTTTGCCTGATTGCTGTGTCATTTTCCTGTGGCTGCCTCAACTTTTCACTGCCAGCATTTCCAGCAAAAATTTGCCGGAAGTGACAACATTTAGAAGTGGCCCATTTGACCCCCTTTGACAATGTGCTGAAACCGCTGGCAGCATTGTTTCATTCCTATTTCACAGCGCTGTCTGCGCTAGCAGCAAGTATTGGATATGCACCCTAAATATCCCTGGCTAAATGTTTGTTTGTTTGTTTTTTATTAATTTTTTTAGTGACTCATATTTATTATTATTATTAGTGTTCTTTTTTTGCTGTGATATTATTTAGATGGTACAAATGAAAATGCAAACTTATAAAAGTATAAACAAAGCTGCTAAACAAAAATGTTGCATTTTTTAAATTATATTTGTTTATTTTTTTTTTACAAATTTATTATTATTGTTATAATTTTCCTATAAAAGATCTCAAAAAATAGTAGGCTATATATAGCGTACCTATGTATATATAAAAATAAAGGGGCTTCAACCTTAAAAAAATACATCCTCTTTTCTAATTAAAAAATGTAAATAAATAAAAATATGATATTATGAAAAGATCTCAATTGCAATATAAAATAATATATATCAATAAAGTTGTTGGTATAAGATAATGAAATAATGAATGTTAGTAAGATATCAACAAATGAATTAAAATATGTGTAAACCTCTTATTCTATGTAACTAAATGTGGTAAATATGTGTAAAAATGCAAAAATATATATTTAAACCATATAATAATTAAATATTTGCAAATAAAAGTATATATATAAATGTTAAAAATATCAGCATAAACTTAAATTTATTTGTAAAATATAAAATATATATTAATAATAATAATAATGCTGTACACAGGACCACGATAATATATTGCCAGTCAAAAAACTCGCACTAAATTTGCAATGTTATTCTTATGAGAAAAACATGTGCTGGATTTAAATGGTAAAACATATTATCGCGGTGATGTGTACTGTACAGCTCTGGCTAAAAGTTTGAGAACGTTTTGTATAGGCAACCCGCAAACACACTGTGTTATCATTATGGGAAAACGCTGCGGCCGTCGCTGCCCCATTCTTAAACTTTTGGCAAGAGCTGTACAGTTTCAGACAAGTGAAAGGTAACCATTTAGACATATTGCTATTTTGCGCGCCTTAAATTTTATGTGGAAGCGATTTTGCCGTTTCATATTCTCGTGTTTTGATGCATGTTTAGGTATAGCGTTATCTATCAGGGGAGCTGCTTTAACCAACAAGCCAAACATGCCTCGTGATGCACGTGAATATAACATAATATTAATAATACAGTTTTCACATAAGCTGAGGCGCGCAAAAAAGTAGCAAGTTGAAACGGCTACCTTTCATTTGTCTGAAACTGCACATGTTTTAACAACTATAGACCCTCTAGTGTAATATTGTGTATTACTTATTATTCTGAAAGAGCTCAATCTTTTATTGATTTATGTTATGTGAATTTTAAATTTGTCCCTGTATCATAATGGCTGTAGCATGATTGATGTGAAGTAAATATCAAGCCCTTGCTGACTGGCTTTAGTGGCCAAGAATAGCATTTTAAAGTGCAGAAATGCGCTTCAACCACTGGCTTTAATGCCATAATAGAGCAATGAATAACATACTGTATAGCTCTACACAGGGCAAACACCTTTTTTTTTTCTTGGATACCTCAAACTATAATTCAACCTATTAACAGCACCAATGCTCTTAAAAATATTGTATTTTTAAATTGGCAAAATGAGTTGTAATCCTGGTCGGCCTCTTATGGAATAAAGAGTCTAAGATAATTATCAAGTCTTTTAAATACAAACTTCGTTGTAGTTTTTTTTTTTTTTTTTTTTTTTTTTTTTTGTGATGCGACCTTATGAATCTTACCTGTTCTTTCCATAGATCTCATAATCGCAAGGCAAAAAAAAAAAAAAAAAACTACTACTACGAGGTCTCTATTTGGAAGAACTGAAATATTATTTGCATGAATTTGTTAAAGGTGTAGAATACCTTGAACAAAAAAACATGTCTAATATCCTGACATACCTAAATATCAATGTTGAATTGGCCAGAGTCATTGATTTCTAATTTATTTTCCATTCACAAAATGAAAACTGCGGGTTTATGACATCACAGCTCGCCTGTTTCTGCGTGCGTGGAATAGTGAACTATTACGTCACAAACCTGCAGCTGTCATTTTGTAAATGGAAAATAAATCAGAAATCAATGACTCCGGCCCGATTAAAGTTGATATTTAGGTATTTTAGAATATTAGGCAACTTTTTTGTTCAAGGTGTTCTACGCTTTTAACTTCTTTTAAGTGCTAATTTTATTTTCCCATATAGATACTTGCAATAGGACTCCTCTGAAGGTGATAATTAAATATATTGACTCTCATGGCCACTGGTATAAATAGTTAAAAATACTCCAGAATAATAAAAAAATAATAGATCAGTAAAAAATTAAACTTTCATATTTTTTTTTCTCATCTTAAGCCAAGACCTGATTCTGAATTTAAATACATTAATACTCTTATTGTGATATTATTTTTATTGTATGTATGTATAAAATATCATTCAAGGAGCTTAAAAAAAAATATGCCATATAAGAATAAAATAATTATATAATATGTGTATGTATACCATAAATAAAATATATATACTATAGAATCTTGTAATATACAGTAAATGTGTTTGTGTGTGAAAATAAAAAATAATAATAAAATAAATAAATAAATGTTATAATCAGAATAACATTACTCAGAATATTTATTTGAAATTTTATTTGTTATTTTTATGTTTTACATAATTTACAATACTTTTTTTTTTCTTTCCTTTCATTTTGGGCACATATTTTAATTGTAAGATATTCACATTTACATATTGCTATATTACTATTATTATTATTGCTAGGATGAAATTGTAATTGTAAAAATTTAAATGTCTACCAGAAATGATTAATAAATATTTTGAAAAATCGTCTATGCTATAATTAATAGTTAAAAGATTTGATAGAAAAACACAGATAGATTTGGAAAAATTGGGGAAATGATAGATAGTAAGAGCTTACACTATTAGGGATGCGGATGCCGTCGTAGAGAAAATCTTCTAACCTAGACTGAAAAGAAATTTAAAAGCATAACAATATAAGTGATTCTGATTGTTCTACAGAGCAATATGACTAATATGAGCCACTTACATACATAGAGTGGATGGAAGGAGAGATATAGAGGCAGGTCTATAAAACGTCATGGTCTGAGGTGGTTGGAAGATGTTTGAAACAAGAATGTACGCAGTATGAGATGCAAAAGGAAATGTATGAAACAAGGTATGAGACTGAAGGAAGCAAGAGAAATATGTCAGGATAAAACATCTGTGTTATTGGCTTACCCCGAAAGGGATTATAGCGTCATGATATGAATTTCACACAGTAATTTCAGGTTAGTATTTTCTCTACCATGTAATCCCTGTTAGTATAAGCTCATACTATCTCCCAAGCTCCATTTTTCCTACTCTATCTATGTGTTTTACTATCAAATCTTTTTATAATCATAATAATATGGTTACGTAGTTTTTTAATAGATTTCATAGGCCAAATCATACAAGTCACTTTTTTTTTTAGCCTATACAGTATAATTATTAATTAAATAATCCACATTTTTGTACATATTAATTCAATTCAAAATCAATTTTTGGTAAATTAGTTTCATTTATAATTAGATTTTTTATTTTATTTGGTATTATAACGCAAGTTCTAATATGTTCTGGTAAATCTGGTATATTATCAATATTTTCATTACAAATAGTACAAATATTTTTAGGATAATGTATTACTTTTATATGATCTATTAGTTGATCAACTGTATTATGTTTTGCATTGCATTGAAAGCATATAAATATATTACATATTATTATATGATTTCTTTTATCTGAAATTTTTATTTCTTCAAAGCAATTTTTACAAATGTAAGTTGGAGGTACAGGTTTACGAAGTATTGCTATGTGCTTTTTAATTTTCAATATTTTTTCTTCTTTTTTATGTACTATCTTTTTGGGTTTTATACGTTTTTTTAATGGCTTTTTAGAAACTAATGGAACGTTACTTTTTAATGGTTGTTCTTTAAACGATTCTTCTTTTTCTGTACATTTTTCTACCTCTTTTTTTAATTTTCCATAAGCATGTTCTTTAACATGTTCTAAAATATCAGTAATGTTTTTACTATTACAAAAGTCACAAGATAATAGTGAAGAAGATAAATCAATATGTTGTTGTAAAATATGAGTATAAAAATATTGTGGACCTAAAAATTTAGTTTTACATATTTTACAATAATGACAAGTACTATTATGTGAATTTAATTCAATTTCTGATACAAAGGATATTTTACAATCAGGACATATAAATGTGACGACAAATTCCAAGTTTTCTTCTATAAATTCAATATCTGAATCGCTCTCTGCAAGATCTGTGAAAAAACATTTTTTGGATTACTTAAAAAGCATTCATTTACTTTTATTTTGTAAGTATAATTATATATAGTTTATTGCGAGTAAAGCATCATTACAAAAAATTATATATTTTTTTGTTACAATTAGATTCTATAGCCTAATTTTTATTACACATAAATATATATTTATAATGTATGTAATATAGAGGCCTATACTGTACTTATAATAAATAGTATATTATGTATTTATAGGAAAAAGAAAGGAGTACCATCGCAGTATGGACAAACATGTGAAGCTAAAATCTGATAGGGAGAAACCAAATAAGAGTTGGCGCCAGGCAGAGTGCATAGGGCCGTGCATAACGGCTTGAGACATATATGGCATGATATATTTTTAACCTCTATCTCCATTTGAGATTGTCAGTTGACGCTGCTGCCTCTGGTGCAAACTCTCATTTGGTTTCTCTATCATATTTTAGCTTCACATGTTTATAATAGTATTAAATCAAGATTAAGATACATTATTAATAAATATTTAGATATATGATTAAGCTAACAGAAAAGGATAGTGGAAACCAACCAGGACCATATTATTATACTACAATGAAAAGATGTCCTTTAGTCAAAATCTTACTATTCTGCTACAACTGAACCATTGGCCAACATCAGGGTTAAATGTTAAACTCTCTTAAGGCCCTGCTATTTTAAATGTGTGAGCACATGCTATAGCACAGAGTTAATATACAACACATTGGTAGATTTTGGCAAAATACTCATCCATGAGAAATGAAGTATGTTCTTTCATGTGTTTATCTCTACGCTATAGTAATATTTTCACGCAAGACAAGACATCATGTCAAAGTCTTTGATGGTTTCCTTTATTCAGTTCTTTTAATTTTGTCATATTTTTATATTTCAAGTAAAAGAGCAAAATATAGTACGTTATCGTTATGGAAGCTTTTTTTTTTTTTTTTTTTTTTTTTGTGTCAATTTTAATTAGGCCTATATTTTGTAATATATAGGATAATCATACCGCATGCTGATAAAAATTAATACAAGTAATAATATTGCATTATACCTCTTTTTGTATCTCCTGTAGATGCTAATACTATTGTTATTCTTTAATATTACGTATACTGTACTAATACTATGGTACTTGCATCAAAAATCTTAAGGCGACAGTTTTACATTTACAGAATGCTGCATTCAGCATTCAGCATTCATTTTTTTTTTTTTTTTTTTTTTTAATTTACATTCAAATTTGACGTTCAAAAATTGAATTCATATATTTATCAAGTTTAATTTTCTTAAATACATAAAAAAAAATAATAATAATAATTAGATCTTTGTTCTCTGATTCATTTTCATAAATATAAAAAGTTATAGGCCTATAATCAAGTTATGAAAAATTGTCACATTTTTATTTATTTTTAAAGGTAACTTTGTATTTGCTTGCCTCCCCCTCCCCCCTCCCCCCTCCCCCAAAGTTAATCAGAGCTATATTAAAATTCACCCTGACTTTAGTAATGCAAAGGGGTAGTTTCGTATTTAGTTCAGCACGCAAAACAATAAATTTCAAAATCATAAATAAAAGCAATCATAAAAAAAAGGAGAGTTTGAGTCAAATAAATGAATAAAAAAAAAAATCAAATCCATCAAAAAATGCTAATTTCTATAATTACTGAAAATACTTAAAGTTTAGTAGTAAGAAACCAGAATTAAAAAGAGGAAGAAATTATAAATCATAATATAAAAGGGTTTACCTGCCTTTTTTTTTTTTAATTTTTCTTCCATCGCTGCAATTTTTGCTCCTTTTGAGTTAAAAATATTCATTTGAAACAAGTGCTATAGATAGGAAATAATTACACTACTACAAAATACTAACAAACAATTGCAGTTAGTTAAAATAAAAGGAAATGATAGATAAAACTAGCAAGGTTCTATAGACCAGCAAAATATCTTGAGAAAATTTAGGTAAAAAAATTTGTAACTTTCGGCACAATACTCCAAGTGAAGAAATATATTTGTGTGCCTTCATCAGTCTTTTCAAACTTAAAAAAAACTTTAAAAAAATTTAAAAAATAAAAAATCCTGATCTGTAAGGGCTGATGAAGGCACCCACACACATCCTCTTTTTAAGTTTTGTGCCAAAAGCTATCTAATGTGTTAATTATCTCTAAGCTAGCAACAACAACAAGCAAACAAAAAACTATTGACTAAGAAAGGAACAACTGTTTTGAGGCTGACTTTAACCAATTGCCCTTACATCTGTTTCCGTTTCGACATACTACTCATGCGTAGTATGTCAAAACAGAAGCGGATGTCAGCGAAATCTCTTATAGTTGGCCTCAAAACAGTTGTTCCTTTATCAGTCAATAGTAGATTACTGCACTAGGGTAAGAATCTTGCTAGCTTTCCTTATATTTTACTTCTAATTTACACGTATTTGAAGACAAAAATAAATAACATATCGATGGCTCTGCAGAAAACCAAACTATCCATAGTCTCTGCACACTTCAAATTTGAAACATCTGCGCTCTCCGCCTCACCCAAAACTGAAGCATCTCTTACCAGCGTACTATTATAGATGCTTCAATTTCGGGAGAGGCGGAGAGCACAGATGTTCCAAATTTAAGACGCGCGGAGAATGCAGTTAGTTCAGTTCTCCACGAAGTCATCGACATAATAAAATTACAGAAGTCAATAATCAGAAATGAATCTTTATTTTTTGTAAAAAGTCAAATTTAGAGGCACATTTCTGATAATTTTAGATAATATGTAAGTTGAAGACAATTAAACTTATTGGAATTGTTTTAAAAAAAGGCAAATAAACCCAAAATTTGATTATAACCATCATATTTTTAATTTCAAACCAGATTAAAATGCAACTACACTTTTTACGTTACATTAAAATTTACACCACAAATTTTAATACATATAATCTAAATATATAGTATAGTACCAAAAATTACAAAAATCCTCACATTATAGACAAATTATTAAGTTAAGACTTATTAATTAATATATTTATTATTATTTTAAATGAATAGACTTACAAAAAGGTTTAGTGAAAATAATAATAATCAACTCGGAGACCAACAATAGTAACAAAATGTTAGCAGACGACTTTGTATTTAACATGCTTTCGTATGGGGAACTGAAACTCACGTTAGAACTCTTTGACAATAAAATTTATAATGTAGCTTACCAAGCATATCATTTTCCAGAATTTCAATCCATTTGTTACAAATTATATTTTCATCTAATTGACTTGAAATTCACGAAAACAAAAGTTCTGAGGCTCAGTAAGCTACAGTAAAAATTTCAGTACATAAAAAGCTCCAAGTTAAAGCTGCATCGTTCCTCCATAAGAAAGCATATTAAATCATGACAGGAACACTAAGTTGTCCACTAGCACTTTGTTAGTATTACGGCGCAATGAGTTTGTTTATTTTCTCACCAAACCTAGTTTTGTACATCTACTATTGATGACCTAGTACTGTATAACATTGAATTTTAAATTGTAAGAGAGCTTAAGCGGGGATTTTTTTTTTTTTTTTTTTTTTTTTTTTTTTTTTTAATTTTATTATTATTTTTTACTGTTACTTATTGAAGCTCTATACATACATACAGAATGATTAAACTTTACAAGTTACTTTCTAAAATGAAAATATTTATTTTTAAATAATAATAATATGCAATCCATTGCAATTATGAAAAAAAAAATATGATTCATTAAATAATATTAATAATAAAAAGACTTTCAAAAAGATACTTATTGAGAAAATTCATAAACCCACAACTTAACATCTTTAATAAAGATCTAGTAAGCAGATGACTTTGTTGGTATTACTGATTTGATTTTACATGCTTTTTATAGAGGAACAAAGCAATTATTTTTTTTTCTTGGTGCTAAATTTTTACTGTCACTTTCTAAGCCTTAACTTTCCTATATTTCAAGCCATTCAGTTACAAATTATATTTCATATCAATAACTTGAAATTTAGGAAATTTTGAAACATAGTAAGCTATAGTATAATTGTTAGCATTGAGAAAAAAAAATGGTTTGAGTTATGGTTCACCCATATAAAAACATGTTGTATCAATTCAAGAATACGAAGTCGTCTGCTTTACACTTCATCGGTGTTGTTTGGCTATGGGTCTATTGACTTAAAAAAGAAACAACTGTTTTGAGGCCATCTTGAAGTAATTTCGCTCTCATTTGCTTCCGTTTCTGTGTACAGTTTCTAACAAATACCAATGTAACCATTTAAACATGTTGCCTTTTCGCGCGCTTCAAATTTTATATTATATTGTTGCGTCATATTCACGTGTTTTGTCATGCACTCAGGGGTAGCGTTACCTATCCAGTGAGCTGCATTAGACAGCAAGCCAAACACACCTTGTGCTACACGTGAATGTGACATAATAATATAGTTTGTACAGTACATATGTGTCCAAGAAAGCAGCAAGTTTAAACATTGGCCTTTCATTTGTCTTAAACTGTACTGCATATGCGTGTTACATAGAAACAGAAAAGAGTGTGAGCAAAAGTGTTACAATTCAACCTCAAAACAGTTGCTTCTCAGTTTACTTTCACAGTAAATTTCTTCTTATAAGTCTTCCAATGTAGCATCCGACAAAGAAAATAAAATTCCAAAAATAAAATAAGTCTTAACAATTTTATAAAACACACACTTAACTGACATTATTTATTATGGCACAAACAAACAAGAGAGAACAATTAATATTGACTTAAACTAGAGAATAAAGTCTTCTTATAAAATTAACCAAAAAGCAAATAGAAAGTCTCCTCTATCAAGATTTCTTGCTCCAAAAAGCTAATAATAATTGGAAGAAATTAATGAGGAGAGAAAATAAGAAAGACAGAGAGAGAGAGAGAGAAAAAAAAACTAAAAGAGTAAAAGCATCTCCATATGCAAACCAAAACAAAATAAAACGCAAGAAAAATAATCAATGACCATAAATGAAATAAACCTTAATACTATTATGTAAAGCTATCAAATCAAAGCAACCACGTTAAATAAACCACTTGACAAATTAATGACATCTAAACCCTTATTGAATTAGGTCCTTGCAATTTTTTTTTTTTTTTTTTTTTTTTTTTTTTAATACTCCAAAATGTTCTTTTTTATAAACTTTTATTTTTGTATTTTTTTGTTTTTAATTCATTTCTTGCGTTTTGCAGAAATTATGAAAATAAATAAAACTCATTCTGAATACTTTAAGTGTTTTTTGATGATATCAAAAGAAAAATATAAATAGTAATAAATTGAAATACAAATCAAAAAAATTGCCAGGACCCAATTATTATAAATCTATAATACAGTAAACTCTTCAGTTTGTTAATAATTTTAGATGGCAGTAATTAACATTTTTCAGCAGCAATCAACATAAAACATTTTAAGAAGTGCTGTTAAATAAAAGAAGAAAAAAAAAATGAAACTTTTGTGATTCAGATTGTTGGATGTGGATACATAGGCTATTATTTAATCTTTTTTTTTTTTTTTTTTTTTTTTTTGCAGCCTAGACAAAGTGGTGTCTGTTACACATATTTGATCTTTTTTTTTTTTTTTTTCTCTCGTAATTTTCTAATTTAGATTGAAAAAAAAAACTTGATTTTAACAGCACTAATTTCAATGTGTTTTTATGAACTTCTTACTGTACATTTATAAAATGACACTTTTTATGGATCTATTACAAATTCACAAAATTATCAATTTACTGTATTATTTCTGTTAAAAAAAATCTTCTAAATTAAGTTTAAAATAATATTCTTCAGTTCCTTTAAAATGTACAAAGTTACTTAAATCAGACTTAGAAAAAAACATAAACAATAAATCAAATAAACTAAAAAAAAATTAAGTTAGTATTATTATTGCAATTTGTTATTATTTATTATTTTTTTGTACTAACATAACTAGCATTATTTTAAAAAAACAAAGCACAAAACAAGTTAATAATAATAATAAAATCTTAAAGATTACTCCAATAGTAATATCATAATATTTATTTTAATGTTAGTATGCAATAAGTACCATTTTAACCATTAATATTTAAGACACATTTATGTTAGTATAGTAAGAAATTCTAATTTTTGCACTAATAGTTTTTAAGAATTTTACTATTTTACGTTACGTATTTTATACTTTTTTTTTTTTTTTTCTTCTATTTTTCTTTTTCTTTTAGAAAACAAAAATCTCAGTGATACATTTTAAGCTTATACAAAGAAAATTCACAAAAGTTCAAACCCCAATTTTTTAGATAGAGTTAAGTGACAACTTAGGTTGTTACATTTATTAACATTAGAGAGCGTTTAAGAATAAGTTACTTTTTTTTTTTTTTTACACTTTTATTAATTTACGACATACTTTACTCATGTTATACTTTATAAGGGGAAAAAAATCACATCATGGTTTGATTAATAATTTAAAAGAAAAAGACAGAAGAAATCAGCAAGAGCATAGCCATAGTGAAGAGTCCCATAGTTTGTTGAAAATCTTGCTATCACAAAGATTATAAACATATACATATTGGAGAGCTTTTGGTACCAAACTCCAAGAGAAAATGTTGTGACTTCATCAGTCCTTACAGACTTAGAAACTATAAATGATGACTGTTCATTTACAGTTTCTCTTCTTAAAAGTCTTTAAAGGTGTAGAACACTTTGAACAAAAAAATATGTCTAATATCCTAACATGTCTAAATATCAACGTTGATTTGGCCAGCGTATTTTATTTCTAATTTATTTTCCATTCCTAAAATGACAGCTGCGAGTTTGTGATGTCACAGCTCACTACTCCGTGTGCGTGGAAACAGGCGAGCTGTGACGTCACAAACCCGCAGCTGTGATTTTATGAATGGAACATAAATTAGAAATCAATGACTCTGGCCGAATCAACATTGATATTCAGGTATGTTAGGGTATTAGACATATTTTTTTGCTCAAGGTGTTCTACGCGCTTTAAGGACTGCTGAGAGCACACACTCTGTTTTCTCTTGAAGTTTAGTGCCAAAAGCTATTTAATATGTTTAGAATTTGTGTTCTAGCAAGATTTTCACCAAACTATGGGACTAACTTTACTATGGTAAGCCCATTGCATTTTTTTTTCTATCATTTTCTTATAATTTTCAACTTATTTACATACATATATTTATGAAGTAAATATTTCATAACAGAAAAAAATTATAAAATATAACTAAAATACAAGACAAGTGTAATGAGTATAATTTAGTTAAGAAATCTTAAAACTATGGTTTCAAAAATTTTATTTGTATACCTATATATTTTTTAATTTATTCCTTTAGCTACTGTACCTGACATAAGTCTGAATCCATTACATTATTTGCAAAATATTCCACTAAAAGACATTAAAATTATTATTTTCAGTTCACGAGTTCATAAGCAACAAAATATATTCTTATTCTAGCATCAAATACTTGAAATTTTAGTTTAAAAAAAAATATATTAATTAAAATAATCCCTATAAATTTAGGTGTTTTAATTATATTAGCTTATATCAATATTTGAAATAAAACTAATTCAAGTAACACTGAGATTTTTGTTTACAATTCTATACATCAAATGTAATCATATTTTTAGCTGTTTATAACTGTTCATAAGTATTTACCTAAAGTATAATATTTTGTTTCACCTATCCACAAAAAAAAAAAAAAAAAAAAAAAAAAAAAAAAAAAAAAAAAAAACAATAATAATAATAAAATAATAATAATAATGATAAAAAGGTTACGGTACTGATTTTTAAAACCAGTTTTATAATAAGCATATTATAATCCTGTGCAGAGCAGATAATAATAATAATGATACATAAGGTTAATAAATAAAATGATAGAGCCATTGTGATTAAAATAATAAGGAGTTATAAATTTAATAAAAATACGTATAAAAAAAAAAAAAAATCAGCACTTTGTTATTATAACAGTACCTATATTATTGGTTATTTTGTGTTGAAATAGTGTTTTTATAAACCATTACACGTAAAAAATGACAAGAAAATATGTCACAATATCAACTAATTAATGCGGCCCCGCCCATGCATCTAGAGTATTTCCAAATGTTTTCAATTTCTGAATAGGTTAAATCTAAAGGAATAATTTAGCTATAAAAGTAAATTATAAGTCACTTGCATTCATAACCCAATTATTCCTTTAAAATTGGCCTAAGTAGCAATGAAAAGTATTAAAGAATGCTCTAGTTGATCACAGCAAGTTACAATAACCCATAATGTATATTTTGACATCCTTTCCTGCTATTTTCTACACAAATCAATCTGCTTGCATCAAAATAATGCTTCTACACTTAATAAATATCCAAAAATTGAATGACCTTTACAAATTTACGGCTATCTGGAGCATTACACACCTGTTTTATATAGCAGAAGCTCCAGGTAGCCGCAACTTTGTAAAGTGCAATTGTTCATTTTTTTTGGAAACTTGTTACTGTAGAAGCTTCATTATGGCATGAGAAGATTGCCATGTAAACATAAATTTCCTTTTCCAGCACAAAACTTGACGCCTTTTTTTTCATTCAATAATATTATAGGTATTAAAAAACTGCTTTTATATTTGTAATAATAAATATAACACCAAGAAAAAGTAGTAATTTCCAAGATTTGACTTGCCTAAATAGGTTTAATGACTTATGAACAGTTGACTACACATATTCTTATTAATTAAATATATATTTTTATATATGTAATATAGCATCTCTAATCATAAATAGCATGACTATTAATATGTTCTGTAATATCTGCAAATTCACTTTTATCTGCAGTGCAAATAATACATTTATCATTTCTAAAATGAAATAATTTTGTATGTAAGATATGATTTTCTTTACTTAAAAATGATGTTTCACATCTTAAGCAATAATTATTAGGTGTATCAGGTTTACAATCTATGAATTCAGCATTATTTTGTTGATTGGCTGAATTATTTCTTTTATTACTTAGAAGATGACGATGATGTTTACGTTTTTTGATTGGTCTTAAATGTAATGATGAATCAATAGAACTTTGAATTGATAGATCAACATTATTTTGTACTGAATTTGGATTATGTGTTGGTAATTTTTCTGTTAAAAATGGTGACCAATGAATTTTAAGATGTGTATAAAAACTTTCATCACCGGAGAATGTTCTAGCACAAAATTGACAACAACCGTTGAATTTTGAATAATGACGTTGAGTAATCTGATGTTCGATAAGAGTATTTCTATTATCAAATACTAGATTACACGGCATGCATTTATGATCTCTTGCAAAATGTTGTTTAAATCTACTACATCTAATTCTATTACCACATTGATTACAATTCATATGATATTCTTTTGGTTTTGAGATTTTGGGAACACGAAATGTTGGAATTATAATACAATTTTTAACGTGTTCAGCTAAATCAGGTATTTCATCGATATTTAATTTACAAATTTCGCATATATTATTTTTAAAATGTGCATTTTTAATATGATTTACTAATTCAGCTTTCTCATTAAATTTTGAATTACATTGGAAGCAATCAGTTAATGTACTACATATATGTCTAAGTGGAGGTATTAATGTGATATCTTCATTACATTTGTCACATATTACTATCCTACTAGGATCTATGATATTATGATCAGTTTTACGTACAGGTTTGATTTGTGATAAACGTAATATTGTTTCAGGAGTGAGTTGTTGTAACGAAGCTATGAATTTTGATATCTCTGATACCGATTCGGTTTTTACGAATGCGTGGCATCGTACGTGACTAATGATTTCTGTAATATTATTACAATTACACATACGACAAACTGCTGGATTTTTTGTCATATCAACGTGAAATTCTAATATATGATTATAAAAACTTTCTTCACTACCAAATTGGATTTTACATATTTTACAAAAATGATGTAAACCATAATGAATATGTAATTCTGAATGTGTCATGAATATTTCATTACAATGATTACAATTTAATTCATCATTACTTGTTGAGTTGTTATATGATGTTGAAGGTTCTTGTTGTCCTTGAGGTGATTGATCTGATGTTGGTTGAGGGGGTTGTTGTGGTGGCCATACTGAATTGTAGTTCATATTAAGTTGACCAGGAAATGCTGGTTGTTGTAATTGTTGGGCTGCAATAATAAATTTATATTTAACGGGGTTTAATGGGCACTAGCCAGAGGGAGATACAGGCTCTTGCCGCTTGAAGAAAATCGCAGGCGGCAAATTGTAATGTTGCACGATGCTTAACAAAATTAGGGCTGTCAAAATCGTCAATCTGGCAGCATTTTTCCTTGCCCTTGTTCAGCCTGAGCAACCCTATACCCTCAACCCGTACATGCCACCTGCTCTCCACCATTCGGGCTGCCAGGGTGGATTTAAAAAAATATAATACCCCTACAGTTCCCGCAATTCTGCCGCCTGCGATAAAAATTGGAGAACCATCCGCTACCAACTTTCTCGTCACTGCCTATAGTGGGAGTATAGCAATGCTCTATCCTTATTATACAGATCAGTGGCACTAGCCATCAATATGGCGCAAGAAAATTGAAGGGAGCATTTATGTTTTATCCAGTAGTAATTACTGCATCAAGGTTGAACACATACAACAGGAAACCTAGACATAATTGTACGTGTTTTACATAAGTAAAAAGTGGTTCAGAACCTATTTTACTGGCAATATTCATTGTTGCATAAAAATGGCATTGCATGGGAATAATTAGGCTGGAGAATATATAAGATATTATAAGCAAAAATTGTTAATTTCTTTTCATTTTAATATTATAGTTAACTAAAGTGACTTTGAATGTCAACTATTTATTGCCAGATGTTATTAATTGCATATCAATCAGATGCGAGCGGAATCACGGAAGATTCCTAAATTTATATTCTCTAGCATTGCCAAATATATATTCAAAGTCAGTGATTGTTTTAGGAAAAATACAGCCAAAAGAACGGAGAAATGTTATTGATGCATATTAGTCCTGGTTTACTTTATAAGAATAAATAATCTATAACTTAAAATGCCTACTTTTAGTAAGTACTTTAGAAGAAAAATGACAGCAATTTTAAAATTTACATAATCTGAGGCTAACGACGCTTGAATTCATACATACATACTGTATTTTATGTACAGTACTGATACCATTAATGACATTAATTCTTAATTTTAAGCATGTTGAATAATATAATATCATATAGACAACTTACACGTACTGCAAGGTAAACATGAATAATTATGTGATATGTACACATATGTGAACACCACATACATACCGGTAAAATAAAAATATTTACATGTTTTTATAAGTATTTGAGTATTTATTTTATAATTACCATATGCATCAGACATAGTTCTCTCGATTGTTGAAGCACTGTTGCTGGATCCATGAGATTTTGATGTTTGTCTTTGTTCCGTCTTTCCTTGAAGACCGTCCATCATTGGTTGATGTCAAACTGAAAACGAGACATCGGATATTGATACGGCATTTGTTGTTATTTACACACAAAACATAGATGAAAAAGATGTAATATCACTTTAAATTGTTCTAGAAATTACTATTCCATAATAATAAGTATAAATGCAAGCATTTTTAATAATTTTTCAATGTAAAAAAATGATAAAATTAAAAATTAAAAAAACAGACGCTAACAAAATGCAGCCATGTTAGCTAAACTTAGAAATGATATTTTATGCTTTTATCAATAGCTAAATGTATAAATTTATATTTACAAGTATGTATAATTACCTTATTTTGCATAAAAGTGACAAATCTTGTACAATATTATACAATTTTTAATGATATTTGGAAAAAAAAAATGCAGAACACACGAAATTTTTTTCCAGCTGTTGATAAACGCGAAGAAATTTCGTTGCTCATTTGTTTTTAAAATCGATCACGAAAATTCAAAACTTGAGCCCTTGAGCGTGCGCGTGGATGGCGCATGGATATTTGCACTCCTGGACTTGCGCCGCTGCATGTGGACCCCTAAAAATACATCAATAGTATATATAATTGTAATAATAAATTATAAATATATACTTCTGTCAATGAGGGTTACAAAATTGTGGCAATTTGAAAAAGTTTTGCACTTTTTCAATGCATATTATAAAATTAGTAATATGTGGCTTTTGGCTTTTATTGACATATTATTTATAATTAATGCAATCAATTATTTATAGAAAAAAATAAAATGAAATTTTTAAACATTATATTAATATAATGTTTAAACATTTTATTTTAATACATATATTAGTAATTACTAAAAAAAAAAAAAAATCAAAGTTAGAAAATGCGTTATTTTTAGAAAGTTTAAAAGAATAAATAAATTAAAAACAGAAGAAAAGAAAAAGAAAAAATTGGAAGGAAAAAAAATCATTTGTTTATTGTAGTAATTTTCGACACTATATTTCTGTGTTAAAATGTTCAAAAGTGCGTGTTACAAAAAGTAAGATAATATAAAATTACAATAAGTATTTTTCAATACTACAAGCTATGTATATACAAAAATTATGCTATTGCGGACACACATGACACATGAATATTAACCATTTACGGAGCAACTTTTTTCTAAATTTGTCAAGCAATAAATTATTAATATACTAAATCAACAGGACGTTGACATTTGAATAATGATTTAATTTTCTATGTTTAAGATACATTTTTATATAGGACAATATGTGATTCATTAACAACAACAAAATCTCCCAATTTAAAAAATAAATGTCAAGTACCCTTCATATTTATTTTTTACCTTGGTTTTTAGTATAGTTTTTTATTATTATTATTATTAAGAGAAGGTGGTTTGTCATAAAGGACAAGACAATAGTGGGATAGTGCCCTTTTGCATGCTGCATCTATCTGGCTAGGAAACTTGCATCAGATCCTTGCAAATTGGTTGACTTGCATTATTTACAGAAAATAAAAGAAATTTTTACTTACAATCAAAGTACAAGAGAAATAATAAATTTAACATTGCATTTTTTTTATTATTATTATTATTTGGTGTTTTTATATTTTAAGGTGCTTATTTTTATTTATTTTTTATATTATTATTATTATTATTATTTTTTTTTTTTTTTGCTGACAAAAAGCAAATAATATTAGCAATAAAAATTATTGATAACAAAAGATTACATAGGAGACACATAGATTGGAAAAATTGCAGAAGTTAGTAGATAGTCTCTTTTCCCAATATTTCAAATCTATATTTTACTATGTCTTTTATACAGTAATTAAAATTTATTTGACAATCATATTACACTGTCATTTTCCTCCCTTAACTTAAAAGTAACAATACAAATTAAATTAAACAAAATACGTTACTATCAATCAATTAAATTCAAAGATAAAGATATTAATAAAAGACCACAGCTATTATTACACAGCTATAATGCAGAAAAATACATGAAGTCACAATGTGAACATCAGAAATAGACATGACCAATAAAAAGAACTGTTTTGAGGCTAACTTTACTTAATTTCACTCATATCCGCATTTGTTTCAACATACTGTACAGTGGTTCCAAATAAGTGTGACAGCGTGCGTTAAAGTTTCCCCCATACATGTAACATTTGGAGAGATTAACACTTCGGTCAGATTTATTCAGGACCAGTGTACATGCTTAGTACATAGAAACGAAAGCTGATGTGAGCAAAATTGCTTAAAAGCAATCTCAAAACAGCTGCTTCTTTATTAGGCTATGAAAGAAATAAAAAAATCAAGTTAAAAGTTAACAGACCTGTCTGCCATAAAAATTGCATATTATTTACAAATTTTGTTGCATTTTCTGTTAGGTAAATTTATAATAATTTTGTGGTATGCATTCACTATGCCAAATACTATAGCTGTGCAACAATGGGCTTTTTACTATATTTTTCTTTGAATTTACTATTAACTGCGATAGTTTTTCCTAAATATAATTTAATCAATGAGCCTCAAAACTATGGTAGTATATATGATAACACAAATTCAAGTACAGATGCCAGCCTAATAGGCTTAAAGCAAATTCATACAATTAAATAAAAACTATACATTGACATGAAATTTTTGCATTGAAAAATATTTCATTAAGTATTTCTTTTAATGATTAATTTTTATATTAACATATATTTGTCTAAGTGGAACATTATTTACACACAATTGTGAAAATATATTTTACCATTTAAAATTTAGCAAGTATTTTATCTCATAAGAATAATATTGTAAATTTAGCATGACTTTTTAAAATCTTAAAATATATTATTATACAATCATGTTTACACAAAATGAGAATGTAAATGCTGGAAAAGGAAACTATGTAATTTTAAAAGTGTGAGGTATAGCTTGTGCCTCTAGACATATTTAATAACAAGGCTCTCTCATTTAACAGTCAAAGCCTCTCCCAGTTAGTAGTATAGGGGTGTAGTACATTATTTAATGACAATTAAAAATTATCAATAAAAATCATTTTTAAAAATAATTTTACGTTGTATGTTAATGCTGCTAACAAATATTGTAACTGACTGTACTGTTAAACAGTTGGGTTAAATTGAGAGGTTGTACGCCTGATTTCACCTAATAAAAGCCATTAATTATTATTATTAGTTAGTTGCTAGACAAATTTTGCTCTCACTTTTAATTGTGACATGATTTCAGTTTCAAGCACTTCTCTTTCCTACTAAGCATGTTTGTTACAACTTACAATATATACCGATCTTTCCGCATCGAAGACAAAGCTTCTACACTTCATAAATTTCTAATGAATGAACGATTTACACTTTACAAAGTCACGGCTACCTGCAGCTTCAGCTATTTAAAACAGGTGTGCGAAGCTCCAGGTAGCCACAAATTTGTAAAGTGTAGATCATTCATTCTTTGGAAATTTGTAAAGTGTAGTAGCTTCATCTTAATGCGAATACTATTTATAATATTTATTACGTTTCATTTTATGCTTAACTACATGAGTAATAAATAATTGTCTTTCTTCAAATCCAATAAAACAAAATTTACAAATTAAACCTGGTATTTTATGTACATTATCAACTAAATGATCAATCAGATCATTTTTTCTATCAAATGTTTCAGAACAATGTGTAAGACATTCATGTTCTTTTTTATGATGTTCCATTAACATATGAACATTTGAAAATTCTTTATGACATTTTAAACAAATTTCATTGAATTTTTTTGCTAATGGTTTACAATACCTAACATGCATTTCTAAATCTGCAAGTCCAATTACAGAAATATTTCTAAAACATATTTTACATCTATCACTTTTAAAATGTTGTGATATAATATGTATTAGTAATTCTTGTTTAGATGGATAAGTTATATTACATGGTATACAAGTTTTTGTGATCTGACAAATATGTTCATCGCTATTAATTAACATATTGCAATTATCACAAGTTATTTCAGAATTATTGTCTATTATAAATGCATGTATTTTCATATGATTTTCAATATCATTATCAATATTTTCTGAACAGAATTCACATGTATTTTGATCTTTAATATGAGTTGTTAAAATATGTTGATATAGATCATCATCATATTGTGTTTTACATATACTACAGAATTTTATAGTAATGTAATGTTCATTTAATATATTTTGTGTTGGGAATATATTAGGACAATGTATACATTTATAATTGATTTCGCTTACTTCATCTTCGTCCATTTCTTGGAGTTGTACTTGTACAAAATTTTCCATATTGGAGCAGTTGGCATGGTCAGCATCGCCTGTAAAGAAATATGAAATAGGATTTATATTTAAACATCAGAATATTTCTAATTCTAGCACGAATAATAAGATTTTTTATAAAATGAAATCTTCTTTTATTTATTCATAATAAATAATAAGCCTGTCTGGTGACAAGTAAAATATTTGAATATGGTATCTGAAAGAACCTATAGTGCGTATGCATTCATGTTAAAGACGACGCCATATTGGATTACTCAATAACATGGGTGGCATAGGAAAAAAATCATTTTGCCAGTTTAAAAACGCTATGCAATATTTTTGAGAGCATTGATGTTGTTAATATGTTGAATTAGTATCTCAAGTATGTGAGAAAAATAGCAA
Organism: Ecdyonurus torrentis; assembly: GCA_949318235.1. Taxonomy (NCBI): domain Eukaryota; kingdom Metazoa; phylum Arthropoda; class Insecta; order Ephemeroptera; family Heptageniidae; genus Ecdyonurus; species Ecdyonurus torrentis. Next base: position 15,921,394 of record OX439133.1, read on the forward strand.
TAACAAAAAAAAAAATAATAATAAACCGATTTCCCAAAGAAAATTGGCTTAAATGATGTTTGTCCTATGCTGAGCAATGTTATGCACTACTCCAGTATGGCATCCAAGCGCAATAAATATGACGTCATCCGCATACACTCTATAAACTGTCAAAAAAATGTTGCAATTTTGTTCCCTCCCTTGCCCTAGCTCAATGGCAAAAAAAAAAAAAAAAAAAATGATACCACAATTGTGTGCTACAAATTGTATGTGGGATATACAACAACTCTTGGCAACTATGGTGATTTTGAGCTTCAATATTTAGGATCAAATTCCTTAATAATATAATGTTTTATATACCTATATAATAGGCCTATATATATATATATATATATATATTTTTTTTTTCAATCTATAATAATAATAATAAAATGCAGTATTACATAACTTTTTATTCTGCATGGAATTTTAAGTACGAGTCATTACCACAGTAGCTTATACAGTAAATTATCTCCTATAATGAGAATATCAGATCAAATGCACACCACAATTGCACGTGGAGTAGACTGCAGAACTAGATGTTAATGTACTTCAAATGAAGGTGTCTAGTTCTGCAGTCTCCTCCAGGCATACTTGTGGCACACATTTGATCTGACATTTGTAAGAGATGAACTACTGTATAAGCTACTACATTATGGTCATTCATAGCAAAATATAATAAATTAGGACTTTACCTTCCACATGTTCTGGATATTCATCACATAACATCTCAACATCCATTGCTCCGTCTCTCGTCTCAGTAAGATCCACATGTTCTGGTTCAACCAATATATTCTGAGCCTTGAGTTTTTTAAGTTTAGCTTCAACTGCAGTATTAATCAATTGTGATAATTCTCTTTTATAATCACTTCCAAGTAGAGTAGCTAAAATACCAGAATTTAATTCAGGATTTTTACTAGATTGAGTACTTGCAATTTGAGGTAAGTTTTCAGTTACAATTGTTGAACTTTCAGTTATTGTAAGTACATTTTCACGTTTTGATAACTGCATGTTATTAGAATAATTTACATTATTTGAGTCATCAAACTGATTTTCCATCATATTAACATAAGATGATGAAGTGGATGGTTGCTGCTCATCATAGGAATGATTTGAATTTGGATTTAAGTAATAAGGAGAATCAGATGAGGTACTAGGGTCTATTGCAAGAGGGTCTTGTAATGGTTCATCTTTGATCTCAATTTCTCCTTCATTTTCATCCATGTCACTGCCTTCCTCTTCTGTAAGCATAACCAATATATATGTTAGTAAAAAAAAAGGGAAGAGGTATAATTATAGGGTGGTTTCATACATGTTAAAGTCGACGCCATAAGTGAGCGCTAAATAACATGGGCCAGTATGAAAAAATTACTCATTTTGTCAGTTTCAAAATACTTAGCACTATTTTTGAGAGCATTGATGCTGTTGACAGGTTGAATTAGTTTTTCAAGTATGGAAAAAAAAATAATAAAATTTTTTTTATAATTTTCCAAAGAAAATAGCCAAAAACTATGTTTGCCCTATGCTGTGCATTGTTATTCATTGCTCAAGAGCACCAAAAAGCATTCAGAATGACGTCATGCGCACACACCCTATAGATTCAGCATGAAAATGAGTTCTATTGCCTAATAAAAGAACAACTACTTTGAGGCCGACTGTAAGCAATTTTGATCACATTCGCTTCTGTTTCAATATACTCTGTGCATGCGTAGTAAGTAGAAACGGAAGCAGATGTGAGCGAAATATCTTAAAGTCAGCATCAAAACAGTTGTTTACCTTTATTAGTGAATATCATAAAACTGGGTAAACTCAAAACATGTGGTTTACTAGAAATGAATGAAATGAGGGGCACCGTCCTCAGATACCTCTGACTTTTAGCATGGGTCACATTCACCAATGCCAAGACCTGTTTAGCCTTAACACCTCTCCTACCATTTTACCTGTGACACACTGATATATGTAAGGGCATCAATGTGCGGAAAACATGAGTGCACATTCAAAGCATACTAAGGCCTCTGAAAAAGCTACATATATGAACTAAGAAACAAGCTCACGATCTTTTGCTAAAACCAGCATGCATACCGATGTGTCACAGACTTTGCTTAATAAAGTAAAATAAAAAAATAAATAAAATTTGTTTTATGAGACAAGATCTATATTATGACTATGTAATCTTCTGATCAATAAATTTATTTCTTTAGAATACAGATTGGATACAGTAGTGTTTTTTTTTTTTTTTTTTTTTTTTTTTTTTTTTTTTGCCCCACTGTTGCAAACTAAAATTGTTTACGTACTTCAAGTTTTTTTTAATGGAATAAATTTGATTGTGTATTATTGTTTGTAACAATATTATTGTATTGTTTGTACAATGCAAATCAAGCTTTACACCAAAAATGAATTAATTAAGTACAAACCTTCAGAAAATTCAGATTTTCCTTCTTCATCATTGTCATTTTCATTCTTTTCATTTTTAAACCATCGATAAAATTTCCAATTTTTCATCCCAAAAGTACTTGTAAATAAATCTTTACAAACTTGATATTTTTTACCATTTCTTCTTAAATAATATTTATAATCAGCAGTTCTTAATTGTTTAACATTTGCCTCCTTGCAAGTTCTTCTTTTTGGTACACCAACAATTACTAATTTTCTTATATAATTTTTACGATCTTTTAAGTTTGTCATACTCCAAAATTCATTGAATATTATCCTTCTATCATCCTCAGTAAATCTATGACAAAATCTTGATTTTTTAGATTGCATACATCTTGGACTGGTACAAGGTGGTCCAATTTCACGTGCTTCTTTTATCACTAATTGAACTCCACCTTTTGTTCTTTTCTCGCCATAATATTGTTTTCCTTCTAAACGTAATTTTGTATTTAATTTTCTGATTGTTTTCCTATCAGCTAATAGTAATTCATTTATTTGAGTTTCTTCTAAAGTAGCTGGATCAGTATATACTCCAGGATATAAGGTTGGATTAAATGCAGGACTTATTTTTAATGTTGATTTTTTTCCACCTATAAAATGTGCACTACAGACTTTGGAATATTCCTCTGGTTCCCAGTCATCACCATCAGGTCTGAAAAAAAAAATTATAATATACTGTAGTTAAAAGATTTGATAGAAAAACACAGATAGATTAGTCAAATTGGGGAATGGAAGATAGTATAATGAGCTTATACTAACAGAGACGCTGTGGTAGATTAAAATTTCTAACCCAGGCCAAATAGAAATTTAAGGGTACGAACTAGTGGCTGATATTGCTCTGTAGAAAGCGGGCTTCATAAAAAAAAGTGAATTTTTGAATTAATACATATTAATAAAAAAAGTTCTAGGTTTTAAAATTACAGTTTTTTAAAGGAAGCCAAAACAGCTGTCCATGGCTTCAGAGTGAAGTGTCCAAAGTAGTAGGGTATGTTTTTGCACCACTGCACTAAATGCAAACCAGAACTACAACACCCTTAGTTCACCTTCTATAAAAATTTGAGCATAGATAATAATGAGCTCATGAAATACATAAAGGAGTGATGGGGGGGTCTTCAAATAAAATAATTAAGGTCGGGATACTTGTACTGTACGCAGTATATCTTTGCCTTAAAGCACAAACCATGTACAGTACCTACAAAAGCAATAAAGTAAAAAATCTTATATTGTTGTACAGTACCTGTAATAGGCCTAACTCTAAAAAGTTCCTTACTGTAGATTTACGTATATTTATATATTGACTAATAAAGGGATAACTGTTTTGAGGCTGACTTTAAGCAATTTCGCTTACATCTGCTTTTGTTTTGACGTACGTACTGCACATGCGTAGTGAGTCAAAGCGGTAGGGGATGTGAAAAAAATATCTTAAAGTCAGCATCAAATTAGTTGTTCCTTTATCAGTCAGGAGCTACAAACTTTTTTTTGTTTATCATCCTTACATTTTTGTGAACTTAATTTCTTTTGCAGATACACGATTTGTGCTCTAATGCGACATGTAAACTTAACTGTATATCCAACATCGAAGATGATGACGCTTTCTATAGGGGAGGGGGGCAACCTGTCTTTGCCCCCCCCCCCATAAACCCTGTTTTCATAGCTGACTGTCTAGTACTGTAGCAGAAAACAGGGTTTACGAACAGCATTATAGTATCATATTACGGTAGCAGATCATGGCTGCATAAATTATTGTAAGATTCAAGCCAATTAACGTAACTTAAACAACAAGATGTGACTTTTACTCCTTATATGATACTATAGTATCACATCATTGACATCGTTCAGAAGTTCAATAATCATACCAAAATGGACGGAGTAGGTGTACTGTTGTACTTAATGTATCAAAAATTAAGTATTATGATGTACAGCTCTGGCCAAAAGTTTGAGAACGATTTGAAATGCCACCCGCAACACAAATCATGTATGTACACAAGCAAGTTCCCTTTTTCCTGACTATATCGGTGTAGCGATTACGATTATTTTGAGCACAGCCAGGCAACAAGCAAGCAGACGTGCGTCTCTCTTGCTTGCTTACTGCATACACCTTTCTAGCTTTTCAATATTTCTGATGCCTGCAAAATATTTTAGTTTTCTTATGCATGCCTGCTATTTTATATTGTAAAATGTTCTGTCTTTTCTTTTCTTTTTTTTTTTTTTTTTTTTTTTTTTCTTTTTTTTTTTTTTTTTTTAATTTCTTCTTTTTCTTTTTTTTTTCTTTTTTTTTTTTTTTTTTGTTAAAATGCAAGTTTATATTAGCTCGTTCTGCAAAGTCAAGTGAAAAAAAAAGTTCTGAAGCAATGATTGGTTGTTGGGAAAAAAAGAGGCACTCTCATTGGCCAATATTTTTATTTATTTATTATTATTATTTTTTTTTTTGCATTATTTGAATATTTTCTTTATTTTTTTTTTAATCAAATAATTAATTTCTACAAATAATCGCTTTCATACATAATTTGTGTCATTAAATAGTTTGCTATAGTTCATTAACTAATTATTTATATGAAACAACTTTTATTTTATAATTATATATAAAAAAACGGAAAGAAATGATTGTTAACGCGGAGGAATAAAAAAAAAGATGATAAAATTGAATACAAAATCAAATTCTTTGAAAATTAAATATTATAATTAATGAATGTTAATTAAAAAAAATAGTAAAATAATTTTTTGTTTAAATATAGGCCTATCCCTTAAATATAAATAGCATAAACTGTAATCATATAATTATTGAATATTTGTAATACTTCATAAAAAAATTAGTTAGCTTAATTATTTATTATTTTATTTATTAATTAAACACCATGGTGTACTTATACATATATATTTACATTTCACTCTATAAGTCTACATTTTTTTGCATATTGACTTAATGATAGGGTCCGAGATGGACACTGAAGTAAATGGTACCTAGTACATAGGCCACCACATAACAAACATACACATTTATCATTACACTCGTGATATTCTTTAATCTGACAGATTACATGGTGGAAACCATGCACTGCATAACGGGCAGACATGGCCAGCGCTCTTTAAAAATGAGCACGCTCGCGCTCCGCGCTCGCGATCACGTAATTGATCGCGCTCGCGCTTCGCGCTCGCAAACTCTCATATGAGCGTGCTCACGCTCACGATCGTGAATTTTTTGAGTGCGCTCTAATGTCGCTCATGCAAGTCTTTAAAAAGTGGGTGTGTCTATATAGCTAGACCTATTTGTGGTGATTAGTAAGTGTTCGAATTGTCTTATACTGCAATTGTAACTAGTAGAAGGTGCATTAGAGGTTTAATCTGTAATATTTTGATAGTTCATAAAATGAACCACTGAATTAACTTCATTTTTAGTTCCTCGTTTTCTTTTCTTCAAAGCAAAAAATGAGTGACGCTCAAGTCGCTCCGCTCACAGTATTTTGATCGCACTCGCGCTCACGCTCGCGACTTTAATTATTGAGCGACGCTCCCGCTCCGCTCTAAATTTTTGAGCGCGCTCACGCGAGCGTCGCTCAAACAAGACGCTCATGCCCATGTCTGAATTAACGGGTAATAATATGCCTGTCTGTACAGTTTGGGCCTTTCCACCCATTAATATTAAATGCAGGGGTATTATAGAAGGCCAGGCTGATATCTTCAGTTTTACTTAATCTATCCTTAATTATTTATATGAAACAACTTTTATTCCATAATTTAAATGACGCCAATAAAGGGATGATTGTTCATGCGGGAGAAAAGAAGAACATAAGATAAAATTAGATATCAAATCAAATTGTTTAAAAATTAAATATTATAATTAATAATTAAGTTAATTAAAAAAAGATAAAGTACCGGGTAATGAAATAATTAAATTTTTTTTATTATATCCATTAAATATAAAGTAGCATAACATCGTAAACTATAATCATATAATTATTGAATATTTTTAATAATTTTTATTAAAAAAATATTTCTTTTCCTTGCTTCATGTAAGGTATAATATAAAAATAAAACTCAAGAAGACAATATTTTGTGAGTTTGATAGGTAAAAACTAAAAATAGAAATCACTACATTCTGTGTGATTAGTTTGATCGAAAAACATGATAAGACACAACACTGATAGCCAAACTTAAAAGAGGAGGTGAGGGGAAAGATTCACATACTATCGATATAGTCAGGAAAAAAGAACCTGCATCCTGCATTGATGCGACTCATCTGTTTTGCCCGATCACTTTCATATCGTTCTCAAACTTTTGGCCAGAGCTGTACATTACATACATACATATTAATATTATACTGTATACCGGTACATATTTATGTATGTATGATGCATAATGTTACATAAATATGTGCATATGATATTTTTATGTACCGGTATACATACAGTACATATGAATGCAATACAGTAATATAATATTTATAATATGCATAATGTATGTATGTATAATACATTAATACATAACATATATATATTGATAAAAACAGAAGGCAGAAGCCAAGTCAAGACTCTCCTGTGCGCCGCGTATACCGGTACCGCACGACACGTACATACATACTGACCGAATAATGCAACGTAAGCATTTCCTATATACACACAATTAATGTAGGTAACAACATAAGCATATTTGATATTATATTTATTGAGGGTTGTTACAATACGTACATATATAATGTTACATGCGTATTTATGTTTGAATTATACATATATGTACGTTGTACGTACACAGGGAAGAAGACGCTTATAGTGTAGCTATATGAAGCTTATCTTATCAGTTATCATACATACCTGGTGTTTTTGACGAATTTGACCCATTCTCTTCTTCTAATTCCTTCACCAGGTTTACAAGGGAAACTATATAGTTTTATATGTTTCTGTCTAGATCGTCTTGTACTTTCACATTCAAATACACAGCAATCATAAGACATTTTCAAAGTTTCAAAATGAAAGAGATCAGTTTGTGACCTTTTAGTATGTTTTAAAATCGCTCGTGTTACGCAAGTCTATCAATTAAAACAAAACTTCCATATCAATTTTTATTCATTAATACTTATATTTAAATATTACAATTTTAATATTTATCTATATATGAGAATTATTTTATAAAATTAAATTAAAAACGGAAAATTGAAAATTTACAAGTTGTTTACGTTGCACAGCTGAAGATTCGATGCTCAAATGGTTTTCAAGTATCGGCGCTGGATCTTGGCGGGATCTGAGCGAGTTTAAAAGTTTTTAGTTCTTCACAGCAGTGTTTTTCTGTGGGTGATTCGGACATAGAAAAAACGAAACTATATATTGTTTATTGTTTATTTTCTTTAAAAAGACTTCAATATTTTTTAATCTTATTACGTATAAAATAACGTTGAATTCATAATGTATACTGCTCTGGAAGTGCCCAAAGGGCGTAAAGGAGCAAGGGCGAGCAAGGGTGTCATATATTCACGGCTGCGCTGCGCACGCTTAATTATAGGGTGTATGCGGATGACGTCATATTTATTGCGCTTTGAGGCCATACTGGAGTAGTGCATAACATTGCTCAGCATAGGACAAACTTCGTTTAAGCCAATTTTCTTTGGAAAATCGTTTAATTTGTTGTTATTGTTATTTTTCTCACATACTTGAGATACTATAATTCAACATATTTACAACATTTAAGCTCTCAAAAATATTGCATAGTGTTTTTAAACTGGCAAAATGATTTTTTTCCTATGTCACCAATGTTATTGAGTTATCCAACATGGCGGCGAGTTTACCATGAATGCATAAACCCTATACGTACGCTTATACAGTTACGTACAGTACAGTATTATATAATATCCCGATCCGTCATAAGCTGAACACGTAAAACACCCAAGGGCGGATCCAGGGGGGGGGGGGGGCGAGGGGGGCGATCGCCCCCCCCCCCAAACGGCCCACGTGGGCGGAAAAAAAAGGAAAAAAAGAGAAAGAAAGGAAAAAAAAAAAAAAAAAAAAAAAAAAAAAAAGGAAAGGAAAGGAAAGGAAAGAAAGATGATCTCCAAAAAAATGAAATAAAAATCGCAGCTACAATGCATTTCTTTTTTACCTATAATACATGATTCATTTTATTTTTTAAGGCCGTACTTTAGGGTAGCATTTTTGTCGTAACACTCAATTATGAAATTTTTTAGCTTAAATGATCCAAAGAACATTAATTCTCTAAACTCCAAGTTTCAACTCAATTTAAATCTTTCACAAATAAACCCCCGCGTGTATAGATACGAAATTTCAAGCTCACCGTGTGCAAAATTAAATTGATCAACTTCTCAACAAAATACCAGCGTAATCTGCAGATCTATTCTTTTAATGAATTTGAGATTTAAAACAAATTTAACAACATTTTTACAAAGAAAAAAATATTGAAGATTGCTTATATTAAATCTTTAAAACGGGCCTATTTGTGATTTTTTTTTTTCTCGGCAAATGCGTTCTGGAAAAAATATGAAAGTTATTTTTCATTAAAAGTTCATCTTTAGTATTTTCTTAAACCACAGTAAATTCGCATTAGCAAAAGAGATTTTCCAACACTTTGATGCTCTGTTCTATTGTGACGATACATTTTGAGATACAATTTTTTTAATTTCATTTTTGGGTACAGCAACCTGAACTTAATAAAAATGACGATAACAATGAAAATACACCACTGCAAAGTATAGTACCTTATAATTATTTTACTTTCTTCGCCCCCCCCCCCCCCCCACACGCATCCCTTTCTAATAAACCAATTTGTTGAGGAAAATTTAGCAAAATAACAAGAATGGACCACTTGTAAGAAACGAACTCCTTAAAATAAATTTGAACTATTCAAGGAGTTCTGCGTTTTATTTTTTATTATTTTTATAAATCTTATTCATGATCACAGATTAAAGGCTATCGGGTTAAAAAATTCTTTGACATTATATATCTAAAAACACATGCAAAAGTATGTCTAATTTCTCCAGGATCGCGCGGTGGAGTAGTTTCTCAAAAATCGCAAAATACGTGTTTTTCCTCATCAGTGTAATGTTAAATTAGGGGACTCTTAGCTTTTTCCGCGCGCTAAACCACGATGAGCTCCATTAAATTTAATGTTTCATGTTCTTGCTTTTATAATTTTATGTTTATTGTTTTGAACCAATTTGTTCAAAAGTCTTATTATTTTATAAGGTTCTTAAAATTCTGTATAGGTGACAATTTCAGTCTCAATTAAAAATGGTATGCGAAAATTTCAGTTGCATGATAAAAATTAGGCCCTATGGATAAAACTTTTTAATAAAAATTTTTAATTCTTATATGAGCTCAATTTTTAAATTAAATTGAGGTGAATTATTTTTGTCATTTAAAATATAACAACTTGCTAATCGTTTGTTAAGCATATAAAACTCTTGTGGTTACTCAACTGTAATAAGATAAAATTTAAAACATAGATTTGGAATTTCAAAAATATGAAATACCAAAAAAAAAGAAGGAAAAAAAAGAAGCAGTATTTAATTTTTTTTTTTTTTTTTTTTTTTTCTTTTTAAAGGTTTCAGTTAACAATTTGCACATATTTTCCAATGTCATTAAATAAGGGTGGAAAAAAACACGATAAAAAAAAAATTAAACTAAAATAATTGTCAAATTATTTTCTCAAGTATACTAATTTTGTGTTTTTCCCAAAAAGGGGCGTGTCCCTAAAAAAATTTTAGCCTGCGGCGGGCTGCCCCCTACCCCCGTCCCCACACTGCAAAAGTTTCCCTGGTATCGCCCCCCCCAAACCAAATTCCTAGATCCGCCCTTGAAAAAAACCCGATATTAAAGCTATACTGCAAGTACGCCCTTTGCTGTATCATGTCAAAAATGTAAATACGCCTTTTGTAAGACGACCTTGAAATTAAGATACGCCCTTTGGATGCGCCTTTTGTTAGAAAAATTTGAAATGCAAGTATATTTATATACCCTTTAGGGCGATACATAATAATCTAAATCATTAAAAAAATTTAAAACGCGGATATAATATTTTTATTTACACACTCTATTTTAATCATTTTGCTTGATGAGATGAAAATGAGTATAAAGATATACGTACTATTAGTCGACGTCGAACTCTTTTTTTATAATAGATTGAGACACCTTTATATTCTCATTCTCTGCGTACACATATTATATTATCTTCCCCATTAATGTAAAATTAAAATTATATAACCATACTCTGTTTTAAAAAAAGTATATCATTTTTATATTATGTTATTTTTATCATTTATCATGCATGATATTAATATATATATATATATATATACATATATATATATATATATACATATATATATATATATATATATATACAGTGGTAAAAGTGGAATGAAAAGTGAGAGTACACGCCAGGTAGAGAGCAACCATGATGCTGAGGGGGGTGCAGGGGGGTACTCCCCCCTGCTGGGGGGTGCGGGGGGCTGCGCCCCCCGCAAAATTTTTGTGAAAATTTGATGGAAAAAAAAACATTTTTGTGCATTTTCTAAAGCAAAATATTTATATTTTTAATTCATTCTTACCCATTTAAATAAATATTCATGAAAGTAACCATCATAGTTTTTGCTATGACAATATTCAAACCAATTGGAAATAATATGCAGATAATTATATAACGAATTAAATTCAATAAAGCAAGCCAATCGTTAAACCTATTTTATTTCAGTTTTTTTGTTATAATGTTATTATTAAATTGATTATTTATTACTAATAATAAAGTTATAAAATTACTAGAAATTGGTATGCTTTGCTTTTACAATTTTTTTATTATTTTATTCAATGTCGATAGATCGCATTGAGTTATATAGCCGTGTCTAAATTTACAAATTTATAGGATAAAATTTGACGAAATGCCAGGGGGTTTTCGGTTTTGACTGGCGGTTTTTCTCTCATCTCAAAAATTTTTACTGTAAATATGAAATTTCGTACGTAGAACACCATAATGACAACAATTCTAATTATAGGTATTTTATTTTTTTTTAATAGCCGCAACCCTAGAAAATGCAAAAAAATAAAAAAGCACAGCTTCTTCTTCATTTTTGGTCTGCAACGTTATATTTTGATTTCAAACTATTTAGAAAAGAAAATATTTCCAAAAAATTAATTTTAATCAATTAATTCATTAATCTACTAATTTTTGAAAATTCACGCATTAAATAACACTGTAAAATAATTTTTTGGAAATCTTTTATAAACTCTTTATTTATACTTCTACTTTTTTTTTCACATGGAATAATATGCCACAATTGGAAACATTTAAATCACCCAGATGAGCTATAAAATAGAAATCAATTGGAAGTGACTATAAAATATTGAATTTGTGGAAATTATTTCCACACGTCATAAAATTTTTATTTAAAAAAGAATTCAAATAGAAACCTATGTTTTATGCTAGAATTCAAATGAAAAGGTTGTAATAATGTAGAAATTATTTAGAAAAATAGCTTAAAATATTTCTTATTGCAATGTAAATGTTTGGAACTTTTGGAAGCGTTTTTAATTCCATAGAATTGCAATAGAATTCAAATTTATTTTTTAGAATTGCACTCTACATGTTTTCCAAGTCTTTTATTTTTATGTAGGTACTTGGATCATTTGTTGTTGTTGATGTTGTTTCTGTAGTATTTGAGTTTTCATCATCCTCAAAACTTAATTTTTGTTTTTTTACTATTAAAAAACAATTCACAAAATAATTATTTTTAATTGTCTTTTAGCCATAATTACTATTTAAATTTACTTGCTTCACTTCTTGTTTATAAATTTAAAAAACACGGCATCGCAACCGCAGCTGAGCACTGAACTGAACTTAATTTTAAGCAAATCAATTATTTACAAAAGCAAAAGGAAACCAAACATGCGAATTGCAAAACTTATACGCTGAAAGTGCCTCAGTGCGCATAAAATAGAAGGATAAAAACAGTATTTTTGAAACAGCAATAAAAATATCATTTGGTATACGAGTATTTGAAAAAATATTTATATTTCTTTATTTATTTTATAGTTTTTCTCCGAAAACGTTGGTTTTTTAATAATAATTTTATAGTTTTTTAATTTATCGAGAGTACACGGCGTGTACCCCCGAATTCTCGAGGCCAAACAGCGTGTCCACATGTGTACCCCCACTTTTACCACTGTATATATATATATATATATATATATATATATATATATATATATATATATATATATATATATATATATATATGAGATTTTATAATTAGCATTCTATTAGTGGGTTCCAACTATGATCCATGGAAAACCCTCTGTTGAAACACGATTTTTTTTCATGGGTATAATTATATAATATAAATAAAAAGCCAACTAAAAAAATAATTTTTTTTCATTTACCTTTGCACATTAAAAAAAGAGAACAAAATTAGCAAATTATTATGAGTTTTTTTTTTTTTTTTTTTTTTGTCCTCCTCCTCATTTTTCTCTTTATTTCCTTTACCTCTGATGGTTTTCTTTACATTATATAGTCTGAATTCGAATCCAATTCAATCCTCTTTTATTTTTTTTATTATTATTATTATTATTTTATTTTTTTGTAAAATGGGTTCATAAGTATTGAAAATAAAACAGACAGGATAATTTAATAAAGGCTATATATTTTATTTGCATCAAAAATTTTGAAAACAAGGATATTTAAATTTTGACTACACAAAAAACAGAGACAAGAACTGATCAGTAGTAAGTGGCATAACCTGGGGCAGCAACTCCGTAGTTATAAGTGGAAACATAAGGGGAGCTTCCGTAGTAAGGAGAGCTGGCGACTACAGGAGAGCTGGTGTACACTTGAGGAGTGTAGCTCCTGTAGGGACCCACGGGCAGAACGGCAGCACGCTTGTGTACGTTGTGGACGGACCTGACTGCGGCCTCGGCGTACTGTCTGGAGAACACATCCTTAGCGGCCTTCACCTGGGGAGAAAATGCATATTTTATTATGAGAGTAATAATATTTGTAAAATAAATTTATTTGATGAAAATACATTTAAAAAAAATGGTATGTCGACTTATTTTTAAGTGCAGGTCATGAGCGCTATTTTATTTTTAATTGCATTTTTATTATTAATATTATATTTTTAATATAAATTTAAAATATGTTTTTCAATCATGAACGGTACCATAAATTTTTAGGAGAAAATGAAATATCTTTCCGTATTTCTCATGACATCTATGCATGATGGGTAACGTGCTCGCCCCGATAATCATTTTTTTTTTAATATGCATTTTATTGGAAATGATATGCTTTCTGTTATACCATACATAATTTTATATATTTTAATTCATTTTGTTTAATCATTTGAAAAAGAAACAAAACATACTTTACACTGCTGTGATAAAAAAATATAATATAGCAATAAAACAGAAACGTCATTAAAGCTGAAAAAAGGTAAAATTTGTCGTTGTGATTGCAACATTTAAATTTATATTTCAAAGTAAAATAAAACAAAATATATTTTTTTAAAGTAATAATATATTATTATAATTTGTAAGCGCCGTGATTTTATGCAGGCATTCGTTCGTTGCAATATTGCAAGTTATGCATTGCATATAGATGTTAGTAAAAAAAAATCGTTTAAAAAAATACACATATAAGAAAACATAATATTAAAAAAAAGGAATAAAAAAATTGTAATTAACTATCAGTTTTATTTATGATTTTACAGATGCCATTTTATGACAAACTTTTTTAATTTACAACATTTCCCTTTCTTTATAACGAAGATTTTGGAATATTTATCTCTTAAACTTATTTGATCATTATATATCAATAATATATATATATATTATTGATATATATAGCTTTAGAAACGTTTAAAATTGTTGTATAAAAAAAAATGAAAACAGAAATCGATCGCTGTTCTGAACTTGTTTAGAGGTAAGTTAAATAAAAAAATTAAACGAATACAAATACAAAATGACGAAAAGAATAACATGCATTTAGTCATTAATTTATTATTACTGTTAAATATTGATTGATTTAATTCATGATTTTTGCATACTGACCTCAGCGGTATCTTGTACGGGTTGTGGAAGACCACGAGAAGTATCCTGGGAGGGATAAGCCACGTAAGGAGACACGTAAGAAGTATATGCGGGAGCAGCGGCGTAGTAAGGAGAAACTACGGGGTTGCTGACGTAACTACTGGTCACGGGTAACACTCCAGCAGCTGCAGGGTAATAACCGCTAGCGTAGGGTACACCGGCTACACCAGAGTAAATATACTGAGGTTCAGCCAATGCAGCGGCAACCAGCAGAGAGAATGCAATCTGAAATCCATAATAAAGTTATTATTATTTACATTAATTTTGTTATTTGCTTTATATAGATAAAAAAAATCGTTTCTATTTTTTAAGTGTGATGCACTGATGCATAAAGCACACATAAATATGAAAAAAAAATCATGTAAATGAATTTGTGTTGAAAAATAATAAAAATTTAGTATTCGGTCATACAGCATTAAAAGTATACATTCTATTATTTATTATTATTTTAAACTGTGTTAACACTCTTACATGTGCTCTATTGTGACACCTTGAATCTTTCAATTTGAAATCTAAAAATAATATTTTCCAAAAAATTATAATAAAAATAAATACAAAAATGATCGATATATAATTCCTTTCTAAAAGTTTTTTTTTTATGTATAGAAAATATAACGTCTATAACGCATCATCCATCAGTATTCTACTAAACAAAACTATAAATGTATAGCAATAAGAAAATATAATAAATAATAAATGAACTGTATAAAAAATTATATAATGAAAATATATTACACTCTAAAAACTATTGCATTACTTTGGTTACGAATATAATAACTTATTTAAGATATATACACTTTTATGTTATTATGAGTGTAGCTAAAATAATGCATTTTAGCAAATTATTAACAGTAGCTAATTTAACGTTAAATAGCTTTAAAAAATCTTAAAACAACTTAAATTAGCTATTTTTAATAACTTGCTAAAATGCATTATTTTAGCTATACTCAAAATTACTTAAAAGTGTATATCTTAAATAAGTTTCATTATTCATAACTAAAGCAATGCACCATTTTTTAGAGTATATATCTTTCCCAGTATACTATTTATTTTAAACATTTGTATTTAAAAAAAAAAATGCCATACAAAAATAGAGTATATTTTTCATGCAATTAATATATATAAATATTTATTAAAAACTAAACGGTTATATAAATTATCTGCTAAATGTTAACATCAAATAACTTTTAAAAATCTAAAATAATAATAAAAAGTTCAGATTTATTATAAAATAAAGATGGTACTCACCAGGGTCCTCATGTTGAAAGAGCGTTGAAGTGTTCTGTACTGCTGATCAATTCTGTACTTCTCTCTTCAATCCTCACATCTTATATACCCAAACTTGGGGGAGGTAGCACCCGACTTGCAAAACCACTTTGTAAATTACACAACTGCTAAAATATCGCATCTCCTATATTGAAATCCAGTTATTTACATCTTCTTTGCATTACATTTTGAAAAAACCACCTTTAAAATGACTTGACAAGCAAAATATCGTAAATTATATCAAATAGTGCATTGAACTACGATATTATCGTATTAAAATTTAGTTTGAGCGTTTCAAGTTCAAGGTACTGATATAACTATAAAGGTAAAAATGTCGTAAATGTCATGTATGAAGTAATTCAGTAACGAGAATTTTGTTGCTGTGGTTAAAAAAAAAAAGTGCTTGGCCTTGATGGTGGTATCGAACTTTATATTTAGGCGTATCCAAGTGAAATTGAACCCACTTGTTATACTATTATTTTATAATAAAATTATGTATTCTTGATTTTTTTTCTGAATAAATTAATCTAAATTTTGAGATTATAATAATATATAATGATTAGTGAAGCTTATTTTGAATGTTTTTAATTGAAATAAATCGCAGTGATGATAATAGTGACAACAATTTTATTTAGCTTAGCTGACTTGTCATTTTACTGTACTGTACCACTCGATTATTACTCATTTTATTTCTCAAGTTTTAGTTCTATTCTCATGAAGCTGAGTATTTTTATTGCTCACCCTCCAAAACTTTTTTTTTTTTTTTTTTTTTTTTACCATACCGGCATCAGCATTGGCAAAAAATGTAGCTGCATTGCTTAAGGGTTGTTTGTATTCCGATGGTTCATCTCAAATTCTAAAAAGAAAACTTCCAAACTCTATTTTGCCATTTGAATTGAAAGTATAACACCTACCATGATAAAATTTTCAGATTGACCCTTTGACCATCAGATAAGAAAGAAAATAGTTATTGAAATTAACATGGGCTCTTACGAGACTATAACCCTTTTAAAAAATCGTAATTTAAAATGTAGCATGGTTAACCCGCATGTTTTTTTTTTTTTTTTTTTTTTTTTTTAACATTTTAGAAAATAGATTATCTAAACATATCACTCTGCAAAAATGCTGCTTTTTTTTTTTTTTTTTTTTTAAATGTGATAGTTAAATTTTAGTAAGTAGTTAGTAATTATATATAATTACTAAGTAATAGTAGCTGATTCAACTACTATCATCAGTCATGACAACACAACAGTCACAACACGAATAAAGAATTGAAAGAATGTACGATGTACGTTAATGGATGTGTGTGGAAAGGGATTGATCCTATACACAAGTATGAATATACATTGCATCCTCTAAAAACAGTAGCGAATTGAAATTAAATTTATTTAAGTAACTTTAATCAAATTTAAAAAGTTTTAGAACATTAAAAAATAATAATAATAATAAAAATAGATAATCTATTTTAAAAATTAAAATTTATTAAGAAATAAAAAAAAACTTTTTATTTTATATTATTTATTAAAATATAATTTTAAATTATTATCATAAAAAAATTTATTTTTTTTTTTTTTTTTTGGTTTGTTTAAATTTTAATCATCGATAATCTTAATAAATTTGTATCTTGTACTTGTCTAAGTAAACAACTTCAAATATGAGGTTACTTGGAGTACCACAATTTTTTTAATCACACAACAAGATACATTGCATAGTTCTAACTAAAACAAAGACATAACCTTACGGGACGATTAATCATGTATCATTTAATTTTTATAAATCGGATCATTATATACATATTGCATAAAATATGAATTGAAGTTATATTTCAGTGCGTATTTTTTTCCCACACTATAACACAAAATAGTAAATTATCAAAATTAGTAGAATGTATGATATATTTGATTCCATAAATTATGTATAATAATGGCATTTAATTTATAATAAAAGTTTGATAGTCAATTTGCATTGGATTTATTTTTGTACTGCAGCCTTAATTAGTTTTACAGTTTTGTGTAAAACTTATAATATAAAGTAAGTAACTAAGTAAATAAGTAAGTAAGTAAGTAAGTAAGTAAGTAAGTAAGTAAGTAAGTAAGTAAGTAAGTAAGTAAGTAAGTAAGTAAGTAAGTAAGTAAGTAAGTAAGTAAGTAAGTAAGTAAGTAAGTAAGTAAGTAAGTAAGTAAGTAAGTAAGTAAGTAAGAAAGTAAGTAAGTAAGTAAGTAAGTAAGTAAGTAAGTAAGTAAGTAAGTAAGTAAGTAAGTAAGTAAGTAAGTAAGTAAGTAAGTAAGTAAGTAAGTTAGTAAGTAAGTAAGTAAGTAAGTAAGTAAGTAAGTAAGTAAGTAAGTAAGTAAGTAAGTAAGTAAGTAAGTAAGTAAGTAAGTAAGTAATAATTAAGTAAGTAAGTAAGTAATAATTAAGTAAGTAAGTAAGTAATAATTAAGTAAGTATACAAATCAACAATTTTATACTGACTAAACTGCAATTATTTGCTTAATGTACCGTTCAATTTCTATAGTTTCAATATTTTGTTTCCATTTAATAATCATTACACTTGAGATATAATAATGTATTCTGTTTGTTTGTTTGTTTTTTTTTTTTTTTTTTTTTTTTTTTTTTTTTTTTTTTTGACATTTTATGAAAGTAATTTTATATAATTATATATATTTAATTATAATTTATTGTAAATAATTTTTTGACAAGACCAACGCTTGTTGTAACACATGTTACTATGAACTGCCTGGGTCAATAAAGAAATCTTATTAATCTTATTATTAATCTTATATCTCAAAAACTAGAAATGTTTTGGGTTTAAATTTGGTGTCATTGTGTAGTTTAAGGTCACACCTAGCCGTGATGAAAATTTCAAGATGTTTGACCGTCCCGAAAAAAAATAAAACAATTATTGAAATTAACATTGGGCCTTATAAGCTTAAAATTTAACAAAATCATATAAAATAATTTGCACCGTGACCCCCAAAAATTTTATATATTCAAAATTGGCTCAAGCTAAAGTATCATTGCACAAAATTTCAGATTTTTTGGACAATAAAAGTTTGAGTCTAATGATAAAAGTTTGAGTCTAATGGTCGACGTCGGTACCCTAGCTACTGCCTTAATTATTACAAACAAGGACGAATTCGAATTCATATATACTTAAAATATAAATTACGCGTGTGTGAGTTTAGGATTCAACCAGAGAAGGAATGATAATGAATTTACCGGGGATTGAAAAACAAATTAATATAGCTAGAGCACATTTTAAATGTTTGCAACTGATTGAGCTTCAAAGTGTGGCAAATTTGCATATATATGTAAAGATAAATAATGCAGATTTAATAAAATATTAATCTCCTAACATGTACTAGGAGACATTTAAGCATGGGCTATTATGCCGATGGCACCGATCAGCATGTATATTGCTGGTCTTTAATTTTGATATTATTTATGTCATGTTTATGAGTATAACTTTTTAATATTTTAAATGTTTAGATGTATGTTTTTCACGCATTGTGTTTAATAAATAAAATAAAAAATAAATCAAATATTAGTTTTATTGAAATTTAAAGAAAATATTATTTACAAATACGCATTTGCAAATTTTATTTTTCAATTTTGTTATATATTGGAATCTGTTAAAGAAACAATGACACAAATATTAAGCCCATGAAAGTAAATTATTTTAAACACAGACAATCCCTAATTCATACATTTAAAGTGTATAATTATGCGTGATTTGGGTTTAATCCAGAGAAATGACGATAGTAAATTTAACGTGTCATTAAAATAATTAATAATAGCGCTGTAGATGTTAGCAACTGTTTGAGCTTTGAAGTGTTGTAAAATTGCATACATTTGAGGATAAATTATGATTTAATAAGATATTGGTTTTGTTGAAAATTATAGCATATATTATAAACAATTTTTTCACAGTATTTATATTTTTTATGTCTTTTTTTGTAATGCCAATTACTTAAGAAACCAAATTAAAAATATGAGGTATACATATATAAGGCTGTAAAAGAAAGAGAACGATTTCTATCTTATGTAAAATATATTTTATCTTTTTTTTTTTTAGAGTTGATTCCAGAGAAGTGTTGATAATGGAATAGTTAATGAATTTAACTTGAATGGAGGTTATTATTTAACAAAAAAAAAATAAAAAATTTATGGCTTAAAAAACGTAAAAGTATGTCTTTTAATCATTTAAATTTCTCCGGAATAAGTAAAATAATTCTCTCAAAAATCGTAAAAAAAAATAATAATAATAAAAAAAAGTGTATAATGTTCCTATAAGCGTGTATAATATTAAATTAACGGACATTTGGTTAGTAGCTTGTTAATCCGCATGCTAAACTGATAATCTCCATTCAAAAGTCTATTAATAGCGCTGTAAATGTTTGTATAACCATGTTTGAGCTTTGAAGTATGGAAAGTTTACACACATGAATAATTAATGCAGATCTAAATAATAAGATATTAGTTTTATTGAAAATTGTTAACAAACGTTTTTCCTTTACTTCTTTAACTTCTTTTCTATAATAGAATTTTCCTAAGAAACTAAAACATATTATTTGTTAAGCTCGATCATAAAAGTGAATTAATTAAAATATTGACTCTCACGCGTATACACATTAAAACCTGTTTGAGCTTTGAAGTATTGCAAGTTTGCATAATTCAAATATAGTTAGATAATTATTTTATTAAAAATTGTATCAAATAATATAAACAAAAGTGTTTTTCCCATAAAAATTGTTTAATTTAGTTTCCTCGATAGAAATTTACTAAGAAACGAAGGTAAAAATATAAGGCTCATAAAAATGATTTTTTTTAAATTTAACAATATCAGTTTTATTATACTTAATGTTTGCAATTTTTCCGTTAAAATTCAATTTTTTTCTATTTTAAATGAGTATTTAGCTGAATAGCTACATACAAAAACATAATAAAAAAGACAATAAGCTGAAAAATAATGCATATTATTATTAGTATGCATCCTAGATGAAGATTTAAATTATTGTAAATTAAATAGGTACAAATAATTATATTTTTCTCCAATATATGCCATCGCAAATCAATAAGTATAATATGCATTAATTTTATATAGTTTTTGCTGCTGAAAATAAATAGGTTATATTATACAGTAGAAAATTATATCATAATATATTATAAGCAAAAGTGCTATATAGTAATTTATTTCCATAATTTCGTTTCAATAATAGTATTAGCATAAGTACAAGAAAGAAAGTTACAAAAATTAAGCTCATAAAAGAATTACTTAAATCAAGGACGATAGCCAATTTTATATATTTTAAATAATATTATCCACGCGCAAAGTTTAATCCACAAAAATGATGATAGCGAATTTATCGTGTATTTAAATTTTTTAGTTAGGATAAATAAGATATTGGTTTTATTGAAAATTGTAGGAAATATTATAAACAAATAATTCCGAGTATTTAATTTGAAATCAGGTACTGCGGGATTTGACTAAAAAATTGTAAAGAATTAAAGATCTGAAATTTTGCACACTGGATACATTAGGCTATGGTCTATGGTATCTTCAAAAATGTTTAAAAAAATTGTAACGTCATGATTATTATTATTATTTTTTTGAAGTGTTAGTTCCATAAGAGCCCATGTTAATTTCAATAATTATTTTCTCTTTTATCTGATGGTCACGGGTTCTGAAAATTTTATAATAAGTAGCTGTTAGCTGTTACAATTAACTTTCAAAAGACAGCATAAAGTTTTGTAGTTTTCTTTTTAAATTTTATTTGTTTAAGATACAAGCCATATGAATACAACCTTTAACTTTATTTATATAATGGAATTTACCTAAGAAATCAATAATCACAACTATAACTACTATCAGTGGCGGCCCGTCAAATTGGGCGCCCGGGGGATAAACTCGCGGTGCGCCCCTACCCGTAGAAATAGCATAATCAGGCGAATGAGGCAAATAACCCTATTGCGCCACGCCCCTTTTTTGGCATAAGATGCAAAATTAGTATACCTAAAAGAATTTGCTATTACAATTCAAGTAGTTCAAATTTAATATTTTTTACACCATTTGAGTATAAAATCGAAGAAAAATATTGATATTTTTTTCTTCAATAATATAAGAACATATTATATTATTCTAAATTGCTTTTTAAAAATTTCTTAACGACATATATTAAGGTAGCATGTAATTTAAGGTAGGATTGTATTTTTATTTTCTGTATATATATTAAGTAGAGTGTGCTGTACCCAAAATTTAAATTAAAAAAAAAAAAAAAAAAAAAAAAAATGCATGTTGTCACAACAGTGTTGCACAGTGTCGCACACGAAAGTGTCGCAAAATGCTCCACCCCCCAATGCTAATGAATCTATATTTGAACCCCAATTTTGACCCTTATTTTGAATGTTGAATTTTTTTTCAGGTGTTTTAAAAATACTTTACAGGTTGAAAAAGTTTGGTTCTAAAAATTGATTTTACAGATTTATCCACAACAAATTGTCGAGTTTTTTTTTTTTTTTTTTTTTTTTTTTTTTTTTTTTTTTTTTTTTTTGTTTGTTGACAATTGACCCATGTAAATTTAAATATGCGTTTTGCAATAATTTTGCTCTCCGTAAAATAAATAAATAATAATAATAGAGATCTCGTAAAAATCGTTTTTAAACTCAAAGTCAATAAAAGTTGATCTGTATAATAGAACCACACTAAAGTATTTTTTGTTTAGAACAGAAGTTGTTCAAGTAAAATTTTGCGCACGAAGAGCTTGACGTTTTATATACATATGAAGATAGATCAGTGATTTGAAGATATATCTTTTACTTACTAAATTTGCGGAAGATTTTATTTGAGCCGAATTTAAGTTACTGTACTAACTCCACAAATAATTATTTGTGACGGATAGAAAACTGTTCCTTGCAGTTCATTAAAAAAAAATAATTAAAAAAAAAATTAAAAATTATATAAAAAATTGAGTTTTTAAATAATTTTTATTTTACATAAAATGCTAACATTATTAATTAAGTGCATTACTATTTTACAGATTGTGCATTATCAAGCTTCAATTTCATATGTTTTTTGTCTGTTAGGCTGTTTTATTGTCGTTTTTATAATAGCCACTAATTTCTCTCGCCGTGCACCCTTTTTGCTCCAGCGCCCTTTTTACCCCGGCGCCCGGGGGAAATGTCCCCTCATCCCCCTCTATTGGGCCGCCACTGAAGGCTCATACAAATGAATTATGTAAAACGAGAAACAGTCTCTAACATTAAAAAAAAAAAAAAACTTATCTGAATTATCTGTTTTAACAGTTGAATCCAGAGAAGTGAATTTAACCTATTATTCAAAAAATATTATAATTAGTGTCGTTTTCAAGTATTATCAATCATCCGGTCAACATATTTCACAATTAAGAATTAATGTCAGTGTATGCATAAAGCAATATTATCTCCAAAAAGTAAGAATACCAAGCGCAGCACTCAACCTCAAAATTAATTGAATTGAAATTAAATTTATTAAAATAACTTTAATAACATTTAAAAATTTTAGTAAATTAAAAAATAATAATAATAATAAAGCAATGCAAAAAATATATATAATTTATATTAAAAATTAAAATTTAATAGTAATTATAAAAAAAAAATTGTATTATATTATTTACTAAAATACAATTTAAAATTGTTATTAAAAACTTTTTTTTTTTTTTTTTAATTTCTTTCAAATTTAATCGATAATCTTAATAAATTTGTATCTACTACTTGTGGAAGTAAACAACTGAGGCCTGAACCTACTTTGGAGTACCACAATTTTTTTAATCCCACAACAAGATACATTACAACAATATTACATAGGTTTTACTAAAACAAGACATAAAATTATCGGACGATTAATCATATATCATTTAAATTTCATTATATTATAGATTGCAAAAAATATGAATTGAAGTTATATTTCACCATTATCAATGCAATACCATATATATCAAAATATATGTGTACCATATATATCTACCATTATCAAAATTAGTAGAATGTATTTGATTCCATAAATTAGGTAATATTATTATTACATATTTATTCTTTCTGTAGAAATCCAGTGAATGGTGATCTGCCTGCTTGTTCTAACTACATTCAATGGAGGTAAAAAAGTGGTGTGTCTATATTATAAAGACAAGCAAGTCATCACTGATGTGATTAACAAAAAAATATAAGTTTAATTCTTATTATAGACGATCATTTAAATAATTCCACACCTTTTTCTTTTCAATTAAACCTACTAAGTATAAATTTTTCCGAAGAAATCTGCATTACCATTATAATATCTATAGCCTAAACCCTAAAAGAAGTCAAAGTGTGTTTACTTTTTATTTCCTCTAAATATAAAATAATAAATATTATTATTATACGTTATGAAAAAATTATCAATTCAAGATTTAATTTGTTTAAGGATGCGGATATATTACAGATTAAAATTAAACAAATTATTCATCAAGAGCTGTTTTTAATTTAACAAAACTAATCAATAAAATTAAAGTAAATATAAGAAAACAACATTGTAATTTGGAATTTATTGCAATGCACGGAAGAAATAAATTACGTCAAATATATACTATTCGCACTATTGTCATTATAGCATATATATTTTGCTAAATTAGAACAATATTATTAATTATACTCAAGAACATTATATTTATACTTTGTAAAACAATTATTAAATGATTATGAAGTTTAAGATATCGAATAAATTGTGCTGAAAATGAAATAGTAATAATATATAAAATAGTATTTTTTCCGTGACTATAAATAATTAGAAAAATCGATGAAACAATTATAAAATGCATGTAATACATATAACAGCAATTGAATAATGCGTTATCCTGGCGAGTTTCCTGGATTTCCTGTTTCTCCTTTATCTCCCTTCTGACCCGTAGGTCCTGTTGGCCCAGTAGCACCTGTACTTCCTTTCGCGCCGTCTATTCCGTTCACACCATTTGTGCCTGCCGTTCCAATATCTCCTTTATCTCCTTTTGCTCCTGCAGCTCCGTCTATTCCATTAATTCCATTAGTTCCATCGACACCTGCAGGTCCAATTGCACCCTTTTCTCCATTTATCCCATCAATTCCATTGGTACCATCAATACCATTTGTACCATCAATTCCATTTGTACCATCGGTACCATCGGTACCATCTATACCATTAGTTCCATCAAGCCCAGTGTCACCTTTATCGCCTTTCAACCCATCGATTCCATTGGTTCCTGGGATACCATCTGTACCATCAATTCCGTTTGTGCCATCTACACCGTTTACGCCATCTATTCCGTTCGTTCCGTCTATTCCATTCTGTCCATCTAGTCCATTAATGCCATCATCACCATCAACTCCTGGAATTCCATCAACTCCTGCTGCTCCTGCGTCACCCATATCGCCCTTATCTCCGTTTAATCCATTAGTTCCATCAGTTCCAGCAACACCGTCTAGTCCGTTTACTCCATCTACACCATTAGTTCCATCAACGCCATCAATTCCTGGAGTCCCATCTGCTCCTGCAGTTCCTGGGTCACCCTTATCACCTTTAAGCATAGCGAAGTATATGAAGCAAAATAGTGTACAAAACGTTGCTTTATATTAGGTAAATCAGTATTATTTATATGTAGTATAAAATGCATGCACGTGCGACGCGAGAGAAAGAGAGAGAGAGAGAGAGAGAGAGAGAGAGAGAGAGAGAGAGAGAGAGAGAGAGAGAGAGAGAAATTATTTGTGACGAATTATGAATAATATATAAAATTAGAACTCATGTAAAGTAAATTATCTATCTGTAGAAAGCTTTATATAGATGTAATGAGATAAAGGAAGCACAATAAATATGACTTAATGCGCAAACGAAATTTATATTCGGTGTTTTATTCAACAACAATATAAATTAAGTGAGCAAGAATGTAAAAATATAATACTATAACAAATAATAATAAACTCGTTCTCTCACTTTCTTAATTACTAATTACTCTAGGCAAAAATGATGTTTTTTAACGATACTTTATTGACAGTAACTGGACTCTCCTGGCACAATTATAAGATAATAGCACTCTAAACTTTTTTTTATAAAAATGGAAAGATTGACAAGAGTATCACAGGGCTAACATAAAAACTTTAGCGTTTAGCTCGCTTTTTAAGTAACTTTTTTCCTACTGATTTTGTATAAAATTTCAATTTTTATAATTTTTGTAACTTAATATTTTACTTTTCTATCAACTCTTACAAACAGGTTTCTTTTCATAACTAAAACCTTTGATATTACATTTTAAACAACGAATTTTTTTAATTTGCATAACTTTCTTTAAAAGTTAATCCACATGGAAATCCACATTTCATTTGGTTTTAGCCGAATTTCTTTATTCCTTTGCATTTTGAATTTATTGCAGCTTCTTCTTCTTCTTATTTTTTTTTTTCATTTTACCAAACCTTACTTACTTAGATTTGAAAGAAAAATGTGAATGCACTGAGTGCTGTATATATAATCTTAAACAATTTCAAAACCGGTAAATTCGTTAAGAAACCTTACCGGTAAGCGTAATGCCGAGCGTCAACCGGTTTGCAAATTATAGCAATTTTAATCGATTAAATAATCGTTTAAACCGCTTCAAATATAATTATCCATTTTAAAATCATTCAAATCGGTAACGTGGTTAACGATTAATAACGATTTTAATAAAAATAAATTTAATTAGTAATTAATTTCTAAATATAACAAAATTGGCTTAATATTTGTACAAATAATTAAAAATTCCGTAATCCGTATTATATATATTTTTTCTATACAACAAAAAAATACATAAAAGAGTTGCTAAATGAAATTACTTATTTGCATTACTGCATACAATATATATATATATATATATATATATATATATATATATATATATATATGGTTTCAATAAATAATTAAAAGTTATTATACCGTACTACTTTTTTCAAGGTACGTAAAATTAATTTATTACAATTTTATACTTTAATATATAATAAAATTAATTAAATAAATCTGAAAAATTAATAATGCGCACTTATTAGGATTATCATTTTAATAGCTTACTGATATTTAAAATAGCAAATTTACCTAACGATTCTCAAAATCATTATTCATTAACTGTGTTTAGCGATTTCTAAAATTGCAAAAGTTCTTATAACGATTCCCACTAACGACTAACCGGTTTACGAGGTTTCAATGAAAACGATTAATCAAATTGTCAAGTAACCGGTTTGCTGTGAACCGGTTTCTATCCACAGCCCTGACCCCCATCCTTCAATTTTTATCAAAAAAAAAAATTTAATAATAATAATAAAAAGTAAATAAAAAATTTAGAGTGCCATAGTTATACCTTATTTGTGGCAGGAGACTCCAGTTATTGTTAATAAAAGATTGTTAAAAAAACATATTTTTACCAGATTAATTAGTAATTAAGAAAAGAGACAGAGAGTTTATTATTATTTGTTAATTATTATTAATATCATTTTACATTCTTGATGCTCACTTATAATTTTCGTATATTGTTGAATAAAACACCGAATATACGATATAAATTCAATTTTGCACATTAAGTCATATCATGTGCTTCCTTTATCTCATTACATCAAAAATAAAGCATTTAAAATTTAGATAATTTATTTTACATGAGTTTTATTTTTATATAATTATTCATTAATTTTAATTTCTCTCTCTCTCTCTTTGAATGTTGTGAAAAATATTTATAAACGATGAAATTTTAAATAAATTTTAAAAAAATTCTGCTCTATTTTTAAAATATACTTAAGTATGGTTACCTTTTTCTCCGTCTATTCCATTTGTTCCATCAGTTCCATCTACTCCATCTAGTCCGTTCAATCCATCAACACCATTGGTTCCATCAGCACCATCAACTCCTGGAACTCCATCGACGCCTGCTGTTCCTGGGTCACCCGTATCACCTTTTTCTCCATTTAATCCGTTTGTTCCATCTTGTCCGTTTAATCCATCAACACCATTAGTTCCATCAGCACCATCAACTCCTGGAATTCCATCAACTCCTGCTGCTCCTGCGTCACCCTTATCACCTTTTTCTCCGTTTAATCCATTAGTTCCATCAGTTCCATCAATACCATCTACTCCGTTTAATCCATCAACACCATTGGTTCCATCAATTCCATCAATTCCTGAATTTCCATCAACTCCTGCTAATCCTGCGTCACCCTTATTACCTTTTTCTCCGTTTAATCCATTTGTTCCATCTATTCCGTTTGTTCCATCAACTCCATTGGTTCCATCAGCACCATTAACTCCATCAAGTCCATTTGTACCATCAACACCGTCAGTACCAGGTAACCCATCAATTCCTGCAGCTCCAGAGTCACCCATATCACCTTTATCTCCATTTACTCCATCTATACCGTTTGTTCCATCTATTCCGTCAATTCCTGCAATACCATCATTTCCTGCGGGTCCAATAACTCCCTTATCTCCTTTAGGTCCCGCTAATCCTTGGAGTCCGTCAATTCCTGCGCTTCCATCACTTCCATCTAATCCATTTTCACCTTTATCGCCCTTTGTTCCATCTACTCCATCAATTCCTGGAATTCCATCGTCCCCTGATGCTCCTATAGCACCTGTAGCTCCTTTTGCTCCTGGGTCTCCATTTAATCCGTTTATACCTGCAATTCCAGCTAATCCTGCAGAACCAACGTCTCCCTTATCCCCTTTTGTTCCATCTAATCCATTAGTTCCATTAAAGCATGGACCTACGTCTCCACGATCTCCTTTCTGACCTGAAGATCCTGTCTCACCTTTCACTCCTGGACTTCCTTCGTTACCTTTTGAACCAGTGAGTCCTATGTCTCCCGTGCTACCCTTTGGACCTGAAAGTCCTGTTCCTGAGCTGCCTTTAATACCTGTGCTGCCTTTAGAGCCCGTACTGCCTTTTTGTCCAGGGCGGCCAGCCTCACCTAATAAAATAAAATAATATAAAATATATAGTATATAGTATAGTATAGTATAAGTATAGTATAGTATAGTATAGTATAGTATAGTATAGTATAGTATAGTATAGTATAGTATAGTATAGTATAGTATAGTATAGTATAGTAAAGTATAGTATAGTATAGTATAGTATAGTATAGTATAGTATAGTATAGTATAGTATAGTATAGTATAGTATAGTATAGTATAGTATAGTATAGTATAGTATAGTATAGTATAGTATAGTATAGTATAGTATAGTATAGTATAGTATAGTATAGTATAGTATAGTATAGTATAGTATAGTATAGTATAGTATAGTATAGTATAGTATAGTATAGTATAGTATAGTATAGTATAGTATAGCATAGAATATAGTATAGTATAGTATAGTATAGTATAGTATAGTATAGTATAGTATAGTATAGTATAGTATAGTATAGTATAGTATAGTATAGTATAGTATAGTATAGTATAGTATAGTATAGTATAGCATAGAATATAGTATAGTATAGTATAGTATAGTATAGTATAGTATAGTATAGTATAGTATAGTATAGTATAGTATAGTATAGTATAGTATAGTATAGTATAGTATAGTATAGTATAGTATAGTATAGTATAGTATAGTATAGTATAGTATAGTATAGTATAGTATAGTATAGTATAGTATAGTATAGTATAGTAATATAGTATAGTATTATAGTATAGTATATATAATACAGCACAAAAGACAAGACAGAGGACAGCTCAGGACAGGATAAAACTGTTAAGTATAATATTGTATGTTAAATATGTAGTAAATTATATTTTATATTTTATTATATAGTTACCTTTCAAATTCCTTGGTAGTTCCCTAATTACTTCTCTAGTAATGTCCCTAGTAAGATTTCTAGAAATGTCCTTGGAAAGATCTCTAGTAATATCGGGCAAGATTTTGAACAAATATTGCCTGAAAATCAAGTAGCTAAAAGTTTCCTTGTTCTCTTGGGTAGAATGATGGTATGGCCCAAGTGGTTCAAGTTCAAGTGGAATATGTCTTGAACTGTTATTGAACACTCTCTCAGACTGATTGGAAATTTTAGAGTCATTTTGTGACGTTTTTGTATTCAAAATTGTGTCAATGTTGAGTAACTGTGGCAGCAGCCTGGTATTAGGAACGTCTTCGAGATCGCGTCTTCGTCTGTGTCGAGACAATTCCTGGGCAAATATTATTGTTCAGCGAGTAACATAAAAATTATTTTTGAAGGTATATTATGCAATTTTACCTGAGCACTACTTTTAGCTTATGCATAAGAATAAAAAAGTGATCACTGCTACAAAAATTCTCTTTCTTTTATTTGATTTTTATCAACGCACACACCAAAATGTGTATACTCGCACACGCATTGTTCTATATCTATCTCTTAAATCTCTTTCTCTCTTGAGAATTTTACAGTAAATTGTTGTACATTGTATTATAGGATGAATTTTGCAGCTTGTTCGTATATGGTTAAAGCCGGTGGGAGCAGTCCCCATATATTTTGTAACTTCTTACAAGTTGATAGTTTTCAGGAAAGAAACGCTTTCTCACTCACTTAGGCTTCCTACGTACCAAAGGTCTTAGGCCGTGATCTTAGGTTTGCAGAGCATTATTAAGTAATGACTACGATCAGTTTGAAAATTGTAGGAGCTTACGTTGTGTTGTTACACTCTAAAAATTGGTGCATTATTTTAGTTACGAATCCTAACTAAGATAATCACTTTTACGTCATTATGAGTAGCTAAAATAGTGCATTTTTACAAATTATTAACAATAGCCATTTTAACTTAAAATAGCTTTAAAACCCTTAAAACAACTTAAAACCACTTAAATTAGCTATTTTTAATAAATTGCTAAAATGCATTATTTTAGCTGCTCATAATAACTTAAAAGGTTATATATCTTAAATACGTTAGGATTCGTATCTATAGTAATGTACCATTTTTTTGAGTGTATATAAGAAAGCAGGTAAACATGACGCCATATATAACAACTTTCAGTGTATATGCCATGATTAAAACTTAAATTTTCAGTATGGGCCTTAATGTATGATCTGAGCTTTACAAAAACTCAGGCTCAACCTCTGTTATCACGTACAATAAAACATAATAATATACCTAAAGTACAGCATAAATGGAACAATTATAAGTATTTAATTGAAAAATAACTTGCTTTCTCTCTCTCTCTCTCTCTCTCTCTCTCTCTCTCTCTCTCTCTCTCTCTCTCTCTCTCCACGCTCTCTTGATATTTTGCATTCTTTTGCTATCGCACTTTTTTAACCTGCTGCAAAGAGTTCAAATTTTATTTAAAATAATTTTTTTTTGATCTTATTTAACGTTTTATTAAAAAAAAAAAAGTAATAATAGAAAGCAAACCCGGACCCGGACCCATGAAGATTTGTAACAAGTCCGCGGACCCGGGATACCCATATAGACCTGAAAAAATTTCACGGGTTTCGGGACACGAGTTTATAAGGCTCCTAGTTTCTTTGGTCGGGTCCCGGACCCGAGTCCGAGTCCATGGACCAGATAATTTTTGTGAATGGTACGGACCCAATTTGACCGTCAAACTGCCAGCAGAGCCACGTCGCCACACTTGATACAGTTTTACTTATGAAGTACATCATATTGACCACGCTTGACGTTGCTAAACTGCGGTGATGGAACAAAATCATTGTGCTCTATATTATTATAATAGCGCTATGAATAGCTAAAAGCTCGATCTCATTGGTTTACCTATATATTATTTCAGATTTTTTTAGTAGTATTATTACTTAAAGCGGCCAGCAAACACACACACACACACACACACACACACACACACACACATATATATATATATATATATATATATATATATATATATATATATATATATATATATATATATATATATATATATATATATATATATATATATATATAACTATATATGTACACATGTATATATGTGTTACAAATAAGATAACCATAAATTTGTGGGAAGGTGCTTTTTGACTTAGGTTCTCTATTCTTACAAGTTAAGCCTTTTTGATTTCAAATATATATATGTGAAAAAACGAAAAAGTCTTAGAGGTTTACTTGTATTTTGTTATTATAAAAATAAATGAATGAATGTATGGATGAATTAAATAAATTAAAACTATAATATATAAATAAATAAGTTATAGTTAATGTAATATCTTTGAAATACGAATGATAATAAATAATTTAAGCAAATATTTTACCTTGCCAAGTAAGAAAGAAGAGCCGGCTATCAGAAAAATCAAAATCTGTTAAAGAAAAATAATTTTTAAAAAATGTCATGTATCAGAGCGATGAAAAGTCAAAGAAAAACATCGTCAATAATACGTAGGGTATATGTAAAAGCTTTGTTAACATGTTTATATTATACAATTTATCTAATATATTCTTATGTGAAGAATGTGAAGATACAAAAACTTAAACGGTATTATGGACTGTATTCATTATATGACGCGTAAAATTCACTTAAGAATCTAAATAACATTAATTGTCATATCTTCACATAAGAATTTACGTGTCGATCATTAATCATTATAGAGAACAGACCATTATAGTGCCTTAAAAGGAAATATAATATTCTATTACAAGTGCCTATTATAATAAGTTTAATAAACGGTATTATACCTATTATTGACTAATAAAGATACAACTGTTTTGAGGCTGAAATTAACTGATTTTGCTTATACATCCACTTCCGTTTTTGACGTACTTCGCATGCGTAGTAAGCGGAGTGGAATCGGATGTAATCAAAATCGCTTTGATCGAGTCATCCTCAAAAAAGTTGTTCTTTAACAGTCAATAACAGTGTTTTCAGACACTTATCCTTTTCTCATCTACCTTTTGGGTAATTTACATGTTAATTATTTATAATTTGCTTTTACACCTAATTAATGAACTCTTGCATTTAGCGGCTAAGCTCATACGAACAAAACTACTATTTAATATTATATATGCAATGAGTTTAAAGCCAAACACACAAATAAACATGCAATGGAGGTTATCGGTTTAGCGCGCGGGGAAAGCTGAGGGTCCCCTAATTTAACATTACGCTTATGGGGAAAAACACGTTTTTTTTTTTTTTTTTTTTTTTTTTTTTTTTTTTTTTTTTTTTGCTATTTTTGAGAAAACTACTCCATCAATACTGAGAAATACTAGACATACTTTTACGTGTTTTAAGCCATAGTCATTTTTAAGCATTTTTTTAAACCGATAACCTCCATTGACAAAAACTTACTTTAGCTATGCTCAACATGTTCGTTACTTCCAATATGTAGAGTAAAACAATGAACTAACATACTTTATATATATATAAAAAAAATGCAATGTCACCCGTTGGAGTATAATTTTCAAGCATGATATGGGTATAAAAAATAAACTATCAAAATATCAAAAAGTATTACAATTATAAATTATTATCTTTTTAATTATGTATATTTAAAATTGATAAAAACTTAAACATGTATTATAAATAAAGTTCCAAATATGTGCATGTTTAATTATCAGTAGTTGCTACAATAATATGTAGTGCAATTATTTAACATGAGTAAACATTTTTAAAAACCAGTACGATCGCTTGTGTTTTCTCACCAAGCAGATATTGTCAGTATACACCGATATATTTTTACTCGCACAGTACGTATTATTATTTGTATTTTGCTTCATGACAAAATATTATAGACAATCTTAATGAGAGAAACACAATTATATATATAGCAACCCTGCCTAATAAAGGATCTTAAATTAAAGGCATATAAGCATAAACCACATAAAACAAAATGTCTTTTTTAATGCATAATCTAGAAATGGGATCTTCAAAACTTTTGACAACTTTTACCCGAATGTTAATGTAGCCCAACGAGGAGAGCGTGAAAATACTGTAAAGTATGCAATTTGCGTGACTATTCATGATTATGACGTCATAATGCAAAAATTAGTATGAAAATATTGTGGGGGTTGCATAAATCAAAATTTCTGATCACTGCTACGGAGCTACAGTTGGGTTTTGAGACAAACTAAAGTTATTTATGTAATTATCATCAAGTGTTTCTGTGTGTGATATAAATGTTATGTTTTTCTCGGGTCTATTCCTTTAATGACTTAAGAACTGTTCATAAGTAATGTAAAAGTTATATGCATTAACGCGGGTCAACGGATAAACAATGAAAACAAATGGAACACTTCTTATGTAATTAAAAAACAATGTGAACAGCTCCATTTTATTCACATTATTACAACTTTGGTTATCCATCGACGCAAGGATCTTTTACTCGTACACGTTACATGCATGTGATGCATGTGAACAATACTTTAAATCATAGAACAATTATTTTGTCCAATAACGCAAAATTTTTAAATCATAAAAAACGTATCAGGAAAATTTTAACTTTTATACATAACTATTTCTACAAAATAAAAAATAATAATAAAAAAAAAAAAACACTGAAGTCAGAGGTATTAATTTCCTGTAAATGCAATAGGTAGACATTTAGCCTAGAACAGGAATTATATTATAATATACTATAGCAATTAGCAATACGAAATGCAGGTGGAATAAGCGACAATAAAGGTGTGATCACACCTTTATTGTAGCTTATTCCACCTGCATTTCGTATTGCTATACTTACTTAGATTGAATACTAGTGTAACTTATTTCTACCTGCTCCAAATTAAAGTGTACTAATTGCAAAATTCAGGATTCAAATACATGTAATAGGCCTAAATTGTGTATTAATCAGTGAACGACACAAATCTAGCAAATATTATTACCGAGAATTTAATTTATTGTTTGCTGCTGGTTATTAATATTTGGTTTATCATATTTTTCACTAAATATAAAGGCACTGTAAAAAACAACAAGTAATTTAATAAAGGCTATATTTTATTTGCATCACAATTTTGAACACAGGAATATTTAAATTTTGACTACACAAAAACAGAGACAAGAACTGATCAGTAGTAAGTGGCATAACCTGGGGCAGCAACTCCGTAGTTATAAGTGGAAACATAAGGAGAGCTTCCGTAGTAAGGAGTGCTGGCGACTACAGGAGAGCTGGTGTACACTTGAGGAGTGTAGCTCCTGTAGGGACCCACGGGCAGAACGGCAGCACGCTTTTGTACGTTATGGACGGACTTGGCAGCGGCCTCGGCGTACTGTTTGGAGAACACTTCCTTAGCGGCCTTCACCTGGGAAGAAAATATAGAAATAATTGTTAATTTTATTAATGAATATTTTTCTCTGAAAAAATGTAGGTTTTATTGAAAATTGTTTACCATATTATTAACAATTTTTTTTGTTATTTTATTTGCTTCATTTCGTATTAATAATGGAATAAGTCTAAGAAACAAAGATACAAAATATTTGGCTCTAAATATATATTTTATAAAACAAGGAGAACGTCAATGCATATATTTAAATTATAATTACATGTTGCTTATTAATCTCGTATAAGCCCGAAGAGAAATGATATTGAATTTTAAAAATTTTAATAACAGCACCTTAAATGTTTACAACTGTTTGAGCTTTGAAGTATTGTAGGTTTGCATACATTTCAGGATAAATGAAGATATAATACCATAAAATATTGTTTATTATTAGAATTATGAAAATATTTTATTTTAAATTTAAATTATATTTTTATTGCGAATTTTATGCAGTTTTAATATGTAAAATTAAATTTTTTATTGAAAATATGTAGTAAAATAAAATATCTCATTAAAAAAAAAAAAAAAAAAAGTCAAAACGTCGATATAGAAAATGAATTATTATTTGTAATTAAGATATATGTATGCAAGAAGAAATTATAATTTATAAATTTTAATAAAGAATATAGCACTTTAACTCTTTAATATTTTGTCACGATACACATTCGCCGGAGACAAAAAAAAAAGTATAATATTCATAATATATTTTTTATTTAAATTGTAAAAATTTGAAATTAAAACATTTAATTTATAAACAAAAAAATAATAATAACAATAACAATATATATTAAGCGTTAAGACTATTACTGAATAAAGTGCATATTAAATTTTATTTCGACTTTCATAGTATATGCGTGTCATAATTGTTAACATTTTTGCATACTGACCTCAGCGGTATCTTGTACGGGTTGTGGGAGACCACGAGAAGTATCCTGAGAGGGATAAGCCACGTAAGAAGTATATGCGGGAGCAGCAGCGTAGTAAGGAGAAACTACGGGGTTGCTGACGTAACTACTGGTCACGGGTAACACTCCAGCAGCTGCAGGGTAGTAACCGCTAGCGTAGGGTACACCGGCTACACCAGAGTAAATATACTGAGGTTCAGCCAATGCAGCGGCAACCAGCACAGAGAATGCAACCTGAAAAACATAATAAAATTAATATATAGAATAATAATTTAGCTCATGGAAATTTTATATAGAATACGAATGCAATGTATTATTGGTGTAAGAATGAAAACAACATTCAAATTATTTTAATAAAGTTTTTACGTTTAATTTTTTTTCTGCTTTCTAATGCAGATGTAATGAGCATTTATATTCTAAACGAATTAAAACCCTATCAGAGATTCAAAAAAATAATAAAAACATTGATTGAATAAACTGTGTATTTGTTTCATTAGAATCATATTTATATAATATAAAGTATAAACACGTTTGTATAGTAACTAGAAATGAAATTTTTATCTTTAAATAATATAAGAAACAGAAAAAAATAATTTATTTTCTTTATTTGCATATAAAAATGTAATATTTGAGTTGATAACGAAACTGTAATAATTTGTAATATATGCTTGAATCAGCTTTTTCATTTACAGTATTTTTTTTTTTTTTCATATTTTGTCATAAATACTAAGTAAAAAATATTTTTGAAACCAATGATGCTGTTAACAGGTTGAACTAAGTTTGCAAGCATGCGAGGAAATTTAAGATAACAAATAATAAATAATTAGACTAATTTTGTAAAATCAAAACCAAAACAAACAAACATATTTGTCCTATGCTGAGCACTGCGCAGATATGACATCAAAACACATTCAGTATGACTTCACGTGTTTAATTATTATTATTTCTTCTTATATATATATATATATATATATATATATATATATATATATATATATATATATATATATATATATATATATATATATATAGGGTGTATGCGGATGACGTCATATTTATTGCGCTTGGAGGCCATGCTGGAGTAGTGCATTACATTGCTCAGCATAGGACAAACTTCCTTTAAGCCAATTTTCTTTGGGAAATCGGTTAATTTTTTGTTATTTGTTATTTTTCTCACATTCTTGAGATACTAATTCAACATATTTCCATATATATATATATATATATATATATATATATACACATATACATATATATATATATACATATATATATATATACATATATATATATATATATATATATATATATATATATATATATATATATATATATATATATATATAATAAAGAGCTATAAGCTATATAAGGTAAACTCACCAGGGTCCTCATGTTGAAAGAGCGTTGAAGTGTTCTGTACTGCAGATCAATTCTGTACTTCTCTCCTCAATCCTCACATCTTATATACTCAAACTAGGGGGAGGTAGCACCCGACTTGCAAAACCACTTTGTATATTACACTACTGCTAAAATATCGTATCTCTTATATTGAAATCCAGTTATTTACATCTTTTTTGCATTACAGTTTGGAAAACCACCTTTAAAATTACTTTTGACAAGTAAAATATCGTAAATTATATCAAAATATCAAATAGTATGTTGAACTACGATATTGTAAAGTTTGAGCGTTTCAAGTTCAAAGTATTGATATAAGTAAAAGTAAAAATCTCGTAACGTAAATATAATGTATGGAGTAATTCAGTAACGAGAATTTTGTTACTATGGTTTAAAAAAAGTGTCCGGCCTTGATGGTGGTATCAAACTTTATTCAGGTGTATCCAAGTGAAATTGAAGCTTAGTTGTTAGCATGTACATGTGTACTTGAAAATATGAATTTACTTTCAATGTTAATGTATACCTCTTATTCTCATTTTAGGGGAGTATAGGTGACCGATTGATATCTCGCAATCTAGACGGTCGTGAATTATAATATTAACACAAAGTAATGAAGAAATGTCATGGAAAAGTTTAGCTACGTCAAACATGTGAAATCAAGATAAAATATTTAAGTTATTCGATCCACTTAAAAGATTACATGCAAATTTGGAAATTCATATTTTAACGTCAAATTTTAGTCAAATTAAAAATTGTTTTAAATAAAAAAAAAAAAAAAAATAATAATAATAATGCTCTTCATAAATCCTGTTCTCTGCTCCTGAAATGACGATCACTTTTTTGTGGTTATTCAATTGGAATGCGCATTTTTTAGAGCCAGAAAAATTATTTAATTTTTGCTGAAAAATATATGTTTTTTATTGAAAATGTGAAGATATTTTATACAAATATTTTTTAGTAATTTATGTATTTGTTTAATTTCGTTTCATTTATGGTATTAGTATAAGAAACAAAGAAAAAAATATATAGCTCATAATAATGAATGACTTAAATCAAGGACGATCACCTATTCATATATTTAAATTATATATTATCCGTGTGACTTGTTGAATCCTAGAAATTTAATAATATCGAATATAAAGTAAATTTTAAATTTTCATAATAATGCCGTATGTTACTGTTTGAGTCTTGAAATAATGCTAATTTGCGTGCATTTAAGGATAAAAAAAGATTTTATAAGGTATTGATTTTATTGAAAATTATGGTAAATATTATAAGCAAGGGTTTCCGAGTATTTTATTTACTTAATCTTGTTTCTGTAATGAAAATCACCTAAGAAACCAAATAAATAGCTCATATAAATAAATTACGTAAATAAACGAGAACGATTCTCAACGTAATTATGATTTATAAATATTCAGATTTTATTCATGACAAGTAATGATTTAATGAATATAAGTCGTATTTAAAAAAAAATTTAATAATAATAATAGCACAGTAAATGTTGCAAATCATGACCTATGAAGTATTCCAAGTTTGCACAAAAATAAATTTAGATTTTAGTAAGATATTGTTTTTATTGAAAATTGTAAAACATTTTAATAACAAGAGTTTTTCCTTCTTTATTTACTTAATATCTTTTCTAGAATAGAATTTCCTAAGAATCAAGGACACAATATTAGGCTCATAAAAATAAATTATTTATTTAAAACAAAGACGATTACCAATTTATGTAAATATGAAATATTTATTAATTTTGGGGTTTAAAGCCGGAGAACTGATAATAATGAATAATTGAAACTGTATTTAAAAAATTTATTAATAGCGCCGTATACTGTATATATAAAATGTTTAAGCTTTGAAGTATTGATATTTTGCATACATTTAAAAATAAATGCAGATTTAATAAGATATTGGTTTTATTGGAAATTGTATGAAAAATTACAAAAATTTCAAATGCCTTCCGCATTTTATTTGCTTATTTTCATTTTTTTTTTATAGAAACAAAACAAATAAAACAATTAACACTTATTCTCTAAAACAATGCAACGCTTCCAATACAAATATTTAATATTAAGAATGATAACTTATTCCAGAGATGTAAAACGGTTATGCATTTAACTTTGTATTGAAAATTAATTAATAGTAATAATAGCGCTGCTGAATGATAGCAATTTTTTGAGTTTTGAAGTATTACAAGTTTGCACACATTTAAGAATAAATGCAGATTTTAGTAAGATATTGTTTTGATTGAAAATTGTACACATATTTGCTATAATAGAATTTTCCTAAGAATCAAAGACACAATATTAATCTCCAAAAATAAATTATTTAAAACATTGAAAATTCCCAATTCGTATTATATTATACATAAAATAATATACATTTTAATTGAGTCTGACGTTTAAAGCCAGATCACTGATAATAATGAATTGAACATGTATTTAAAAACTTTATTATAAGCGCCGTATATAGATGAAATGTTTAAGCTTTGAAGTATTGAAATTTGCATACATTTAAAAATAAATACAGATGTAATAAGATATTGGTTTTATTGGAAATTGTATGATATATTATAACTAAATGCTTTCCTTATTTTATTTGCTTATTTTCATTTTAATTATGGAATTTTTCAAAGAAACAAAAACAAAATATAAAACTATTAAAACTTATTGTCTTAAACAGTGCGACGATTCAAATTCAAATATTTAAAATATATATTAATTAACTTTGTTGACTATTTATTCCAGAGAAGTAATACGATAATATGCATTTAACTATATGTATTGAAAATTAATTAATAACAGCGCTGTTGAATGATAGCAATTGTTTTAGCTTTGAAGTATTACAAGTTTGCACACTTGTAAGAACAAATGCAGATTTTAATAAGATATTGGTTTTATTGTAAATTGTCAAATATATTAATAACAAAGGTTTTTCCTTCTTTATTTACTTAATTTCTTTGCTATAATATAATTTTCCTAAGAATCAAAGACAATATTAAGCTCATAAAAATAAATTATTTAAAACAATGAAAATTCGCAATTCGTATAGATATAAAATATACATTCCTATTGAGTAAGGTATTTTAAAGCCAGAGAACTGATAATAATGCATTAAACGCATATTTAAAATTTTTATTGATAGCGCCGTATAAGTATAAATGCAATGTTTAAGCTTTGAAGTATTGAACGTTTGAATATACATTTAAAAATATATGCAGATTTAATAAGATATTGGTTATATTGAAAATTGTATCAAATATTAAATGTAAATGCTTTCCACATTTTATTTGTTTAATTTTATTTTTATTATGAAATTTTCCTAAGAAAAAAAGACAGCAAAACTTTTATGTTAAAAATTTATTTTTTTATAAAAAGGACGATTTGAATTCAAATATTTAAAATATATATTATCCGTGACTTGGATTCATTCCAAACAAGTGATACGATAATGCATTTAACTTTGTATTAAAAATTAAATAATAATTGCGCAATTAAATAATAGCAAGTTTTTTAGCTTTGAAGTATTATAGGTTTGTAAGGATAAATAAAGAATTAGCAACATATTGATTTTATTGAAAATTGAATCATATAATATAAAAAAAATATATATATCCGTCTTATAATTGTTTAATTTAGGTTCCACAATGGAAATACCTAATAAACTAACTAGGGCTCACATAAGTAAATTTTATAAAACAAGAACAATTGTCAACTTATATTATTTAGGAATATAATTTATTAATCTGTGTTTAGAGTTGATTCCAGAGAAGTGATGACAATGAATTTAACCTGTTTATTAAATGAAGTTATTAATAGTGCCGTAAATGTTTGCAACTGCTTGAGCTTTGGAGTATTGCAAGTTTGAGCGCATGGAAAATTTAAATTAATTTAAAAATGCAGATTTAAAAATGTATTGGTTTTATTTAAAATTGTAATATATATATATTTGAAATAAATTTTAGTCGTCTTTTATTTGCTCTATTTCATTTCTATATCGGAAATTTCCTAAGAATCGAATATGAAGCTCATAAAAAGGATTTATTTCAATCACGGACAATCCCTAAATTGTATAAAAATTTTAAAACTTTTATTTAGTGTGTCCATAATATTATGCTTTTGGTTGTTTCCAGATAGTAAAAATAGTTAATGTAACGAGTAATAATAATAATAATAAATAATACAGTTCCATAAATGTGATAAATGTTGCAAATGTTAGCTATGCAGATTTTATACGGACAATAAAATTAGGATTATTATGAATTTTTTTTTGTATGTGTTACTAATTATATTAGAAAGAAAAATAACAGTTTTATTGTGTTTTTTTATGCAATTCTTCAGATGTAATATATTTCTTTTATTCAATAGCTGTACAATATAAAAATGTCAAAATGATAAAACCATTTACATATTATTTGTAAATAAGCGATTTATGTATAAGATGAAATTCTTATAATTATAATTTAGAGAATATTATAAATTACTATGTAGTTGTTTATTTTTTGTCAAGATACGAAAAAACAATTACATATAATATAATATTAATAATTATAATTCCATACTGTATACTTTTAGTTATAAGAATTCAAGTAATAGTAAAAGTAATTAATATAAGTTTTAATTGCTAAATATTTCTATTATTTCATTTATTTATTTATTTTATTTATTATTATAATTCGTAATAGTAATAACATCCCAGATAGAAAAATAAATCGATTCTAGGCTTGATAGCCTGATTAAGATATATAGTACAGTATGAGAAGTTTCTATATTTTAATGTAAGATAAATTACTGTCTAAAATTTCATTTCATAAAATATAGTACTATTCTTCTGGACATGTAATACAGTTGAAAATACCGTTTTAACACTTTAAATAAAACCATTCTATTATTACCTCTGATGAAATTAATACTAAAATTTAATTTCCATTTCTAATATATAAGTAAAGGCATTGGAAAAAACACAAAAGTAATTTAATAAAGGCGATATTTTATTTGCATCACAATTTTGAACACAGGAATATTTAAATTTTGACTACACAAAAACAGAGACAAGAACTGATCAGTAGTAAGTGGCATAACCTGGGGCAGCAACTCCGTAGTTATAAGTGGAAACATAAGGAGAGCTTCCGTAGTAAGGAGTGCTGGCGACTACAGGAGAGCTGGTGTACACTTGAGGAGTGTAGCTCTTGTAGGGACCCACGGGCAGAACGGCAGCACGCTTTTGTACGTTGTGGAAGGACTTAGCAGCGGCCTCGGCGTACTGTCTGGAGAACACTTCCTTAGCGGCCTTCACCTGGGGAGAAAATATAGAAAATATTTTACTTTATATTGGAAAAGTTTGGGTTTTATTAAAAATTGTATCTAATATTCTACACAATTATTTCTAGCTATTTTATTTTCTTCGTTTCGTTTTAATAATGAAATATGTCTAAGAAACAAAGAAAAAAATATAAAACTCATAAAAATGAATTATTTTCAACAAGTAGAATCCAGTATTTATATATTTACAGAATATATTACCCGTGATGACTGTTGAAACCAGAGAAATAATGTTAATAATAATAGTACTAGTACCTTACATGTTAGCAAATATTTGAGCTTTGAATTAATGCAAGTTTTCATATGTGTAAGTGAGCATATCGATCTTGTTGCGAAAAAATTGTCTATCTCGTATTTTGTCAAGGGAAGCAAAAGGTCTATCTCGAGCGCCATCTCCATAACGTTCGGGAACGAGATAGACCTTTTGCTTCCACTTACAAAAAACGAGATAGGCCTTTTGCTTCCCCTGACAAAATACGAGATAGACGTTTTTTTCGCAACAAGATCGATATAAAATTTTGGTAAGATATTGGTTTTATTAAAAATTGTTTACCATATTATTAGCAAATGTTTTTCTGTATTTTATTTGCTTAATTTCGTATCTATAATAGAATTAACGTAAGAAAGATAATAAAACTCATAATAATAAATGATTTAAAACAAGGATAACTTTAATCCATATATTTAACTTGTACTGTATATAAATTAGGCGTGTTTGTGAATGAACCCAGAGAAGGGATGTTAATGAATTTAATTTAATAAATAATTTAATGAATTTGATAAATATATGAAAATTTCAATAATAATAGAGCTGTAAATGTTGCAACCGTTTCAGCTTTGAAGTATTATAAGTTTACAAAAATGTCAGGATGAATTATGCATAATTAATAAGGTATTAGTTTTATTAATAATTGTACCACATATTTTAAACAATGTTTTTTAGTATTTTATTTGCTCAATTTTGTTTCTATTTGGAAATTTCCTCAGAAACAAAGACAAAAATATCAAGTTCGTAGAAATATATTAATAAATCACGGATGATTGTAATTCATATATATTTAAAATATATTACATTTGTCCCTGTTCTGATATGGGTTGAATCCAGAAAAGAGATGATAGTGAATTTAACATGTGCATTAAAATTTTAATATAATAGAGTCATAAATGTTAGCTACCGTTTGAGCTTTGAAGTGTTGTAATTATGCATTCATGTTAGAATTAGTGTAGATTTTAAATTATGTGAATTTTGTTGAAAAATGGCATATATTTAAAACACGAAGTTTTCCTGTATTTTATTTGCTTTAAAATGATATATTCTTAAGAAATTAAAACACCAAGTAAAAAAATTGTTACCTGATTTTTAATACTGCTCTCGAATTATTTAATAAATGTACCAAGAATTTTTGATTTTGTAACCAGAGAAGTGAAGGTAATGAAGTTAGCGTGTTTGCAACTGTTTAAGCTTTGAAGTATTGCAAGTTTGCATACATTACAAAAAATGCTAATTTATTAAGATATTGGTTATATTGAAAATTGTACTAAATAGTGTAAATAAAAGTTTTTCTGTACTTTATTTGCATAATTTCGTTTCAATTATGCAAATTTACCTAAGAAAAAATGACACAAATATTCATAGCTTAAAAGACTTATTTATAAACAAGGGGCGATTCTAAGTTCATATATATTTAAAATAAAATTACGCATGAGCCTTGTTGAAGCCAAAAAGTGATGATAATGAGTTTAACGTGAATTAAAATTTTTTAACAATAGCGCCGAAAATGTTAGCAAACTGTTTCAGCTTTGAAGAATTGCAAG
This sequence comes from Ecdyonurus torrentis, assembly GCA_949318235.1. Taxonomy (NCBI): domain Eukaryota; kingdom Metazoa; phylum Arthropoda; class Insecta; order Ephemeroptera; family Heptageniidae; genus Ecdyonurus; species Ecdyonurus torrentis. Next base: position 15,965,849 of record OX439133.1, read on the forward strand.
TTTGCCTACATTATTATTATAAAGGATGAATGCAAATCTTATATAATTATATTATTTATTGTAGATATTTAGGTTTTCACGGTTCGATAAATGAAATGAGACATTGATCATGACGTTTTTTTTTTTTTTTTTTTTTTTTTTTTTATTATCAAAATTTTATTATAATAATAAAATTAGGTGGTAGGTTTAAATTTTTAAATTATTATTGATTTTAATACTAAATAATTTTTGTGAAAGAAAATAATAAGTTTCAAGCGTTAAAGACTTGTAATTTATACATATTAAAATTCATGTAAAAAAATAATTTTTAATTGTTAACATTTCGCATACTGACCTCAGCGGTATCTTGTACGGGTTGTGGAAGACCACGAGAAGTATCCTGAGAGGGATAAGCCACAACATTAGGAGCCACGTAAGAAGTATATGCGGGAGCAGCGGCGTAGTAAGGAGAAACTACGGGGTTGCTGACGTAACTACTGGTCACGGGTAACACTCCAGCAGCTGCAGGGTAATAACCGCTAGTGTAGGGTACACCGGCTACACCAGAGTAAATGTACTGAGGTTCAGCCAATGCAGCGGCAACCAGCACAGAGAATGCAATCTGAAATAGAAAATAATATGGCTCATGTAGCTTTAAAATACATTATGATTTTCTACCATGTAAATTACAGCTTTTTCACATATGGATTACACGTACTGTACTTGTCCTACTATCGAATTTCAAGCTCTACCCGTGAAGTCACTGGTAGTGACGTGCTTAAATCGAACAAGTACTTTAAATCAATATGTAAAGAAGCTGTGGTTCACTGGGTAGTTATTCTGTCGTTTTCTTTAAAAAAATATATAAAAAAGAGTATTATCTCATCTTCACTCGCATATTATATTGTAATGTTTGAGTTTAAAAAGGGGGGGGGGGGGGGAATGAGTAATATGCTTGATACAGATTTTCAATTAGATTCTTTATACTTAAAATTGTCAATATTATAAAAAATTGCTTCTTTCATTGTTATTGAGGGTGAGTTTCTTATCAATGTTCGGTATGATATAATATATACTTTATTGAAAATGGAAACGGTTTTTGACTCTAAGAAATGTTAAAAACATTAAAAATATGTAACAAGATTAACAAATATGTTCAAGCAAGTGCATATTTAAAATAAAGTGGCTTTAATCAAAGTTAGTATTATATTGTATTAAAATAGATAGCTATAAGGTGAACTCACCAGGGTCCTCATGTTGAAAGAGCGTTGAAGTGTTCTGTACTGCAGATCAATTCTGTACTTCTCTCCTCAATCCTCACATCTTATATACTCAAACTAGGGGGAGGTAGCACCCGACTTGCAAAACCACTTTGTAAATTACACTACTGCTAAAATATCGCATCTCCTATATTGAAATCAAGTCATTTACAACTTCTTTGCATTACATTTTGAAAAACCACATTTATAATTACTTGACAAGCAAAATATCGTAAACTATATCAAATATTATGTTGAACTACGATATTGTAGTTTGAGCGGTTCAAGTTCAAGGTACTGATATAAGTAGAGGTAAAAATGTCGTAACTGTCACGTAGGGAGTAATTCAGTAACGAGAATTTTGTTGCTATGGTTTAAAAAAGAGTTCGGCCTTGATGGTGGTATCGAACTTTATTTATGCGTATCCAAGTGAAATTGAACCCTAATTGTTAGCAATAGTTTGTACTTGAACATTTTAATTTTTCTTTTGAATTTTTAAAAAAAAATTCTTCTCATCACCTTCCCATTTTAGGTTCGGCTTAATTTTCCTTTGCGCACCCTTTCGTATAATTGCAATTTTTATGCACATTCGAATTACGTTGCCTATTGTTCCTTTTATTATTATTTTAATGGTTTACAATTTTTGCAAGTTTTGCAACGTAATATAAGAAAGTAATAAGTATTTGCAATCTAGATGTTATACGTACATACGTCCATTTGGCATCTATAATCTATCATTACAATTCTCTCTCTCTCTCTCTCTCTCTCTCTCTCTCTCTCTCTCTCTCTCTCTTCTCTCTTATTTATTGGATGTATAAATTTTCACCAACAATTCGATCTCTGAAATATAAATAAAGTCTTTTTGATTTATTGACGGAATGATAATTCATAATTCTTTAGATAAAGATATCTTTAACTACCTAAATTATGTATTCTATGATACCAAAATCTTGGTTAAGAACTATTCTTTACTGTCATATTTCTTTCTCTATTACTGCAAATTAATCAAGTTTATTTTTAAATGTATTTTCGTTTTTATTGAGTTTATATATTTTTTAAATTGCTCTTGAAAAAAAAATATATTTAAGACATCGTGAAGATTGGTAAATAATATTCAACAAAAAAATATATAATAAAATAAATTATATAATATATAACAATAAAATGTTCCACTTAATAATATAAAACGACAAACTTTTTTCTTTATGTGTCAACCAAATGATTAGACGTTGCCTTGGTTGAATATATTATGTTATGTGTGTTAATGATATATATATATATATATATATATTTATATATATATATATATATATTGTACTATAATTTTATTTATTACTTTTAAAAAAAATTTCATTACAATATTAGTTATTTTATTTGTAATAAGAAAAATATTTTTATAATTTAAAAAGTGTACTATTTTTATATGATATTATGAATATATTAAATATATTTAATTTATAATTTTTTTCTTATAAATTTATTGTTTCGTTCGTATTAATATCGAATGTCAAAAGTAATAAAAAAATTATATTATCATAGAAATTAACTCAGAATGAACCAAACTTACAGACTGCATTAAAGATTGATTTGTACTGTATCTTGGATAAAAAGTGAGAATTTGTAATAGCATATTCAACGATATTTGTATCACTTTTTGCCAAACAGTCGATACGTTGAACGTGTCATAAATAGGTAATCTATTATTGATAGATAATTATTTCCACCAACAAGGTCATTTAAACATAAAATCCTCATCTCTATGAAGCATTATGTCATGCATGCCTACTTCCAGTTCGAACCATACAGTATATTATGGAATAATCGATGGGGAAAGGATCTTGTATAAGATGGTGATCACGATCACTGGATATGAGGCCTTTTGCAGCGACCATGACGATTTTATAATGTTATATCACTAAGTGAAGGCAATGTGATTCTGATTAGAGGTAATCTTTCAATGACTAAATATCTTTAAATATAAATAAGCCATTTTGTTAAAAGCTATTGTTTCATTTATATTTTTTGTCAAATCAATAGCTTATAGAGATATCATTTTTTTTTTTCTTTTAGATATTATAACTTCCATTCCAAACAAATGTAGCTAAATAAAATATATTATCATAGTAGTATTTCTCTTTATATATGCATAACATATCTCTTGTGTTTACTGTGTTTATATGGTAAATGAAGACACCATGAAATTATGTAACATATTCATATTAGTAATTACTTTTTGCTATTGCTTTATTTACAAACCAAAATACTTGGAAACTAATATTTTCTTTTAACTGATCTTATTTTCCCCATTTACAACTTATTACCGATTTCGGTTAATTTATTAAATAATAATAATAGCGTGCCTATAATTTATATATAAAAAAAAATCCCTATTTTTTTTGTCGTAATTTTTGTCAAGAAGTACGACATATAATAAAAGTAATAACATTTCATTTCCCTTCTATCATTCACATCACTTAAAAACTTTACACAATCGTTTTCGTATATTAACAATTCAATAAAATTAGAAAACAAACAAAGAATAATTGTTCGATTTTCATTATATAAAACAACACATTTCTTCGTGTTTACAATTGTGATATTGGAGCTTATCGATTTAGAGCGTGGGGAAATGCGGGGGAAGCTAGGGTCCTCTAATTGCACATTACACTTATGGGAAAAAAAATAATTTTCTTTGCAATATCTGAGAAAACTACACCACCGATTTATACGGATGACGTCAAATTTGTTGCACTCGGAGGCCATACTGGAGTAGTGAATAACATTGCTCAGCATAGGACAAACTTCATTTTAGCCAATTTTCTTTGGAAAATTGGTCAATATTTTGCTAATTGTTATTTTTCTCACAGACTTGAGATAATAATTCAACATATTTACAGCATCAATGCTCCCCAAAATATTGCATAGTGTTTTTAAACTGGCAAAATGATTTTTTTGGCCTATGCTACTCATGTTATTGAGTGATCCAACATGGCGTCGACTTTTACATGAATGCATTAACCCTATATTTTATTGAGAAATACTAGACATGCTTTTACGTGTTTTAAGCTATAGAAATTTAGAGTGTTTGAAACCAATAACCTCAATTACTTACAGGTTCTATGCAAATAAGTTATTTTTCATAGATGCTTATTGCATATGTCGCATTTTACTGCTTTTATAGTTTTTAAATAGTGTATTATCAGTGAACCAGACAAATCTAGCAATATTATTAACGAGAATTTAGTTTATTGTTTGCTACTGGTTATTTAAATTGGCTTATTATATTTTTCACTAAATGTAAAGGTAAACACAAGGAAAAAACAAAATGTAATTTAATAAAGGCTATATTTTATTTGCATCACAATTTTGAACACAGGAATATTTAAATTTTGACTACACAAAAACAAAGACAAGAACTGATCAGTAGTAAGTGGCATAAGCTGGAGCAGCAACTCCGTAGTTATAAGTGGAAACATAAGGGGAGCTTCCGTAGTAAGGAGTGCTGGCGACTACAGGAGAGCTGGTGTACACTTGAGGAGTGTAGCTCCTGTAGGGACCCACGGGCAGAACGGCAGCACGCTTTTGTACGTTGTGGAAGGACTTGGCAGCGGCCTCGGCGTACTGTCTGGAGAACACTTCCTTAGCGGCCTTCACCTGGAGAGAAAATATAGAATTATTTTTTTAATAATGAATATATATTTCTTAAAAAATTTAGGTTTTATTGAAAATTGTTTACCAAATAATATTAACAGACGTTTTTATGTGTTTCATGTGCTCCTCATTTCGTATTTATGATGGAATTAGTGTAAGAAACAAAATATTAAGCTCAAAATATATATTTTATAAAATAAAAAAAGGAGCAACGCACGTCATATAATATAATTAAAATATGTTTAAATAGCATGCGTGATTTCCATTAATCTCGTAAAATACAGAAGAAAAATGTTAATGAATTTTAAAAATCTTAATAATAACGCCTTAAATGTTTTTAACTGTTTGAGCTTTGAAGTATTGTAAGTTTGCATATATTTCAGGATAAATGAATATATAATACCTTATTATTATAATATTGTTTATAATTAGAATATATGGCAGTTATTTTATTTTAAATAAAAATTATAGTTTTATTGCAAATTATATGCACTTTTAAGAAGTTAAATTAATTTTTTTATTTAAATTTCGCTTTAAAATTAAATATCTCTTGGAAAAATAAATTCAAAATAAAAAAGGCCGATAGAAAATGAATTATTATTTGTAAATAAGAGATGTATGAACTTATTAATTGATTTTAAATTCAATAGGAGAATATAACAGTAATTATATTGAAAGTATGTCATCGTATACATTCTCCGGCAACATATATATATAAATATTTTTTTTATTATGCATCATACTTTTTTAGTTAAATTGTAAAAATTGGAAATTAAAATTTTTAATATATATGTAAATGTATTTTTCATTATTAGCAATATAACAATAAAAAACAACATAGAAAAGAAAATTAACAATAAAAATCTATTTTAAGCTTAAAGACTATATCAACTTAAGTACATATTAAATTTAATTTCGACTTCATACTGGATCTAAATAATTGTATCATTTTTGCATACTGACCTCAGCGGTATCTTGTACGGGTTGTGGAAGACCACGAGAAGTATCCTGGGAGGGATAAGCCACGTAAGAAGGAGACACGTAAGAAGTATATGCGGGAGCAGCGGCGTAGTAAGGAGAAACTACGGGGTTGCTGACGTAACTACTGGTCACGGGTAACACTCCAGCAGCTGCAGGGTAATAACCGCTAGTGTAGGGTACACCGGCTACACCAGAGTAAATGTACTGAGGTTCAGCCAATGCAGCGGCTACCAGCACAGAGAATGCAACCTGAAATAGAAAATAATATATGACCCATGTACAGTACCTGTATAATACGTACCATTGTCTACTCAATAAACCACAGCTTTTTTTGCATATGAATTGCACGTACTGTACTTATCCGATGAAGAATGTCAAACACTACCAGCTCGTGTGACGTCACTGGTAGTGATGTTCTTAAATCATACAAATACTTGCAATCCACATGTGAAGAAGCTGTGGTTTCCTGGATAGTTATTCTGTTGTTGTTTTTTAAAATATGTGCAAACTAGTGTGCTGTAGACTAGGTAAATATAAGAGCCCTAGATAACACAAGAACAATTTGCAACCAAGGTTGACTGGACACAAAATGTGTATGGATTCTCAGAGTCTTTTCCAGTAACCTCATGGGGTATTAGCTTCTCTTCTGTATAGCCCATGAAAGATTGTATAATTGCAATCACAATATTATTATAAAATCTTCACTCGCATATTATAATGTAATGTTTGAGTTAAAAAAAAAAAGAAGAAGGAGAGAATTATGCTTGATAAAGCTTTTCAATTGAATTATAATATCAAAAATTGCTTCTACCATTTTTATTTCAGGTGAGTTTCTTATCAATGTCCGGTATGATATCTATCTACTTTATTGAAAATGGAAGCGGTTTTTGATTCTAAGAATTATTAAAAACATTAAAAAAATTATAGCAAGTGTATATTTAAAATAAAGTGACTTTGAACAAAGATATTATTATTGTATTAAAGTAAATAGCTATAAGATGAACTCACCAGGGTCCTCATGTTGAAAGAGCGTTGAAGTGTTCTGTTTTTGCAGATCAATTCTGTACTTCTCTCCTCAATGCTTACAGCTTATATACTCGAACTAGGGGGAGGTAGCACCCGACTTGCAAAACCACTTTGTAAATTACACTACTGCTAAAATATCGCATCTCCTATATGGAAATCAAGTCATTTACAACTTCTTTGCAATACAGTTTTAAAAACCACCTTTATAATTACTTGACAAGCAAAATGTCGTAAACTATATCAAATAGTGCATTGAACTACGATATTGTAGTTTGAGCGGTTCAAGTTCAAGGTACTGATATAAGTAGAAGTAAAAATGTCGTAATTGTCATGTAGGGAGTAATTCAGTAACGAGAATTTTGTTGCTATGGTTTAAAAAAGTGCTCGGCCTTGATGGTGGTATCGAACTTTATTTAGGCGTATCCAAGTGAAATTGAACCCTAATTGTTAGCAATAGTTTGTACCTGAGCATTTTAATTTATTTTGGATTTTTTAAAATTTTCGTCTCATCACCTTCCCATTTTAGTTTAGGCCTAAATTTCCAACAATTCGGTCTCTGAAATATAAATAACATAAAGTCTTTTTGAATTACGGAATGATAATTCATAATTCTTAAGATAGATATCTTTAACTACCTAAATTATGTTTTCTATGATACCAAAATCTTAGTTAAGAACTATTTACTTTACTGTCATATTTCTTTCTTTATTACTGCAAATTAATCAAGTTTATTTTTAAATGTATTTTCGTTTTTAATGATTATAACTATATATTTTTTTTAAATTGCACTTGAAAAAAAAATTATGAAAAAAATTAAGACATTGTGAAGATTAGTGAATATTCTAAATATATATATATAATAAAATATATAAATTAAATTTATATAACAATAAAATGTTCTACTTAATAATATAAAACGACAAACTTTTTTCTTTATGTGTGAACCAAATGATAAAAGGCATTGCCTTGGTTGGATATATAATAAATATATGTAATAAGACAAGTATTTTAATAATTTAAAAAATATATTATTTTTATATGATATTATAAACATAGTATATTTATTATTATTATTTAACAAATTTATTGTTTCGTTTGTATTATTGACGATAGTAAAGATTCATATTATCAATATTATCATAGAAATGAGCTCAGAATGAACTAAACTTACAGGCTGCATAAAAGATTGATTTGTACGTGTGTCATAAACAGGTCATATATTAATGATAGATAATCATTTCGTCCAGCAAGGTCATTAAAACATAAAATCCTCATCTCAAGTTATCATTATGTCATGCATGCCCATTTCCAGTGAAAACCATACACAGTTTATTGTGGAATAGTCGATGGAGAAAGGATCTTTTGTATAAATTGGTGATCACTGCAGATGAGGCCTTTTGCAGCGACCATGACGATTTTATAATGTTATATCACCAACTGTAAGTGACGGGAATGTGATTAGAGGTAATCTTCCAATGACCAAATATATTTTAATTTAATTAAGCTATCGTGTTAAAAGCTATTGTTTCATTTATATTTTTTTGTCAAATTAATAGCTTGGAGGTATCATTTTTCTTTCTTTTAGGTAACTTCCATTCCAAACTAATGTAGCTAAATAAAATATATTATCATAGTATTAGTATTTCTCTTCATATGCATAACATATCTTTTGTGATTTCTAGTGTTTCTATGGTAAATGAAGACACCATGAAATTATGTAACATATTAGTAATTAGTAAGATACTTTTTTGCTAAATTGCTTTATTTACAAATCAAAATACTTGGAAACCAATATTTGCTTTTAATTTATCTTATTTTCCTCTTTTTTTTTTTTTTTTTTTTTTTTTTTTTTTTAACACAGTATATTACAATATCCAACCAAGGCAAAGCCTTATCGGTCGGTTCAAGTTTAAATATATATAATTTTTTTTTTTTTTTTTTTTTTTTAACATTGTTCCCTATTATGTGTCTTACAACTTAAGACCGATTTCGGTTAATTTATTAAAAAAATAATAATAATAACGTGCCTATAATTTATATAATAAAATATTACACAATCATTTTTTATAAACAATTCAATAAAATTAGAAAACAAACGAAGAATATTCGTTCGATTTTCAATATATAAAACAACACATTTCTTCGTGTTTACAATTATATTATATATATATATATATATATATATTATATATATATATTATATAAATATATTATATATATATATATATTATATATATATTATTTATATATATATATTATATTAATGATATTAGAGCTTATCGGTTTAGAGCGTGGGGAAATTAGGGGGAAGCTGGGGTCCTCTAATTGCACATTACGCTTATGGGGAAAAACACGTTTTTTGCGATTTCTGAGAAAACTACTCCACCGATTTAGGGTATATTTTATTGAGAAATACTAGATGCTTTTACGTGTTTTAAGCTATAGAAATTTATTGAGAATTTTTGAAACCAATAACCTCCATTACTTACAGGTTCTATGCAAACAAGTTATTTTTCATAGAAGCTTAATGCACATGCAGCGCTAATTTTACTATTTTTATAGTTTTTAAATAGTGTATAATCAGTGAACCACACAAATCTAGCAATATTATTAACGATAATTTGTTTATTTTTGGCTACTGGTTATTTGAATATATTTTTCACTAAATAATAGGTAAATATAGGGGAAAAAAACAACAAGAAGTAGTTTAGTAAAGGTTATAATTTAATTGCATCACAATTTTGAACACAGGAATATTTAAATTTTGACTACACAAAAACAAAGACAAGAACTGATCAGTAGTAAGTGGCATAAGCTGGAGCAGCAACTCCGTAGTTATAAGTGGAAACATAAGGAGAGCTTCCGTAGTAAGGAGTGCTGGCGACTACAGGAGAGCTGGTGTACACTTGAGGAGTGTAGCTCCTGTAGGGACTCACGGGCAGAACGGCAGCACGCTTTTGTACGCTGTGGACGGACCTGACTGCGGCCTCGGCGTACTGTCTGGAGAACACTTCCTTAGCGGCCTTCACCTGGGAAGAAAATATAGAAATAGTTGTTAATTTTAAAAATAATTATATTTTTTTAATAATGTGGGTTTTATTGAAATTTGTTTTTCATATTATTAACAAATGTTTTTCTGTGTTTTATTTGCTTCATTTCTTTATTCATTTCTTACTATTAATCTCAAAATATATATTTTATAAAATAAACCAAGGGGCAACGTTAATTTATATATTTAAAATTTATGTTACAGCCATGATGTCCATTAAACTCGTGTAGCCAGAAGAGAAATTAAAATGAATTTTAAAAATCTTAATAATAGCGCCTGAAATATTTATAACTGTTTGAGCTTTAAAGTATTGTAAGTTTGCATACATTTCAGGATAAATGAAGATATCATACCATAATATAATATTGTTTATTATTAGAATATATATTATAATAAGAACTGTTTTATTTTAAAATTATAGTTTTATTGCGATGTTTATGCAGTTTTAATGTGTAATTTTATTTTTTTTTTATTTTACATAATAATATGTCGTAAAATTAAATATCTCTTAAAAAAAAAAAAAAAAAAAAGGTAAAAAGCCGAAAGAAAATAATTTATCATTTGTAAATAAGAGAGATGTATTCAAGAGGAAATTATTATTTAAATACATTTATTTGGAGTCATCGTATACATTCGACGGCGACATAAAAAAATGTATATATTTTAGTTAGCTATCAGATTTTAAATTGTAAAAATTTGAATTTAAAAATTTCATTTCTATCTAAATGTTTTTAAATTAATAGTAATGAACAATATATTATGTAAAAAAAAATAACAATATTAAAAATATTTTTAGCGTAAAGACTATAACGACTAAAGTTCATATTAAATTTAATTTCGACTTCATACTGTATCTAAATAATTGTTACATTTTTGCATACTGACCTCAGCGGTATCTTGTACGGGTTGTGGAAGACCACGAGAAGTATCCTGAGAGGGATAAGCCACAACATTAGGAGCCACGTAAGAAGTATATGCGGGAGCAGCAGCGTAGTAAGGAGAAACTACGGGGTTGCTGACGTAACTACTGGTCACGGGTAACACTCCAGCAGCTGCAGGGTAGTAACCGCTAGCGTAGGGTACACCGGCTACACCAGAGTAAATATACTGAGGTTCAGCCAATGCAGCGGCAACCAGCAGAGAGAATGCAATCTGAAATACATAATAATATACATCGATTATATAATATGTAATCAATAGGGTCTCGGGTAGATATATAAATCTTACACGTTCATTATCTTGTTTTTATATAATAAACACGCATAGAAATTAGAGAAATACTTTGATTTTTTATATGTGTGACTAAAAAGTTTATACATTTTGAGCTTAAGTAATAACGCGATAAAAATTATTATTAGAAAATAATCACATGAACACTAAATTTATATAATTTAGAAGTAATATTACGAAAGTTACGTTTTAGTTACAAAATAAAGTATTTTTTTTAATAGAAAAGTTATAATAACTACTCAATATTTATAAAAAAATCACTTGTATACTTGTTTTTTTACATGATAGTTCATATTTTTAAGCAACATTGTTTGATTGCAATACATATGTTATTGTGTTTTAATTTAAAGTTATTAAATACTTCATTTTTTGTTATTTTTATGGGAGTTGCATCCAAAAATATAAATGATTATAGAGTTGTATAGTCATTTAGAAAACATCCAACTTATATAAAAGAAAAGTAACAAAATCTATGAATTCTAATAATGTGAGAAATTTTGTTAAGAAATATAGAGAAATTTTCTATTTTATCAAAAGCTCAGAGACTTTTATGATAATAAAATAAAGATATGGTACTCACCAGGGTCCTCATGTTGAAAGAGCGTTGAAGTGTTCTGTACTGCAGATCAATTCTGTGCTGTTCTCCTCAATCCTCACATCTTTTATACTCGAACTAGGGACTAGGGGGAGGTAGCACCCGACTTGCTAAACCACTTTGTGAATTACATTACAGATAAAATATCGTATTTCTTATTCTGTACTTGTATCAATTACGTCTTTTTTGTATTTTATCCAGAAAACCAAGTTTAAATTATATAAGCACCAAATAAAATATCGTTATTGCAATTTTTTTATATACACCGTATGACTAAAAAGTACTTCTGTTTAAAAAATATATATATCAAAATATCTTAACTACTATGTGAATTAAATACGATATACGATATAAAAGTTTCAAGTTCAACTTTTTTTGTTGTTGTAAGAATGAAAATATCGTAATTGTAATGTAAAAAACGTTTATTTTACGAGATTATTTCAGTTCGTTTTTTTAAAAGTGCCCGGCCTTGATGGTGGTATCGAACTTTTGGTCGGGCGTGGTGGGGTGTGGTGTGTCTTCTCTTACATTAAATTTATACGTAAGAACAAGTACCAAAATCTTTAATGTCACCTTTATTTGTCCTTTTATGTGTTGCTAAGCGAGGTAGTTGAAAGTGTTTTTAAGGGCTGTACTGTACGTATCACAGTATATTGTATATTATGTTTGTTTATTTATTTATTTATTTATTTATTTATTTATTTATTTATTTATTTATTTATTTATTTATTTATTTATTTATTTATTCACGCGTTCTTTCATATATATTTTTTAATTATTTAGTTATATTTACTTTGTGATATGGGTAAATTTGATATTACATTTAAAGTGACGAATGAAATATTTTTATATATTTTAAGAAAAAACAGAAGTCATTTAAACATGACTAACATGAGTGTTCATTCTTAGAGGTCATTATGAAATTTAACTTCTTGTATATGAATTAAAATGAAACAATTGATGTTTTAGATAATAAAAATTGACATCTAAATGAATTAAATAAACATGATAATATGAAAAAGAATTTTACCTATATGACGATTTAAATAGTTTTTTTTTAATGCAATGTCTCTCGAAAATATATTATTTTTCTTTAATTTATTAATCTTTTAGAACAGTAGATTGAAAAGTGAGTTATATAGTTTTCACAATGCAAATCACATTTGTCATTATTTTAATTATATAACTAACCATAATAAAATTACTATTTATTAAATGTGATATGTATGCATAAAGCTAACTTAAAGACCTAGAAACCTCTAAGTAAGATAATAATTTTAATTATCGACTTAATACTAATATAATACATGTTAAGTATTGCAAAATTAGGACCTATATAAGTATAAAATTGTTATGTCGCCTTTTGTATTTATACGCTTCATTTTTTTTATTTTTATTTTTTTTTTTTTTCAAAATTTAAAAATCTATACTTAACGTTGAATTAAAATATCAATTTTGCATGCCAGGAATTTTTTTAATGTATACGCTATTCTATTTACAATTGGTAGGTGTCTTATTTATAATCGTTTGAATATACATAAATGATCAAGAGACTAGCGTATATTTATTAAAATTCATTTTTCCTAGCAGATAATAAAATTTGACGAGCTATTTACAAGTAAGTACGTATATACGAAAATAAATAATAATAAATAAAGTAATTTCACAAGTTTCGGGAATTAATAAAATAAATTAAAAATTCAGCCCTTTCAACATACTTGAGTGATGATTTATAAAATATACATTGCCGCATACCACGTTGTAAATCATTTTATTTCCTCTCAGCTGCATACTTATTTGAATTTTTCATATTATATCGAACGAATGGTTTAATATTATTGACAATATTTTAAAATTATTATTATTATCAATATTTAAAACTGTCAAATTTATAAATTTAATGATTTTATCAACAATAGCATTAAATGTACATAAATTTTATATTTAATTGTTTATCAAATAATTTTCTATTGTTATTATTACTAATAAAGACGAAATAAAAACGTTAAATAAATATATTAATATAGTTTGATGCAAAACAACTACCAAAACTTGAATTTATTTTATAGCATAACTCGCTCTCTTGCTCTGTCTCTCTCTCTAATATTAATTTTCGTGCTGATAACGATAAAGCATAAAAGTTTTATGTACAGTACGTTCCATGTCTTTATAGAGTAGAACAAGTACATAGCACGTCCCAACAATCAAAACCGTCATAATAATACAATGTATCTATACAGGCGGGTTATACTGTACAACTTTGGTCAATATAAATTTTTTGAATATATATTATATATATATATAATATATTATATTTTTTTACTATATTATATTATTATTAATATAATAATTAATAATGTTAATATAATTATATTACACATAATTAAATAAACAGCAATATTTTAAATTGTTTTCTTTATCACCTCATGACACCTTATGGTAAACACTAGATAACATATTTTCAATTTTTTTTTCCAATAATTATTTTTTTGCAATGATTACTGAAAATTAAAAAGGTGTCACCGCTTTTTAATATTATAGGAAAGTGCATAAGAATAATGATGAAAAAAAGTTAAATATAAATAAATTTTTTATGAAAAACAATTAGACATTTAAAAAAGATTTGTCCATCATTATTATATAAAACTAAGTGGCGTATTATACTCGGTTTATTATTATTGTTTTTTATAAATGATTTCTTCTTTATCATCATTCAAATTATTATTACAATTTCTATTAAGATAAAAGTTGTTGTTGTTTTTTACCTAGAAGGATATTTATGCTTATGTATTATACATATTTTAAATGACTTAAAACTTTTAGTTTTATTGTAAAAAAAAAGTAAAAAATAAAAAAAAAGAAGGGGGCAAAAGATCTCAAAATAATGTTTTTTAACTGATGCTTAATTATTATTATTTTTTTTTTTTAAGCTGCGAATATTTTATCATTTTGAATTACAATGAGAGGCTATTAAATTTCCTTGCCAATACTTTATATGACGGTAGTTCTATCATAATACAATATGATATGCAAAATATCCCCCTTCAAACTTCAAATTTGTATTAAAAATGTTGTTATAGTTGTTTTGAAATTTCTTTAAATAATAATAATAATAATGGTTAACAATAAGCTAAACTAAACTATATATATATATATATATATATATATATATATATATATATATATATATATATATATATATATATATATATATATATATATATATATATATATATATATATATATATATATATATATATATATATATATATATATATATATATATATATATATATATATATATATATATATATATATATATATATATATATATATATATATATATATATATATATATATATATATATATATATATATATATATATATATATATATATATATATATATATATATATATATATATATATATATATATATATATATATATATATATATATATATATATATATATATATATATATATATATATATATATATATATATATATATATATATATATATATATATATATATATATATATATATATATATATATATATATATATATATATATATATATATATATATATATATATATATATATATATATATATATGTGTGTGTGTGTTAAAGTTTATATAGTATAATAACTTAAATTCTCTCTCTTTATCTATCTATTTCAATGATTAGGCAAAATATACCCCTTCAAACTTTAATGTTATATGTTGAGAAAAGTCTTAAAAAAAATTATATATTAACACTTAAATTCATTAATAATGTGCAATAATGGTGCAATAATCTCTCTCTATCTTACGACCTAATATATTGCTCAGCATGATTCTAAAGAGTAAAAGTATCTTTGATACTCTAGAGTAAAATAAGAAGCATAATATAATAAATAATTAATAATAATAAATAAAAAAAACAACTAATTATATAAAGGTTTTTAAAAATGCAATTTAAAATAACTAAATTTATTGTCACTTTATATGATTTATTCTTGGTTTATATATTTAATCTTATATTTCAAGATATAGAAATAAGAACATCAAATTTTAAGAATTACGTATAATTTTTTGTTTGTATATAATCCACCAATAAATGGAAACTTGTAATTTTTAAGCTACACAACATGTACAGGAAATAATTATTTTTAACTTTACATACTATTTTTTGTGTATAGTATAGATTAGTGAATTTACTCGAAACCTTGAAAACAATTTATTTAGCTTAATAAAATACTATTTGAATACATTTTTAGAATAAAACTAATAATTTTTCCCCCCTTGAAAATGACAACAAGCATGGAAAGTGACTTTTAAAAAATTTAACGGTAAAATGTAATTCATTAAAGTCAGTGACCTTTGTTTTAATGATTGCGCATCTTCTTCTGCGCATACCACGTGATTCAGCGTGTCAAGGTATTTTTCATGTGGTGCCCTTTTTTTTTTTAAATTTTTATCTTAAAGGTAAATTAAGAGATCGCAAGTAAATTTTAATTGTCAATATTAACAACGTTAACTTAGATAAAACCAAATTCTTGACTTAATTTTTGTTGTTTTTAATAATTTTCTACTTATTATATATATATATATATATATATATATATATATATATATATATATATATATATATATATATATATATATATATTATTTTTGCTTGCCATATTGTGTTATCGGGCTATACACCAATCCTAGTCCCAAAACTGAACTATAAAATATATGATTTATTATACTGGAATATTTTAAAGGGTTGTAATTAGAGGGCTTTTCTTTCCGAAATTTAAAAGTTAATATTCTATTTTTTTTTGTGTATATTTGAAATTCAATGGTAAAATAGATCTACAATAATCATTTTAAAATTAATGACTATGACAACGAATAAAAAATTTATAGAAATTAACATGGAGCAATAAAAGAGAGTAAAATTTATAAAAATCGTAGTTCAAAATTGAATGGCGATCCCTTTAAATGTTTCATTATCTTAAGTTGCCATAGTCGTAATATATCACTATAGTGGAAAAAAAGAGAGAAAAAACTGCCTGATTAAATTAAAAATTAAATTGATCTTTTAAACAGAACTCCCCAATTTATTATTATTTTTTTTTATTTAATTTTTTTTTTGTTTTGTTTTTCCCTATTTAATTATTTATCGAGTATATAAAAATTGCATGAAAGTTAATTTTAATTATATTTGCAAATAAAATTTAATTTTTACAATTTAATTTATATTTCATTGAAAACTAAAATTTTCTTCCTTTTTTTAAAACATCCATAAAGAAATTTACAATACGTGAACTTAAGACTAGTTTAATAATTTAAATGAAGAAAAAACAAAGTTAAAATGATAAAATACTTGGTTTAAACATATTAATAAAATAAAACAAATTTAAATTGTTTTAAATTTATTTCTAGAACGTATTTTAATTATCTATTTTATAGTATAAATTTTTTAATAAAATATTTTGTTTATATTAAAATTTTATATTTTAATTTTTGTATTTAAAATCGGCCTCTTGTATATCAATTTATGATTAGATTGACGATCTATCAATGATGGCATGGCACTACAGGGCACAGATTCATGATCTCAGATGATAGTAATGGATTAAATGATAAAGTTGTATTATGATATCAGAACTTATATAGGAACAAATCTTTTTAAATCTAATACAGGGATTAAAGCCCTTATCAACTTACCTTTTTATTATATAGAATACTAGATTGATAACTACCATACCTAATTATCCATGAATTAGACACCAACACGATGATTTTGTATTTATTTTCATTTTGACTGTTATATCACGTATCTGACGTCACAATGTACAGATGGGCGATGGGCCCGTGATAGGGTAAAGAACTTAAGGGAGGGGCTTAAATTTATCACGTGACCAGAGTGGTGACTGTTATTGGCGGCAGTACATTGTGACGTCAGATACGTGATATAACAGTCAAAATGAAAATAAATACAAAATCAACGTGGTGGTGTCTATATCATGAATAATAAGGTATAGTATCAATCTAGTATTCTTAATGATAAAAAAGTAAGTTGACAAGGGCTAAATAATTAAAAAAAATAATAAGGCTTCTTAAATTATAAAAATTATCAATGTTATTATTTAAAGTAGATAGAAAAAAATATACACAATATGATACATAATAATATATAGGCTATACCCAGCTCTCCCTATTTATCTATAGATATAAAATTTTATTACCTTTATTAAACTACCGTGTATTTATATATGGACCACGAGGTAAAACAATATTTTTATCGCAATATCAGTATACGTGAGGTGAGACTGCAACTACGTATACATCATAATTTAAAGATCAACATCCTACAGTAAATATCTATAATTTTTATTTACTAATTATTTTATCAAAAATTATAATTGTTGAAAAAAAAAAAGTATATTATTGTGGATAAAATTTTCTTTTTGATAGATTATAAAATATATTACGGTATATTTAATATAATATAAAACCATTGTCCAGTCATGAAGAAGAAATAATTGGCTTGAAGCTCTTTATTATAGCAATTACCATGGTAATTAAGTAATTAACTTACACTGTATTATCTCAAATAAATGTACTGTTCATTTTTACAACTATATTACGTGTATATTATATATATATCTACTACTTTTTTTTTTATTATTATTATATAAAAATTTGGTATATATATTATAAAGAAAATGATTGTGAAATATTGTGTTGTTTGATGACTTTTTGCAGTCTCAATTTTTTACTACAATTTTTATTACAATTAATTTAACCCTAATTAAGTCTCAAATAATGCTAAATATTTGTAAACTTTCATTTGATTCGGCTGGGGTGTGTCAGCTAACTTGATAAACATTAAAATGTACTATTTTGACGTATTTTCTCTTGCTTTCTTGCAGTTTTTGGAAGCAGTGATGGTAAAGCATTACAATGAATAAAGTTATTTATTATTGTTTTTGTAGATCTCAACTTTAAAAAATAAACGATAGTTACGTAATTGTATCTCAATATTTTCTTTTTTATATTATTATTATTTGTCCATTTTTTCACTGTTTAAAAAATAATTTAAGTATTTATAATGCAATTTTGAAAATAACTATTACTGATATTACTCGTATCTTATTGATTTACAAAAGCTCTACCGCGTGTTATAGGTGATGACAGGCAATGGAGCTTATCGGCTTAGCGCGCGGGGAGACGCGGGGAAAGCTATGGGTCTCCTAATTTAACATTACGCTTATGGGGAAAACATGTTTTTTGTGATTTTTGAGAAAACTACTCCACCGATTCAGGAGAAATTTAAATGAGAAATACTAGACATACTTTTACGTGTTTTAAGACATAGTAATTTTTTAAACCAATAACCTCCATTGCCTCTCAAAAAAAAAAAAAAAAAAAAAAAAAAAAAAAAGTAAACTAAGAAAAGCAGTTTATCGAATCAAAGTATAATTTACATACAGCCTGCTTGAAACTACAAAAACATTTTGTCACAGGAAGTACTCCCCTTTATTTCTTCCATATCATTTGATGCATATTAAATTTACATAAAGGTTAATAGTAAAATTTAAGGTTTATAAAAATTTCAGGGTCCCTTATTTTCCAGTGCGTGTTTTTTTTTTTTTTTTTTTTTTTTTTTTTTTTAATTTTTTTTTAGATTTTACTACACGGAGGCTAGAAATATTTAAATAAGGGATGCTAGACACACTTTTTAAGTACTATTTTAATACTTTTTTTAACAACACACGTCATCTGCATTGAATCCGAGAAAGGGGATGAAATCATACTAAGATGATGTTTTTTCATTACTTTCTATTTCAATAAGGAACTTCAAATGAATAATTAAAGTAATGTAATAATGAGGTTATAGTCTGAGTATAAGGTGCAGTGAGAAGTGACAAACATTGAAAATTTTCCTATACGTATATTATAATGAATGACGTGGATTTTAGTTCCGTTTTATTTTCTTCTTCCTTGAATACATTATGAATCATAAAGTAACACTTTGGTATAGTAATGAAGTCATGTGTGTTTTAAACTGTTATTATTGCAAGGTACTACAGATACTATGACATAAAATTTTCTTCATATTGCTTTGGCAATACTATGTATTTATATTGTATTATAAATTTAAAATCTTCATATGTTCAGTGTATTTTTGCCATAAGGCATAGTAAAGCAAAATTTTATCTCAATGCGCTATGTATATTCATATTAAACATGTTTTTTGTAACTGGTTGATTTATATTTTTTTATTGTATTACGAACGTTATTCTCAAAGCTATAAGTTTAAGGTATAAAAAGTTAGATTTTTTTATGTATGAAAAAAAAGACAGAAAAGTTCAAATCACGTAAAAAAACTCTCGACTTAAAAAAAAAAAAAAAAAAAAAAAAAAAAAAAAAAAACGTTGACGTAAAACTTTTTTTTTTTTTTTTTTTTAACTAAATGAGACTGAGAATATAGGTTAATTAATCAGTCTATTGAAAGAGTCGTTTCATCTCTCAGCTGAATCAATTCTGGCTTGGTTTATTTCCCCATAGAGATCCATTTTATTACAGTATTATTGCACTAACATCTCTTGAGGGTTGAATCTCTTAAATTCAAAATTTAACCTTTTTATGGGGGCTGGGGGGGATGGGAGGGTGTATTTCGAAGTCACACATTACAAAAATTCTACTTATTATAAATATTCCAGTATCAATGCATACAGGGTGGGGGGAGAATGAAATTAACATAAGGCCTAACAGGAGTAAAGTTTCCAAAATTTGACCTTCCTTACTTTTACCTATTTAGAATTGAAGAATTTTCAAAGTATCTCTCTGCCAAAAATACATGTTATTGGTGCCTTTTAATAGTAATGAAATTATCGTAATACGCGCTTCAATGGCTTAAACTCATGGAGGTTATCGGTGTGATGCGTGGAAAAAGTACTCTAATTTCTTACCCTTTAGCATTTCAAAACTATGAAATATCGTTTTCAGTGTGTGTGATTTCGAATCAACTCCGTGGTACCTGTGGAAGCTATATTGTTTTGAAATAGGAAATATTCAATTGACATTTACAGTACTATTACTACTCACGCAATTTAAACATATTCATTAGATATTTAAATATTCCGTTTAACATTTACTATTTTTCAATCTCTGATAACGTCATATGCATGGCACTATAATTTAATATATGACATGTTCATTTACTCAACCTTTCTAACGTAAGTATGCTAAAGATTATTCCTAAGAGTTTAGATACTATAAACTGGGAAATATATAAATATTAAAACAATTTATTTTTAATATATAATAAATAAATTTAATATTAATTAATAATTTAAAAAATAAAAAATTAAAATTACATATATAATATTATTATATAATAATAAATTTCTTAAATATTTATTTACTAATAATAAAAAAAATTATAATAAAAATTTATTTTTTTAAATAGTTGTTATGCGTTTATTTATTAAAATTACGGTAATATTTGTTATGCAATATTTATAATAACATACATATTTATATTTTTTTAATACGACGTACTACTGAAGATATTTTATTCATTTATAGCCTTACTATACTACCTACGTCATGTTTGTGTATAGTATTGATGGGCAATTTTATTTTTAATCGATTATCTACATATATAATAATATGAAGACAAAGTAATGAGGATTATCGATGGGGTGTTCGGGAAAAGCTTAGGCGAATCTCTAATTTCCTAGTCTTTAGATATGCAGGGCCTTTTTTTATTGTTATTATTATTTTTTTTTTTTTGAGAAAACTACAGCACAAAAGCAAGAAATATTATACAAATTAAGTAAGAGACACCTAATACAAAATCAGGTTTTTCTAGGCGCACTTTTTTGTTTATAGTATTTAAACTTATATAGAATACTTTAGGAATTTTACATTTTATTACATTAAAACACACAAAATTAAAGATAATACTTTCATAAAATGATCAACCTGCAAATATTTTATTATAATATTAATTTTTCATTATAAAATATAAATATTAAACATTGTAATTAGATGTTAAAGTAATTAAAATCTTATTTTACAATACGTATACCAGGTATTTTTTAAATTGCAGAAAGTAAAGTAAGAAATATAACTATTAATTTCTGCAATTTTTTTTTCTAGGTATTAAAATTACAATCATTCATATACGAAGACTTTAATGACCGCAAACATCGTGTAATTTTAATATTAATGTGAAAAGTATAAAAAAAATAAGAGAAAGAAAGAGAGAGAGAGAGAGAGACAGAGAGAGACAGAGAGAGAGAGAGAGAGAAGAATTGCAATACTACTTTAATATTAAAGCATACAAATAATTTAAAGACGTATATATATTATAAAATTATAAATAAAAAACGTTACTAATCTACACCAAACAATTGAAAATGTTTCTCATTGCTCATCATAAATAAATTTTGTTTAAGAGTCTATAGTAGATTTTATTTATTATTATTATTATTTTGCATCAAAAGTATTTTTTATGGTGAACGTGAATCTAGTGGTGAATAAAATTCAGGTGATGGATCTCATTGAAGAAATTTAAAAAAAGAAAGAAAATAAGTTTATATATATTGAAGAAATTGATTGAACCTACCGATTAGACTATGCCTTGGTTGGATTGTGTACCTTTGATGTATTAATAAAAAAATTTAAAATAAAAAAATTAATATGAGGTTATTGCATTCACATAAAAGTAAACGCCATATGTGAGCGTATGAGAAAATGGCCCATTTTGACAGTTAAAATATATTATTTTTTTTGTATGAATATTGATGCTGTTAACAGGTTAAATTAGGTTTTCAAAAGTATGTGGCAATAATATTAATAATGAAGGACTTAATTTACTTAAGAAAATAGCCAGAAACAAAGATGGTCCAATGCTGAGCAAAGTTTCTTCATTGCTTCAATATGGCGTCGATGCGTATTCAGTATGACGTAATGCGCATGAACTTTATAGTTTTGTAATATATTTTGTTATTATCATTTTTTTTTTTAACTATTGAATAAAATATTGAAATCGATATATTTAACTATCGTACATAAAACATAAATATAATATCATCATGTTAACTATATAGCATGTATATTTTTTTTAAAGGCAACACATATTATTATAAAGACAGGTTCAATGGTTTTATGACGTCATAAGACAACGGTTCATCATCATTTCCCCTTACTTTACTTTTTTTTTCTTTCTCTTTCTCTCTCTCTTTCTCTCTGTCTTTCTTTATATTTTTCCCCTCTTTATTTGAAATCCACGTTGTATCTATCTTTTTTCTTATTTAGTCTTACTTGTATAAAGCTATAGTGTGGTATATATAATATACACTAACATTATAATAATGGATTTTCAAAAATTATTACCGTGGATATTAAGTGCATTTTTATTATTTGGACATAATGGAGTTACTGGACAAGAAGATGAAGAAGAAGAAAGTTTAGCTTCTAGTTTTTTTTCAGGTTTGTCAAATACTTTTTTTTGTAGATACATAATAAAAATTATATAATAGAATATTATATGAAAGTGAAATGGATTTAAAATCTTAAATTTCGTATAATATTGTATCCTTTCGGAAGTTTTTTAAATGATTTTTTTTTTCAGTTTTGCAAGTTTATGAATTTAAAAAACATAAAATGCAAGTTAAATTTCAATTTAGATTCAATTAGATAATGTTTTTAAAGTGTAGTAGGTGGTAAAATTAGGGGCTAGAAAAAAAAAAGATCATGATTGTGCAAAATAAATAAATACAAAACATAACAAAGGAAAATCCAAAATAACGCATTGCAGTTTGCAAATTCATTAAAATCAATATCAATGTGTTACTGAATCTTCATATTTTATTGTGTTTAATTAATAAAAAAAAAAAAAAAAAAAAAAAAAAAAAAAGATTAGAAGGTGCAATAATAATAACATTTAAATAAATAGTTTCGTGTGAAAAGCTATTTTTTATTTATAAACAAACATTTAAATAATTTACTATATCAAACTTTTTTTTTAAATGCAATATCAAACAATTTAAACGTCCTTTTTTCTACTATTTTTATTAATATTTATGTTTATTTTTCTTCTTTTAAAGAAAATTAGCCATAAATATAGAACTGCAAAGATTTGTACTTAATAATAAATTAAATTTAAGTATTTTAATTTCTAATTTCTTTATAAAAGCTTAAAAAATATTAAAAAATATTGTAAACAACTCTGGCAAAGTGGTTCTAGATTATGTCGAGAATAAATAATAATAAAAAAGTTGATAAAAAAAAATACAAATAAAGAAAACGATTCAAGATGAAAAAAAAAAGAGATATTAATTCAACGCAAAATGATAAAAACACAGGTTACGACTGATTTCCAAGAAATTAAAAGTTCATAAACCTTATAACTTTTTTTTTTTTCAACTTTAATACATGCAAATAATTAAATTATAATTTATTTCTTCTATATACAACTGGTGCTTTCTTATTTTTTTTTTTAAACATTCCATTTATATATAGTACCAATAATTTTGTGATTTCATGCAAAATAATTTGAATATATATATAATTAGTAAAATTATAAAAAATTTACAGAATAATAATAATGAATTCTGAATAAAACTCACTTATATAGATTTGGCAAACAAATTGTCTGAGATATTATTTTGCATTAACGTTTCAATTGTCACTTTCAAAATAAATTATTTTAATTTTTGAACATTCTTGAAGTCGTCACGCACTCAGAATGCCAAATTACACAAATTTATCAGAATGAAAAAATCATTGCCAAAATAATTTAAATAAAACTTTGTACTTTTTACCACATTTCAATACTTCGATTAATTAATTATATATATATATATATATATATATATATATATATATATATATATATATATATATATATATATATATATATATATATATATATATATATATATATATATATATATAAATAATTAATTAATCGAAGTATTGAAATGTGGTAAAAAGTACAAGTTTTACTTTTGGCAATGATTTTTTCATTCTGATAAATTTGTGTAATTATATATATATATATATATATATATATATATATATATATATATATATATATATATATATATATATATATATATATATATATATATATATATATATATATATATATATATATATATATATATATATATATATATATATATATATATATATATATATATATATAATGCTGATATCAATTTCTTTAAGTGTTTATATAACATGAAGATTACTGTATACAGTGTTTACGTGTAATAATAATTTCGAAATTTCTGGAGGAGTATTGTACTATGTATCACGAAAAGTAATAATAATAATAATAACAAAAATTTACAGTAATATTACATTGACAGCTAATACCAGAAATATTTTCCACCCATCTCTAGCCCCTCTCTTTCGTAAAGTTTGTAACATATAATTACTGTTTGCCTTATACTATATATATATACACACACACCAATATAAATGTTACCTGCATGCGGTCGGCATGTCTGCTTTTATGTTTTGTAAAAATTTTGGGGCGATATTTTGATTACTTTTTCTTTAAAAATAATAATAATAATAAGGGGGGGGGGTTGGAAATTAGGTTTATATGATACAAAAACTTATCACATTTAAAAATAATTGTTATTAAGTGATAATAAGTATCAATTATAAATGCCAACAATGCACTTTTTATATACAATTTTTTTTTTATTAAAAATTTTATTCCAATTTAAAGACACCCAAACAGTTCCTTTTTCGTTGGAGACAGCCAGTCGTCATAACTAACATTAAGAATCAACATATATTTAATGGATTAATTATACATATAATAAATTTTATAAATTATTAATTGTTTTACAAAATTATAAAATAATCACATTAAATAAAAAAGCTATTAATATTGATTAATATTTTATTTTAAATACAATACTTTATTAAATTATATAAAATAAAAAACTTTTTACTGTAAATAAGTTTATAGAAGTAAAGCATTTTTTTTTAGTATTTCATTTGTATTTTTGTTTTTATAGTGCTGTATCTTGGTTTACTATATATATTTTTAAAAAGGGTGTTCAAATCGGATAATTTCTGATTTCTAATAGTAACAAATAGTTTTTTTCATAATTACATTTTTAATTCAAAAAATTTATATAAAAGCATAATCAATAGATTACACAATTGTTTGAACAAATTTGAGTGACACAAGTTATAATTAATTTTTCGTTTTTTCCTTATTATTAATTTTTTACTTGTAATAATAAAAAATAATTTTTATAAGTTGAACAGTAAAATATGTTAATATATACATTTCTTATCCTGATAGTAAAAATATATATATATATCAACGCTATACAATTGAGAATCCAAAAAATAATTAAACTCATATTTAATGGATGCAGCCACTATAAACAAATTTATGTTAAACCTTATTAAAGCCCTCATTTTTTGTTATAGAATTAAGTAGGTATTATTATATAAATCATACATTATTTTCATTTCCTTATTAAAGATTTTTAACTATTTGAAAAATTGTTAAATATAATGTGGAACAAAATTTTAAATTGATTATTTTTTTTCTATATATTTTTAATTTAACTTACTTTTAAGAATTTCTTGGTAATTCGTGTAGATTGTCCGTTATATTTTACTCACAATCGCAATGTACTTCAAATGTGGTTTACTGTGCCATACTATTGTATTCTCCTAACCTACACAATCTAAGTAACGATATCGACCAATATAAATAATCGATTGTCATTTTTTTTAATCTATCGATTTTATTAACAATTTTACATATAAGTATATTTTTTTACTGATAAATCATTTTCATATTTGATGTTAAACTAATTTATTGCGTGTTTATCTTTAGAAATTTTAGCAGTAATTGAGTTGAATTGAAATTTAAATCAGTTTACCTGAAACGATAAAATCCTCAGGTTGAAAATTGTAATTGTTATGTTATAAGTATTGTAACTATTTAAAAAAGAAAAAGTCAACATTTTATTAATTAAAAGTTAATTCAAAATCAGTGAGTTACTAACAATATTTTCTGGAATAATTAAACTTATTAACATTTGCAAGAAAAATTGCAGTAGTCCAATAGTAAAAAAAATGTTTGTAATTGATATTTTAGTATCAATTTATATATTTGAATTTAGATCGTAGTAAACGTAGTAATCATTGGAACAGTTTTTCTATAACGTGGCTTTTTTTTTCCTGCTGTCTTTTCCTATTTCTTTATTACTTTCCATATTTGTTAAATATAATTAAATGATAGGCCTTAAAATCGAGCTACATCGAAATTATTTTGAAAATTGCTTAAAAATAAATAAATAAATATAATGTTTTAGAAAATATTTTAATAAAGTAATATAAATTTAAAAATATTGGTCTCTAATTATATTTCATAGAAAAATAATAAACATTTTATAAGAATCGATTTATTTGATTTTCTTGATTAAACATCGATGCCAAAGAATGTCCTACTGCAACACATCGAGTGCAGTTTAAAAGATGACAAAAAAAAAGTGACTTGTATTCTTGTTGTTGGAGCTGCATTGTTGATTTTGTTTAACAACTAACTCATATCCGTGATCGGTAATAAACAATACTAAGGAAATGAAGTATTTGATTTTTTTGAAAAACATTCATTTATATATCCTTATATTTGTTAAAGATTTATCAGTTTATATATAAAGCAACAAAATTTTAATTTTCATGTTATTTTCTTTCGTATATATTTTTTATTTTTTTATTATCATGTTTCAAAGAAAATATTTTAAATAGGAGTTATTATTTATAATTATCAAGTATTAGAAAAAGGTTCAGTTAAAAATCTGCTAAATTTTTAATAATATTTTTTATACTATTTTAATAATTTTTTCGCTGTTGAGATGTTACGAGTGCTACTATACACATATTTAATATATAGTAACATTTTCAATAACATAATATAGGGCCCGTAATATAGGGTATAATTATGCATTCATGTTAAAGTCGACGCCATGTTGGATCACTCAATAATATGGGCCACATAGGAAAATGAAATGACTCAATTTACCATAATAATATAGTTTAAAAAATACTTTAGCAATATTTTTGAGAGCATTGATGCTGCAATAGCGTTAAATTAGTGTTTATAGTATGATAAGCAAAATTATAATAATAATTAATAATAATATCAATAAAAAATTAAATGATTTAATTCCCAAAGAAAATAGTCAAAAGGAAGTTGTTCTATGCTGAGCAATGTTATTCGTTACTTCAGTATGGCGTACAAGCGCATTAAATATAACTTCATGCGCAAACACCCTACAGAAATAATTCAATTTGAGTACTTGGTATTTTCTAGGATCTTTAGACTTAGCTATCAGCTTATCCTAAAAGTAATCGTACAGTTTTTTTTTTTTTTTTATTATTATAATTTTTTTTTACCAAATGAAACTGAAACACTTTTTTTTTAACTATTGCAAAATTTTTAATTTAATTTAAATTCATCATAAACACAATTTAATTTATAAATGATTGAAGGATAAACACACCGTACATGCACACTGCACCAATTACAGGGGCTAGCTCATGATAATTGTTACAATTTTTCTTTTTCAATATAGTTCAAGAGTAATCCATACTCTATCCATAATTAGATTAGATTAGCTGGCGCAATAAGTTTGAATTTAAATTTGAACATTGTTTCAACGATCAAGGTCTAGAGATATTATAAACTTCACAACAACAACAACAAAAAACGCATGGCTATTTTTGGGGGGGCGCACTATGATAGAAGCGAACGATGATAGAAGCGAATTATGTTCGAATCTGTCTTGCGCGCACTCCTTTTTTTAACAATAGGAGCGGCGCGTCAGGTGTGTAGCGTGGATGCTCGATAGCAATGATTGACACCTGCATTGTAATAAACATACTATTGCAATATTCATAAAAAGAAGGAATCGCGCTCATAATTATAATTATAATTATAAAAATAATATTTTCCCAAAGGTGTCCACTTTTACTTTTTTTTTCTTTTTTTTTTTTTTCCTTAATATTTTTCTTTGTTATTTTATTATTATTATTATTATTTTAAAGAATTACTTACGATTAAATGTAAATTAAGAACCATTTATAAAACTATTAAACATATCTTCTATTCACTTATTATTTGCGCAACAGCAATATACATACACACGTCAAATATTCAAATTCAACCACAAATTAAATACATTTTATTGCAAGTGGTTCATTATTATTTTGTTTTTATTATTTATTTTGTAATATTTAATATAAATAATTATAGACTAAATTTACCTTTTTATGTATTTTTTATTACTTATAATCTTATAATAATTATATTTAGGAAAAACTGTCATTTTATAACGTATTTTAATAATTTTGAATTTTTTACAATCTCTTTATTTTAACTCTTTATATTCTCTATTATTTAACGTATTACAACGCAGCCGTACGTTGATAATACTGGTAACTGTTAAAAATAATGAATCAATTAGCTCCCATTAAAGAAAAAAAAAATGAAGAAAAATGTTAGTAAAAATAAAATATTAAAAAAAAAAAAAAAAAAATCTCAGTTCAAGAGCGCGATTCCTTTTTTTTATAAATATTGCAATAGTATGTATATTACAATGCAGGTGTCAATCAGTGCTATCGAGCATCCACGCTACACACCTGACGCGCCGCTCCTATTGTTAAAAAAAGGAGTGCGCGCAAGACAGATTCGAACATAATTCGCTTCTATCATCGTTCGCTTCTATCATAGTGATACTGCCCCTATTTTTATAATCATTTTTTTATTATTATTATTTTTTTAATATCATTAAATTAACTCTCAATTTATTAATTTTTAATAACTATGAGTCTTCTTAATTGTTGTGTTGTACTTTATCATTATTATTCTCACATCACACACAGCTAGATCACACTAAAGTTTCAATGCTACGTCAAGTTTATTCCAAGTGTACTTTCAAACATAATTAATATGCATTCATATATTTAACATCAAGTTCAAGTTAGCAAGTGTGGTAATTATATAAATAAAAATAAAAAATTAATTAAAAAAAAAAGACTAAATTATTTTTCAATAAAAAGAATTTGAAAGTGTAAAAAAATATTGTCATTTAAGTAAAATTTAAAACTTAAAATAATTATTATATTTGTAATTTTTTTTTATTATAAGTTAAAAAAACAATAATATTATAAATTAAATTATTGTAGTTAAATGTAGTAAATTACAAAAAGTGAATCAATATACAATAATAATACCAGACGAAAAGAAACCGATAAATTAATAAATAATATAAATGTGCAAAATAGAATTACAAATAAAATAAAAATTATATCTCTAAAATACCATCCATATATTGTTTAAATAAATTGTAAAGGGAAAATACCATGTAACAAAAACAAATTTTTCAATAGTACTTTGAAGATAATATAAAAATAATAATATAGTTCATTACACTAACTTATATAATACTACTCTAGATTTAATAAATATGGACCATCTTTCAACATAATAACCAAATTGTCTACATTTTTATGATGTGGAGTAAATAACTTAACAAAAGAAGTAATTTTAAAGATTTTAAAAATAATGTTTTATAGAGCATCATTTTGAGAAATAATGGGATATATAATATGTTATAGTCGTCCAAGGCCACAATATAAATTGAAAATATAAAAAAATAATCATCTTTTGTTAACAATAATAATGTAATTTATCAGTTGTTATTATTTTTGTTTTTTTCTTTGAAGATTTTCTATGTAAAAGAGTCTGCATACAAATATTACTCTTACGTAGTTATAAATATTTCTACCCATTGGGGGAAAAAAATAGCAACATGCAATAAATATTCATAATTTATTTATATTATATAATGTACAGTATCTTTCATAAAAATTTTCATTCTATTGGCTTATATCGATATAATACGATTAGATGGAGATTTCAGTTGACTAAAAACTCTAAATACATGTTATTTCCATATACCAATACAATTCAATGCTTTATTATTGAAAATGTACTTAATTGCATATTTTTGATTAGTAAATTTTATCGTTTTTACGTATGTAAATAAATAAGATACCTAAAAATGAATCAAATTGTTCATAATTATGGTATAACAACATAATTGTTAAAACAAGCATTATTCTAGTCATTTACAATTAAAATCACATATAATTGAAATAATTTGAATTGTTTTCTATTGAATTGATGAGAAATTGGAAATTATTTTAATTTAATCATACTTACTTTTCTTCATTTGCATGTATATTGAAATTTATACTTTAAGGGAGTAGGGTACCGACCTTATATCTCAAAAACTAGACGTGATTTGGGTCTAAATTGGGTGTCATTGTGTAGCTAAGGGTCACACTTAGCCGTGATAAAAATGACATGATTTTTGACCGTCCCGAAAAAAAAATTATTGAAATTAACATTGGGCCTTATGGGCTTAAAATTTCAAAAAATCATATAAAACTAATTCGCACGGTGACCCCTCAAAATTTTTATATATTTGAAATTGTCTCAAGCTGAAGCATCATTGTGCAAAATTTCAGATTTTTTTTGACGAGAAAAGTTTGAGTTTAACGACCGACGTCGTCCCCTACTCCCTTAATACATTTAACTTAATTCTTCATCTACAATGTATAAAAACCTATCACAGAGCTTCAAAAAGTTACAATGCCCAAATAAGATATTAAATCGAATCATAGATATAATAAGATCATTTTTACATTTTATAAAAATAATTGTTATAATAAAATAAAAAAATTGAAAACAAAAAAGTAATATATTTTATAATCATTCTAAAATAAATAAAAATAATAAATTAAAAGTATTTAGTAATTTAAAAAATAATAATAATGACATCAATAATGAAAGAGTTTGGCTTCTGATATCAATAATAATAAAAAACAGAAATTTGAGTCTACTATAAATATTTAATTATTTACAACAAAATAATAATAAAAAATAAGTTTAAAAGGCTACTGTTGTTACAATCATATTATTATATCTATTATCATATTATATATCTCGTAGAACAAAATATTTTATGCTTGTTGGTAAACTAAAAATATTTTTTTCATATTGAACAAATTCTAACAAAATTCAATATTTTAAAAGTTTCAACCAGTTACATTATATGATGGCTGTATAAGTAATTAAGTGAAAATTTTTATTCCAATATCACAAAGAAATGCCACTCTCTTTCATAAAAAATTTGAGTTCTATAGGCGTTCATCTAAAATGATTAGATGATGCAAAATCAGTTGATGCAAAACTCATACATTATCCATATGTATGCCAATAGTTTTTTTTTTTTTTTTATTATTATTATTATTATTTTTTTTTTTGTGAAAGAAAATGTACAGATACTCCCATATGTATCCACCATCACCATGCATATTAAAAAATTATTTATTTATGAAGCAATTGATACATTACTTACGATCATCAGTGTTACTACATAGCATCATAGAGCTTTACCGACATCGGTCATTAGACTCAAACTTTTATCGTCCAAAAAAATCTGAAATTTTACACAATGATACTTCAACTTTAAGAGACAATTTCAAATATATAAAAATTTTGGAGGGCCACAGTGCACATTAATTTTATATAATTTTTTTGAAATTTTAAGCCCATAAGGCCTAATGTTAATTTTAATAATTTTTTCCTTATTTTCGGGACATTCAAACATCTTGAAATTTTTATCACGGCTAGGTGTGACTCTTAGCTACATAATGACACCAAATTAGACCCAAAACACTTCTAGTTTTTGAGATATAAGGTCGGTACCCTACTCCCTTAAATTAAATTAAATCATGTATGTACACAAGTATTAAATTTGCGTAGTGAATTTAATATTTCAATTATTTACACAAATAACATTTTGTATAAAATATTATATATAAATTTTGAATGCTGTTATGAATATAACAATTAAATATATTGATCCATTTAAGAGTCGAGAACATGGTATTTCAAACACCAACATTGAGTAAGTATTTTAATTATTTTATTAACAAAATAAACAAGTGCATTCTTTTCAAATTATATTACATGTTTATAAATTACAATTTCTTATTAAAACGAAAAAGAAAACAAGTTTTAATAAGAATTTTATAAAATGCAATATTGATTTTTAATTATTTTTTTTTTTAAAAAGGTTTGATGACATTTATATTACATACCACGGTGTTTTTGTTTTAGGAAGTTTGGAATGCAAGGCTTTTTTTTATATTCTAAAAGGTTATACCTGGCTGGGTCATTGCCCTAACTCGTGGCCTTGTCTCTTTCTCTCCTTCTCTCTCTCATTTTTGATCGAGAGAGAGAGAGAAAATAAAAAAACATTTTCTGTTTCTTCTATCTTTTTCTCACCTTCACTACTTTCGCCGCACCTTTCTTTAAACTTATACTTTTTTTTATTTATTTATCTCATAATATTTTGCATAAATATTTTACGTTTTAATAACAATGCGTGTTAATTTATTTAATTATTATTATTATTAAAAAAGTTTTTTGACCTTTTTATAGTTTTAATTGTTTTGTTTTAAAATTTTGTTTAAGAAAAATATTAATTAAATGATAATTTTTATTAACATAAATATACATGATGAAAGATTGTTATTTTAAAATACATTACTTTATGGTTCTTTGAAAAATAAAAAGAAGTTTGTGTATAAGCGTGCATTTTTACTTTAATAATATGTTGATTGTTGATTATTGTAATAGTGATACTGATAACTAGCTGATTGTGTTATAATTGTAATGTAAATATTGAAATACGAAATGCACAATGAAAAAAATAAAAAGTAATATGCTATAACCAATTTATATATGATAAAATGTATTTAAAAGATCAGTGAATTCAGTTTTATTGAAAATATTTATTTGATTTTTATAGAGCTGATTTCGTGGTTATTTACAGACTACTTTTACACTCGTTCGCCATCTTTGAGATTTATATGCATTGTCTTTCATAGGAAAGTATTATAATTATTATATGGTTTAACATGCATTATATATTTATTATACTTATATTAAAGTAAAGTTTTCAAAATAGGGAATCTGTCTTCCAGAAGTGCTGAATTATTAATAATAATTGGTTTTATTAAGAGGCCAAAAAAGGTACATACCCACTTACATGGTCCTCAGACTATTTTTAAATAATAATCACTTGTCAGAGTGTTTCATAAGTTTGATTCTTTACAGTACATATAATTATCAGTTTTCAAGTAGCATTTATTAAAATATATGTTAACTTTACTAAGATCTAGAAAAGGAAGTCAATTTTTTTCTTGAGAAATTATTTTCAAATGATATAGTCTCTGTCTATGAATTTCTAATGTACCATTTGCAATGAACGTACTAATAAAATAAAATGCATTCATTTCTTATAGAAAAATCATTTTCACTTACACGTAGCAATAACAATTAAAAACATTTCATTGCAATTAGTAAATTGTTCCCAAAAAAAAATGAACCATTAGCAATGAATAAAATATTTAAAATAACTTTAAACATTCTTAATGCATTTCTTATGGAAAAATCGTTATTATAAATATGTTACAACATTTCGTTTATTGCAAGTTGTCCATTCGCTTCAGTATGAATAATATTAAAATAATAATAAACTGTTTTAGTATACTGCGTTTAAATTTATTAAACAAAAAAATCTCATACAACAAAATATATGAAAGAACTTTTTGTTTCCAGTAGGTCTTTTACCATATTAATTCACTATACGAATATGACGCGAAAGACATGAGCGTGTAGGTATATATTATAAAGATATGCAAAGTATATAATAAATACACCGTTATTTCGTATACGTATACTACAGTAATATACTGTTGTATAGTATATTTATATATATATATATATAAGAAATATCCTTGAAAAAATTATAACTCTCATTGCCAAGGGTGACCTAACCTACCTCTAGTTAACTTACGTCATCACAAGGTCGAATATTACAGGTGTAACTATTGGAATGTCAACCTTACGTGATATATATATTTTTTAAGAAATTTATATTTATTTTTTATTATTATAAAACATTTTTAATTGATTGAAACTAAATGAAGTGCTAAGATAAAATAATAATTATTGCATATTCTGATAGTGATTACCTGATTATTTTGTCATGGATTTAATTAATATTTTCAGCTTTTAGTTTTCAAATTTAATGTAAATTTGAAAAATGATATTTTGCATAATATATCAAAATTCTATATTTATTTCTTATATCCAACATTCATAATTAGTAATGTATAATTTGCTTTGGTTAATGCTTCCAAATGAGATAATGTAGAAATTATTGTCAATTAAATATTTATTAAAACAAAAGTAATAAAACATCCTATTAATTTTTTAAAAACACTGCTATGCTGCCAGCAGATTTCTATTAGCCTCTCGTCGCAAAGTGTAAAGAATATTTAAATATACTTACAACACTTAAAAAAATTGGAGCAAAATCTTATCATCTCTATTTTTGTTTGTAAACCCTCTTTTTCTTGCACCAAAAAATGCGCATGCCATTTAAATAACCATAGTTCATCGTCATTTTAGTAGCAGAAAACAGGGTTTACGAACTGCATTAATCAAAAGTCAAAAGTATATAACAACAAGTGCCTACATACTAAATATTTTAAGACCTGTGAAGACGAGAACTCATTGAAATTAAAATAATATAAATTATGCTATAAAAATTTTAAAATATAATCAAACAAAATAAAGAGAAAAAAATTGTTAAAAAAATTCTAATATTTTTATATATATATTTAGATTATAATTGTTATTTTTTATAATTTATAAATATTTATATATATTAGCCATAATTGTTTTTAATAAAATAAAAATATAGAAATTATTATATTATATTTAAAAAAAAAAAGTTATATATTTTTTTCAAATCATTTATTTTATACTACGGATTGTAAAATAAATTGGTTGGATTTGTGCTCAATTGTGAGTTAAATTGCTCAAACTTTAGACGGTGGGGTTGTATAAAGAATTCAAAATAGAGATAATACCATTATGTAAGAAAGATTTATGCATGCAACTTATATAAAGCGCTCTAGATATATCCGATGCAATGGAGAAAAAAGAAAGCTCTTGAGAGTTTTATTATATTATTTTAACACTGTGATGTTTGTTTTTCCAGACTTTAAAACAATTTAATTACTTTTTATGTAATTAAGAAAATGGGCACTTTGCTCATCCTTAACTTAAAACTAACAACTATGTTGCAAGTAATGGGAAGTGATTTTTTTTTTCGTTTCTTGTCACAATTTTTAAAAGCTAATTCCAACTCTCCAAGAAAAAAAGAAACAAAATCACCTTAGTGAAAAAATTGGTCTATTTTATAAAATCATGATAATTTCTCTCACCAAAATATTTGTCTTTTGCTTGTTCGCATTGAGCTTTTTCTAATTAGAACTGTTAAGTGAGCTCCATAAGAATGTATGTTATTTTGATCAAATAACTAACAATTCCAATTAGAAAAAGCTCAATGTGAACACAGCATTAATTAATTCATATTTTATACGTGATTTTTTGGTTTCTTTTTTCAATGCAGAAATACTGCGAGAAAATTCGATACAAAGTAAAAGATTATATACGATAAATATATATGACTCATTCTTACTCCAGTCTGCTATTGTTTTTAAAAAATTATTATTATTTCCTATAACCGTGAAATTTTTTTAAACATTAAGTTTTATAAATAAATGTTTTAAAATGTATCTAGAGATGGTTGATCACCCATGCGTATAGATTGACTTCGACACGAGTTGACCAACTGAGTGTGAAAAATCAAAGACAGCTATATAATATATATATAATAATATTATATTATAGCTACTATATGCTATAAGCATAACATGTGTACGGAACTAATTAAAGCTACATTGCACGTTGTTAAATACGGTACTATCTAAAAAAAAAAAAAAAAAAAAAAATGCCACGCTTCTTCTGCTTATGTATATATAACCTAATAAAGAATATAATTCACAGTTGGATATAATTATTATTATATATTATGATTCATTTTTCTATAAAAAGTATTGAATTGTCTACCGGTAGAATATCTTTTTATTGTTACAATTTTAGTTCCAGAAATGTTATTTCTAATGGAAGAAACAATTTCCTATGTAATACAATGAAACATTTTGTTTGTGGAAATCGTAATAGATAAATAAATATTATCATTTATTGTAATATAAGTTTGTATATAAGGTGTATGCGTATGACGTCATACTGTCTTTGCTTTGATGCTATACTGGAGCAATGAATAATATTTCTCAGCATGGAGGACAAACGTGGTTTTTGGCTCTTTTCTTTTTGTAAAATTAGTTTGTTTGTTTTTTATTGTTATTTATCTCGCATACTTTATAACTTATAATTAATTCAACCTGTTTAAAGGCGTAGAACACCTTGAAAAAAAAAGTTGTTTAATATCCTAACAAACCTGAAAATCAACGTTGATTTGGCCGGAATCATTGATTTCTAATTAATTTTTTCATTCACAAAATGCTACTGGCAGTCACTGACGTCACAACTCGCCTGTTTTACGCGCGCGTAAACCGGGCGAGCCGTGACGTCAGTGACCGCCAGTAGCATTTTGTGAATGGAAAATATATTAGAAATCAATGATTCCGGCCAAATCAACATTGATTTTCAGGTTTGTTAGGATATTAAAAAACTTTTTTGTTCAAGGTGTTCTACGCCTTTAACAACATCAATGGACTCAAAAATATTGCTAAATATTTTTATCTTTGCAAAATGTATCATTATCCCATTCCGATCCATGTTATTTAGTGCTCACATAATATGGCGTCAACTTTTATATAAATGCAAACACACTATAAGATGGTGATTGAAATCATTGGAGTTGCCAGGATTTTGTGACGGGAAGGGACCAGCTTAGTCGAGGGGGGATCACCTCCCTTTATTGAGGCTTTTTTAGACCTAGGAGTCCAGACCCCTAAACCCCCGTGAAAACACCCTTGAGTGAAATCGATTAAGTGGGAAAGTTTTTCTTTAATATCTTGCGTCTTTTATAAAAACAAATTATACGCACTGTAATTATTAACAAGATACTTTTAATATTAAATGGACTGTAGATTGTGTAAAAGTGATGATGATTTTATTGAGTGTTAATAAATTATACAAATAAGTGACAGTTTTTATTATTATTGAGTATTACTTTCTCATCGTGCCATAAAATTTTTAATACTTAATAATGGCAGTGAATATTTTTTTCTGTTAACTAATTTTATTATATCAGCTTAAAACATATTAACTTCAGTTTATTGTTATTATTTATTTATTATTTAATATAAAAGCGCAAGAAAAAATTTTATATTTTTTTAAATAACTTTCCTATAAATGTTAACTAAACTCTTTTCCAACATAATATAATATTATTCAAATTATTGTCACCAACAAAATCTCCTAAATTGACGAATTAGTGCTATAACCTATAAATAAGTAAAAATATTCCATGACATTATTTTTTTTTAGGTTTATGTATCTTTCACGTGTATATTTATGGTTAAGGTTTTGTAACAGAGGGTTGTCAAGCCCTCACAACACTTTAATAAACTTTTATTAATTATTACAAGAATTATAAATTGTGGATCTATTTTTACAAACTTTGCTGAAAATTCGGTTTAGCGATGCTAAAATTGTTAGTAAATTAGGTGTCTTCCTGCTATCTTCCCCACATGCATTTGATTGTTATAACAATTCACTAAGAAGCATTATATTATGTGGATTTTCCTATTGCTATAAATTTTTGAAATTTAATTATGAATAATTTTAATTGCTTCGGAAATGTGATAAAAATTAAAAAATAAAATTGATTAATTGATTGATTGATTTTTTTTTTTTTTTTTTTTTTTTTAGTTTGAATAGTATGTATTTAATTTTGTATGTTTACATATCTAATTTCATGTTTATTTTTCTGTTCCCCAGGTTTACTAGAGACAATCACGAGTACTGCAAATAGTAAGGACTGTCCTGGAGTATGTATGCACGCATTAGCATCTCTTATTTGTTCTCAAGTACTTGAAGATGTTGCGTGTCCGTCACAATCTATGAGATGTTGTGTTGATGCTCCACCTGAAGGATCAAATGCCACTATAGATGCAGGTAAATAACAAATTAGTACTTTATTATAATTTTGAATAAGCATAAATATATTTTAGTAATTGATTTTTTTAAACGATGTTAAAGTTTGTCAAGTACATCCCTCATTTAAAATTTTGCAATATTGGTGCAGAAATTATAAAAAACAATAATAATAAACTCAATGTATCTAGAATTTAGTTGCTCAAGAATGAGAAATTACAAATTAGTAGTCCCTCTCCGTATAGGGTGTTTTAATTCATGTTAAAGTTGACGCCATAAGTGAGAGCTAAATAACATAGGCCAGTATGGGAAAATGACTAATTTTGCCAGTTTAAAAATATTTCGCAATATTTTTGATAGTATTGATGCTGTTAACAGGTTGAATTAGTTTTTCAAATACGTAAGAAAATAAATAATAACCAAAAAAAATATCCAATTTTCCAAAGAAAATGACCGAAAACTACGTTTGTCCTATATGCTGAGCAATGTTATTCATTACTCAAGAAGAGCATCGAAAAGCATTCAGAATGACGTCAAGCGCACACAAACTATAGGGTTACCCATGCTAACTGTGATTGTCAATCAACTTGGTGTAACCGCATGGCGTCATACTTACTACGCTTCGACGCCATACTGGATCAATGAATAGTATTGATCAACATATAGGAAGAACTTCATTTTTAGTTATTTTCTTTTGCAAATCGGTTAATTTTTTGTTATTAATTATTATGCTCACATATTTGAGATAATGCAGCCAATTAACAGCATCAATGATCTCAAAAATATTGCAATTTTTTTTTACACTGGCAAAGTGAGTAATTTTCCTATGCTGGCTGATACTATTTAGTGATCCAACATGTCGTTGATTTTTATATAAATGCATACGCCCTATGTACGTCATTTATGTCATTTTATGCACATTTCAATTTTTTGTTGAACATTAACACCTCTAGCAGTATAATATCAATACAAGACTTTTAACTTAATTTCATTTAGGTAAGACAGCCAATGAATACTCAATTTCATTTCTTACTTCAGTGTGAATGTGAATGGAGTGAAAATGATATTTAAAATAAATTTATTATTTATAATTAAAATAAGCACGTATTATTATATTTTTTGTTTAATAATATGTTAATATTTAATTTATTTAATAATTTGCTGTAAAACAATAATTTTTTATTTTAAATATAAAAGTTTAGATAAATTGATATAGGTATAAAATATTTAAAAATAGTATATTTTGATTCAAACTAAAGTTTATTTATTAAAATATATTTATACCTATTATAATCTAAAATATAATTTTTTTAAATTAAGTAGTTTGATACTTAATATTTTGTAAGTACAGTCTCTTTCATAAAAAATTGAATTCTATTGTCTTTTGACTATACATTGTATTGTAGTATGATCAGATAAAGATTTCAGTTGACGCAAAACTCCATTTAAATACATATGATTTTCTTACGCCAGTATAAATAAAATTTTAATGAAAGAAAATGTTCACTTGATAGAATCATGTATAGAGACCGCAGAAATAGTTTTTTTTCCCAAAATAGTTAACTATATATTTGGGGGGGGGGGGGGGGGGGCAAAATAGGAGGTAAAAATAGGTGATTTTTAAGAAATAGTTGATTTAATAGTTGATTTTTATTTTATTATATTTTCATGAAAAACAACAATTTCAACAATTTTTACCTATTTGTCAACTATTTTCATATTTTTTTCATGATTTGTTAGAAACGTACATTTCTAAAAAAAGTTAAAAAAAAAGTTTTTGTTTCCTTTATTTCTTTTTTATTTTATTTTTTTTTTTTCAAATTTCCTTAGAAATGTACACGTTTTTAACAAGTCATGAAAAAAATATGAAAATAGTTGACAAATAGGTAAAAAAATGTTTAAATAGTTGTTTTTCATGAAATAGGTGAAAATAGGTGATTTTTAGATGGGGTCAAAAGGTCACAATTTAATAGATCGATGGAGATCTGGTTAAATAATTAAAATAGCACCCGAAACGCAAATAGTTGAAAAACTATTTCTGCGCTATCTAATCATGTACAATAACAATCCTACTATATATTGATTTAAATACTTAACAACACGGTTATAGGTACCAACAGTACTTCACAACAAAGACCCGCCTCTGTATCTACTGTAGCACCAGTGACGTCATCATCTTCACCTACACGAGCACCATCCTCACCTGCTAAACCAATACCTACTAAACCAGAAGTTAAGGAGAAAGACTCAGGTATTAATTTATTAATTATCATAACTTTTAAAAGTTATTATAATGTTGCGATTATGATGAGCAATGTGATCATTATCATCTGCTAAATTGTTCTAATTGCTTTAATAGTCTAACGTCATTTGCACTGGAATGATGAATTTAATAATTAATATTGTTATGTAAATTTATGTTTATCTTATACACCAAGTGTGTTTATCTAATTAATTAAATAATATTGCGATCATTTAAGGCGTAGAACAAGTTGAATAAAAAATTGTGTAATATTCTAAGAAACCTGAAAATCAACGTTGATTTGGACAAAGTCATTGATTTCTAAATTATTTTCCATTCACAAAATGACACGAACGGGCACTGACATCACAGCAGTGGCGGAGCTACGAATTTAGGGCCCGGGGGAAGAAAAGGGACTGGGCCCCAAAAAGAAACGCGCGAAGCGCGCAAGCCCGCCGCAGGCGCGAATTTTTTTGAACCACGTGACTATTTTTAGTTATAGTTTGATTAATGAAAAGAGCCTTATTTTAAGCAAAACTTATTTCAAAAATACACAGCTTTTCTTTATACTGTATTTTGCTCCTCTCTTTTTATCAGTGTGCGAAAAAAAGCAAGGATGACTACTTTAGTA
Organism: Ecdyonurus torrentis; assembly: GCA_949318235.1. Classification (NCBI taxonomy): domain Eukaryota; kingdom Metazoa; phylum Arthropoda; class Insecta; order Ephemeroptera; family Heptageniidae; genus Ecdyonurus; species Ecdyonurus torrentis. Next base: position 16,007,648 of record OX439133.1, read on the forward strand.
AAAAAAAAAAAATACATACATTTTTTCATATAAAAAATGTCATATATTTCATTGCCACATAAAATATGGTATAATTTGCTGGGGAAATTCCACCAAAGCAATTAGAGTTTTCAGACTTCAAAAAAAAATAATAATAATAATAATAATAAAAAAAAAAAATTGGTGCCAGCTTTAGATCCTTACTGTTCCTTGTGTGGAATGTGCTATGAAAGTTAAATTAAATCTTGAAGTATTTACTAAACATGAAATTCAGCACAATCATAAGACAAGAAATATACAAAGTAATATTAAAAGTACATAATAAAATAACAGAAAAGTAAAACAGAGGTCCATTTTGTAGCTGCCTGCAGATATATAGTAAATTGCGTACTTATTTGAGACAAATAAATAACCATGTTCAATTTAAAAAAAAATTACTTAAAAACTTTTCTTCTTAACAAACAATACTACTCAGTTAGTGAGTTTATGCTGCACCAATAATAGTATCCCATATTCGATTTTTTATTTTATTTTCCTCAATTTTGTATGACATATATAATTGCTTATAGGTATGTTATTTTGATTTTATTATTCTTGTTTGGTAAACTTTGACTATCATTTCTAATTGTACCAATTGATACAATAACCTAAGCTTGTATGCATATACTTGTGTATTTTGATTGTAGGATGAAAGAAATTAATAAAGATATTTTGAATTTGAATGAGAAGTTACCACAGGAAATTTTCAATTAGGCTCAAAATGAATAGAATTGTATGATAGAACATTGTATTTATGTATTACCTTCATTAGGTTGAAGTATTTTATTTAATTTTGTACCACCCTGTGGTAAGACCATTGTTATATTCTGTATTCATTTTGCATCAAAATTTTGATTTAAGAATTTAAAAAATGCATAGCAATGGATATATAATCAAAATGCACCATGCAATTTGGCTTTAAATACTAAACAGGATGAAGTAATAAGTGTTTACTTAATAATTGTCTCTATTAAATATGTTGAAGATGAAACATAATTATTAGAGAGCGCAGAAATAGCTTTTCAACTATTTGCGTTATGGGTGCTATTTTAATTATTATACCAGATCTCCATCGATCCATTGAATTGTAAACTTTTGACCCCATCTAAAAATCACCTACTATTTTCACCTATTTCATAAAAAACAACTATTTCAACATTTTTCACCTATTTGTCAACTATTTTCATCTTTTGTTTACGATTCATTGGAAACGTGTACATTTCCAAGGAAATTAAAAAAAAATTTAAATCTCCATAAATAACAATTACGCGTGTAATTATAAGAAGTTATAGCCCTTCATATACTGACCACTTATGTGAATCAGATATACTTTCTGTACTTTAATTAAAAAAATGTTTAATTATAAGAATTATTAAAAAAATCAACGGCATTAAAAATATTAACGATTCCTGGGAACTGCGTAATAAAAAAATAATAAAAAAAAAAAATCCTACTAAATACTCAAAGGAAGGTGACTAAATAATTTTACACCAACAGGTTTTAGGGTGCCCTGGCTTCCCAAACCCCCCGATGCACTGTCCATCTTTCGGAAAGAAACCCTGTGTTACTTGTTAGTTAGCATAATACAAAGACAAAAAATTGTATATTATTTAACAAAATAATTTTTATGTAGTTTAGTGAAACTGACATTATACCTATTTTTTTCTTAAAATTACGTGTTGTTACATATTTAATTTTTATAATTAATCAATATAAATAAAATTAATTAAAAGGGCGAAAAAATAATATTAAGCACAGAAACAGACACTGTCAGAGTTATAGACTATAGTTTGTTTTTTTTAATTTTTCTTTCTTTCTTATTTCTCTTTTTTCTCTCTCTTTTTTTTTAAACAACAAGGGCCCCTGACCAGGAGGGCTCCATCAGGATTTCTTGGCTAATTTTAAAGGCTAGTCCGACACTGCTCAGATTACCTCCTGTGATGTTGAGAGATAATTTTCTATTTACAAAAATGAATTAAAAGCGATCGACGTATGTACGTAATTTCACTAATGAAAATTTGGAAATGTACTTGGTGTGCCACTACTTTGAAAATCAAGGCTGCCATGGTGACAGTGCTCTTGGCTGATTTTTGTGCTTAGCCTCTTGATTTGTAAGGGCAAAAAAGTAATATAAAATAAAAAATACGCAAAAAAAGTTTTTTTAAATGTAATAAAATTAAAATCAACTATTAAATCACCTATTTCTTGAAAATCAACTATTTTATCAACTATAATTTTGTCCAAAAAAAAACAAACTATATTTTGCCGAAAAAAACACCTATTTCTCCGCTCTCTATATAATTATATGCAGGTAGAAGAAGCATAAGGGCCCAGTTGGGTTAAAATCAGAATAATATAATCATATTAATCAATATGAATTTATCTTATGGGAAATTTTGAGGACCTATTTTCGGACACCCTCTAAAAATTCTTAAAATTGCATAATTCGCAAAATTAAACCAACGACCTGTCCGGAAAATTGGTTCTTGTCCAGGTATCCAGTAATTGGTGCACCATTGGTATAAAAGGAAGCTTCTTTCATTTCTTTGTAATCAAATTAATTGGGAATTTTTTTAATTTTTCTGGATCATGCGATCAATAAGGTTAAGCTCTATATAACAATATTAAAATGACTCAAACTTAGACAACTGATAGTGTAAAGACTACTATATAAAAAGAAAAAGTAATGAGTAAAGATGTATCATCTTTGTAAAGAGCAAGTACTTTTCCTTCTTCTTTTTTTTTTTTTTTTTTTTTCCTTTTTCTTCTTTTTTTTCTTTTTTTTTTTCTTTGCCTGCCCGCGGGCCCCCCCAGGCTGAGGGCCCGGGGGAACCTCCCACTCATCCCCCTCGGTAGATACGCCACTGCATCACAGCTCTTCTAGTCCACGCGCGAGAAAAACAAGCGAGCTGTGACGTCAGTGTCCACTCGTGCCATTTTGAGGAAGGAAAATAAATTAGCAATCGATAACTCCGGCCAAATCAACGTTGATTTTCCGGTTGATTATATTACGCAATTTTTTTGTTCAAGGTGTTCTATGCCTTTAAATATTTACTGCAGTATTTATATTCTGATTTACAAGTCCTTTTTGTATTTGCAATAACAAGCATCGCATTTTAAGGAAATTCATACTTTTTGTTTTTGTTTATATCTTTAAACTATAATTTCTATATTGTAGTAACTTTTTGTTATTGTAAATTTCAATGTTGCATATTTAGTGTCGTTATCTAAATATTATTCAATATTGTTTAGTGGTGGTTATCGGTGATGAATCACATAAAATTGTGTCTAATATCTCTCATTGATATATTTTCAATTTCGGTGTAGTATAAGTTAAATAGTATTATTTAACATAAGATTCTCTAAGTTTTTTCACACATTTCACCAATATCCTCTAATGATATTTACATAATTATACTGTTAATGCAAGAAAGAGCAAAGTTGGAAAACATTATTAACTAGCGCATGTGCACTTACGACTTTTGTTCATTAAATTTCATTGCCTTTATTTTATCCATTTTATTTTAACAATATCAGTTAAAATTTTCATTATTTTTAATTACGTTGCAAATAGCCTTGAAGAAATCATTATATTAAAAGGGTATTTCTTAGCACAGATTAGATTTTGTTGAACATTTACAACAATATAATTCAAATAAGATAAATAATCATTTTTTTATTTATTAAAAACTAATTAAATTATTAATAATTTATATACAATTTTAAATTTAAATTATTCAAACAAAATGAAAAGCACATAAAATATATAATTTTTTATATTTATAATTTATAGTAATTTTTATGAAATTTCTCTTCCTAATTAACAAAACAACAAAAAATGCTAATTAAAATTACATCAAATAATAATATAAAAAAAAAAAAAATAATAAATAAATAAGATGTTTATTTAGTTTTCACTAATTCAGATACATCAATATTACATTTTTTTAGTACATTTAGTATTTCAGTTTAAGATTAATTTTTAAATAATAAATATATCAATTAATAATATATTACATTTGCCCACATAAATAGTCACATTTTTTGAAATATATATATATATTTAATATATTCTTAAATAAATTTATATTACTCTAATCTATAATTTTTTATATTATCTAGAAAATTCATATTAATTTATATTAAAGTAGTTTGAACGAGTTTTGATATTATTTAAACGCCGTTTTAGTGCTACCTATAGATTCCTTATTTCTCTATGCTCCTATTGATGTAATAAAAAATACATTTAGTTCGAAACGCAAATAAAAAAATAGCCGCAAAGTCGAGCATTTTCCTCGTACAACATTGGTTAATGGCTGAAAAAGCCAGGATCCTTCCACAGTAGATCATTCATATTTCTGCGAAAGTGTATTTAAATGGACTCAAAAACAGATAAATAAGCTCTTTGATAAACAAAGAAACTTTTAAAAGCATTAAACTAAATTTGGTTCGAAACGCACTGAGAACTTTGTGACTAAAAGAGCTGAAAATGAGAATTTTTTTGTTAACCAGTAATTTTTTTTAGTTCGGAAATCGGCCGCTAGAGGCGCCGAATCATGGCGATCGCGGGCGATCGCGGGAGAAACGAGATATAAACGTCAATTGAGCTCATAAACGTTAATAAAACTCTTGTAATGTACTTAATATGTATTAACTTCATTATAATTAATTAATATATGCACTGAGAAGCGAGAAAAGTGTTTGATTAGAAAATAGTTACAAAAAGCAATATATATATGATTTGCTAGATTATTTACTAGTGCCTTGACAGCACAGTTGGTAGAGCGCTGCTTTTACATGACGAGGGTCAGCGGATCGAGACTCGGTTATTGCAAAGTTTTTAATGATGCAATTAAATTCAAGTGAGCGCCAAACTTCAAATAAATTTAAAATCAGCTGTTAACAACCTCGTTGAAACTACTTTAAAGTAAAGTGTTGTTTATTGATTTATAAGGATACTTGATTTTTAAGTACTCAATACAATTAATTTTAAATATATGCAACCTATTTTCATTTTTTATACCAAGGGGAAGATCATTAAATAATTTTAAGCCATTTACAAAAATTGATTTTTGATTACCAGCGTTATTTTGAGAATCAAAATGAAAGTTATTTGCATTTCTTGTATTGTGTGAATGAACATCACTATTTTTTAATAAGAATCCATCAAAAGTGTCATTATATTTTTTTAGTATAACATTCTTTAGGAACAATAATACCTTCAGACTTAATCTTTGTTCTACAGTTATCCAGTCCATTGCTTCTAACATTTTTGTAACGGAAGTTCTTTTATTTACCCCTAAAATTATTCTCATCCCTCTATTTTCTAATTTTTGTAATCTTTTTATATTTTCACAACTGCCCCTGCTAGTGTCTGCTAGTGCAGAGTAGTCCCATATTAACGTTGTGCAATATTCAAAATGAGGTCTTACTATTGTATTATAAATAGTGTGTCTTGTTGCTTGGCTTAAATGTTTACTAATTCTATACAAATATCCTAGTTTTTTGCTTATCTTTTTTGCAAGATAGTCAACAAATGCATGAAAATTAAGAACACTATCAATTATAACACCTAGATATTTAACATTATCAACATATTCTAATTCACTATTTTCTAAAATAATTTTATGTGTCTCATTTTCTTCTATTATGCTGTTAATTTTTCTTTTTGAATTTGCTATGATTATACATTGTGTTTTAGTTACATTTAATTTTAATTTATTTTTTGCAAACCATGCACTTAATTTTTTTAATTCAGCATTTAATTTATTAGACATTTCTTCAAAACATTTACCCTCTATCCATATGAGCGTATCATCAGCATATAGATTTACAAATACATTTTTTAGCTCTGAGGGCATATCATTCATGTAAATTATAAATAGCAAGGGTCCAAGGACTGACCCTTGCGGTACTCCTATGTTATTATGTACAATTTTAGAATTCTTACCACCAATTCTAGTATTTTGAGTCCTATCATTTAAATAACTACCAATCCATTTTAGTACTGTACCATCAACTCCATATTTTTTTAGCTTTTTTATTAAAATAACTCTGTCAATAGTTTCAAAAGCTCTTTTTAAATCAATTAACACTGCAACAATAAATTTATTAGGAATATTTAAAATTGATTTCCATTTTGAAATTAAATATTGCACTGCGCATTCCGTTGATAAACGTTTTCTAAAACCTGATTGGTGGGTATAAAATAAATTATTGTCTTCAAAGTATTGATTTAATTGTTCATGAACAACTAACTCTAATATCTTTTCATATATTGGTAACATATTTATAGGTCTAAATTCTTGTGGTAATTTCGGAGTTGGTACTTTAGGTATTGGTATTATAGTAGATACTTTCCAAGAAGCCGGAAAAATTCCTGTACTTAATGACTTGTTAACAACTTTTAATAAAATATCTCCACATGAACTAAAAGTTTTTTTCAATATTTCAACAGTTATTCCATCCGTCGAGCTTACTTTGTTTTTTAAACCAAAAACAATGTTGCGTAATTTAGTTATATCAAGTTCTTTAAATTTATCAAATTTTGTATTATTTTCAATTCTTATATTAACATCACTATATTCACACTCACTTATTATAGAATTACTTATTTCAATAATACTATCAACAAAATATTGATTAAATTTATCTTCGATTTCTATTTCGTCATTATCAAAAGTAATGTTATCAAATATTTCAGAATTTACATTTTTGTTTTGAAACGTTATCAATTTTTTTAAAGTTTTCCACATTTTTTTTGTATCATGTTTTGCTTCATCAATTAGTTTTTCATAATATTCTCTTTTTGCTTTATTGATTTCTTTTACAAGTTTATTTCTACTTATTTTATAAAATTGCCAATTCTCTTTACTATTAATTATTTTAAATTTATTATAAGCTTTTATTTTTAAAGACCATAGTTCATTTAAAATTTCATTATTATGATACCATGGTTGATTATTTCTGTGACTTTTTACATTATTATTATCATTAATACAAACTGAATCCAAACCACTCTTTAAATTACTTACAAAATTATCAGCCATTTCATTTACATTTATTTCACTGTGTACATCATTTCTATCTGAAAGAAATTCATTAAGTTTTTAATAATCAATGCATTTGTAATTATTTTTAGAATTATTTTTATCTACTTTTTTGGCTTTTGTATAGTAAAATTTGTAATTAATTTCAAGTGTTTCATGGTCAGCAATATTTAATGCGCAGTTAGTTTTTGCTTCAAGTTTAGAAATATTTGTTAAAACAAGATCAATTTTTGTTTTGCTTTCTGCACAAATCCGAGTATTTTCTTTTACAATTTGTTTTAAACTATTACTCGTAATTATTTCTTTTAATTTTATTTGATAAGTTTCATTTTTATTTAAATCAATGTTAAAATCCCCCACCAAAATAAAGTTTCTTTTCATCTCAATTTGATTTTCTAAAAAATCTTCAAAGAAATCAATAAAACTAGCATCTGATGTACTAGGTGAATGATACAAAACATATAAATCTAATGCTGCTATCTTTGACAAAATTCTTACACTTATAATAGAACAGTTATTTATATTATTATTATCTGGTAACATATATTTACATATTTTATCATAACTTAAATCATTTCTAATATAAATTGAGCACCCGTCAGATCTACAATTATTTGACTTTATATATACATGTTTGTACCCTTCCAGTTCTGCCTCAGTTTCATAATTATTATCAGTAAAATGTGTTTCTGAAACACACATAACAGGTGGCTTTTCTTTACATATTATATATTCAATTTTACTTTTATTGTGTACGAGGCCATTTGCATTAAAATAGACAATACAATTATTTTGTGACTGTAGGCTTACTTGTTATTGATATTTAGATTGCAATAAATTAAATTCTTTTATATAAACTTGACATAACTCATCATGTGCAGCGTGATTTGTATCAAGTTCATCTTTTGTTCCCTTCAGTTTTAGATTGATATTTTTTTCATTACAGTTTGGGCAACATAATTTATTTTTTTGATTACAATTTTGTGAGGTATGGTTCCCATTACAAAATTTGCATCGGAAGTAACTAAAACCACAGCTGCCTATTTTGTGACGATAACCATTGCACTTAAAACATGCTGCAAGTTTTTTATCATCTGCAATATTATACATCCCTCCACCATAAGCAATTTTACCATTTCTTTCTTTTATTAATATTTCTTTAGTTGCTAAATCAAATTCCATATTTATAATTGCTGTATTTTTTATTTTATTTACTGATTTACGGACTACTTTAGCATAAAAGTTAGAATTTTTTACTATATTATTTTTTTCAATAATTGAGGCTACAATATTTTCATTTGAATCATTTTCTACATCATTTTCTGCTGCATCATATACAAAAATATTTACTCTTGGGTAAAATTTTGTTGGAACCTTAACATCATATTTTTCCTGAGCAGTTTGATTTACAATATCAAATGATCTCTTGTCTTTACATTGAATCACTACTTGATTATTTTTTGTTTCGTTTAATCGTACAATAGCTGCTCCAGTGTTCTTAAGATTTTTAATAACTTCACTTTTTGTTATATTGTTATTATCTTTTGATTTGATTACAACTGTATGTTCATCTGAATTTGCTCCTTGTGGGGGAGTTTTTTTGTTTTCAGGTTTTTTTATGTCTACTTCTTTTTTATTCTCACTTTCATTCACTTTCACTATGTCTTTTTGTAAAATAACCTCTCCATACTGTTCTCTACCTGCGATTTCTGCGTAAGAAAAACAACCCCTAGTGTCATCTATGTTTCTCCCCACTAAACTTGTGATTTCACAGGTGCCAACCTGCCTCAGGGGGTCCGTATTCTCCTGTTCCTCTGTCTGTTGTTTGCAAGGTGTAGCAATGTTGCCATTTGTACTATGTAGATTCTTAAGATTTGATATTTCTTGTTTTAATACATCATTTTCACAATTTACTTTTGTAATATTTATGTGCAAGTTGCAAATTCATAGCATAATCTGACAGCAACATTGTCCTGAATCGATTGACGTGTTATTTGCTAATTTTTGAGTTAAATAAATATAATATGATTAAAATTCATTTTTGAAAAAACAGTCAATAACTTTTGATTTTGAAAATTACACAATCATACATGAATCAATTCAGAATGATTTGTTTTTTTCAGAATATACAATAAAACAATTGTTCAAAGTCTTCTTCATTGGAATTTTTTCAAAATGTTTCAAAGTTACGTAGCAAAAATACAAAAGTTTATATTTTCACTTACTTGTTAGTTTTATTATAATGAATTCTGAATATAATGATGCTATTTTCTTACAGATCTTAAAGGCATAGACAAGAAGAAAATATTATAGCATTTATATCAAAGAACACGTGATGGGACTTACTTAAAGGCATAGAAAACATGAAAACATTAGCATTTATATACCACAAAACACTTGATAGGACTTATATAAATAACATTAATTGGTCTCAAAACCCAACTGTAGCACCGTAGCAGTAATAAGAAAATTTCGATCTACGCAACCCGCACAACATTGTCATACTAATTTTTGCCTGTCTGACATCATAAACAAAAATATTCACGCAAATTGCATACTTTACAGTTTTTCTCGCTCTCTTGAGGGGCTAGATTTACATTCTATTAAAAATTGTCATCAGGTTTGGAGATCCTATTTCTTGTTTATTAATTATAAAGCACATGTTTTGTTTCATGTGGTCTATAGCTTTAATGCATTTTTTTTTATTTAGTGTTGCCATGTAATAAAGAATGTATTGCTATCATAATAATGATCACCAAACTATTTATATATATATATATATATATATATATATATATATATATATATATATATATATATATATATATATATATATATATATATTATTTTCAGGTTCCAGTGACTCTTCCAAATCCTGTCCCGGTGTATGTGTAGCTGAACGTATTGCTGATTATTGTGAAGCAGTCTTAGACATTTCTTCCTTATGTAAAACTGGTCTAAGATGCTGTGTATCTAGAGATGTATATTCAGATAAAGAAAAACCACCACCAGAATTGATAATCATGGATAGACAAAAATTAAATAAAACTACTCCAAGTCCAGGATCATCTAGCACAACTCCTATGCCAGCAAAGACAACGAAAGTCAGTACTACAGTTAGACCTACTACTTCTGCAGCACCAAGTTTTTCTAAACCATGCAAAGGTATGTTAGAGTGCTTCTAACTGGCAATTATTTATTTATTTTTTCCCCCTTAAAATACTTTGAACTATGCCTAGTATCCCTTATTTAAAAATTTCCGGGATCTATGTAGAAGTTTTCCCAAAAATCGCAGGAAAAAACAAACAAACGGATATTTTCCCATTAATGTTAAATCAGGGGTTCCACACCTTTTTTACCGCGTCTCTGATTAGTGTAATGTCACCACCAATAAAAAGCATTATTATATATTATAAAACAGAAATATCGTTCTTTTACAATGGACATTATCGGTTTAAAAAAATTCTTAAAATTTTTTTATGACTTAAAAATTGTAAAAGTAATTCTAGTAGTCTCATTTAAATATTTTCGGAATCGGTGGAGCTAAACCGGAATCGTGTGCTAAACCGATTAGTTTCATAATGCCAATAAAAGAAGAAAAAATATATATACATATGAGCTTAACTTTTTTCTTCTTTAACATTTTTTTTTCAATACTGGAGATAATGAAATCGAGATTAATAATGCATAATGTAATCCTAATCGAAGCATTTTTTTGTTCTCATATTCGAAGGTAACATACAGCTTACTACTGTACTGTATTTGTTTTTAAAATAATCACTTTCTCAATCCTTTAAAATTAAACAATTCGATCTTAGGTGCTTTCAAGATTTGCTTCAGGGTAATAAATTTTTACTTTACGACATTTATCAATGAAATGCTATTTCTCACTTCTAAAATACTATAATAACGTAATATCTACCTTTTTAGTTTAAATTTATAATGAAAACACTGAAATGTAATACCGTTTGTAAGTTAAAAATTAATAAAGTATAAAAAATGTATAATTTGTAATATAATTTAGTTTTATTAATATATTGCAAATAATAACAATATTAAGAAAAATTAATTTAAAAATTATATTAGTTTACGATATATAAAAGAATAAAACGTATTTTTAAAGTTCATATTATTGCAGATTTTGAAAAGAAACATTATTATGAATTGGTAAATGCAGGGTAAAAATTTCATTTTTTAAATAACTTTTGTTTTAATTTTTAATAATTATTATTATTGATTTATGTTGCTCATATATTGTTGAATGAAGTCACGTTTGATAAGTTTTGTGTATTATGTTAGAGCAAAAGTTATCAAACTTGACTATATTATAAGAAGAAAAAAAGTGTACTTTATTTAAATCAAAATTCTATATTAATTTCCTAGGTGAATGTGTGAGTGGACTATTTGCTCTATTCTGCGATGACGTAGATACCGAAGCTTCATGTCCAGGAGATGATAGTTGTTGTATCACCAATCCCGTAGCAACATCCACACAACCCCCAGTAGTAAAAACAACCCCTTCAACTACTACTACAAATGCAGTTTCAACTTCTGCAAGTGAAAAACCAAGTAATCTACCTAAATGTCCCGGATTCTGTTTACTTAATATCATGGCTGCATTCTGTGAGAGGCCTTCTGTTATCATTCAAAATACTGCTAATTGTGCTAAGGGTTCGGTTTGCTGCGATAATACAAGAAGGTTGGTCTGTTTCTTTTTTTTTTTTTTTTTAAATAATTACTTTTTATTGCAAGCTAATATTGGGATATGTTGAAAGAATACAGATATTTATATATATATATTAGAGCTGTAAATTTAAACCGGTTCGAGCACCCGCCCGGGCCAAAATCTTCGGGTGCTCGTTTTTTTGAAAATGGTCAACCCGGGTTTCGAGCTTTTAGCTCGAAAACGAGCTATTTCGAGTTAAGCTCGAGAATGACTCGTGAAAAAAACGAGCTTTTGAAAATAAATCGAGCAAAAGAAAATTTTTTGCAAAAAGCAAAGAAAAAAAAGTTTGTAATTTTTGTTTAAAATGGTGTTTTTAATATTCTATCATGAAAAAATAGGCTGTTTAAAATATTATTAAAATTTATTTTCTTTTGTTTTATGACTTTTATCCTTCAAAAACAATTTTTTTGTAATGAAAGTCGAGCTTTTTTCTTCATAGGCTCGAAAACTCGTTTTCAAACTTCGGCTCAAATATCGAGCTTTCCGAGCTTTGGCTCGTTTTTCGAGTTTAAGCTCGATTTCAAGCTAAACCCGGGTTTCAAGTCAAACCGGGCTAAAAAATTTCAGCCCGGGCTAAAAATATTTCGAGTTTTTTACAGCTCTAATATATATATATATATATATATATATATATATATATATATATATATATATATATATATATATATATATATATATATATATATATATAACATCAATGTAATATTACGTGTAATTAATAATTAATTTACAAGAATTTGTTTATCATATAGCTCTATATATGGTTCCTTTTTTATTTTATTTTATTTATTTTTTTTCATTTGTACTTTTGTGCAGCATTTCTAACAAACTATTTGATTTAAATCAAAAGAAATTTAAAAAATCTTTATCATAATATTATTTTACAATATATAAAATGAATAAAAATAATCAAGTTATTAATTTAGAGAGAGAGAGATTGAGAGCTATTAATTAAATGAAACAAAACTTGAAACAGGAGTGAGAGTCAGAGAGAGTGAGAAATACCAAGTTAAGTAAGTTGAAAAAATTAACAAAAACGAGAGACAGAGAGAGATTTTATAATTCAAAGTAAAAAATACTTAATCGTATTGTGAAAGTAAAAATTAAGAGGGAGAGAATGAGAGAGAGAGAACATTGATATAAACTAAAACAATAAACTAAATAAGTAAAGTAAAAATTAAAAATGATATCTCTACTAATAAATTTGAAATCAACAGTGCGGCGCCTCCACCAGCAACAAAGAGTCCACCCAGACCTCCCCCACCAAGCACAATTCCTGCCAGTAATTCTGTGGACTCTGTCATCTCCACTCTATCAAGCTTGGACTCTGCTTTAGGACCATTGACAGCTCTGTTTACATCAGCCCCTCCACCAAGACCTGTAACCAGACCACCAACCACCACAACTCCTGCACCTAGAGATGATAGACCTGAGTGCCCTGGATCTTGTATTGTACCTTATCTATCATTCACTTGTTTCCGTAAGTATTATTATTATAGTGAGGATAATATTCATTCGCATAAATTGTTTAGTTAATGAATATACGTATGTTTACTCTAAAAAACGGAAAAGGAAGTGCCGGAAAAGGAAACCACGTGACGGTAAAAGTGGGAGAAAAGTTTGTGCTGGCAGCAAGCTAGGCCTGAGCTACCTCCCACTTTTGCCGTCACGTGGTTTCCTCTTCCGGCACTTCCTTTTCCGTTTTTTAGAGTAAACAAACGCAATCATTTATAAGCAGTCTATCTATACATAGCGATTGTCCTTGGAAGACTTGAAGCTATAAAATTCAAAAGTGTACCCTCTAATATTTTGTATGATTTAAAAGTCAACGGTAGCAACTATGGTTAAAAGAGAAAGGTAAAATCTCAGTGAAAAAAAAAAAAAAAAATTGTATGCCCTTTTAGATTTTTTAAAACTATCTGTTTTAAAAATTTCCTTGGTGATCCGTCAAAGCTTTATACTTTACTAGTCCTTGTATGGATGGCCAGTTGAATATCTCTTTGGAATATCACGTACAGATATCCCTAATTGAATTTTTTTTTTTTTTTACAATCATTATTCATTATGTAAGAAGTAAGAATAATAAAAAAAAAACTTAAATCTCAAAGGTACCTCAAAAATATTTCTCTTCTCCACAAATGACCTATATCATCCCCGAACATTAACATTTTCAGTTAAAATATTACTTCCACTACAATCATAACAACCACATTTAGAATTACACAAAAACATGACAATCAAATTAAATAAAACAAATAAATATTTTTATATTTAAAAAATTATATATGAAATAAAAAATTATGACATAATTTAAAATATTACTTTTATTATGAAGATTTTTTAAATAACTAATAATTATAAGTTTATATTTTAAACATAATTATATAAATAGATCAACAAAATAAAAATTACAATAAAAATACCTGAAATGAGCACATTTTTACTAATTTTATTTAAAATAATACATGAAAGCTTAAAAATTAATGAAACTTTTACAATTTACAACCAATCTCTTTATGATATTATCATAATTACTATGATTATTATTGTTACTTTTTAAAAACATATTAAGAAAGTAAAATACTTATTTGACATAATTATAAGTAACCAATCTTGACACATCATTACAACAACTGTTTCGAAGCCGACTATAAGCAATTTCGCACACATCCTTTTCCGTCTCTACTTACTGCGCATGCGTAGTAAGGAGAAACGGAAGCGGATGTAACCGAAATCGCTTATAGTTGGCCTCAAAATCGTTGTTCTTTTACTAGTCAATAATAAAATTTAATGAAGGATCGCAACTTTAGCTTAGAGTCCTAGAAGGGCTCTACTTTAGCTTATTTCTCATTATGTTTAACAATGACATTTTATGTAAAACTAAAAAGCGGAAAAGGAAGTACCGGAAAAGGAAACCACATGATGTTAAAAGTGGGAGGAGCTCAGACCTAGGTTGCTGCTAGTGCGAAGTTTTCTCCCACTTTTACCATCACGTGATTTCCACTTCCGGCACTTCCTTTTCCTGTTTTTATAGGTTTACGCAAAATTTCAATGTATAATTTTTTTTCAGCTCTAATTTAATTATATTTTACAGGTAATGCAGATATGACTGATATATTCAAATGTCGTAAATCTGGAACTCGATGTTGTGCACCTAAATCTGTGATTCGTGAGAAATTAGATCAACGTAACCCACAAGGATCTCCACCAGATTTATCCAGAAATGATACTGTAGCTCCAGTTTATCCTTACAGACCTTCACCTCTCGTACCTTCTCCTCAACATCTACCTTCACCAGTTCACACAATCAAACCTACTCTGCCTGCTGTGCCTCCAACCACAGGTTAGTATACGATTCAAACATATTATTCTATATGGTACGGTCTCTTTACTTAAAAATAAATTTCTATTGTCATAATGGGAATAAAATTTATTTAAATGGAGTTTTGCGTCAACTGAAATCTCCATCTAATTACATTGTATGGCCATAAAAGCAAATAGAATTTCATTTTTACGTAAAATGAATGTACGATTATCGTATATATGAGGTGGTGTCTATGCTGCTACCTCTTTTTTTTATTATTATTATTATTCTTTTTTTATTCTTATTTGCTATTTTAATAGAGCTCATAGTTGCATGACAAAAAATATCAGTCACAAGGTAACAATATGGTACACCTGCGTAGTTTTAAATTAGAGTGAGAGAAAGAGAGAGATTTTGGACCAATATGACCTCTCGCTCTTTATTACTGTATAAACCTTTATAAACCTAATTATTTACTACTATAATATAGGTGCGAATGTGAACACTGTGTCAGTACCCACCCCTGGTGCTTCACCCCCTCCTCCAAGTTACAGCAAGTACGTATGTGGAGTAAAAGGAACTCAAAGAGATACTTCAGTCAACTCTGATCTTTTAACCAGGGAGAGAAGAGACATCAATGCCACGTTTTTGGAGGTAAGATTTTCATTTGAGATTTATTATTATATATATATATATATATATATATATATATATATATATATATATATATATATATATATATATATATATATATATATATATAAAATATATATATATATATATTATATATTATATATTACTTTTTAAAAGTATTGGTTATATTGAAAACATAAATTTTCAATAACTCTTTTAGCCTCTTACTCGATCAAAAATAAAGTATCAAGTTATTTATAATTTAAAATATTACTCGATCCAATTTTGAGGCTATGAACACGGCAATGGCTTTATAATAACCATTAAATTAAATACAATTTTAATTATTTTACGTTAAAAAACAACTTTAATGATCCAATTTAATTTGTAAAAAAATATGTTTTAAATTTTAAAATTTAAAGTATACAAATTTAAAGAAATATATATGTAATATTATTACAATTAAATAATTGTTAATATAAAATGTAATTGTAAAATGTTAAAAACAAGTAAGTGTGCGGAAATATTTAATTGTTTTTTATAGCATTATTGTTATATTACTTTTTAATTAATTAGATGAAAATTTATTTATATAATATTGCTATCATTATAAGAGTATTAGAAATGAACTAAACTGCCATCATTGTAATTTACATGGAATTTAAAATATTAAGGATTAAGGATTACTTTATGGCAAAATAATACAATTGTTTAAAATAATTATTAGTCATCTTAAATAAATGCATAACCATTAGGTAAAATGAAGAATAAGCTTCCATTCCATTGTAGTGTTTTATTACAATTAAGTAAAAAGAAAACAATTTCATATTATTTGTTTCGTTACCGCATATCTATAATTAATAAAATATTTGTTCATTGTATAATTAAATACAACGCAATTACATTGTGCACGTGTATATTATTGACCTATAAAAATATGACATGCTTCCAGGGTCCTACTAGACAAGGTCGTGTTGTGGGTGGTGCTGATGCAGATCCAGGTGAATGGTGTTGGCAAGTTGCTCTCATCAACTCTCTAAATCAATATCTATGTGGAGGAGCTCTTATTGGTACACAATGGGTACTTACAGCAGCTCATTGTGTTACAAAGTAAGTATAATGTTAAAAAAAAAATAATAAATAAAAAAAAAACAGTGAGTCGTATAGTTAAACTTTTTTTCTCTCTCACTGCTTTCTGAATAATTTTGACTTGTTATATACAGGGTGTTTATAAAAAAACGCACGATTTAAATCTTAAATTTAGACATGAAGGTAAGTGAGAAAAATAATGTTTTATACATCAAATGAAAGCCTCAGTTTTGTCATTTTTAAAAATGTGCACAGTTTTATTTTTCGTCAAATCGTTTATTTTTTATTCGCAAAATGGCGCAAAATGCCAAATTGCCAAAACGCCCGCCTTTTTTCTTGCATTTTCAAGCGTGTTTTTTCTCAGTAAGCGAAAACATAAAATTTTACTGATCAACACAAGGCACAGTGCGTTCTTTGGTATGAAAATTCAATGTCTCCTACGGCAGTTCAAAGGACATATCGTGCTACATATCAAATGGATTATCACCACGTACTGGTGTTACTGAGTGGATAGCTGCAGTATTGCGTTGCTTGAGGTCTCTGATATTTCGCACTGGAGTTTTAAATGCGACATCTTTCACGTATCCCCAGAGGAAGAAGTCAGGTGGTGTTAGGTCAGGAGACCTTGGAGCCCATGCTGTTGGTCCATCGCGACCCAGCCACTTGTCTGGAAAGACTTGGTTTAGGTACTCTCTAACCGCTAGTGCCCAGTGCGGTGGAGCGCCGTCTTGCTGGAATGTCAAGTCAAAGCCCCATTCCTTCTGAGCTTGAAGCAGCTGAGGTACAGCGTAGTTTTGTAACATGTCAAGGTAAGAATTCCACCATACTGTAGCCTCGTGGAAGAACAATGGTCCAATAATGCGATCAAAGAGAACACAGCACCAAACATTCACCTTCTGGCTATCTCTCTCATAAGTGCGAGAAAAATCAGATCTCTCTGAACCCCAGAACATCGTTTTGCGAGAAGGTACGTGGTGATAATCCACTTGATATGTAACACGATATGTCCTTTGAACTGCCGTAGGAGACATTGAATTTTCATACCAAAGAACGCACTGTGCCTTGTGTTGATCAGTAAAATTTTATGTTTTCGCTTACTGAGAAAAAACACGCTTGAAAATGCAAGAAAAAATGCGGGCGTTTTGGCAATTTGGCATTTTACGCCATTTCGCGAATAAAAAATAAACGATTTGACGAAAAATAAAACTGTGCACATTTTTAAAAATGACAAAACTAAGGCTTTCATTTGATGTATAAAACATTATTTTTCTCACCTACCTTCATGTCTAAATTTAAGATTTAAATCGTGCGTTTTGTTATAAACACCCTGTATATAAATTTCTTCTCATAAAAAAAACTCATATATTGTAAGTGTTATAATTTATAATGCCTGTTATCGGTGGTAGCGTAGCATCAATCAGAGGCGCCCTAGGAAAGGTGCTATGATTCCTAATTTAACAATTACGCTTATAGAGAGAAACTTTTTTTTTTTTTTTTTTACTGCAGATTCCTGAAACTTTAAAATGAGTGATACTTGGCATGTAATTATTATTATTTTCTCTGAAAAATCCCTGAAATTAAAAAGTTGATGAAAGGAAAAAATTATATGTTGATAAGAAAAATGCAGAACTATACAGTCCCGTCACCATCAAATAACTAGAAAAAAACATTAAATAAATGAAAGTAAAAGTTTTATAAAAAAAATATAACTGGAAAAATATTTAAATTAAATTTTGTTACAATATAATCTAAATAATATTGTTTATAATT
This sequence comes from Ecdyonurus torrentis, assembly GCA_949318235.1. Classification (NCBI taxonomy): domain Eukaryota; kingdom Metazoa; phylum Arthropoda; class Insecta; order Ephemeroptera; family Heptageniidae; genus Ecdyonurus; species Ecdyonurus torrentis. The sequence goes on from OX439133.1 coordinate 16,026,237, forward strand.
TATTTATATCAAATTTTAGTTACAAATTATGAATTTTTATTTAATTTTTTTAGAATAACGTAAATATTTGTATTTAATTACGAATGCAGTATTTTTTAATTTTAAATTTACTTGATTTAGTATTTAGTTTTTAATTAATTTGTTATAAATATTTTTTTGAACAAAACATTAATTGTATTTTACAAGTAAATTCATTTGTGGGATGGATAGTGATTCATGATCATACTATGATTGACAATTTAATTAGAAGATTGCTAATGGTTGAAAATGAAACTGAATTATCAGCAACATAAATTGCTGACACTGCGACACAATTATTGGTTTTTACGAGTTATTTAAGTACATATTACTATATTACAAATTGTTGGCTCTTTGAAAAGATTGAATTTAGCAATGTTGCTAGTACTTAAAATTTTTATTTACTAATATAAAAAATATATTTACTAATTGTAAAACGTTGTAAAATTATTTTAAATTATTCTTTGAGTATATTTCGTTAAAAAAATAGAAATTATCTTTTTATTTAAATTTTGAGTTACTGAAATTATTTTCTTATTTGTCAACAGTATCGTTCGTTCAGGTGATGCAATCTATGTACGTGTTGGTGACCACGACCTCACTAGAAAATACGGCAGTCCAGGAGCACAAACTTTACGAGTAGCCACCACTTATATTCATCATAATCACAATTCTCAAACTTTGGATAATGATGTTGCATTGCTCAAACTTCACGGACAAGCAGAATTAACAGAAGCCGGTGTTTGTCTCGTGTGTTTACCTGCTAGAGGAGCAGGTCATCCACCAGGAAAAAGATGTACTGTAACTGGTTATGGATATATGGGAGAAGGTAAGGAATCAATTTTTTTTCTTCTTCTTTTCTTTTCTTCTTCTTAGGTTTGTTTACAATAAAACTTTGTATATTAAAGACCTTCCTTATTTATTTTATATTTTGTATGTTATAAATTTGTGTTTTTGAAGCTCATTAAGAGAATTTGTGGCCCAATTTTAATAACAATTCATTTGCGTCTTGGAGCTTATTTCTTTAGCACGCGGGGAAAGCTAAGGATCCCTAATTTAACATTACGCTTATGGGGAAAAACATGTTTTTTGCAATTTTTGAGAAACTTCTCCACCAATTCTGGAGAAATTTAAATAAGAAATAGTATTTTAAGACATACTTTTTCGTGTTTTAAGCCATATACATTTTTTTAATAATTTTTTTAAACCGATAAACTATTTGCGTATTTTTTTACTGTTGTTTAACCCTTGGTAATGTTTACATAATAAGGTAGAGTAAATTGTAATATAAGATGTAAATAAAATTAATAATAAATTGTATTTTATATATTTAAATTAAATAATGTTTCTAAATTTTTTTTATTTTTAATAATTATTTTTTTAATAGTATTACTATTATTTTTTAAATATTATTTACTGAATATAAAATTTATTAAATTAAATTTTTTTTTATAAATATTTAATTGCTTTTCAATAAATTTATGTTATGATAGTCAATTTAATGCATTTGATATTCTATTGATGTTGACGTTTACGACTAATACGACTGATTGTTATAATATGAGTTTTAAGTCAATTGTATATTTCTATTAATATATATTATTTCAAACAATCTTTTTTTACATTATATAGAAGATGAGAGAAATGGTCCAATTACTGTTGCAGCTGGTCCAATTCCATTACGTATTCGTGAAGCTGAGATTCCGATTGTTAGTGATGCTGAATGTTTACGTAAAATCAACGCCGTTACTGAGAAAATCTTTATTCTACCAGCGAGCAGTTTTTGTGCGGGTGGAGAAGAGGGTAACGATGCTTGTCAGGTAAGTTAACATATAAAATACATTATATATGATTTACTGTATATTATCTGATGGATATTCATATAGTATTATATAAATTTTACTCTCAAAATAAACATCAGAAATAATTGAAAAGACTTAAATATGATGCATTTCATACTAATGTTCACCATAATCGACCAGCCTGCTTAGATGTTTCCACGGTTTCTCTAGGCTGTCATGGCGAATACCGGGCTGTATACTTAGGCCGTGGCCGGCCCGTGTGTGCTTATCCATTAATTGGAAAGTCCTTACCTGTCGATAAGACAATGTCTTGACTGGGACTGGGATTGGTGTAGCACGATAACACAATATGGCAAGCTAAAACAAAAACAAAAAAAGAATATACACAAACATAACTATTGGTACTGTATATTGTCTGCCCGATTCTGCATCTTAAGTCTGCAATACGTAACATAGGTATAATACTGAATTAACTAATTTATTAAAACTTATTGATTTGACGCATAGGTTCGTATTTATTGGTTCCCATTAGAGATATTTAAGGAGAGAAGTGCATTTCCACAAATAATGTAAGCTTTCCTTGCAACAAAGGGTTGGCTGCCCGATTATTCTATCTTCTGAGGTACTTGCGACTGGCTCCATAATCTTTATTTCTAACTGTAGCCTCAGATAAAATCTGGCTTTTTTTATATAATGTAAATTCACGTAGTAGAGTGTTACGTGGGAAGCCTACCTATGAAACTTGCAGGGGCATTCGTCATTTTTACAAAGAAAAGCATAATCGAATCACTATACCTTTCATTTGACAATTTATGAAGGGAAAAACATATCTATTATCATAAATATGTTGTCATAAAATTATGTAAAATAATAATTACAAAATTTTCCTTACTTTTTTCAAAAACTTCACAAATAGAGACCCACAATGCTAAAATAAAATGTAGAAAATTGGAAGTGGAGTTTCTTTCTCGTGCCGCAAACGTAATCAATTGTTTAAAACATAAATTTAAAAATATGCACATAGCATATAGGGTCGCTGATATAGGGAAAAGCTTATATATGACCGCCTAATTTATAACATTACACCGATTATACGCTTATATAGGGAGAAATACGTTTTTATTGTTTGTGATTTTTGAGTAAAAAAAAGTACCTAATTCGGAGATATGTAAATGAAAAATACTAGTCATTTATACTTTTACGTGTTTTGAGCCTTACATGTTTCCAGAATTTTTATTACCAATAACCTCCACATGAACAAAAATAAATACGTAATAATTATATTAGCTTATTTTCTGCACAATTAGTTCAATACACCATAATTTATACTATACTTCATAATAACTATGTTATATAGCATAAATATTATGTTGTACAGCATAATTATTTATTTTGTACTAATTCGCATAATTTATGCAATAATGGCATAAATATGGCATAAATATAGCATAAATTACATAAATTATTATTTCTGTGCATGCGTTGTTGTTGTTTTTGTTTTTGTTTTAAACATGCATAATTTTTTGTTTTTGTAATGTTACAGGGAGACGGAGGTGGTCCATTGGTTTGTCAAGATGATGGTTTCTACGAACTTGCTGGTCTCGTTTCTTGGGGCTTTGGCTGCGGTAGACAAGATGTTCCCGGTGTTTATGTAAAAGTCAGTGCTTTCATTGGCTGGATTAATCAGATTATCAGCGTAAATAATCTCTGAGGTTTAATATAACATTTAAATTTTTATATTTATGTGAATGCAATATAGCAATATTTTTTAATGATTCATATAATAATAATAACAAAGTGCCTATATGAATTATTAAAAAAATTGTTGTATTTATTATACCCATTTGGGGTATATTTTCAAAACGAGCTCAATTTCCAATTGTTTTTATTTAAAATAATTATTAAAAATAATTCGGAACCCGATCGTTTATAAATTTTTACTTTTTTTTTCGTATAATGCATTTTTCTTATATATTTTTAACAAATTCTCAAAAAAATTAAAAAAAAATTTACGGCATTATTATTTACATTTTGCAAATAATTAAAAGGAATACTTTTAAGTTATCATCTTTCTCTTCAAAATACGAGTAAGTTAATTATTCGTAAAATAAAATAACATGGCAGTAAATATTATTAATTTGTTTTAAATACAAACTATTAATAAAAAAAGAAAAGAAAAAAATAAAATAAAATAGTACGCATTGTTTCATGTTTGATATTTATAAACAAATAGCAAGCAAAACTGAAATAAACAAAAAATAGAAAAATGTGAAAAAAAAAAAATCATCAAAAAATTCTTATCATTATTTCATTATAAAAATCATTATCTCATAATTAATATTATCATTTAAATTATAAGAACGTATTAATTTACAATAAATATAAGGGGATGTTATTGAATTTGCGCGTAATCGCCTTGTCAGATATTATCCTGTACTTTCACTTTTCAGTGATTTATCAGGTAAGGACAGAACAGAGGTCATAAGCAAAGTGGATTTAGTGATGTAAACAATCTCATTGCCCAACAATTATTAACATAGTGCTAATATACGAATTTGTGTTCTTGATTTTACATGCTTTCTTATGAGAGAATGAAGCAGCACATTAGAATTTATCTCGACTACAATTTGAACTTTTTACTGCAGCTTACTTCTTTCTTTTTTTCTCTCTTTAATTACAATTCAATTTGATGGAAAACAAAAATTTCTGTTACAAATTTGATTGATAAATTGAAGAAAACTAAACTCAGTAAGCTACGCAGTACAGTAACAAAATATTAAGATAAAATTATACGTACTTTATTAAGTTGGAGCTGCTTCATTGCTCATAAGCATATAAGCTCATAAGATAGCATGTAAATGAAGATAACAAAGTAACAATTTGTTAGTAATGTACGGATCGTAGATTGTTTATTTTCTCACTAAAACCGTTTTTTGCAAGACTTGAATTAAAGTGAAGTATATAAATCATATAATATATACAATAAAATTTATTCAACTTTTTTTTTTTTTTTTTTTTTGTGCCCGAAAATTTATTATAGTACTGCCTTGGTGATTAAGCGCAAACCTTAAATAAAATGTTATCCCTTTTATTTATATAAAAACCTCAGATCATATTTAAATAGAAGAAATAAGAAAAAATATCGAAAATAAAATTTAATTTCTAAATTTTATATTTTTCATCTTCTATTTTATTTTTTTCTGTACCTTTTATTTATAATTTTTAATTTGTTATATTGTTTAATATATTAAGATATTATTTGAATGGGATAGAATTATTTGATTTGCATAATTTAGCATTTTTTTTTAATTGAAATTACTTTATGAAAATAATTTCAACTGTGAAATTTTTTCATAAAAACACATTTTCATTTATTTTTTAATTTTCAAAATAACTGAGAAAAAAATACATTTTTTTACACAATTTTTGTGAAAACAAAAACATGACAATTTTATTCCCAAGTGCTAAAATTTTATTATATTTATAAATCCCTTAATGATATTAAAATAGATGACTCGTGTTAGAAAATTAGTCAGTTTTTGCAATCTATTGTTGGCCTTTCGTAATAATATTATTAATAAAAAAATTGTAAACTCTAATTTGATCAATAATTGTGTAATGACTATAATGATGATAAATTCTCTAACGCAAGTCATCAATTTGATGCATAATATATATGTTGTTGTAAAGAAGGTATAGGACCTCCAAAAAATAATAATTATTTATATGACATTGTAATAGTATGTAAGTATAATTAAAATAAAAAAATACATTATTTTTTATCATACATTTTTGTCTTATTTTATTTCTTATCAGTAATCATATCTCGTTTAATTCCACTTTCATTACAATTTGTTTTTCCTTAATAAACTTAAATTTAATGAGCCGTATGAAATATGGACAGTATAATATCACTGACGTGAGAAGAAAACAATCACGAAACATCAACGCTAGTAAGTTTTTAAGTTATTTTAGTCAAATGAGAAAATAGAGAGAGAGAAAGAGAGATCAGACAATTTTGAAACCCAAATGCATCAAGATTCAAGAAATGAAAAAAAAAAATAATAATAACTTTATAAGTGCAACAAAAATTATTGAAAAATTAAAAATTCTTATAATATTTTCAATCATTAAATATATATATATATATATATATATATATATATATATATATATATATATATATATATATATATATATATATATATATATATATATATATATATATATATATATATATATAATATATATATAATAATATATATATTACGAGTTGCCTTTGCATTTATTTGTTATTTGTTAGTTCAGTTTAGTTAATATATTAATAGCAATAAAAATAACTCTCCGCACAGTCCGCACCACAGTAAATTATACAGTACGTAGTCCATCTCCTATAGCGGAAATGTCAGATCGAATGCGCGCCATAATTCCGACTGGGTGAAGTTGTCAGAACTACACGTAACATTACTTCAAATTACAGCTTCTAGTTCTGTCACCTTCACCCAGTCGGAATTATGGCGCGCATTCGATCTGACATTCCCGCTATAGGAGATGGACTCAGGATGGACTACTGTACCATCTACTGTGAGTCCGCACCTGCTGCTAAGTTTTAAACAAACTCTTAGTTCGCGGTCACAAATATTTTATTTTATTTTTCTACCACGCGATAGTCTGGCGATAGTGCTGCCAATTAAAATTAATAAACAACAAACATGGCTGTCTCCGGCAAAGTGAAGACAAAAATACAAAAATCTGGAGGTAAGAGATAACATAATGAATAATAAATACTGTTTTCTACATTATTAATATATAGGCAATATATGCATCATAAAAATCATTAATATTAAACATTTTTTGTTATAAAAATTTGCCTTTTAAAATTACCAATGACATCAGCTGTTTTTTTTTATTTTAGTTTTTAATTTCATGTTTTTCCTTCTTTCTCTAAAATATTTTAATAATTTACTCAGAAATTAAGTTTCAAATTTGTACAATAAAGCTTTCTGACATTTTCTACGTATTATATTGTTTTCACATCTGTTATAAATGCCAAAATTGTATTTCAACTTCGGCATTCGAAACGCATATGTACAGAAATAATTTTGAAGTGTTAGAAAAAGAGGCGTTTTCTTCATTTTAACTATAGTTTATTGTAATTAATATAATATAAAAGGCATGTTATTTTTTAATCTTTTTACATTTATAGTCCTGTGTATGTACTATTTTCGCTATTTTTCAGTTCTAGCATGTACAAGCATGGATTATTTTTCCATGCAGAATAATCGTGCACTCTGGCCTTTCATTCATACCCCCATTATTTACTTTTACAACAGATAAAAAATGCTGTGTTTTAAATAATAATAAATTAAATTCATTACCTGGTTTAGGTTTTCATTTAGTTCACATCATAGCTCACGTTAAGATTTTTAACGATTTTTAACTGAAAGTGTAGAGGTAATAATAATAAATTCAAATACTTATTTATGTAACTATTTCCATTTTCAATTATTTAGATTAAAACTTTTTCAGTTCATTTACAAAATATATACAATCCCATTGAACTATACCGGGAGTTCGTTCTAGAGAAGTTAATAATTTTATTGTTTTATCTAGATATAAATCGTATTACCTACAAGTTCAAACTTAAGTTTTTAAAATAAATATTTTATGCTTTTAAGTTGTTTCTATTTTTCAATATAGTAGTCTAAATAAAATAATGCTGTTCGTAAACCCTGTTCTCTGCACCAAAAATGACGATCGCCTATGGTTATTCAAATGGAATGCGCATTTTTTGGTGCAAGAGAACAGGGTTTACGAACAGCATTAATGTCTTAAAATTTTGAGGAAAAGGGGCGTGGAATAATTTTAAATAAAACTGTTAAATTTGTTTCGAGAGAGAGAGAGAGAGAGAGAGAGAAAGAGAGAGGAATGAACAAGTAAACTAAAGTATAAAAAAAAGTGAAGTTAACGCTGGTAATCTCAGATAAATTTACATTTAGTTTTTATTGTAAAGTTATTCATTACTTATTGCATCATTTCCTAATGTTTTGAGTTATTATTCTTATGTTCTTTTCTTTCTTCTTTTGGTAACTCCAACACTGGAATCCTTCTTAATTCAAGGTGAAGGTGAGAGTAATCCAGTATCAGTATTATTTATTTGACTGTCAGATATTTAGTATGTAAAAAATAATAAAAAAAAAAAAGTAAAATTATTTTACTGACTAATAAAGGAACAACTGTTTAGAGGTCAACTTTAAGCAATTTTGGTCACACCCGCTTCCATTTCTACGTTCTATTCTACGCATGCACAGTACGTCAGAACGGAAGCGAATGCGAGCAAGATCACTTATAGTCGGCCTCAAAACAGTTGTTCCTTTATAGTAATAGTCGATTTCAATGCATTTGAGTGCAATTCTAAAATTGATAATATTGGTGTGTGTTGATGCATACTACATTCAAAGTTACAACTTTATCCTGATTGAGTAATGTCATAAACTAAAATTTGTCTCATTTCTCTGGTTAACATAATATTTTTTATTTTATTTTCATTAAGTACATTACTGTATATTCCTTTTGTTTTTGTATCTGTTTTCTCGTCAATGCATATTTTTATTATTATTATTTATTTACTGTATATTATATCGATGTTTATCCGTCAAAGTGAACGAACTACACTTAACAAATTTCACTTAAAATGAACGATCTCCGTTTGGCGCTTCTACGTATTTTAACAGCAGAACTATACTGGTAAACATGGAATTTGTAAAGTGTAGATCTTTTATTTTTCACAAAATTTGTAAAGTGTAGTATAGTATGTTCACTTCGACGGGTAAGCATCGATATATATTAATGTAAATAGTTAACAGGACCAATGCTTATTGTAACATCTGTTACTATGAACTGCCTGTGTCAATCTTATTCTTATATGTGTTTCAGAGATGATAGCTTATAGTGATGGAGCAGTAAGAAACAACGCTGCAGTTGTGGAATATTGCAGAACTTCAATGGCAGCTATTTCTGGAGGCACTGCAGGATTGCTTGGACTCACAGGGTTTTATGGATTTGGATTCTATGTCTTTGCAGTTCTTGGACTCTGGGTAAGCATTTAATCTATATAAATAATGTCCTGTTTATAGAGATCCCTAATAATAATTACCATCTTTTATTGGGAGAAATCAGGTTACAAACCTCTCAATTTAACCCATACTGTACAGTCAGTTACAATGTTTTATTTAAACAAACAATAATATTAATTATTTACTGTTTAAAAACTGTATTATACTATTTTCAGAGATTTTCATATTGATATTTTTTTTTTATTTTCATAAAATGGTTTAGTACTACTGTATAAATTTAGTCACTGCCTTTTTTTTTTTTTTTTATTATTGTTATTTTTTATTTATAATAAATGTACATTTATTTATTTATTATTATTATTTTTTACTAGTTGATTGATGAAATAAGGTTTGACAGTAAATACAAATACAAAGAGGGAGAGAGGGAGAGAGGGAGAGAGAGAGAGAGAGAGAGAGAGAGAGAGAGAGAGAGAGAGAGAGAGAGAGAGAGAGAGAGAGAGAGAGACTTAAATATGGCAAAGGAAAAAGTAAGCATTAATAATTACTCCTTTTCTTATTATTTTCAGGGACTCTTGCTGATGAAGGCTGGCTCACACTGGAAACAATATTTTGTCAACAGAACTCACCTTCTAACCAATGGATTTTTAGGAGGACTATTTGTATCCTTTTCATATGCAAAATAATAATAACTTTCTATGTAATTATACTTGCCCCTGGCTCACTAGCGGTTGTGACGTCACATGAATACCACAATTTTAAGTATTATTCACATAATGCGTAAATTTGACGAGCGTAGGCGAATAAAATAAGTTAGAACAACATTAACAAATGGAGCCATTCACATTGTTTTTGAAAACTACATGTAAACGGCTCCATTTGTTTACTTTGTTCCAACTTTGTAACGCACGTTGACGCATGTCAAATGTAAGTGTCATGTGAATAATGCTTAAAATTGATTTTTATTTCTTTGTTGTAAATTGTTTATCACTCAAGAGACAATGAAAATCCTTCTAAACAATGGAAACTTAATAATTACATTGTTAAATCTATATTGATTTTTATATCAAGATTTGTGAATTTACTTTTAACAATTTTTATGAATACATATTTTTCCTTGACTTATATTTTTTTCAGACATACATTCTCTTCTGGACGTATCCTTTTCAAACTTACATGAATAAAACTGGTAATGTATAAGTGGGTAAATGGAAATGCAGTGTTAGGTTAATCGTTTTTAATAATAATTAATAATAATAAAGAAAAGGATAGAATTACCAGCAAGAGCCTTACCACATTAAAAGTTCTATGGAGAGGTCAAAGTCTCACGTGCCACTATTTTTTTGTTGTAAAAAACTGTGCCACATGAGACTTTGTTCTCTCCATAGAACTTCTACTGTAGTAAGGCCCTTGCTGGTAAGTCTACCCTTTTATTTATTATTATTGATCCTATCCACGATGTTTTTGTCCTTAAATTCATTTATAATAATATGAATAAATTAGATGCAAGCCAAGTAACAATTTTAGTACGATTTATTATTTAACAAAAATTATTTTCAAATTTAGGAATTATAGTTATTACAGTATTCATTACTTTTATTAAAAATTTAAAACAATTTTTATAGGAACATGAGACTAAAAAGCCCTTTAATATAGTTTCAAAGGTACAGTATTTTGTTTTCTAAAAAAATTGTGTTCATAGCAATGCTAACCCGTCGACGTGAACGAACTACACTTTACAAATTTAACTCAAAATGAACGATCTACGTTTGGCGCTTCTACTCGTTTTAACATGAAAGCTATATGAGAGAACTTGAAATTTGTAAAGTGTAGATCATTCATTTTTCACAAAATTTGTAAAGTGTACTTCGTTCAATTCAACGGGTAAGCATCGATATAAAGAAGCAAACACTTTAATTAGGTGCTAAAATAAAATCAAGATACTCTAGATTTTTTGTTTAACTGACCTTTTCCCTTTTTTCTCTCTAGTGTACTAATAGGTATACATATTAATTAGTATGTCGACCTTGTTGCAAGCAAAATGTGTAACTCATTTTTGGTCAAGCTAAGCAAAATGTGTAAGTCATTTCCAAAATGAAGATGGCGCTCGACTTACACATATTGCTTTGCGTGACAAAAAACGAAACACACATGTTACTCGCAACAACATTGATGTATAATTATTATTACTTACTAATTTAACAATTGATTTAAGTACTACTGACTGGATATTAATTATTAAATAAATTTTACCATAGGGCAGTATTACCTATAATTATTACGTTTCAGATGTAAAACAGTATTTAAAAAAATAAAATAAAAAAAGTGCAATAAATTAAGCCTTGTTGTACTAGCAATACTATATAATATAGTATTGTATAATAATACCTATAATATAGTTTAAAAAAAAAAGAAGTTAAAAGCTTTGTGAAATTAGGAAAGGGGGGTTTTACTGAACTATTTTTTTTTTTTTTTTTTTTTTTTACTGTTTATTTGTTTACATGGTTTTTAATAAATATCTCAAATTTCAGTGTATTTTCTTTAACTAATATTTCAGATTCTTGTATGGAATGGTCCATGTATATTGATAAATCATCAAAACATCGTAAAATACATTTCATCTTATAATTCAGTCAAACACGCATAAGAATGAAGTTTATTGGTTTTCACTGTCAGGGTAAAGTACAGTTGGTAAAAAATATATAAATAAGTCATTTGGGTCTTGGTATAACATTTAAATTTACACCAGACCAAAATTAGTAAAAAAATAAAAATATTCAACGTGTAATTTACTTCTGTATTTTGATACAAGTAAAGATGAAAAAAATACAGCTTCATTATTTATGTGCTAGTATGATTATAATATGAATAAATTGACATTTTAAAATTAATAAAATCTTTATTTATGATGACAGTTGAACTATTTTCATATTTAAAATATAGAAGCTTTTTAAACTGTTTCATAATTATTACATGATTAAAATTATAAATATCAATTTATTCATAAAAACAAAATATTATACTGTATTACTGTATGTATTGTTATTGTTTTTATTACATAGAATATGTATCGTTTGTGTTTTCTCATTTTTAAGTATATAAATTTCATGATTTTTTTTGAAAGGTAATTAATCAGGGTTGAATTGGCTATGAGATTAGATCTGCAAAAAAGTGACCACTTGACGATTAGGTAAACCTTTCTTTGGTAAAATTTTGAGCTGTTTACAACCCTAAAAGTGAGCATAACCAGGGCATCCTGGTTATAGCAAGTGGTATAACTGGCTCAAAAGAGCCTGATTTGCCAAATGGTCTCCAACAAGCCAATCAGATCCTGTAATTGATTATAAGTAGTTCTAATAATAGTTCTATATCAGGTCTTCCGGATAGAAATGTCGTATTACAGTTTTCTTGTGATGCAACCTTGAATCTTACCTGTTCTTTTCATAGAGCTCATGGTCGCATGGCAAAAAAACTAATGTGACATCTCTATTCGGAAGAACTGATATATATTGGTTACATTACATAACTGGCATCTATCCAAACTAAACTCTGCACTTACCCACAAGCAATTGTAACGTCCCTCGAATAGTTAACAACAATGTTAATTTCCATAAGCAAAACTTTATTCAAATGATGTCACTTCCACCTTATTAACCTACCTTTATTATCTTATTTTGTATCAATCTTAACCCAACCCCTCTTTTAAATTAACTACTTCTAACTATGGTACTCACCACATCTTGGGTGCTCACAGACCCTTGAGGACCCAATCTAACCCTTAACATAATCTAACCAATGTATTTAGCACCAAAAAGTATGTGACCAAATATTTGGATTGTTTTAAAGAGAAGTAAATAATTTAAAGAGTAATCCTGGAAATTGAAGTTTACAACTGCATCAGTTGATAAATTTATAAGTCACTGTAAACTTTTTAAACATTCTGAAAGATTTTTTTAATTTTTTTAATTTTTTGCTTTATTTTGATGATAAAAATTTGAAAATGTAAAATAATTAAGAAAAAAAAAAGTGTTTTCTTTGATTGTAAACTTTGTCTCATTCCTTGATCCTTTTATTATTGTTAATAAAAGTTGTAATAAATGTTATTAAGTTATTTAATAATGAAATAAAATTATATACCAAAATAAAAATTGTTTTGTGTTATTTCTGTGACAAGTATACATTAGTATGTAAGCTTTTAGACTAGTATGCATTTCAAGGATGAAATGTCGCTGTATAAGCAGTTATGGGCTATCAAAAAAAAAAAAAAAAAAAAAAAAAAAATCAAAATCAAAATCAAAATAAAGTCATTATACTGAAATTAGAAAAGTGCATGCAGAGTAAAGTGGATATCATTGTGAGGAAAAAAAATAGATGACTTCCATTTTTTTTATCGTATTATGCAACCTGCAATGCAAAGCTGCTGCAAAAGTAGCATAACTTTCAGGCGTTTATACTTTTTTTTAAAAATGCTTTTTGAACACAACTTTCTTTTTTAGTCATAAAATTGTACTTTTACTAAAATTCATGCAAGTCAAAAATAGAAATGGAAAGATTATAATATTATAATGGCTTGTATTTACATAGAGAAGTATATACATTGTACAATGAATTTGCAATGAAATGGAGATTATACATAATAATTATGTGTTATGTGCAATCACATTTATTGCCTATAAGAAATATTGCTCTACAGGACGTAAGCGATGCATTATTTGTTTTCAAATTGTCTGTCAATTTTTTTGCTATCATCTTTTCATAATGTAAAAATAAGAGCTGGGAATACATTATAAGTTGTTGTGTTTTTTTTATCCCGAGTTGGAAGACCCGATAAGTTGACCTAATTTTGTTCCCAGTTGTTTTTTTCCTCCTATAGCGACGGAAACTCCAAAAGAAAACGTTGGATTTTTTAACACATTATTTTTTTAAGCAGAAGCTCCAGGAGAACACTTTCATCCCCCCCCCCCCTCCCTGTTAATTGACCAACAATCAACAATATAGGGTGTGTGCGCATGACGTCATTCTGAGTGCTTTTCGGTGCACTTCTTGAGCAATGAATAACATTGCTCAGCATAGGTCAAACGTATAGTTTTTGGCTATTTTCTTTGGTAAATTAGCTATATTTTCGTCATTATTATTTTTCTTGCATACTTGAGGTACTAATTCAACCTGTTAAAAGCATCAATGCTCTCAAAAAAATTTCGAAGTATTTTTAAACTACTGGCAAAATGTGCCATTTTCCTATACCGGCTACCGGCTAATGTTATTTAATAGTACTTAGGTTTGGTTGACTACACATATTATAAAATAAAACTTTCATTATACATTTTTTATATTGTTTATTAATTTTCAGAAAAAAAAAGATTAGAAAGTTAAAAATGTACATATTAATAATATAATAAAACACGTTATATAAAATATATATTCATACACATATATTCCATTGTATTGTAAATAACAAAAAGTCAAACAAAAACAAAAAAAGCAATCAACCCAATAATATCACAGTGTTTACATACGATAGCGAGCGCAATTTTATAATAACAGTTAAAGCAATAGACCAGAAGAAAACATAAGCATTTATATCAAAAAACACTGGCTGGGATTTATATAAATAACATTAGTTTGTTTCAAAACCAGCAATGATCAGAAAAATTCAATTCATTATGTAACCTGCAAAACAATTTTTGACGGTTTCTGAAGATATCAGAAACTAAAATATGCCAACAGCATACTTTACAGAATTTCTACTCTCTCATGTGTAGTTTCATTTACATTTTGGTAAATTTCTACAATTTTGGAGATCCCATTATGTGCTTAATCATTAAAAAGCATATGTTTTTTTTTTCATGTGGTCTATGGCTTTAAATTAAGTCGAAGCATCAAATTTTACTATTTTCATTTCATTGAGTGAGCTTAATAAATTTTATAAAGTTGTTAAATTATTATGACCTATTCAAACGAATGCCATACTTGTAATGTATTGACTAATGAGTAATAAATATTATTCAACTTAATACTTTAAATAAAAATAGCAAAGAATCAAATTTATTGCAAATTTTAAATTATTATTGGACCGTGTGTAATTAGGACAATAAAATAATATCTAACAAAAATAATAATTTCTTCAAAAAAAATGGAACAAAAAATGTATTTTTTATATGTATTTCTGTGTTTTCCAAGAGTGCTAACAAATGAAATACAAAGCAATTATTTATTTTAAATATTAAAAATATAATGCTATTTAAATTTTATTTTGTAATTGATACAAAAGCTTAATATTTTCGATGAGCTTTTCAGAAACGGCGAACTTTAAAAAAATAATAAGAAAATAATAAATAAATCAAGCTCATTAAAGAAACCCAAAGAAATTTTAATGCTAAGACATAATCAATATATGAAAATCATAGTACATTTTAATTTTTTTAAATTTTAAATTAATTCTTTACATACAGCATAATACTAGTATTTCCTATTTGTTTATACGGGGAAAAAAAAGTCTTTAGTAAATGATAAACAATTGAGTGTTTTTCTTACTTAGCCCCGCAAAAAAAAATATATATAACAAAAATCGGACAGTATTGAGGAAAAAATGAAATGAAAATAAATAGTAATTAATTATATATTTTTTAAATTAAAACTTAAAAAGTTATTGGATGAAACATGAAAATATGCACTTGATTAACTCACAATGTTCTAGATTTTATATAATATGTACTTTGATTTTCATAATTTATTAATTTATGGTTTTACTTCTTAGTGATCCAATTTTGGTGACTTAAATAATTAGTTAAATAATATTAGTAATATACATACAGTGTAATTTGTAATTATTGTCATTTTTTACCCTTCACTTATGGTGGATCTTATTTATTATTATTAATTATTATTTAGCCTTCTATTTCACTGACATTTTTAACTTTTAACCCATAATTAGACACTTATTTGTTTTGTTTTTTAATTTAATAAAAAAAAAAATCGCATTCTGTAAAAAAAGAAAGAAAAAAGTTTTGCAGTTCGTATGTTACAAAATTACAATAATAAAGTTATATTTCTAGAAATTAAATATTTATAATAGGACTTCGTTATTCACAGAATTTATTTTCATTATTTTATTTAATTTTTTTGGTTCTGCATTTATATAAAATATGTTTTATTTATACATATACTTTTAAAACTAATATAAACCGGCTTAAATTCTATAATATAAGCGAATTTCATGTTTAGAGATTGGAACATTATAAAGAAAGATTGTAATATTAGTTTAATTTCCCCATATTTTAGAATCACAGTACTTTATTATTATTTTACTTCGATTAAACATGTTTACAAACAATGCGTTTAAATATTAGTTTTAAACTCATTATGCTTATTATTGACAATAGTAATTACGTAATTTATGAAAATTGAGATTACCGTATTGAGATTTAAAGCCCTTGTCAACTTACTTTTTTATTATTTTTTAGAATACTAGATTGATAATTACCAAACCTTATTATCCATGAATTAGACACCAACACGTTGATTTTGTATTTATTTTTATTTATTTTCTTTTTGACTGTTATATTACGTATCTGACGTCACAATGTACCGCCGCCAATCGCTGGTCACTTGATAAATTTAAGCCCCTCTTTTAAGTTTTTTACCCCTATCATGACCCCATCGATACATTGTGACGTCAGATCGATATAACAGTCAAAAAGAAAATAAATAAAAATAAATACAAAATCAACGTATTGGTGTCTAATTCATGGATAATAAGGTATAGTAATTAACAATCTTTTATTCTAAATGATAAAAAAGTAAGTTGACTAGGGCTTTAACATTGTAATTGTAATATTTTTAATTAACATTTTTACTATTGTTTTATAATCAATAAATATTTTTTTTTTAAATGGAATTTACATAAAACAAAAATATTAATTTATGTTCTTTCTTTAGTCAAAACAGAAATATTGCTATATACAGAACTTAAATAATGTGCCAGTTCATATAATATGTGTTTATACTATATTCATAAAAGTTCATACAATACGCAAAAAGTGAACACACGTTATAAGGAGAGTAATAATAATACATTTTTTTTTATCAATTATTAATAATTATAAACACAAATACAAACATTCATAACAGAATCACTGCTTTCTTATAAGTTTAATTTTCACTGTTGATACTGATACTATATTTCACATTACAGTACTTTCAAAAAATATTAATAAAAAAATTCTTAATTACAAAAAAAAAAAAAAAAAAAAAAAAAAAACCTAAAGAAAAACAATTTTAAAAATAAAACCTAAATATTTTAAAAAATATTTAGGTTTTATTGTTTGAAAATGAGCTATTTTTGTTAAATAAAAAGTAAATTTATCAAATTTAATATTCTTTCAATTTAATTGAAGTCTTTATTTTTTATAATTAATTATATGCTACTGTCTAGCTTTTATCACTGCAAAATCTTAATAGTTACAAAATAACAACTTCAACTTTTCTTTGTTGAAGTTTTTATTAAAATTTAATATAATTTGAGTAGTAAAATTGACTTTCTTACATTGATTAAATTGATTAATTTTATAAGTTTACTAATTTTTAATAAAACAGAAATTTTAGAGTTTGTAAAAAAATAATATTTAAAAAAAAAAAAAAAAAAAAAAAAAAAAAAGCTTTCATACGGTCAAATGTGGCATGCAACAATAACAGTTTATTCGGATCATTTTGAGTTGCAATTAATGTTTTATACATAATAAGTTTCAAATGTTCAACTTAAATATATAATATATCACTGATTGACATAATTTGGATTAAAACTGACATTTCACTGTTCCAAATTGGAATAAATTTATAATATAACGTTCCACTTTTCATTGTTGTAGTTTTTTACTCAATTCTCTTCTTTGATTCAATAAAATTCATAATATTTGGATTAAACATTTTAACGTATCATTGTTATATAGTTTGATATTATATCACTAAAAAGTTCACATAGATTTTTGGAACGATATTGACGTTCCAGTGTTTATCTTATATTCTTGTTGATTAATATTACACATAACAAGATTATGTAACATTTAAAATAATGAATGAATATAATAAGCGTCCTGTTGTTCTTAATTTTATGAAAGTGATAATCATTATCGTTCCAATTTATTATATAAATTAATATCAAAATTAGCTTAAATTGGCGTTCCACTGTTTCTGTTCACTTTTAATACACTTCAAATTCATATTATTTGGATGAAAACTATTATTCATTTTATCACTTACAATGATTCACATAATTTAGAACTTTAAATTAATGTTCTAAATTTGTTGTTTATTTTTCTCAAGATACGTTTTCCATGATCCAGTCTACAAACTTTGATATTCTCGTACACACTCCTGGTAGATTACTTTCTGCACAGCCGATTCCCCAACTTATTATTCCTGCTAGGAAATATCTTCCATCTTTACCACGTACTTGAAGTGGACCCCCTGAATCACCCTGAAATCAATTACAAAATATTTTTAAGTATCAATGCTTTATAATTTACAAGCATTTTCGTAATGGAGGTTATCGGTTTAAAAAAATTGTTAAATAAGTATGTCTAGTACTTGTCATTTAAATTTCTTCAAAACCTTTTTTTTTTTTTTTTTCAAAAATCGCAAAAAAAAAAAAAAAAGAAAAAGAAAAGAAGAAGAAAAATAAAGTTTTTCCCCGTAAGCGTAATGTCGATTAATGCAACCATGCAACCCTTAGAAATCCCCGCGTGCTAAATCCAGTTAAACCGATAAGCTCCATTCCATCCATTACTTGAGAGGACACAAGGCATTATGAAATTTTATCTTTATCTTTAAAGAGTATGTAGAAGAGCATAATATTAGGAATTAAATCTAATTTATAAAAAAAATAATAATAATAATAATATAAAATATATTTTTTAATAATAAAATTTAATTTTAAAAATATTAGTATATGACAAATAAACAATACATAACTTTTTAATTTTTTTTAAACATTTGTATTATTAATTTTTGGTGCTATTTTTATTCAATATACACAGAATTATACCAAAAAAATATTTAATTTTTAACTAAAAATCTCCGCTCAAAAAACATACGAATTGTAATCGCCTTTGGTGGTCTTTACATGCCTATAGTATTGTTTTACGATGTTAAAATCAATTAAGTATATCAATAAAATCGGTCAAGAGATGTTTTTTTTAACAAGTTTACGACGCGACGTCTCGTAAAATTTAAATGGATTCATAGCCTCAAGCATTGCAAGTATTTTTTTTCTTTATAAAATCAAAACTTTCTTTTACGAGAAAAAATACAATGTAGAACATTATTTAAGCTTATAATAAAATTTATATTCTGTGAATTGTAATAAAGTATTTTAAAGTATTTCTTTGTAGATGTATTGTAAAACAGCAAGTAGCACATTTTTTTTTAATTTTTTTTTTACTGATAAATATCTTAATAGTAGAAATTTATTTAACTTAATTTATTTTATTATAATATACAAGCTCCTTGAATTTTTATATACATGTATTCGAATATCAGTATGATGTGTTATCTACTTTATTGATTGATTGATTAATAAATTAATCGATCGATCGATTCAGATCTATTTTACATTTTGTTACTTAAAAATCAAAGAGAGATATTATACTGTCCGTATAAAAAAATGTCATCTGAATGATAAGTCATGAGATGGTACAGATATAGATAAACATGAATAATTTGGGAGAAAACTTGTCAAGTAGGCAGCCCGCACTACAATATCAATTGTCGTCACGTAATTGATGACGTCATGAATTCCTAGAATTGATACTTTAGAGTTTTTTAACCCCAATTTGTGAGGGTGCAGATGAGTTGAGGGATATAATATGTGTATGAATGATGGTCCCATCTCATGATTTTTACGTATTTTATTTATTATTCTGAGACCACAATACCTTTAATTAAGTAAAGTTAATTTCAGAGATAATAACTATTGATTTATTTATTTATTTATTTTTTTTTCATTCCATTTTTTTACCTGACAAGAATCTCTGCCACCATCTTCATACCCAGCACATAGGAAGATGTCGGGAATATGTTCATGACGTCCCGCTCTCAGGAACATTGATTTACAGTTCTCGTTACTAACAATTGGAACTGATACCTGAAAAAAATAAACATTTAATTAATATATAATATGGTAATATTATCAAATAAAGTATTAACAACTTTTGATATTTTTAGATTATAAAAAAAAATATATAAAATGATCTCGACTAAAATTTCCTCTCTATTAATGGAAATATTACAAATTTATCGGCAAGTTGCATTAAAAAAATACTTTATATTTATTCTAAGGCTTTGAAGTTTGATACATGACATTTTATGAAAATGCAATATATTTTTACGCAAAAATAGTAAAGCCCAATGTAAGGGGAAAGTATTATAATAATAAAAGTTTTTTATTTATAAGTTCACATCTGAATAAAAAATTGTAACTACAATAATATCGGTTATAATTACTGTAGCATAAAGAACTTTTAACCTAGCCATTACAAAAATTGAACATACGATATTTAATTTTTTGTACAAATGATATAATTTAAATATTATACATTAATAGTCTGCACAATATTTAAAGAATAAAATAAGTTTACTTTTTATTCTCACATTATACATTTTTTTATTGAACCTTTATAAGGATCATACTTTTCGCCTAACTGCTAGAAAATAAATTTTAGTAATCGTAAAAAATACATTATCACCCGTAAGACCACTTGCATTGTCCAACAATAAAAAATCAGAAATGAGTGAAAAGAATGCAATTTTATTGGGTACGTAATCAAGAACCTGTTAAAATATTAATACTTTTTTTTTTTAATTATTCTATAAAATTGTTTGATTATAATGTATAAAATAAACAAATATACTGTACAATAAAGTGTATAAGTGTTATAAGTATATTAAAAAAATATATATTATTATATAATATTATTTTTAAAATGTAAATAATAATTAAAATTTTTATTTTTAACCTAAAATATTTCTCATATACAAAGTAAAAAAGAAATTTTAATAATAAAAATCGAAGACTTTTATTTTGTTCGAACTTCTTACCGGCGATGAAATAGAAAAAAATAAATAAAAAGTTTACCTACGTAGTATCCCTCATTCAAATTCTCCGGAATAGGTGCAGTAGTTTTGCTCAAAAATTGCAAAAAATTAAATAATAATAATACTCTGTTTCTCATAATAAGCGTTATATTAAATTAGGGATATCGCCCCTTTTCTAGCGCACCTCTGATTGGTATACGTCACCGCTGGTGGCTGGTATGAAGGATTGTCTCTTCAGTCCCCAACTATTTTAAAAATTATCTAACCATCGTATATTTTAACCACGTTTTTGTGCGGCACTCAGAATAACAAAAATATGTCTCGTTTGTCAAAAAGGTTTTCTTACTTTTGCGGACCATCTACCCACTCTAGAATGCTCAAATATAGCTTTAAAAAATTATGAATTTAAAAGCGTTTTCTGGTCCAACTTTTGAATTTTTATCTTAATTTGTTCGAATTTCTTCAATTTTTTTTATAATTTTTGTGGAAATAATTTTTTTTTTCTACTTTTTGTTTGAATTATCTGTTGTCCACTGTATTGTATACTGGGACTGAAGAGGGTATACAAGCTTGAAAAAGGTTTTACAGTTCAATTAGTTTGCGCGCACGATCTGTTATTTGTTTGCACGTGCTATTTTTAACGTAATTTAGTGTATAATAATGTTAGTTTACCCTACACCTGTCATATTTCAAATTCAAAACCACTCTTCAATGAATAATCAGACAACCTTTGGTTTATGCAATACATACGAAGAAGTAATACAATAAATGACATACCTCTTGTAATACAGAAGGAAGGGTACCTCCTTCACTCAATCTCCCCCAGCCAGTGACTGTGGCCGTTTCTCCGACCAAAAGATCATCTGAGCCAGGTAAACAAATTGGTGCTACATGAGGTGCGAAATCTAGTGGTCTATCTAGTTGAACTAAGGCTAAATCATATTCATATGTGAAGAAATTATATCTGAAACATTGAGAATAATAGTAAGAATACTGGTTAAGATCAATACATAAAAAGTAAAGAAGTGTCGTTAAAAATAGTTTTTTAAGTGTGACAGTAAATAAACTGAGGAATCAACAATACTAAATAACAAATTGCTAGCAGATGACTTTATGTTACATTTTTCAATTAACATGCTTTATGACTCTTATGAGCCATGAGGGAATAAGGCAGCTATAACTCCATTTGTATTTTTTTTTCTCAATATATTCTGAAATATTAGATTTTATAATTATTTATTTTTTTATTGTAAGCAATTTAGTAGAATGTTTTTTCTTCGTGGGAACGACTTGAAATCTTGAAATTGATGGAAATGAAAAACAAATGATTTAAAGGTATAGTAAAAATCCCAGTTTAATACAAAGTCAACTGCTAGCACTTTGTTAGTATTGTTGGCCTTTCACTTTGTTTATTTATTTATTTATTATTTTTTTTTTACTACACTTCATTTTGCATTAATTTTTTAGTAAGACAAATTATCAGAAATTATTTCTATGTGTCATTCTAAAATGATGTACGATTTTTAAAATTTTGATTTCATTAAATATTTTTAGTAAATTTATGAAAAATCACGAGATGACGTCATGGTCAGATGCTGTTAAATGAGATTGCACGCAAATATTATCAACCGCGACGTCATTTTACGATTCTCAAAAATTTAATTAAAAAAAAAAGTAATGGACTCAAACTTTTTTAAATCACACGTCAATCAAGACGATGCCTTCTTTTCGGATATGCAATTAAAAAAAATCCTTTGAAAAGACTAACTGTTAGCAACGAGTCCAATAATTTTTCTTTATTGATATGTATTTAAAAAAAAAAAAGAAAGTGATATAGCAATACATTGAAATCACTTGACTTTTTGAATATATTATCAATATCCTAGAATCTTTCATTTTAATTGTATAAATTTTCTAAAGGTGTTATGTACACAGGACATAATATTATTTTTTGTATAATCTATACTTACCTAGGATGAACAACTTTTCTCGAAACACCTCTCTCTTCATGAGCTAGCGGTTCTCCAGCACTTGAGAAATCATATTCACCTACACGAATGCGAATTTGAGAAGTCAGCAAACTGAAAATAAAAATACAAATCAATAAAAATATTTATAAATACTTCACAAAGAACACTGTGTATATTAGGATCATATTTTGATACCAATATTAAAAATGATTTCTTTATTTACACCATCACTTAATTTTAGAGAAATATACTGAAGATTTGATGTTAAATACGTGAATTCTTATTGTTGTTTAATATTGTATAGAATATAAAATTTGTGTGATAGCCTATTTAAGATATTTGACTTATCTATTTAATGCTTATTGTAACTTTTAGTGCCCACTACTTTGCTCTTCCTGGATATATTCATGATGAATGTTTATATGGAAGATATTTATTATCAAATTATTCATTAGTTTAATATTACCATAGATTCAATTCTCTGAATATTTAAAAAGTCTTTAACACTTAAAATAAATCTGATTGTATTTAAATAACTTTCCTAACATCGTAGAGTTAAGTTTTCATTTTAACTTATTCTGTATGTATTCTCATGCTCTAAACGTTTAACACAACCAAATAAGCTTTAAAATGGTAAAAAGTTAAATTTTATTATAATAACTGCTTATCATTGAACATCAGAGTTAAAATAATTTATATATATAAAAAAAAGTAAATAAAAAGTAAAAGTTTACAGGTACAATATAACAAGTTATTTTTTTATTAAAATAAAAATTAGTAAATAAAAAAAAAATAAAAAAAAAATTCTAAAGTTTATTTTTACATTCTTGTAAAAAAAATGAAAAAAAATGTTAAATGGAGGTTAATCGATGCGGTACGCTGGAAGAGCTTAGGATTCACTAATTTCCTAGCTTTAAGTATGGCAGGATCATGTTCTGAATTTATTTTTTAACAATTTATTGCAGCGAAGCCGAATTAGAAACACTTGTACATGCAGTACGATAATATATATTTTTTAATAATAGTTCATTCCTTTTAAAGTATGGAACTATATCATTTCTTGGGTACTATATTTTTTGTTACTTCATTTAATAAGTTGAAATTTGCCTCTTAATCAATTGCAGCACCTATATTTTGAATGTACAGGACCGCGATAATATATTTTAATATTTAAATCCTGCCCGTGTTTTTCACATAAGAATGTTACCACGAGTTTTTGACTGGAAAAATATATTATCTCGGTCCTCATGTATAATATTTTAAACTTACTCGTCTACGCAGTGTCCCGCAGTTGCAATCCAGTTTTCATTAAGTACTGCTCCCCCACAGCGGTGTGTACTGGAAAATCCGAAGAAAGAAGTTCGACGTACAGAAACCTGCAATTTAATATTACATGTCAATATATGTTTCTTTTATGAGTTTGATGGTTTTTGAAAATACGGGAAAAACAATAGCATTAAAGTTGATTTTATCTTATATTAGTATCACATTATAGTTTGTTCTGTAAAGTATAGTGAGTCTCCTTAACAATGATTGGATGCCCCAAAAAAATATAGATTCATTCATTGGTTGATCTTGTTTTTTGAGCCGATAAAAGTGAGTCGCATGTTGAACATGGAACTTTTTTTTTTTTGTAAAGTTTCGTTCATTCTTAGTTGGTCTAAAGTTCTAAACGTAGAAATAACAAAATGATCAACCATATATATAAACGTCGTAAACAGGTAATGACTTCATGATCAGATGTTCTTAACAAAGGAAAAATAAATAAAAATATCGAAGCTGACTTAATATTTGTGTGTAGTAGTTTACAGAAGGAACTTACATGAAAAAAATGAAAATAAATCAAACTTGTTCCCTAAAGCAATTTTTACAGTGATGTTTGCTTAAAAGAGCAACTTTCCCATTTAATTAAAAATAATAAATATAGTTTCTTAATGTCATATATATATATGTATAATGTATATATAATATATATATATATATATATATATATATATATATAATTATATGTATAGAAAATATTTGTGATATTTTATATTCCTTACCTGCCATGGCCAGCCTCCAAAAGGAGCCGAATTTCCCCCGACTATTCTCATCTCAGGACGAGGAAATAAAGGAGGGACGCCACATTCTAAAATTATTACATTAACATATTAGAATTTAGGGTAAATATATAGACAGAAGGGGGGGGGGGATATTATGATTAATTAAATTTCTAGTATTAGTTTTAATTGAAATCAGGTTAAATTATTGAAATTATTATTATATTACGAAAAGTAGATAACATTTATGATCATTATTATTTTTAAAAATATATAATTATACTACTGTATACGTTTGTTAGATATATATATAAAGATTTAGATAATTGTAAAATAGATTTTAAATTAGTGCTTTCGCTTAAATGAATCTTGAATTTTTCTAGGTATTTCAATTAATTTGTACTGTGTAGATGTGGATAGTGTAATGAAATTAACGTTGTTTTAGTTATCACAAAATTAAAATCTTTTTTAATAAATAATCATACGTATAACCATTAGTTTCATACGAAAAATGTAGAAAATAATATAATTAAAAAGTTGAGTTATTATTTTTAACTCATTATTTATTAGTTATTTTTTTTACGATTATATTTCATTGAGATAACACTAAATATACATACCTTTTCTATTTTTTATTGGCTTTGGAGTTGGAACATGTACACTAGTTAACGTAACCGTTGATTGTTGGCCACTAATAGGCGCCACAGTTGTTGTAGAAGTCGTTATATTAACTAAAGATGTTGTTGTAGTTGTTGTCGTTACAGTAGGTTTTCCCATTAATAAAATAGTTGCTGGTTTTTTAGTAGATAAAGTTACGAAATCTAATAATGCAGGTGGTGAAACTGTTGGTCTTTTAGTAGTTGCTGTTATAAAATCAATTGATATTGGTTTCATTTCTACTGTAGTAGGTTTTGTTGGATTTTTTACTGTAGTTGATGTTATAAATTGTGCTGGACTTGGTCTAGTTGGCTTTTTTGTTATAAAACTTCCTACAGGTGTTGGTTTTGGAGGTCTTGTTGGACGTTGTCCATTAATTGAACCTGGAAAGATAAAATGATGACAATAAGTTATAGTAGTTCCTTAAGAAAATAACTATTTTAGAAGTATTTTTGTTTTTGAATTGAAATATTAAAAATAGTTTAATTGTTATTCAAATAATTTTTTAAATTTTATATTTTTTATATAAATTTGGTATAATTTACAATGTTAATAAAAAATATAATATAATTATAATTTTTTTATTTTAATTTTTAAATATTCTTTTATTTTAATTTAATTATATTTTATTATGCTATGTAATTATATTACTATTACGTATTAATTTATGCCTTTAAGATTTAGTTTTGGCTATACCTAAAGGAGAGTGGAACAGATAGGAATGACCAGGTAAATGACTAATGTAAAGACGGATAAAGAAATTAAAATTGATATAGATAATAGTATGAGATCTGATTTATAATACTAAAAAAGTTTGAATTAGATTATCAAATCAGTATATTATTTTGAAATACTGACTTTTCCCCAGTAAAATTATAAAAAAATATTGCACAATACCTGGAATAAGATCTGGTGGTCTTGGCCTTATAGAAGTGGACCAAAACATTGTAGGTTTAGGCCTAGTTATAAAAGCAGGTTCTGTACTTGACATCCACATTGAAGTTGTCTTTTCTGGAGGGGGTTGTTTGCTTCTGTAAATAAAACAATTTTATTAGATAATTCTTTATGAAATTCATTAAAATTGTAATAAAAATTACCTAATTGTTTAAATTTATATACAATATATCATATTCTGATAGAGCTATTTTTCATAAAATTAATTAGATTAAATCTATTATAAAGATAATTTAAGCACTATTTCATTGAATTTTAAAATTATATATTTTGCACAATAAATTAACGATACCATGTTTTAAAATATTAGAAGAAGAGTTTGTCACCATCTCACGTTGTAACTTTTAAAATTAGTTAGAAAATGAAAATGCACAATGAAAAAAAGTTTTTTTAATTTTTTTTAATGTGGTATTGTTATTATTTAAAACTTTGGTGCAGTAGTTCTTCTACACTGTGCCTTATGGCAACATTTGGGCTGTTTTGTGGCTCCGGGTCACATAAAATGCTTGTGTGGGGCCATTTTAAACTTTTGTGGGAACTTTTCATAATTTTGTAAAAAAAAAAAAAAAAAAAAAAAAAACTGAAATCGTCGTCCCGCAATACAAAAGAATATGAAATTAGGAGACTCAAAGCTTCTAGCGCGTAATCTCCATGGAAGTAAAATTAGCAAATAGTGAATTAAATTTGCTCTTTAATAAGTAATACTCAAAATTTCCTCCTTTTTATATAGATCTAATTTAAAATATATTTTAATATATTATATAACATTAAAGGACATTAATTATACTAATTAACCTAATGGCATAGTAACAAAAAACACCAGACACCAGACGCATATAATTCTGAACTGTATTACCAATTTATATATATATTTTTTTTTGTACAGCTGATTATAACTTCAATATCATCAATACAATACAATGTAAGTACTGCACATTTCAAGAACAATAATTATTTATTATTAGCTATTAGTGGTATAATTTAGAGATAGAAATTAATTTAGTATGCTATCATTAAATAAAATTAGTTACTATTAAATTAGAATGATGTGAAACAGGTTAATAGAAGAAAAAATAATTATTATTATATAAGCTCATTCTAATTTATGATGAATTTTTCTTTTCAATCTTATAGGTGAAATATTGAATTGTAAATCTTACAACTTTGTAGCTGAAACCTGTTTCTCTTTACTTTGTTTGTACTCATTATGCTAACTTTGTATTGTTCTAACAATACAAGATTACAAGACTATGTCACGATCCTTGTTAGGTTATTGGTAAGGTACGCGGGAAAAACTAAGAGTCCCCTAATATATTATCCTTTATAGCAATGAAAATTGAGGGACTTTTTTTTTTTTTTTTTTTTTTTTTTTGTCAACAAAACTTTTGCACCGAGGCTAGAAATACTTAAATGAGGCTAAACCCTTTTACTAAAATACTATATAACGTGACCAACGGAAAAAAAACATGCTATCTTTTCAAATTGCACAGTATTCGTATAAATATTTCAATATACGTAATATTAAATGTTATTAATGACAATAAAAAATAACACTAATACTAGAAATAAACTTGTGAAAATAATATTTTACCATATTTTACAATATATTATTATACTAATAATTATTTACATTTTATTATAACGTATGTATTACAAAAAAAAATCTCTTTGTATTACAAAAATAATAAAATACAATTATAAATTTCTAATTAGTAAAATTTAAATAATTTTATTAAATTGTAATTTTAGGGTTAAAGTTAATTTAAATATTTTTGGTGTACAAACGTTTCGTTTCAGTCTTTTAAATTTGAAATAAGAAAGAAATTGACGTGTGTTAAAAAGCAATTTAGGTGTATGTCATTATGGAGACTAACAATTTAAAGGATTTGATGATGTAAAATGTTAACTAAAATCATAGAAAACTTGGAGAAATTAGTTTTGTTTAAGGGGGTAGGTGACCGACTGATATCTCGCAAACTAGGACGGTTGCGAATAATAATAAATAACACAAAGTAAAGAAGAAATGTTACTTAAAAATTTAGTTATGTCAAACATGTGAAAACACGATCATATATTTAAGTTATAACACTTTAAAGATAACATGCAAATGTGGAAATTTAAATTTGAGCGGGAAATTTTAGTCAAATTAGAAACTTTTTTACAATTAAAATTATCATTAAAATTTTTTTTGGTTTTTAAAAAAATATATTTTAAATTTACTTAATTTCATTTGAAAATTATAGTGTTTGTTTTATTGGAATTAAATCATGCCAAAAAAAAGTATTGGGAAAATATAGTTCTTCTTTTAGCGATTTCCGGTCCAAGTCGGTCCCCCACCGCCTTAAGGCAAAAATTGTGATTGTTAATTTCGTAGGTATATAGACTTTTTGCTCCATGATCTTCATAGAAATAAAATATAAAGTATATAAACATAGATATTACAGTCTATGTGCTGGTGCGGGTAAATAATATTTTTGTTATTTATTTATTATTATTTTTATGCTAATGTCCTTTTTACACCTAAAATTCAGATATCTTTTATATACCAAACTAATTCCATATCACGTTATTTTTAATATTTTAAAAATGAATAAAAATTCAAATCAACAGGTCGTTTTGAAAATGTGTTTCTGAATATTTAAATTTGATAAAATATTTAAACTTTCGTATTACCTTAATTTACAAAAATACTTACTGAGTTACGGAGTTATCTGCTACACTTGGATACTTTGAAACTTCTGTACTTGGATATTTATTAGTACTTGGCAAACTTAAACTTGTTAATGGTGGTCTAGTTGTTAAAAAAGGATTTTTCTGAATTGACGTACTAGGAGGTGAAAATGTTGTTGTGCTGTATTTACTTGTAGATGGATATGGTGTAGTACTACTGTAGCGATTTGGATACGGTCGTTTTGTACTCGGTCGTCCGTATATTCTGAAATATAAAAATTTAATTACCAAAAAAATAGAGGGTGTTATTGATCAAAATACATAGTGGTGTTGTTCGTAAACCTTCTTTTCTTGCAACAAAAAATGCGGATTACATTTGAATAACCAAAGTTGATCGTCATTTTAGTAGCAGACAACATAGTTCACGAACAGCATTACTGTAAGTAGCCTAAAGGACATAATATACTTTTTTTTTTTTATCATATATAATATATTAGAATATTAATTAAAATAACTTACTATCTATAAATTAGACATAACCACGTTGATTTTGTATCTATTTTCTTTTTGACGGTTTAGTTATAACTTATCTGACGTCACAATATTTTGAAATTATAACTTAACTCTTCTTCCTCAGCCAATGAGAGTTAAATTATAAATTCAAACTATAATGACGTCAGATAAGTGATAAATAAACCGTCACGATGAAAACCAATACACAATCCACATGTTCATGTCTATTTTAGGAAAATATGGTATGTTAATTATTGTTATAATATTTAAAAAATAATAAAAAGTAAGTTATTAGTATATCTTTAAGAATCCACATTATCAACAAGTTCATGCCTTATTTATAGATAATAAAATTAGAAGGTACGTTAATTATTAATTCAATATTTTTATAAATGATAAAAAGGTAAGAACTGGGTAAGAATCATAAGACCCTTCTAGGATTTCTAATTTATTTGTAAGTATATTTGGAATTCTAAAGCATTAAGGTGACCCAAGTACTTAGATGAATCGCATTCCTAGATGAAATAAGATAGAAAATATTCATTATAATTATATTGTAATTTTTAATACATGTTCAAATTTTCAGGGTTTCTCTCTTATATAATACGTATGTTCACTGTACAAAATACTCTATGCCAAATATTTCATTTACTTGTTTACACATCAATTTTATAAAAAACATAAAGCATATTAAATTACTTTATCACATTACAATGTATTTTAAATTATTATTTATTTCCTTATGTGCAATCAGCATTAAAACACCAATTACTTGTCATAAAATTCGATTGATCACATAATTAATGCTCTGAATCAACAGTTCTTTAAAGTATATCTATAATAAATCGTACGAGGTAAATATTGAAAGAAACTATAACTATTTTTTTTCCAACGTAACAATCGTCATTACAAACTATTTAATAATATACATAAACTACACTACAAGTAAACATTCTGATATCGAAGAATAGATCATTTTCAGTCGCTTGCATTCATAGATCAAATTTTCATTCGTTTTCCTTTATTCGGTCAAGACGTTAACCTGAGGTTCGCAATAGATTCCTAATTAGAAGTCATTAGTATATGATCATTAAAAGTAGCTGGTAAATAAATTATTTATAAATATTTTTATTAAAAAAAAATTAAAAATATTTTAAATTTGTTATTATATAAAAATCTATTTTAAAAAATAAAATAAAATAAAAAATTATTACGGGATCACGCATCTAGTCATAATTGACGTTTAGTTGCTACTGGCATTAAAAAAATATAAATATATTTCTTTTAAAAATTAGAGCAATCATAAAATGAGATAATGATCTGGTCATATAAATATATTTTTTCATTGTCCACCATCAATATATAGGAGATTGGGACAGGTACTGGTATTCATTTAATATATAACAACATTTTTATATTATGACTAAATTTGTATGTAAAGTAATTTATATTTTTATGCAAGTAATAATGGATGAATGATTGTCAAAAAAGATTACTAAACTTTGATATATCTGAACTAGATAACATATTTTTATAATATAAATAAGTAATGGTTTTATTTAAAATATTATTAAAAAAATAAAATATTAAAGGTATGTTGATGAAGGCTAGTTTACATGATGCAATACTTTTATTGTGATATAAATTTCGTTAGTCGATATATTATCTCCATTAAAACCTCTTTTAAGAAGAATTCTTTTCGTAAATTAAAAAAATAGCTTTTTAATCTTCAACTGGGCCTTGACGTGATATGATATAATTTGTATAATATAAAAAAAAAAATTATTATTATTAAGGATTAATCACATGACACGTAAATTTGACGCGCGTCGACAGATAAACAAAGTTGGAACAATGTAAACAAATGGAGCTGTTCACATGTAATTTTCCAAAAACTTAATGTGAACGGCTCCGTCTGTTTACATTGTTACGTCTTTGTTTATCCGTCGACGTGCATCAAATTTACGCGTCATGTGAATAATACTTTACATGTTTATAAAATTTATGCTTCAGATATATTTTTGAATTTAATTTTACACTATCCAAATAAGACTTTGAAATAATACTTTAGTTTTTTCAACTTACAGTCATATCATAAATAGAAATAGTACGTTAACTTATAGGTAAAACTATTTATAATGAGAAACTAGTGTCTTTAAAATTTGATACATATATTTTTTTTTTAATTGAGAAAAAAATACAATTTTTTTTCTTTTCCTTTTAGTATCTTATGAAATCAAACAGAAACAGAAATATTACTTAAAGTTATAATATTTTTAGTGCATAAAAATTGTAGAGTAATACGTGGAAAAAATGCTTTTTAGTAAGAGAGAGAGAGAGAGAGAGAGAGAGAGAGAGAGAGATTAACAAAATATATTATTCAACAATATATTTATTATAATACTATAATAAGTAGAAAGGAAAAAAAATCTAGATGCAATTAAATATTTCTTTATAAACAACAAAAAGATAAAGAAAAAAGTAGAACGCAAGCAAAGCAATGCATTTCTTTTTCTTTGTCCGGAAATGCATTTTATTGTGGTTCAATTTTAAGCTAATTTCTGTCTATGCTAGATTTCTATATTATATGCGTAGCTATAATTGAAGGTTGAAAGGGATAGGCTACTTAAATTTTGGGAGAGTCGTCATTTTTAAATGGCACATTTTTTATATACGAAAAATATAATTATAAGCAATTATTAAGATATTAAAAAAAAGTTTGTTACTAATAGCAATAAGATATAAAGGATTTTCTACTTTTTATATATTATGCTATGAATATGATATTTAAAAAAAAAAATCAAAATATCAAAAATATAAAATTGTATAACTAAACAAATCTTTACAGTTTGTGAATTAACGTAACGTACTAAATATTTTCCATTAATTTTTTTCATTAAAATAAAAATTTAATTGAGTAAAATCTTATTATAATTGACGACATCTAGCTTGCAATATAATGTTAAGAGAAATTCGCTAATCTGAATCTACTAAATGTTGGGAAAAAAAAAAAAAAAAAAGATTAACCTGCGCATGGCTATTTATAATTAAAAATAAATTAATATACAAATATACTTAAGGTTTGGATTGTAAAGATATGAGGGTGTTTCTAAATTTTCTCAAGAGAATTATACACTAAAATTTATTTATGATTATGATATGAACATCAACAGAAAAATTAATAAATGTCCATTAAAATTAATGAATATATCATGTCATGAATAATATTAAATTTGCTCTTCGTTTCAGAGTCTGAAGTGCATTTCTTTTTTTTTTGCTTGTGCTTGTCCCGTCAAAACAATGTCTTATCAACATGTATACAATAGCAACGAAGCTGAAGGTAACGTAAGGCAACGACTGCGAATTTCGTTCGTCTTTTCCGAATTTGCCCGATCGACGAGATCTATTTCCGGTAAAATTTCATTTTTTCAAAAAAAATTACACACGATAATTTTTTCCCGCCATCAAAACGTGAAAAATACCGGAAATAAAGATTTAAATCTTGCAGCAGACGCACGAAATGCGCAGTCGATGCCTTACGTTACCTCTAGCTTCGTTGTACAATAGAAGCTTATACGCGACTTAAAAACATATGGTTGAAAACAATAGGACAGCTGAGTAAAAAATCAGGTGTGCAGTGGCGGGGACTGATGTTGTTTTCAAAAGAAGAAAATAAAAAGGTGCAAATTAATAATCAGAGATTGAGATTTTTGTTTGCTATTTTCCAACATTATAAACCTTATTTAGCACTTCCTGAGATCATTTACTACCTTTATTTATTAAGTTAAATGTAAGTAGATCATGAACATGAACAAAAAAAAACACTTTTCACGAGTTTTTTTTTTTTCTCTTTCTTGTGGACCCCGTGGATAAACAAACCGTACACAAATGTTCACAGCTGGCTATAAAAACATACAGCCCGAGCAAAGACGAGTACTACCTACTATCACATAAAACCAATGAGAGTCACGGGATTTGTACCACGTGTTCAATTTTATCCAATGACCATCTTTATCCTTGTGGTGTGTCCCTGTGTAAGCTTCTAATAAAAAGCGCACATCCGATTTAGTCACGGGTCACGGCCTAAATATACAGCCCGGCATTCGTCATGACAGCCTATAGAAACCGTATGGAATCGTCTTAGGTACGTATAGACTGGACGGTGCAATCATATCAATCATGCACCTCCTGATAGCTGTGCATCGTCATGGAATGCATTTAAACATGCATCGTGTTGTGCACTCACACTGCACGTACTATAATACGCATGCATACGCAACCAGCAGTGGCTTGAACCTGAAGAGCACAGAGTTACGAGTCAGCTGCTTTAAAAACCACTCAGCCATAATACTAGCTCGGTCAAATTCTAAAAATATTCAGATACATAATATTCTATTTTGAGTTTCATTATCATTATATATACATAATTTTATTGACGATATAAATTTGACACCTTATACACATTTTAAACAGCTATCAAAATAATAAGAAAAAAACTGTAAATCAAAATGAATAAAATTATACAAAGTTTAATAATATCTCAGATTTATATTATTATAATATATAAGAAAATATGACCTCATCAATTGATTATTACGATGTTAAATCGTTGTGTAACTTTTTAAGTACAATAAATAATTGTTTTTGCGGTTTACTGACCTCTCTCTCTCTCTCTCTCTCTCTCTCTCTCTCTCTCTCTCTCTCTCTCTCTTTCTGATCACATTTTAAATACATTACTCATCCTTTTGTTTCATCATTATTTTGTTGACATGAGTATAAAAATACCTTTCTTTCTTTTCATTTCTTTTATAAGTATTTCAAATTTATTTTCTATTGCAATTAAACGTAAGAAATTCATAAAATATCTTATAAAATTTATTATTAAATTCTATGCATTTTTATAAACAGGAATATAAGTTGAATTAAAAATAAAAATTATATTTTATTTTTCATATTATTATTGTTTAAAATTTGTTTAATAAATAAATTGAGCTTATTTATAAATTTTATTCTTAAATGACAATTTTAATTGTTTGTATAGGAGATACATTCATATAAAATAGATTGCCTAATTAAGCCATGAGTATATTATGTAATTGTATGATATCAATTCACGTTATCATTTTTGTTATTATAAAAATTGTTTCTTAATATATTTAATAAGTTCATATATGTAGATTAAAAAAATTAAAGCAAGTAAATCGATATTTTAATAAAAATGTTTTTATTTTTATTTTTTATTATTATTTTTTTTATATAAATTACATACCATAATGATATGAATGAACAATACGTTTTTTAAAATTAAAACTTGAATAACTAAAGTATATTTTATATAACGATATTTTAATAATATATAATGTTAAATACATTTTTTTCTTATTGTGTAATATGATATGACATACTTTGATCACTTAAAGAAAAAAAAGAAAAGATATGTAATTTGGATGCTGTTAACAATCTCAAACTGATATAAATAACGGTTTTTGATTGACTGCACGTCCTTCTGTGGTCCACTCATAGAATGAACGATATTGTAGCAAATTATTTCTAGATCTTCCCATTGAAGTATAAGTGAAATTTTATAAAGAGAAAAATGTATATTTTTTTTATTGGTTATATTTAAAATAAAATGCAAAATATTAAAGTGTAAAATAAAAAGTAAATAAATAAAATACACTTTTAAAATGTTTATTTATTTCATTATAACGAAATACTTTTCAAGTTTTTGTTATTAAAAATAGCATTTAGTTCTTTACTAAATAACCAAATTTATACTTAAAAATAGTAACAGTTCGGTAGAATAATGATAATACTACAATAATTATTATAAAAAAAAAAATATATTATTGTACCACAAAATGCTGTGCACTCTTAATTTCATTTAAATATTTTACACGAATTAAGTAATAAAAATGATTGTGGCAAAGTTTATTTCAATTGTGAAAAAAGTCAATGAAACAAGTTTTCATTTTATTTTCTATCGATTTTAATGTTTTTGTATACAGAAATTTATAATTTGTAGTGGAAATTTCAAATTCATTTTTTTAATGGATTTGAGAAAGTAATGTAAGATTGAAATACATAACGTCAATTATTATTTTAAAAAAATGTAAAAAATCAATGGACAATTTCAAATTTAAAAAAAAAAAAAAAAAAAAAAAAAAAAAAAAAAAATCAAAAATGCACCTACTAGTAACAATTTTAATTTATACTGAAACTTTTAAATTTAAAGTTAAACAATGCCTATAATAATTATTTTAAAAATAAATTTGAGTTAAGAAATTTAATATAGTAAAACCTAATACATGAAAGAAATTAAGTCAGGTCTTTTATTATTATTTCTTAACTGTAAAATCATTTAAAATTATAAAATTTTACTATCGAATGCATCTATTATTATCTGAGAATTTTTATTATTATATATTTTTTATAGGATGCATTTTTAATCTTCCGCTTTCTCTATATAATTTTAATGCATTCTAAATACGTTTAGTTCTATTTAAAAATGAGTGTTCTGTATTTTATAGTACTTTAGTTGATATTTTAGTTTTTAAAAACAATTCAGTAAGAAACAGAAACAGCCGAGAAAAAAATTTATTTTAATGCCTTTTGGGGCAGTCTATTTTTATAATATAGATTTTTTATAATATATAGATTTTAAGGATTGAAAAAGAAAATGCAAAATAATAAGCAAAATAATAAGGATTTTTTTTTTAATATCTTTTTATCGGTTTAGCGCACGGGGGAACGCGGGGAAAGCTAAGGGTTCCCTATTTAACATTATACCTTATGGAGATAAACACTTATTTGTTCTTTTTTGCAATTTTTGAGAAAACTGCTCCACTGATTCCGGAGATATTTATATGAGAAATACTAGACATACTTTTACGTGATTTAAGCCACAGAAATTTTTTATGAATTTTTGAAACCAATAACTTCCATTTAATGAAATTTAGTGGAATAGTTTTTGAAAATATTGTCAAAGGTCACTTTGTTGCATTTTTTTAAAATATTATTATTAATTAAAAGTTGAATTATTACAGTAATTAAAATTTTTATAATCTTAAGATACTTACGAATTACTATGTGAAGGTGGTGGTCTATTAGTTTGTTGACTGATATATGTACTAACTGCTGATGATGCTGCTGCATTTACATCTGATGCAACTGTTGGTACTGTTACATTGTCTGGTAATAGACAACATGAACCGAACATAAATGAATCCATACACATCCCTAAATGTTCTCCGTCGTGTCTTATACATTCCCAGACGAACATACATATTCCTTTGACTCTGTTGACTTGACATGCCTTTGGTGTGATTTGGTATCCTGAAATCAAATACAAAGTAATTTATATTAATATGTATATTATGATTCCTTTTTTTTTTTTTTTTTTTTTTTTTTTTACTAACTAAAAAATAGAACATTAGACATAATTGCAATGGGTGTATGTGCATGATGTCATACTGAATTCACTTTGATGACATACTGGATCAAAGAATAATGTAGCTCAGCATAAAACAAACTTCGTTTTTGGCTTTTTTTCTTTGTATAATACATTAATATTTTTTGTTCTCATACTATAGAGAAACTAATTCAACCTGCGTTACAACCTCAACGCTAACAAAATAATGCTAAGCATTTTTAAATTGGTAACGTGTTATAAAATAATAAAAACTTATTGTACCATACCAGCTCATATGTTATTTAGTGATCCAACATGGCGTCAACTTTTAAATGTATGCATACACCCTATATAGACCTGTTAATACGAAGAAAGATTTTCAATGTAAAATAAATTTATGTATATGAAAGTTTGATGGTTCCTAAATTAATGATGAATGAAATCAAATTTATTGCACAATCTACATACTGCTCTGTATTAACAAGCAATTCAGACTTAAAAATATTCAAAAACCAGTCCACCAGTGAGCGGTAAGTTTCCAACAGGACATTAC
The DNA here is from genome assembly GCA_949318235.1 of Ecdyonurus torrentis. Lineage (NCBI taxonomy): Eukaryota > Metazoa > Arthropoda > Insecta > Ephemeroptera > Heptageniidae > Ecdyonurus > Ecdyonurus torrentis. The sequence goes on from OX439133.1 coordinate 16,063,990, forward strand.
ACAAAATAATAATAATCAATAAAAAAATATATATTATATTTCATACAGTCTAAGCCTACTTTAAAATGTCTATTGGTTCAGTGTTAAGACAGTAGCGTGAACATTGATACAGCTTCGAAGTACAAGAAACAATTAATTGGATTAGATTTGAATAATAATACAGCACTCGTTGAATAAATTATTATAATTTATTTAATTTTTAACTAAATATTTATTAAATTTAATAATTATTATTAAATTATTTTATAAATTTTTATTTAATTGTATTTTCACAAATATTTATAGATTTAAAAAATAATATAATTTATATTAATGTAATAATTATTTTTATTTATTCACGTATCACATTTATTATATGTATATAATATAATATATAAAAGCGATGCGTGAACAAATAAAAAAAAAAAAATGTTCGTCTTCATTCAGATTTATAAAAAAATAATAATAAATAAATAAATAAAAAAATCAAAGGGTGATGTTTAGGACTGACAAATTTCTGGCCCACTCTTACACCTGAATTTTCTAACATAAAGCAATTTTCATAAATGCATTCTATTTTCAAAAGTGTTAAATAAAAATAAACATCAATTTTGATCAAGTATAGCACATGGAATAGTCTGGGAGAATGACTATACAATTCTAAAATAATTCATTATAATTTGTTATTATCAAGAACTATTCAATTGGATTTTTCTATTACAAACTCAAATAAACTAAATATTAAATAAGCCAGAAAGTATTATGATTTAAACAACCTAAATAATTTATAATTTGATTAAAATATATTACTTTCATCGTTAAAATTATAAGAAAAAAAAAACTTATTTAATTTTTATTCTAGCGTGTCATTACGTTAAGGTTTCGATTTTAACGCTTAGTTTTATGCCATTTTTACCATTTAGCTTTGCACGCTCAATGATTATATAGTAAAAATTTTGAAGTTTTTATTTTTTTATTGTCATGCTTGGATTTTATTCTTCTATTTTAATTTGATATATAAAAAGGATGACACTTGAAAAAAATATTAAAATATTATATTGTGTCGCTTTATTTTTTCTGAAATAGAAAACTAAATTGTATTGTGTTTTTAATGAAATCACTGATTTGTAAATGTTTTGACTCTTTTTTTAATTGCAGTCAAACATTTTTAAATATATAACTATCGAGATTTGATGAACGTCTGTTTTCCAACCACACGAAGATTTCAAATCAATCTCGTGAATCTGCGTCATATTAATTTATGTTTCACAATTAGTATAAAAAAATTAACATAATAATAATAATTAGAAAACAATTAAATAAATACAAATACAGTTATAAGGCTAAAATAGTAACACAAAAATAGTGTAAATCGTTTGTATTACTATTTATATTATAATTTTTTTCCTATAGAGTATAAATATGAACAATACTGCAAGCGTAAAATTGTTAATTATGAATTCAATTTTACTTTGTTTTAATTTGAGTGATCTCTTTCTTTCATATCTGCATAATAGTCTCAGCTCCCTCCTTTTTTTTTTTTTTTTTTTTTTTTTTTTTTTTTTTTTTTTTTTTACAGTTGACTCAAAATTGATATTACAAAGCAAAGAGTTAAATTTTTTAATTCAGAGATACAAATGTTTAAATAACAAATCAATAAATAAAATCAAGATTACAACTTTTATTATATATAACAACATTAGGATATTATGATATGAATTTCATTTCACATTATGCAAATGTAAATTATAATGAAAATGTAATAAGAGAGAACAAAAAAAAAAACGCAAATTACACTTACAGGCATAAAAGACACAATTATATTATGCAAATGAGCAAGCAAATGAGCAAACAAATGAGTAAGCAAGAAAAAAAATGCAACTTTAGTGATGGAGTGAAAGGCCGAAAGAAAGTAAAAGAAAAAAGAAGAGGCATATAAAAAAATCGGAACAAGAAGTATAAAGTATAATTAAATTAATAACCCGGTCAAACTAGCCAGAACAATAATAAAAAAATATATTATAAATATATATTTATTGACTTTCTCTAAGACGTGTGCATTTTAGAGAGCATTATAAAATATTACCTAGATATTTCTTTTCATTATTATGCATTTTTTTTTTCTTTTTTCGTTGTTTTAATGATATTTGAAATTTTATAACAGTAATCTTCCTTTCTCCTTATTTTGCTAGGTAACATTAAATATCATAACTTCTGTACTAAATTTTATATCCATTTATTATATTTATGTATATCATCTGACATCTGTATTATTTTGAAGTATTGAAGTACATTAATGGTGAATTTTTTTCGAATTTTTTGCTCCAGAATTTTTATTTTTTATTATTATTGTTGTGTTTTAATAAAATTACACCTTGGTACATTTCTGTAACACACGTCCACAATAGGTATTTTTCTGTATATTATAATGCATATGGCCAAATATAAATGACCGGAACCTAATTAGTCCCGACCATGGGAACCCAGATATAAAAACTATGCCCTTTGATTATGCTTAGGATACCTTAAAACACCCCACAATTTATTTTGGAAAAATCGGAAAATTCCGGGAAATACGCCACTTGTTATTTTTTACCTTTTGCTACAGGAGGTGTTAAAAATTGCCATTTACTCGTAATATGATGTACGTTAGAAAATTCAACTAAACTAATTTAGACCCCTGATGAGTTAAGCTTTTCAGAAATTATGTGACCGTTACCCTTAAAATAATTTCAAGGCCCACCACCGGGGGTTGAAAATTTAAAACGCAGATTTGACAAAGTTTGGCATTTTTCGGAATTTTTATTTTTATGTTAAAAAGTAGGTTATAATATGTCTAACATGTGTACCAAGTTACAACTTGGGTGCTCTGTAACTTTAGGAGGAAAATCCGGAAAAGTATGTCCGCCACCTATATTGTGAAAAAAGAGCAAATGTTAAAAATTCATCAAAAATCGAAAAATATGCAATGAAATTTGGTATATAAGTTCATATTAAATTATCAAAAATTTAGAAATTTTTGGAAAAAATTTTGGCGCGAAATCTGAATTTTAAAACAGTCATCCTACTAAAAAATTGAGTTTATTGCAATTTGTTGTTCAAAATGTCAGTATACATATCTAGTATACTTAAAATTTCTGTTCAGTACTTTTCAATGATGTTTTTTAAAAAATAACCTAAAGAATCATATTTAATTCAATTTTTAGTAAGATGACTGTTTTAAAATTCAAATTTCGCGCCAAAATTTTTTCCAAAAATTTCTAAATTTTTGATAATTTAATATGAACTTATATACCAAATTTCATTGCATTTGCTTCATTTTTCGATTTTTGATGAATTTTTAAAATTTGCTCTTTTTTCGCAATATAGGTGGTGGACATACTTTTCCGGATTTTCCTCCTAAAGTTACAGAGCACCCAAGTTGTAACTTGGTACACATACATGTTAGACATATTATAACCTACTTTTTAACATAAAAATAAAAATTCCGAAAAATGCCAAACTTTGTCAAATCTGCGTTTTAAATTTTCAACCCCCGGTGGTGGGCCTTGAAATTATTTTAAGGGTAACGGTCACATAATTTCTGAAAAGCTTAACTCATCAGGGGTCTAAATTAGTTTAGTTGAATTTTCTAACGTACATCATATTACGAGTAAATGGCAATTTTTAACACCTCCTGTAGCAAAAGGTAAAAAATAACAAGTGGCGTATTTCCCGGAATTTTCCGATTTTTCCAAAATAAATTGTGGGGTGTTTTAAGGTATCCTAAGCATAATCAAAGGGCATAGTTTTTATATCTGGGTTCCCATGGTCGGGACTAATTAGGTACCGGTCATTTATATTTGGCCATATATAGCCACGTGATGGAATAAATAAATAAATGAAAATAATGATGTTTTTAAAAATGATTATTAATACGTTATATATACATACATACATACATATATATATATATATATATATATATATATATATATATATATATATATATATATATATATATATATATATATATATATATATATATATATATATATATATATATATATATATATAGAAACGTAGACTAAAATATATACTTTGAAAACTAGAGAAGAGAGGCAGGAGAGAGAGAGAGAGAGAGAGAGAGAGAGAGAGAGAGAGAATTTTTTTTATTAATTTTAAAATTAAGATTCATAGTGATTTGAGATAATTTTATTTTGGTTTCGATGCATTTCGAACAGCATGAGAAGTTTTTTTTTAAATGTTTCATTTTTTTTTTAGTAAAAATGATATACAATAAAACTATACAAAAAAAATCAAACAAAAAATATAACACGTTAACTTTAAATTAAATTTCCCATATTTTTAACACTAATTAAGAAAATAACAAACTAATTTCTAACGTCATTATTTACAAAATTTGTATTAGTAACATTTTGTTTTTTCTTCCATACATTACTGTTTGTATAATATTATAAGGTTGAGTGCTGCATAAAATAAGAAGCGATGAAATATTTTTTCTTTTATATTATTTAACATACCCACACGTTATAATAAAAACAACAAAAAAGTCCCTTATTTAACGTTATTACTTACGTTATATTATATAGTATTATATTATGTACACATATCATCATTAAAAACTAACAGTGATGTTATTGAATGAAATTCCAATTGAACACCGTGTGTAAATAAATTGTAACGTTATATATTATATTTTGTGTGATTGAATCTGATGTGAAAGTTTATCTATATCGTACATGGTTTTGTTATGAATGAATTTTATTGTTAAATTCTATAAAGATAAAACGGTAAAATAAAAATATATTTGATCGAATTTTTCACAATACAGTATATAAATAAAAACAATACTATGTATACATAATATTGAAAAATTATTATATATATTAGTAATATTATTTAATATTTGAATTGAATTACTATTAGATCAATTTTGTGTTTTATTTAATTTATATTTAAATAATTTTTATAATTTATTAACTTTAAAAATGTGAAATATATTTTTTAATTATATTGTTAAAAAAACGGATTTGCTATTTTTTTTTTAAATAGTTTTTATTAATCTTTATTTATTTTTGTAAATAAATTAAATTGATTACTTAAAAGTTTGAAATTTTGGTTACATAAATATTGATCATCTGAAGGTGGATTTAAAGAGGGAGGTCTACAGTACAAAGAATTACGAATGAAGTATAATGAAAAAGAAGAATTAATACGTGAAGCCTAGCATACCTATATAGAGAGTTAAATCAATCTTCGATGTAATGATAATGTCTAATCACTGATTTGATTACAATTCAATATCAAAAACTACCTGTGATAATAATTTCAGTACCCAAGACCATAAAATAAATGAAACATTCAAAGTAACAAGGAACCTTTAAGGAAAAATAATAAAAATTGTAATTCAAAATGTTCTATGGAAATCTCTTTAATTATGTCATACTTGAAGTTGGCCTAGGTGTCTTTTAAATATCACTTCTAAAGATATTTTATTATTTTAATTTTATTAGTTTAACTTATTTTTAGAGTAATCGACGACATTTAGAACGCTGCACGTTTTTCTTAGGCATTAAAAGTATATATATATTTTTTTTTATCATTTCTTGCTGTTAAACACTTGCACTCATAAATTTCAAAATATATATATATATATACTTGAATTAACTTCATTTTCAGAACATTGCATATTATGCTTCATAAATATCATTATAATTATTTGTTCATGACTGGTATAGAGATGGAAAAAAAAGTAATTAAACATATAATGATTTGGAAATTTTAATAAACAATTAAACGACAATTTTAGTATTTTTTTAAAAATTAAAACGTTTGTTTAAATTTTGAAAAATAATAAAAACTGATACTATGTAAAAAAAAAACGTAAAACGTAGTAACTTTGCAAACCTACCATTTAAACTTTGTGTTGTAAAAACACGATTTCTGTATAATATGAGTAAACTAAATTATAAAGAAATGAAAATAAAAGGTTGGAAAAATGGATGGGAAATCTTTTCAATATAACATTAAAAAATAAGGGTTGTTATAGTACTAAATACGAGTCTCCCCGTTACTATTATTATTATTTTCAGCTGTATCAGGGATTATAATCAAAAATTGAATATTAATGAGCAAAAATTTGAAAAATATTCGACTATAATATATAAAAAACACACAATAGTACAAAGAAAATACATTTAAATAACATAAAAAAATATCATACAGTGTATTAACTATATTGTGATTCGTTGTAATTTATAATATATAAAAATTATACTTAAATTTCAAGTTTTTTTCATTTATTATATCAAGTAGTTTTGTACATGTTATTTAACACATAAAAAAGAAAAAAAAGAAAAAAAAAAAAAAAAAGCTGACACAAGAATGTAATTTATTTCTTTGTTGTGATTGTTATAAAAGTAACGTTAACTCCGCAACTAACTTATAAAGTATTAAAATTGACAATAAATAAAAAAAAAAAAAAAAAAAAATCATCTTGTTACATACACTTGTAGTATTATAGAGGTTGTTTACATCAATCGTTTTTCTTCATGCCCCGTGAGAAGAAACACTCTCTTTTCTCATCTTCACTCTGTTTTATTTAAGATATTATGTATGGAAGAAATACCATACCATATCAGTTTATATAATAGTATTTTTATGCATGATATAATATATTTTAACAAAACTTACACGTAAAAAAAATTGTAAATTACGCTGTACTGTACTTGTAATGTACTTGTGTAACATGGGTTGCATGTTTATGATTCATCAAAGAATTTCCTAAAAGATTTAGGAATCCTAAGACCATTGCGTTTTAATTAGGAGTTCTAAGGCCTTCTGATATCCTAAATGGTATCTCACCCTATCAGTGTTGTAGTCGATAGATCAAATTTCGATCCGATCACGATCCGATCACGATCATTTGATCGGATCGTGATCGGATCGACCCATTTTATAAAAAAATGATCGTGATCGGATTTCGATCACATTTAGGGCTGTGATCGAACGTTTTTTCGATCCGATCATCATGTTTCAAACTTAAGTTTTTACAACCATATAGGTATTTTTTTCTTTCTTTTTGTCTTCTTCTTTTTGTCTTTTTTTTTTTTTTTTTCCTTTTTTTTTTATTCATTATAATAAAGCAAAAAGTCAAAGTCCAAAATAGAAAAGAATTTAAAAGTACAGTACAGGCAGTACTCTGCTAGCAGCTGCTAGGTAGATATTGAGATGTTATCTACTTTAGCTAAAAGGTATCGCAAAACAAAACAAAGAAAGCAAAAATGAAAGAGTAAAAGAAAAATAGCAAATACCTGACTCTGAGCTATATAAGCTTCTAGGCTTTCTAGGAAAGAAATTATTCTATCAATAGTGTGTCTATGTCACCAATTTTTTTTTTTTTTTTTTTTTTTTTTTTTGACATGACATTAAAGGCGGTAAATAAGTTTTGTTTAAAATGAATTCTTGGCGTATTATTTTGTTCGTATATTCAAGTAACAGAATTTTTTTCTGCATTGAAAGATTGTCAATTTTATTTTAACACAATACATTTCTTGTATGAGTTTTAGAGGTGACTTTATAACCAATCGAAAAATTTTAAGTGCTTTTTACACTAATGATTTTTTCCACGAAATTTTGATGTATTAAAAAACCGCGGTGAGGGGAACTTTTTTCTGAAATAAACACGAGGGGGGTGCTTTGATTAGTGGGGATGAAAGACACACAGTACTGTACATAGGATAGTTTTTTGGACCTCCATCCAGACACCAGTCATTAGGTCTGTACGTTCTCGCAGGTGTCACGAGATAAGAAAGCAGGCAAAAGTGTATTTTTTTTTTCATTCATAAACGTCAATATATTATAATTTATAATATAAATTAAAGGATAATTTGGGTGACAATTTTTTTTCGTGAAAAAATAGCTTAAAAGAATTTTATCACGTAACTGGAGCTCCTAAAAAAGATAAAAGTGGGAAAGAGCTTAGTTTTCAGTGTTTGTATTTATCGTGCAAAAATAAACCGAATAACGTCGTATAGCCTTTAAATCTGTTGCAGCAAATCTAATAAAACATCTAAAGGTAAGAAATAACAATTATGTAACACATTTATTTATTAAAAAAAAATTTGCATGGAAATATGAATATAAAAATATTGTTAAGTATAATGTATTATTACAGTATAATTTCCTTTTTTTTTTTTTTTTTTTTATTCATAATTATTATAATTTACAAGTTCTTACATACCTACATTTATTATTGAAAACGATCGAAAATTTTCGATCAAATGATAGTCGATCAGATCGGATTGTGATCGGATAGTCTCGAGTTTTGAAGATCGTGATCGAGATCGGATCGAGCTACATCTCAATCGATCGGATCGTGATCGGATCGAAAAAAGGGCGATCGACTACAACACTGCACCCTATTATGGTGTATGTACATGACGTTATAATGAATGCGCTTCAACGCCATACTTTAGTAATGAATAACATTGCTAAGCATAGGATAGACGTGTTGTTTGAAAAAAAAAAAAAGGAAATTTAGTTTTTTATTATTATCATTATTTTTTTCTCGCAAATTTGAATACCTAGTTCAAACTGTTAACAGCATTGAGGGAGTAGGGGACCGATGTCGGCCATTAGACTCAAACTATTCTTGTCAAAAAAATTGGAAATTTTGCACAATGATACTTCAGCTTAAGACAATTTCAAATATATAAAAATTTTGGGGGGTCACCGTCCAAATTAATTTTATATGATTTTTTGAAATTTTAAGCCCATAAGGCCCAATGTTAATTTCAATAATTTTTTTCTTTTTTTTTCGGGACAGTCAAACATCATGAAATTTTTATCACGGCTAGATGTGACCCTTAGCTACAAAATGACACTAAATATAGACCCCAAACACTTCTAGTTTTTTAGATATAAGGTCGGTACCCTACACCCTTAATTCTTAATGCTCTCAAAAATATTGTGAAACATTTTTAAACTTACAAAATGTATACTGGCCCATGTTAATTAGTGCTCACATATGGCGTCGAATGTCATATGAATGCAAACACTTTAAAATATTTTGATGTTAAGCGTTTACTGATTTAATCTTTTGTAAAAATAGAGTGAATTTACAGTGAATCATATTTCTTTTTATTTACAACATATTTTAGTCAGCTAAGTTAGCTCTTTTTTCAGTGCAGAAATAAATTTTATATTATAGGCTGGAGTATCATCAGTGAAATAAAAATTTGTTGCATTTTTTTATGAGCTTAAAACACGTAAAAGTGTATTTAGTATATCTTTCATGTATATTTTTCATGTCTCGGTCCAGTAATTTTTTCAAATCACCTTAAAGAGTTCCTCAATACATTATAATGGATAGGAAATTAGTCGGAGCGCGCAAGCTTTTCACACCATCTGTGATTACGTTGGTAATATTTATTGTAGTTGTTCATTTCTTTATATCTTTGAAGTATTTTATAATTAATTAGCTTAAAAATATGAATTTCGATACTTGAGAAAAGATATTATGCATCTATGCCTATACTTCGTATTTTAAAGTTAATAACTAATAACAAATAATAAAATAAGGAGTTTGAAATTTCATATTTTGTAAATAGATCGTTTTCTGCTTGAAAATGTTGATATTTAATGCCAAGATGAATGGTTTCAAGCTACAAATATACAAAAGAATTTAAATTTACGTATACAATGTAATAATGTAATAAGTAAATTTTATTATTATTTTTTATATACATTATATAGGATTATTAATTTGTCTCCTCAACTTTTTAGCTACATATGGGCGGGAGATCGAGTTCGTTTATTCCATTCAATTGGTTTTCTAAATTGCCAATTACTTTCAAAAATCAAGCATTGAAAAAACTCAATTTCGATATTCAATTTTTTCTCACTTTCATTAACTCAAATTTAAAAGATTTTGAAAGTAATATATTATAACATAAAATTATTCAATTGATTTTTTATTGACATTCAAAAGTTTTAAATAAAAACCTTATCTCTGCTTTAATCCTTTTTAACTAAAACATTTTCTATTATTTGACATTTTTTTTAAAGGTAAAAATGTGTGGTCTTATTTATTTATTTATTTATTTATTTTGTGGGAATCGTAATACTAAAAAAAAAATAGGAAAATTGCAGTCTCTCTGTTGCACCCGCGTTGAATGTAATTGGTTTGGTTCACATGCTGCACTGAAAATAACCATTGTATCCTCCTTAATTTTATAAACATAAATTAAAGCCCTTGTCAAGTTACTTTTTTATCATTTAGAATACTAGATTGATAATTACCAAACCTTATTATCCATGAATTAGACACAAACACGTTGATTTTGTATTTATTTTCTTTTTGACTGTTATATTACGTATCTGACGTCACAATGTACCGCCGCCAATCACAGTCACCGCTCTGGTCACATGATAAATTTAAGCCTTTCCCTCAATTTCTTTACCCCTATCACTGCCCCATCGGTACATTGTGACGTCAGATACGTGAAATAACCGTCAAAATGAAAACTATATATATTAATAAAAATAAATACAAAATGAACGTGTTGGTGTCTAATTCATCGATAATAAGGTATGGTAATTATCAATCTAGTATTCTAAATGATAAAAAAGTAAGTTGACAAGGGCTTATAATAAAAATGTATAAAAATAGGATATAACAATATAATAATATACTTAATATTTGTTAAGCTAAATCTGTATAAGTAAAAGCATAATATTTAACATAAGTGTACAGTACTTTACTGATAATGAATGCCAATATATTAGTATGAATTATACAAGAAACGATAACATTCAAGTAATATAAAATTAAAATGCAATTAAAAAGAAGAAAAAAATCACGAAAAGGATAACGGAGAAAGACACACCCTTTATTTTAAAAAGGAGAATATAAGGAAAACTTTATAAGAAACTTCCTAGACAATAATAAAAAAAAAAAAAAAAAAAAAAAAATCTACAATATAACTTTTTTTTTTTTTTTTTTTTTTTTCTTTACAATCTGTAGTATATTATTATGAAAGTTCAACAGCATTTAAACGGAAACAACTTTTTTTTTAATAATAAAAAAAAAGCATGGCTTATGATTTTTATATTTTTCAAGTTAGAAAAATTGCGTGCCAACTATATTATAGTATAACAGCAGCTGTTTTCTTTATCGCTCTGTTGCACTTCATTCATTGTTATAAAAATTATATATATGTAATTTTTATATGGAGAAAAAAATATGATAACAATGTAATAATATTATAACAATGGTCACCAATATATTGTCATTGTTATTGTAAAGAAATTGGTTGACAAATATTTTCACTTTTTCTTTCGTTATTATTTTTTTAGTATTATTATTTTTTTTTACTTTCACTGTTTATATATTATTGTATGTATACATAATAATAAAAATTATAGCGTTATAACGGGGAAAATATTTTTATATTTTTTTCTATATATTTTAGATCATTTTTGTTATAAATGTGAAATTTTTTTGTGTTAAGTTTTTTCCTTAAAAAAATTTGGCATGATAAAATAAAATCATTTTATATATATAAAAAAAAAAAATTAAATGCAATGCTTGATTTTTTTTATAAAATTGTACGAATTCTTTTTTTTTTTTTTTTTTTTTTTCGCACTTGTTATTTCTTTTGGAGCATTATTTGTAAAGTTTTGACAAGAAATGATTGCTTAGAATGTACTGTGCGATACTGTGTACAGTACATAATATATACGTATACCCTTTATATATCCTTGCCATGACGTACATATTAAAAATGTAAGTTACAAAGTAAATTAAGCTATATATCTTAAAATACGTTTAAGCCTAAATAAAAAAATATTTATGTTCACATATTGTGTTCCCTTAGAATAATAAATTTAAGCGATATGTTAAAATCAAAATTAAATATATTTTTAAACGTATAAAAAGTATTATTGCAAATTCCTATATAGATAGTACATTGCATTCGTGACCTAGGTGCATTGCATAGGTCACATTTACTCACACAGTTTAATAACCTAACAAGAGAGGGTATTCTATCATGACACAAGTTCGAAGCTGTGACTTTGTGTGGGTAATGACTTCCCAACAAAAGGTTTGATACTAAATTTCTACGTCCTCATACGCACTTTTACGGGAGTTATGGCCATAATCGTAAAAAATGGGGGTTTTCATGTTAATCAATGGGACCTAAATTTCAAAAAAAAAAAAAAAAAAAAAAAAAAAAAAGTTCCACGACGTTCCAGGGGTTAAATTACAATGTAAAAAGTGACGTACTCTTCAAAAATTGACTATATTTGATTGATTATAAAAAATTTAACATTTAACACTATGTATTCATTCACAAGTATGGTATATAATTATAAGGATTATATTATGCTTCTGCTATATTATCGTATCAAGCTACACCAAGTTCTCACGTTAAGACAAATACAATGGAAATTGTCTTCAAAAACATGAAAAAAATATAGTATTCTAAGGGCGAGGTTTGAGACTAATTAATAATTACATGTCTGGCCCATGCACTGTGTCACCTAAAATGTATACTCCGGTCGTTATTATGATATTGTACAATAATAGTACAGAATAATTATATAATATAAAGATAATTTTGTTGCATTTTATTGCATTTTTCTAAAATTTACTATTTTACAAGGATTGATAATGATGTAAAGGCAATGATTTGACATAAAATAGTAATGGCACAGTTATAAAGCTACAAGGTACAAATTTAATATGCAAGAAAAAATTGGAGATGCTCACGTAAAATACTGAATTAAGAATTTTTAAATTTTTACTGCTGCAAAGCCTATAATTGCAATTTAAATAATTTTTTCGCCCTTATCCAAATTTTTTTTTTTAGTTTTTTTTTTTTTTTTTTTTTTTTTTAATTAATTAAACCATGGGTGTTGTTATAACTACCATTGACTGTCAAATGACATTTCAATTTTTTTTCAATGCTATAAGCCTTCTGAATTGAATCCTTAATTCAAGTTAAAGTTACAGCTTAATCATATTAGAACATAATATATTGTCTCCTATTAAAATTTAAAATTCCAGCAAATTTCAAAAATGATATTTTTACTTGAAATAATTATTAATAAAATTAATGATAATTATAAAAAAATTAAGTAATATGTTACTTTTAAGTTTGTTATATCTGTCAAAAAAATAGCTTCTAGAAGAAAAAAAAATTAATTCGTGTTGTTTGAGCAAGTTGCGCTTTGCTTTTTGATAAATATCAGTTTTTTTTATAATAATTAAACCAATTAAAAGTAGATAACATAATTAACGGAACAAATTTTATTTTTAGCTGAACACCTTTTTAATTATTGTTCTATTTTATTTTTTACTTTTTTTTTTATTGAATTGCATGAGTTCTTTTTTGACTTGCCTCTGTTAAATATCATATATATGCTTATGGTTTTATACTGTGGTTAATTACACGGAAAAAATTATTTTATGAACTACACTGTAAAAAAACAAACATAAATACTGTAAACCTCTTTTATTATATTTTTCCTTATTGCATTATTTGCTATTTCATTTTTGTTTTCTGTAAGAAATGCATTTTAATAAAACAGTTTGATCACTATTAGTTTTCATTGGAGGTTAACGGTGATGCACAGCGGGAAAAAAAACTTAGGTTCCTTTAATTTTTTATCCTTTAGCATTACAGGATCATATTTTGAGAAAACTACTGCTTCGAAGCCAGAAATATTTAAATATAAGAAATTACTAAACACACTTTTACATGTTTTAAGCTAATGGAAAATGTAAAGAAATTTGAATCAATAGGAAAATGTTTTCTTAAAAATAAAAATAATAATAATAATAAATCTTCAAGCATAATGTGATTGATGTTTTATTTTATTCTTGGATTTGAATGCAACTTAATCATTTTAACTATAACTTAAGTGTTCGTATAGTAATGGTTTATTTATTATTATATTAACAACTTGCGTTTTTTTTTTTTTTTTTTTTTTTAAAATTTGAAGAATAGTAAATTTTAATTATATATGTGATATTATTTAATATAATAAGCTAATAACTAATAAAATATAACAATGGAATTTATGGAGTCATATATTTTTCATACGTATGTATAAATTTAATATAAGGACGTACCTATATAAAAAATAGAAATGCTGCATATTTTTATTTTTACATATGTACTTGCGTGTATGCCGTAATGTGCATAACCTCAGTTACAAAGAACTTGAGGTCAATTTTTATAATATTATCTTTCATTTTTATGAATATTTTATTTATTTATGTATATATTATACACTTTCAAGAAAATATTTAACCAAAACTCGTAAATTCCTGTTTCAGAATGTGATTGTGAATATAAAAACTAAACTATTCGTGCATAAAGTGGGAAAGTCATAGAGACAGAAAGATGACAGGAAAAATGATTAATATTTTTTCCTCTTCTATATTTTCTGTTTAGATAATGGCAAAATTCCAATAATCAGGTCTCGTCATTGACAAGTCGATCTCTGGCAAGGGTCATAACTCATAAGTAATTTTATGTTAATTTTTACCTCGTATAGTCATTGTGAAAGGGGTTGGATTGCGCCGAAAACTGCACTTTCTTGAAGTTTACTTTTTAATGCAATGATGAAAATTATAGCATTGCATTCTCATATTATATGAACAAAAAAAAAAAAAAAAAAAAAAAAAAAAAACGTAATAGCTCATTTTTAGCACAGTTCAATACAGCATAATCTATGCTTTTATACTGCATAATAACTATGTTACACAGCATAAATACTATTTTGTACAGTATAATTATTTATGTTGTTCTAATTTAGCATCAATTATGCTGTAATGACATAATTGCAGCATAAATTATACAAAATTTATTCTTCCCGTAAAAAAAAAAAAAAAAAAAAAAAAAGTCGACTTGCAAATTAAACTTAGAATGTTTCTAAATATTAATAAAGACGAGAAGACACTTTTATTCTTCCTTACAAAATATAATCCTGTGGTACATACTCTTACCTTGTCCTCTTTTGCTTGGTGAATTTGCTGCTCCTATTGCAACAATGCAAATCAGCACTAAGAATGCTTTGGTCGCGGTGTCGGAGGCCATTGTTGACCTCCTCCTCCTTCTCCAAACTGTAACAATAAGAAATAAAAGAAACCATTGTTAAGTCATTCTTGTCAACACAATTGTATCAAATAAATTAAAATGTCAAGTTTTTAATTATAATAATAGTATTCGTTTTCTTGTATATAAAAGCCAACGTTTAAATGATATATTTAATTATTAAATATAAATTCAAAACTGTAACAATTTTTTTATTGTATAGGGCTGAAATTCAGCAGTGATTTGACAACAAGTTTTAAAGTTTTTGTTTGTATGTAAGCTTGTTTGCACAGTTATATTTAAAGTCAAAACAACTTTATTTATATGGAAATTATACGAAAATAATAAATATTTTAAGAAAATGGTTCTGAGGTCCAATGTATAATGTTTCTGATCATTCATTGCTATTAAATTTGTTATGTTCAGGCGTGTTTATCATATATGTGAGACGTAAGTCGATAGTACTTGGTAAAAATTTCAGTGATGGTTTCTATTGAAATATGGGCGAAAGTATTTGATAATATTTAATAATATGGCACCACCGTGATTTGCAATCTGTAGTCAAATCTTAGTTAACTTTTTTTTTTTTTTTTTCATTTTGCAACAATGTATATGATAACAATAACTTAAATATTTAAAGTTAAAATATACAGATTAATTTAGTAATTTAATCGATAGCAGTAAGAGCCAAATAGCCATCATTCCTATAGTTCACGGAATTCAAAATTTTATACATGCACATCACAAAACTTTATGTCTGGATTAACAACAGGTAAGCCATAGCCTATGTACTAATTTGCAAAAGAAAAAAAAAGTCACTTGAATCATTTTTTTCCCCCAACCAGATCCGATTGTTACTATTACTAATATTTTCTTTCTTTTCTCTTTTATCACCATCAATTACACTATCAATTGAGATTTACATAATTATTGTTTTAAAGAAGTATTATAGAATTATAATATATTATTATACGTATAGAATTTGGAAAAATAAATATAATTTTGATATCGTATTTTTGTAATGTAACTATATTTTTATCAATAGTTAAAAAGTAGGGAGAAAAAATTAGTGTAAAAATATTAGGTATAGTTTATACAATTTTTAAAGGCGTAGAACACCTTCAACAAAAAACATGTCTCATATCCTAATATAACTAAATATCAGCGTTGATTTGGCCGGAGTCATTAATTTCTAATTTATTTTCCATTCACGAAATGGCAAATGCGGGTTTATGACGTCACAGCTCACTATAGTCCACGCGCGCGGAAACAGGCAAGCTGGAACGTCATAAACCCCTTTCTGCCATTTTGTGAATGAAAAATAAACTAGAAATCAATGATTCCGGCCAAGTTAACGTTGATATTTAGTTTTGTTAGGATAATAGACATGTTTTTGTCCAACGTGTTTTATGCCTTTAAATGGTTTTATTTAACATCAATATTGAATCACGATTTTATATAACCTTACTTAATATATAAAATGATCTTTTTGAAGTTACCGTTCAAGAAAGTCACATAAATGTTACATTCTATAGAAGTTGTTAAAGTTGCAATAAATAATAATAATACAAATAAATTAAATAGGTATGAAAAAAGGAATTGTTTATTTTATTATCTTTGCTTTACTTCAATATCAATGTCATTTTTAGCTGATTGTTTTATAATATAAGCGAGAGAAAAAAATAATAAATAATAATAATTTTATTATATACAAAAGCAAATCATTTGCATGCTATATAACATTATATTATATTGATATGTAGTAAATAATAATACTTTTATGATATATACTATAATATAGAAAAATAAAATGTTGAAAAATAATACTAAATAATACCCAAGAGCGTTTTTTTTATTTACTGCTGGCTTTATTTTTCTTTCTTTACAACTACTATACTAGGTTCTAAAAGTTTTTGATTATAATGTAAAATAGCCGCTAGATACGCATATTTTATTTTCACACTTCAAAATAATATGAAATTATTTTAAACTACTATTTTAATGTTATCAATATAAAAAATAACGAGAGTTCTATTTTAATTTTTTTTTTTTTTTTTTAATTTAAAAATATATAAATATTTTAAGTTTTGGTTACTTTTTTTTTTATATGCAATCTCTGTAAATTGAAAGAAATAATTTTAATTATATAATATATTTAAAAATATATATATTTAAATTTCTTAGTTGCGTTACTTATATGAAAATAAAATTTAACGACTCCTTCATCTCTGGTCTTTTTATTCATCATGAAAAGAATAATGTATTACTGATGATATTGTATTTGATTAATATTCTGTTATGAAACATGAAGGGTAACACAAAATGTACAATAGAAATTAAAGGCCAATAATTAAACATGATATAGAAATCAGAATAAAATAGGTTTGGCAAAAAATATTAGTTCAATGCAATATAAAAAATAGTAACATTTGTTTTTAAAAATCAATTTTATTAATAAGTTAAGCTCTATCTGAATAATGTGCAATGTTTTATAATAAAGATTTATGTATCATGCATTAATCATTTTTACTTAATATTAAAATTTTATTTATGAAAATTAATTATTTATACAACCAATTTACAAACTTGTATAAGTCAATTACATGAAAAATAACGTTAAGCTTGTTATCCACATTATAGCTATTAAACATGAAAAATGCTAAATTATGCTTCATGATGGAAAAAAAAAAACTAGTCTTTATGCAAAAGAATGATAATAGGCATCTCATTGTAAGATTGAAAGTTTAATTGAGATTGATTCATAAGGTTGTATTAGTTCTATTTTATATTAATATCTTGTTGTTCTACGATTATTTCATTTAGTCAACTTATTTCGTCTAAATATATATTTATATTAATTGAAGGGTTGTATTTGAACTATATCTCAATTTCTAAAAGGAAAACTTCTAAACAATGCTATTTGAATGTAAATAGTAACAAGTACCGATTATAAAATTGTCACAGCCCGCGACGATCAGATAAGAGAGAGAAAATAATTATTTAAATTAACAATGGCCTTTTATGGGACTCAAACTTCAAAAAAATCATAATTTAAAATCTAGCAGGGTTACCCCCCATTTTTTCTTCTTTTTTGAATGTATCGCTTTGCAAAATTTCAGATTTTTCTTTCAACTTTTTATTCATCAAATCCCGCAGTATCTGATGTACTACCTTAATTCTACAGAGAGAGAGAGAGAGAGAGAGAGAGAGAGAGAGAGAGATTACGTTATATGAAATTAGACTAGCTATTTGTATAGTTTGAACAAAAAATTATTATATAATTAATATCTATGTCCATAATAAGAAACTAGTAATTTAATCAGAAATTTTAAATACAAAATTTTTATTTTATAAAAAAGTATTTTATAATTCACTTTTCTTTCCTCTCTACTTAAAAAAGAATCTGTAGATCTTTCAAGCAAAACAGCAACAAAAAATTAAGTACAAAAGAAAAGTTACTATAATTAAAACAATTAATGTTACTAAACAGACATGCAAAATCTTCATTACAGCTTATTATATTAACCTAACTTTAAAAAACGCCTTTAATAAAAACCCATTTCTTATATAATAAAATACAGATAAAGAAGAAAGAAAAAAAAAAGAAATATTATTTAAGTGAAAAAAAAAAAACTTTCTAAAACATGATATAAGTCTTGGTCTAATTGTCAGGTTATGATTTCTCATCATCACACACAGAGAGAAAAACCGCAACAAATTCGTTGTCTGATTACGTTCTCGGTCAAAACTATACAAAATTATGTCATATATATATTTTATTCTATATAATTTTTATGATATAAATTTTTCATGTCGTATGAAATTAGTTCTTGGTTGTAAGCGAAACCAGCTCAAATTTTTATACATTCTCTTTATTCTACATATTTTTACTTTTTAATTGATTGTTATATACACGTGTTTTAAAGTTTTGTATATTTCCTTGTATTCTTTTCATTATCTCTATTTGTACTTTTTATAATGAACACGTTTTATTAGCATTTTGTTATTATCTTTAAAATACTTGTAATATAAGTATAGTGTTACTTTACTTCACTTTATAATAATGTTTTTATTATTAAGTTGTTTTCATGTAGTTTACTTATTAATTTCACTTGTTTCTTTTACTTTAAATATGTTTTACTTTAACTCATATAGGAGAAAAAATTTATTATTACATGAACTTGAAACAGTGTGAAACTACACGAAAATAGAGAAAGAGAGAGAGAGAGAGAAAGAGAGAGAGAAGAGAGAGAGAGAGAGAGAGAGAGAGAGAGAGAGAGAGAGAGAGAGAGAGAGAGAGAGAGAGAGAGAGAGAGAGAGAGAGAGAGAGAGAGAGAGAGAGAGAGAGAGACTCAAAAATACAAAGAAAATCTCCATTTTAATAATTTTTTTTCCAACTTTTGACGTGTATTATTTAATACAAACCTTATTTCAAAGATATAAAATTTACCTATAAAACTTTTCTATCTTGAAAGATACATAAAATATAATAACTTATAAACTAATGAAGAGCTGATAACAAAAATATTAATATTATATGTTGTAGAAATGGAATACAATATAAATTACGAAAAAAAAAAATAATAATAAAAATGTGCTTCTAAAACTTATTAAAGATTTTCAGGAAGAATAATATTAAGATTTCTATTAAAGTTATAAATATTTCGTTTACTATTAATAAAACGTAAAATAAAAAGCTAATGATATTAATTTTAATATATTATTGCAGTATAAAATAAGAACAAAAATTTTAACAATAACTAATTGAATGCAATGACACTGTATGATAAAATTTTACCGTATAGCTTCATGGATTATACAATGCATTGATATTATGGAACAACATTTTTCTTCACGTTGTGCCGCAAGGAAATAGTATAAAATGTATGTTTATCCACTGAATCAGACATTTGCTATCTTTTCAATAATCGAAATGGAAGAAGGAAAAAAAATATTTAAAAAAAAAATTATTGTTGAAAGTTTCAGCTTATGTTCAATGTTCATAAACTAATTTCCATTGTTCAATAATAGTTAAAATAATTTATTATATAAGTAATAATAATAATTATTATTTTTATGTAAGTCCAAAAAATGTACTTCCATGGTCCTCTGCCTTTTTTTTTTTTTTTTTCCAAACAATAATTAGTAATTACTTTTAAGTGTATTTAATCAATATATGTAGTCTTACACAATACGCACATATTTATAAGACTACATTAGAATATTATACAAAAATATCAATTTACTATACATATTTTAACTGAATGGGGAGTAACGACATTTATCATGCACAGAAAAAAATTATCAATTATCACAACTGAAAAGTAGCTGAACTGAGTAATTAAATATGAACCAATCGATGTTTTCATTTATCTCATCTAAAAAAAAATAGTTAAAAATACATGGATTGTCACACCTGCTTCAACAGGTCAGGTAAATGAAATATATTTTCTTCCAACTTCCACGCAAGTACTCGCACAGCTATACACTACAGTTGCATTATACATATAATCAAAAGCTTGTATTGTTAAAAAAAAAAATGAAAACAAATTTTGCGACCTTTTGTTACTTGACAGCCACCCTCTCCACCTCCACACCCTACCTCCTACCTAACCTATATCTATTGTCCTACCTGCCTGTCTATAACATTCTAACGCGAGTTAAGAATTAATCTACCTCCCGAGTATATAAGCTTCGTTGTTTTTTTAAACTCATCACTTTGATTACCTGACTTAATTTGAATTATTACTACAAAACTAACATTGCTAATAAATTTTAATTAGAATTTCATAAAAATGTGATATTTTTAACGTAAAACAAATAATTTTGGTAATATTTATTTAAATTATTTCTTCTTACTTTTTACACGTAGAAGATGAAAGAACCCCCTTTTTTTTTAGTTTTGGAGGGAAGATTACAAAACACTTAAAATGAAGAAAACTTTAAATTTATTATGTTAATTATTATTATTATATTTTAATATATAACGATAATATACACATTATACAATGTATTAAAATTTACTGTACAGTATAAAACATTTTTCCTTTGCACACTGATTGCACGATGACAAAATATAACACTTGTTTTAAGTTTATTGTTATGAAAAAATTATTATTTAGATAAAATATTTATTTTATAAATTTAAAATTTTTGATACTTCATTACCAAAATACTTTCCTTTATTATTTGAAAATTAAATTGTGTGTTTTCTGTAGATACTTTATTCGTTTTGAAATATAAAGTATAACTTAAGTATAAACAAAAATATAAATTAATAAGACATTATTATGTGTAAAAAAATTATGATATAAAGGATATTGTCTAATTGATTGGACTTTGTATAATTGTGTGTTTAAAATAATAACAATTAAAATGATGGTGTTACATTAATATGTTATGATTGTATTTATATTTTTAATATTTTAATTGATTTTTATCATATAAATATAAGAATATATCCTTTAATTATATTATATAAATTAAGTAAAATAGTAAAAATATAAATAAAATTATAACTTATTTCAATTATGTATAATTATACATAATTGAAATATCGTAGGCTTATTTATTTTTATTTTTTAATTTAATTATAATTTTTATAATACTGTATATCTGCATTATAGAAATTATTATACAGTAATACTATATAGACACTATATATTTTATATTATGCTATATAGTGTTATATTTAGCCATCATATTTAAGTCATCTATCAGGGTGCAATAAAAAAAAATGTATATATATTAATAGAGTAAATAATGCAAGTTAATTACATTGTGCATTTTATTTTGAATAATAAAAAATAATAAAGAAATCAAATTTCATAATGACAATGTCCATACGCACACACCTTACACCTGCTTTGCTTTTAAACCCTAGCTGCAGGTAAGCCACGCGAGGCCCCCGGGCGGTTTTACATGTACCGTGATGGACAATACAATACTTCTCAACTGTTTTTGGGAGCTAATACAAGCGAAAAGGTGGCATTATCACATCTAAAAAAAAATATTTGTGATAAATATCTCCTTTTTATTTTTTCAATTGTAGAGACCGAATGTTCAGTTTTTACACCTATTTCTGAGCAACTGAAGTTTTTAAGTTACCGCACATGTTTTATTTTTTTCTGTGTGCAATTATTTTATCTTATTTACAGAGATTACTGAGATACTACACAGAATTGACTAATAAAGGAACAACTGTTTTGAGGATGACTATAAGCGATTTTGCTCACACCCGCTTCCGTTTTGACATACTGCGCATGCGTAGCAAGTAGAAACGGAAGCGGATGTGACCAAAATCGCTTATAGTCGGCCTCGAAACAGTTGTTCCTTTATTAGTCAATACTGTATTATTTCATTACAAATTTATATTATTTATTAAAAAAAAAATTGTTACGAAAAAAATAGCACCATTTATTTATGTTTTATTTGCGTATTTATAACTTTTAATTCCAAATTATTATTATTATTATTTTATTATAGATCTCATTCAGTCGAATATTATGTTAGTGTGTAAATTGTTACAGTCGAATTATTTATTTATTGATATGCTATAGTTGTAAAGAAATGGAAACAAAAGAAAAGGAATAATAATAATAAGTAGAACTGATTTGTCTCGCCAAAAAAAAAAAAAATAAAATGATGAGATACATTTTCTCTTTAATAAATAATTTTGTGTGGCTTTTTTTACGCCGCGTTGATTTTAGAGCATATGGTTTAAATTTTTAACACGATTACCACTTGTATAATTTTCTTTCCATTTTCATGGTTAGATTTAGGTTTATTAATAATATATTTTTATTTCTTAACACAATTATATTATGGAATGGGTGGTCTCTATAATAAGATTGTACTTATAAATACTTACTTGTTAATCTACATTATTGCATTTTTTTTAATTAGGTTAATATAGAAAAGATTGGATGTATTATGTTATTTAACTTTAAAAATATAAAAGTGTTGTGTGATTTACGGGCTTTATGTTTTATTATTCTTACTTCATAGTTATTTATTTTTAAGGATTACAGCTATTAGAAACTCAAAATATGACAACTTTTATATTAATTACGACAGTATTATATATTATTGAAGGCGTTTATGTATATGTGATTAAAGGTTATTATTGGTTAATGGTAAACGATTGTTTGACTTTTAGAAATGGATGGAACAAATTTACTCGTAGCTTCATATTCAAAAATGATAAATTATTTTAAACGACATTTTATTATGCATTATTTAACTTTTTACTGAAACTTGTATAGTTATGAAAAGTTCAAAAATGTAAATCTATAATTTGTTAAAATTATTGTAAAAAATTGGAATATTTGTTTAGTATTTTTGTTTTTTTAAATAAAATTAAAGTTTATAATTTTTAAATTTATTAATAATTGTTTAATACTAATTTATTTTTATTATAAATATTAAAAAGATAACATTAAAAAATAAATGTTAACATAAATGCTTCTCTCTTAATCTTGAGAAATTTTCAAATGACACAGATGCTAGAGTCCGTAGAGTTAACGTTAACATTAACGATAGAAATAAATTATTGAGAAAATAAATTTGAAAAAATGTTACTAAATCAGATATCCAAATTTGAAAGCTTAGGTATTGGAAAGAGAAAAAATGCATTGGTTTTACGAATAGCAGTGGATGAGTATTAAATTAATACCTGTATACGTACTACACGCAATATACTAATTTCTGCACGATATTAATTGAAATATTTTCCACTTCACTTTATACGTAATTTTACTAAGAAAAAAAAAATTAAACAAGTAATCGTAAGCTATATAATTACTTATTTAATAATATCCAGTAAACAGTACTTAATTTTTTTTCTTTACTTATAATACGTTAATGACTTTTTAAACAACTATATAGTTTTCTTAATTAAGAGGTAAAAAAATGTATAATATATAATTTTAATTTAAAATTTAAGCATGAAAAACACTATGTCTTTATTAAGAAATATTACACGCAGTTTTAGCAAAGTAAATTTTATTGTATTTACTCAGCGTTAAAATTAAGATTTTATTTTTAAGCATCTTAAATAATATGGAAGACAACAGAATTGTTAAAATTGCTTTTCATTATTGTTTTCCTTTTAAAGACAGTTCGTTATTTTTTTCTTCCTATTTTTGCACTGGTTTAATTTGTATGATAAAATCTCATTTCATTTTGTTCAATTTTTATATTTTATGACATTCAGTACTCAAATGGAAGGAGTAATTTTTTTTTTTTTAGTTTTATTAACATTTTAGTTTTCAGTAAAAAAAAACTATTTTAAAACAAATGCAAAAGTGCAAGTAACAGTTTTTAATTTCAACTTTATGAAAATTAACCACTTTTTTCCCCAACTTATGACGTGTATTTCAATGATACTTGTATTATAAATAAAACCCTAATTTATACATGATTTCTTATATTCATTTTTTAACAATATAACTACATACATACACGAGTTTAGTGATAAATTTAAAGAAGGGGTCAAAGGTTAAATATCTCTTGATTTTGATTGACTGTATTTTGCGATGTGTACCCTTGATAAATATTTCAGTGCAGGTAAAAATTTAAAAAAAAATAATAAAATTATTTATTTGAAATTAACTATGAGTCTGTCTTAAATGTCAAACTAACGCAAATCAAAATTTTGCAAGGTGACACCCTAGAATTTTCAGATATTTGGGTTTCACTTGATCGAAAATGAACCCTCGTATAAAATATCAGATCCACGATTACTTTTTATGATCAGCTAATTGCCTTTACAATGCTTCTTACCGTTGATAACGTAGTACAAATTACAGGCGCGCTAAAAAAAAAAAAAAAAAAAAAAACGCTAGACACCTGATTTATTATTATGCTTAAGGGGAGATTTTTTTTTCTTTTTTTGAGAAAGAACTAGTGCACTGATTTCAAAAATTTTGAATAAGGGTTTAACGTGTTTTAATTTTTATTATTTTTTTTTTTTTTAATTTCCTTTGCCGGTAAGAATTTTTCTTTAAATATTATGAAATATAAATCTCGAGCATTTATAATGATATAATACAGGAATTTAACATTATAAAAACTAATAAGAAATTTATATTATATACTTGTCAAATTACAATAAAATACGATTGACAAGGCAGATAAAAATGTTGTAGTATGAATATTTAATGAGAAACAATCATAAATTTGACATGAGTAATAAAGTGACAGGATATTGTGAATTGAAATGTTGAAATAAAGAAAGCAGAAATTAAAATTTTATGCATATAGCAAAATTTGAATGAAAAAAATTACGTTATTTTATATAAATTAAGAAATGTCTATATTATTTAAAATTATTGTTAGTATTAAAATGCTGTGTACCGTAGATGGCAGCACAGTTTGATTTTCATGGTAAAAATTAGCCATGCTGCATAATAGCTGAATTTTCCAACGAAAAAAATATCTACAGAAAAGGTGGAAAACTACATGAAAAAAGTAATTTTTGTAAGATATTTATAAGAGCAGACAGGAACTTTGGAAAGA
Organism: Ecdyonurus torrentis; assembly: GCA_949318235.1. Lineage (NCBI taxonomy): Eukaryota > Metazoa > Arthropoda > Insecta > Ephemeroptera > Heptageniidae > Ecdyonurus > Ecdyonurus torrentis. The sequence goes on from OX439133.1 coordinate 16,089,597, forward strand.
GTATTTCCAATGAATTGAACAATAGCAAATCAGTAATATAAATAATAATATAAATAAAGACATGCCATCACTAATTTCTTCTTTAACGTAAAAATATATATTTTTAACTTTTCTTAAATTGCTAATAAAAATATAATTGTGCTAGTTTTAACTTTGAGCTTTTTAAATATAAATATGTAATCAATAATGTGCTAATTATTTTATTTATATTAACACTATAATTATGTTTTATTATATTATATAATGTTAATAATCAATACATATTTTTACAATATTAAAAATATTACAATTTTTGTAATAAAAACTAATAGTATTGTACAATAACAAATAAGTAGTGTTATATTATAAATGTATGTAAACTTTTAATTAATTCATTAATAATTTTTTATAAATTAAAAGTAATTTTAATACTTTATAGAAATAAATCCAAATTAATGACACTTGTAGCCTAATCTAGGTATTTTATGTATTATGTAAGTCATCAGTCATCATTGTACCAGGATAGCTTTTGAAATTAAACATGATATAAAATTTATGGAGTAGGGGACGTCGACTATAGACTCAACCTTTTCTCGTAAATAAATACTGAAATTTTGCACAATGATATTTCAGCTTAAGACAATTTCAAATATATACAAATTTTGAGGGGTCACCGTGCAAATTAATTTATATATGATTTTTTGACATTTGAAGCCCGCATAAGGCCCAATGTTAATTTTAATAATTTTTTTCGGGACGGTTAAAATTTGAAATTTTTATCGCGGCTAGGTGTAACCCTTAGATGCACAATGACACCAAATTTAGACCCAAAAAACTTCTAGTTTTTGAAATATAAGGTTGATACCCTACTCCCTTAAATATAAGTTATAAATTGAATTCAGTTAATGAAAATTTGTTATCAATTTGTAAACAATTAAAAATTGTTTAATGAAAATTAATAATAATAATAAAAAATATGCCAATTTTCTGATATTTATCATACATAAAAAATTCCATTATACGGTTAATGAAACAATAAATTTTTTATTACTAGTAATTAAATTTAAGGTATTTGAACTTATAAAAAAATATTAATTTTCCTTTCTATTTCCCAAAAAGAAAAAAAGTCGATGAACATAATATTTTTTACAGCACGATTTTAGATCTATTAGCTGCTTCTTTTTTTTTATACCTCCCGTGTTGAAAAATTTAACATTTTTTTCTTTATAATTTGAAAGAATTGGCATGAGATTATATAAAAATTTACATATTTAAATCATTATAAAAAAATTATACTAATAAAATTGATTTATAATAATCTGTCAGATTTTTTTATACTACTGTTTACACTAAAATTAACAGAAAATAACTTAATTTGAGAGAAAAACATAAAAATTATAGCTAATAAAAAAATTACTGTATATGAATAAATTAATATTCAAATGAATGAATAAATAAAAACTCATTTTTTAAGTTTTTTTAGATTCTTTTCAGAAAATGTAAAAATATAAGACTTTTTCCCTATATAATATAATATAATGAACGAAGAATTCAATATGAAGTTTTTATTATTAACGATGGATACACTATTTTCAAAGTGCTGCAGGGACTATAGTAGATTTTTTATTTATTGTTATTATTAATTTTTTCTTATACAATATTATTGAAATATTTATTAACCATTTCTGCAATGTAAATTTGTTAAAAAAATAAATTAGAAATCTAAATTTGAATAATAATCCAAAATTGATGGTTATAATAACAATAATTTAACTTTAAATCATTTTTTTGTTTTAATGAATCAAAAAAATTGGTAAAACCAGTGATTTAATATATTTGAAAAATTGGTAAAACTTTTAAAAAGAAAGCAAAAAAGAAAAAAAAATTGAAATGAAACCAATAAAAAAAAATTATTACTGCTAAAAAAATATATATACCTTAACAATTTCCTTCGCGACGAAACGAACAACACAATTTAAATGGTATTCGCAAAACATTATTAATATTTTAGATTTTTAGAACACAATATTGAAATTTGATAGAAATAACAAACACTAAAATTACATACCTGTTTAACTTTGGATCAAAATTAAATATTTGTATTTTTCCAAATCTTGATATCATGATGAATTAAATGAAATAAGTTCATAATAGATAATATTTAATAAACAACACTCGCTACACTTATACAACTAATTCTTATAACACGAATAATTTTTTAATAAAATTTATTTTTCTTTCTTTTTAAAGAAACCAGTTTGAAAAACAAAACTTCCTTTTTTAGAAAACAATAATAAAAAAAATTGTATATATAAATTTTTACTTTATAAATTCCTGTTTATTAACAATTAGTAGCATTTAAAAACTTACAACTGTTTTTCAATTCATTTAAACTGTACATTTAGTAATTTTTTTTTATAAGTATGTATTTTAAAATATATTTGTAATTAATTGTAATTTATTTCCGCGTTTTTCAAGACTTTTAAACTTTTACAAACATTATTATTTTTTAAATAAAATTGTCACTTATTATTTTTATTTTTTTTTTATTTTTTTTTTTGGTCTAAAATTGTTATTATTTTATGAAAAAGTGTTTAAAAAAATTGCACTGACACTTATAACGAAGATGTAATTTTTCTTGCGGGAAATATATATTTTTCGATGTTACTCCTTTCAGCTATGAAGAGTCACTGACTTATACGTTCCCTGGTGCAAACTTTGCGCGACGATGAGTACAGATTTTATACTTTAAGTCAATATTAAAAGTCATGACGTCATAATGTGTAATAAGATTATTTTGATATAATTAAATATTTTATTATTATATTTATTTACATCGCTATTTTTGTTTTAATTATTTCTATATACTTACGTATTGTGTTGAATTTAATAATTTTTTTCATTTTCAGTTTTCAGTTTCTTTATCATTTTATTGAAATATTGTTTGGTACAATAGTGTTTATAAAAATATTAATTACTGAAAAAAAAATACGTTTATTTGAATTTTATAAACTTTATTACATTTTTTTGTTTTAAAAAAATAAAAATAAAAGTTAATAATTAGAATTACATAAATATAAATTAATTATTTACTAGCTTAATTTAATTATTTATTATTAATTTTTAATCAATATATTTACCAATATTTACAAGTAATTGTTGATTGAAATTGAGTTTACATACCTTAATAGCATTTCAGAGGCTCACAGTGTATTATCTATTGTTAGTAAAGAGTGAAAATATCTTTTTAGTATTATATCTTCTGCATTAACTAAGTAAATAAATGTGTAATAATTAATAATACAAGTTTTGCATTAAATATATATTTTTTAATCAGTATATAAAATTTCAAACTTGATTTTCAACTTTGCATAATATGCAAGTTGAATTATTATGTATATGATTATCATAATATAAAAAAACAACAACATATATTATTGCACTTAAATAGTGACATTTTTTTTAAAGAATTTATTTTCAAGAAATAAAAATGCAAGGATCATATTTGATTGATATTCTATAATGAAAATAATAACAAATAAGTTGGGGATACAAGTTGAAATTTTTTTATATATAAATACATTAAAATCACATAAAAATAATAACGATTTTTGCAGTTAAATGAATTAAAAATAAAAACTATCATTTTAATAATAAAATTACGTTATAGATATATAAATTGACTTATTCTATATAATTTCTCCTTCCTTTAAAACAAGCTACCTACCGTAACCTGTTACGCTTACTACTTACACAAAAATTATACAAAAATTAGTTCAAATTAAAATGTTAAATTATATAAATTTCAACCTTAATAACAATTACATCAATGTTGCATACATTTTTTGATATATATCTTTTTTAACTTGAATCTTTTTATTGTAAAACAATCTACTTAAAAATAAAATACGAGATACTTTACTTTACTTTTGTATTAGTAATTTACAATTGATACTTAATTACTTCATTTATTATTGTCTTTTTATATAATTAATTAAATAATTATATAATGAACATTTTAATTGTTATATTTTTATTTAATATTTTTTTCTATGAGAAATTAATATAATAATAATAAAATAATGACATTTTATTAATGTATTAATACATTCTTTTACAGCATTGGCTTTGTATTATGGAGACACTACTTTGTATTTGTACAAAAAAAAATTAACAAAAAAAAATTAACAAAAGAAAAATTAATGATTAAAACCTTTACAAGTTCAAAATCCTTATTAATTAAGGTTTTACGTATAACTTTTTATTGCATATAATTCTGAATGAACTCAATTTGATGTTATCTTTCGGAATTTTTGAAGTAATGAAAGTATATGTGTTAAATATAAATGTAAGGGGGAAAAAAATGCTGGCTTATAAGTAAAATTATGTCTTTATTGTAACTATAATTTTCAAGACTCATTAAGATATTTAGGGGGGGGGGGACTTTTAACTACTTAAAACGCTCAAAATTGTGTCTAATATCTTTTATTTTAATATTAGTATTATAGACTCGTAAAATTATATAAAGAAAAAAAATGCTTGAACTTAAAATCGTATTGATTAAACCTTATTTCATTGTTCAAGACCCGCAGAAAAGAATAAAAGTCTCAGAGTATGGCTTTGATATGCTCAAAGTGAGAAAATTAGTGTGGTTTTGCCTTTTTTTCAACACCAGCTGTGATTGCAGACTAGAGCGCTAAAAGTCTATAACATCATTTTAAAAATGTTTTTTTTTTTTATATATATATAATATAGACCTTGCACTTCAAACTTAAAGGATAATTATATACTTAAGTCCCATAACTAAATATTTTTTACAAATTTATTGAACTGTTCATCACTTTCTAAATCACGATACAAAAAATTTAATGAAAATAAAAGAAAACATTTGTTAAAAAAAGATTAAGGAAATAATTCACCGTTCGTAGAAAAAAAAATTGTAACACGTGTATAAATATAATTATAATATTTGATAAACAACTGAATAAATTTAAATAAAAATTAATTTTATTCAACTCTAATAACATCTTTTATATATATGAAAAAAATTGGCAACATTATTTATTATATATTTTAGCTAAGCATGGTAATACAGTATAATTTTTTTTCTTCTTTTAGTAACGCTTTATCTTTATTAGTTCCAAAAAGTCGTCACACCATAAAACTGAAATATGTGAAACGGAAATAACAAAATAATACAATATATTTTTTTAATCAATACAATATTGTAAATAATATAAGATTTTGAAGTAAAATTTGGAAATTTATACTAAAGTAATTTGAGTTCTTTATTTAATTTATTGTATCATTATTTTCAAATTTTAGAATGAAAAAATTATAACATCAACAATAAAAATATTATAAATATAATATTTTTTATTATGAATAAAACCTTTTTATTATTATGTAGTGATAATTCAATTTTTGTGTTTATTTTTATTTTATAGGGAAACAATTTGAAGAATAATTTTTTGGTTCCAGGAATATTTGTAATTAGCGTAAATTTTCTTTCAATTTTATGTTGAAAAATATAATTTTTACTATCTTATTATTTATATACCTTAAATTATTTTACGAATAATCATGTAATTCCCATTTTTTTTATTGATATTTTTAAGTTTTGTTTTTACTTTTTATCATTATATCAGGAAAAGTATAATTATTTTATCTTTTTAAGTGCAGATCATAATATAAATATTTTTTATTCATACTCTAAAAAAAATTAAATATATTTTTTATCGGTGACTTTTAAATAAAAAATAAGCTTTTTCCCATGTTGTGTTTTGCTCAAAAAACTATAATATGCTTTTTGTTTCATGTATTGCCTTAAAAGAGGAGGAGGAGGAGGAGGAGGAGGAGGAGAGAGAGAGAGAGAGAGAGAGAGAAACTAATCTCATACATGTAATACGTCACAATTTTTAAAAATTCAAAGTTATAATTGAATCATAATATTCTTTTTTTTTTTCATATTTGTACAGCCAAACATTACTATAAGAAGAAAAATAGTGTTTGAAAATAAAAATAATAAAGCGCAATAATTTATAATAATCAGATAAACTTAGGCTGACTTAATATAAATGTACATTTAAGTTGAAAATTATGAAAATTTATTTCATAGAATTTGTGGTTTTTATTGTATTCGTTTAGAGATAGAATGTTTTGCTCTTGCTGCTGCTATTGCCCTTTTTTTTTTCTTTTTTGGAATAAAAGATATTGTTTATTGATTGATTGGTCTAAAAAATGTAAAATAATTAAACCATCTTATTATATATTCACAATATGATAATTAATTATAATTTTTATGAAATGATTTACAATGCAAGATAAATCTGTATCTCTTCTGACATTAATCCTAATGTTGGTGTGCAATATATGAGATTACATTTTTAATCTACTGACTCACTATATTACAATGCATTTTTTTTTTTTTTTTTTAATATTAAAATTCATGAGAAGAGATCAATGTTTGTTACCGGTGGGGACGTGTAACTAACCAGATATACACACGGGAAAACCACAATGGGACCCACCTAATTTTCTATCCATTAAAACTGCGAGACCACAATTTTTGAGAAAACGAAAATAATTAAACAATAGAAAAGTTAGACAGTAAAAGATTAAATATTGCGTACGCAAGCGTGTATATGTATGACGTCATACTAAAATGCGCTTTGACGCCATATTTGAGCAATGAATAACATTGCTCAGCGTAAGGCAACGTAGTTTTTAGATATTTTCTTTTGGCAATTAGTTTTATTATTATTATTTTTCCAATCTGAAAACCTAATGAAACCTATAAACAACATCAATACTCTCAAAAATATTGTTAGGTATTTTTAAACTGACAAAATGTGTCATTTCGGTCAATGTTATTAGTGCTTACATATGGCGTTGACTTTAACATGAATGTAACCTTTCTATAATATAGCCTTGTTCATGATTCTTGATAGTAGCTCACTCATTTAACATTGCAAAAGATAGAGCCTTACCTGAGTTTAAAAAGTAACCGGAAGGTAGTTCAGTTAGCAGAATAGGGGTAAAGTTACAACTTTAAATATTTTAAGATAGTAAAAAGATCAAACAAATATTTTTCACCGGTTCTACATTCACATTTCTACAGAGTAATTCTATCATAAGGCATTAAAAAAAAAATACAAAACGACTTTTATTAAAGTAATTTTTCATTTTTGTAGGATTATATATAATATAAAACTTAATACTGTACTTTTCATATATTATATAAAATGTTGTTATATACTGAAAAGAGATAATTATCAGACACAAAGTTCACAAAAATTTCTTGTAAACTCACTATGTTGTAATAAAGCTGGATGATAATGCTTTATATAAAAAAAAAGACAGGAAAACCGAGGTGATCTAATTTCATTGCTTAATTCAGAGCATCTTTTGCAGTATTCACAATAAAAGGAAATTATTTTTAAAGAAAAAAATATATATATATATAATATATAGATGTGTATTATACCGTTTGCATCTAAATATACAGTACATTTCGAATTAAAAACTTGCATTGTAAGAAATGTAAAAATTATTTATCATTGTATAATAAAATGAATAAAAGTAATAAGAGTTATATATATAAAACTTTATTTTGTATAAGACCCATGAAATTCACGGATGAGACAAAATAAATCATTTTAATATTTAGCATACAATTATTACCACATTTATTTTAATTTATTGCATGTTCCATTTTTATTAATTATTATTATTTTATAGAAGACCTTTTAAATTTCCATGAAGCAAAATTCAGTTTTATCATTACATTAATATTTGATGTGAATTATTTTTCACTTTAAGTAAATGAAATTTAAAAAACCTTCATGAAAAAATTTAATCTAATGAATCTATAATTAGTAAATCAATTTTTTGAACGTTCAAAATGATTAATTAATCATTAAACTTGCTAAAACGAAACACTGTTCAGTAAACCTGATGATACTCGCATTTGTGAATAGAAGAAATTATGTTGTTATTTATGTTGCATTTATGTTGTACTATTATAGGAATTGCATGTACTTTTTTTAGGCTAGAAATGCAACATCATAAATATTCAATATTATAAAATATGATTTTGCTAATATCGATCTATAGCATTGTTATTATTCATTTTGTACATGCTGGCATACCTACTCTATAATGATGTCTCCTATGTTTTTTTTAATACGATAAAAAAACAAGAAAATAATATTTCCTTACCGTATTAAATATAAATAATGATTACATTTTTTTTTCTGAAAGTAATACGCACATAATAATAAATGTAAGACATTTGGGATCTCTCAAATTATCTTTTATATAAAATTAAAAAAAAAAAAAAAAAAAAAAATCTACAAAATTACCATTATTAAAAATTTTCCTGTATGTATTAAGAGCAAAAAGAATAAAAAAAAAAAGTTCAAATGTCTTGTTTAAACAAAGATATAAATAAATAAACAAAAAGTTAAACATCATTACTTTAAAACTACAATTTTCTTTTTATATTATAAGCACTGTATCCTTATATATATATTTTTCTTCTTCATGTTCATTTATTTACTTTAATAATTGCAAGCAAAATATATATATATATATAACTCTTCTAGATTATATTTACGGTAGCTTTCTTAGTAAATTATAGTCTAAATCTAAAGCGGTATTATATATAAGAAACAAAAAGTGATTTCTTAGAACATTCAATCTAATATTTTTTTTTCTTTTCCTGTCATGCTCATTGCCAATAAATCTAAAATATATAATATTTTGCTGTAAATTTTATGTAACTGTAATTTTAGGTCTTGTTGTTACTTTTTATTTAGTTTTTTTTTATATATTATTATTATTTTTTACTTATAATTGGAACAGTTCTAGTTAAAATTGAAACCAAGAATGATATACTTTTATAAAATTAAAATATTAATGATTCCTATAACTATATATTCTGTTAATTTTTTTATAGAGATTAAAATTAAAATGTTGGCGGGAGGGGGTTGGGCAAAAATCATTGTCTAAAATTTATCTTTAGAAAAATGAAACATTTATGCAGATATTGCAGATCACAAAATAATAAATCAAAATATTATCCTTACATAAATATATCATACAGTGTACTGTAATTAATAATTATTTTCTCTCTCTCTTTCTCTCTCTCTTTCTCTCTCTCTTTCTCTCTCTCTCTTTCTCTCTCTCTCTCTCTCTCTCTCTCTCTCTCTATCTTAATTGGCTATTTCATGAGTATATTATGCACTTTTTTATTCGTATTATTTTAATTTTCTTTGTAATAATTACCTTTTTAAGTTATTAATTTGATTTTATACATAATTATATTTACATTCATTATAAAAAAAATCGCATTCAATGACTTTTTTTTTTTTTTTTTTAAACATTTTGTGTTGATAAAGTTAGAAAGGAGTAAGAGTGAGGCAGACTTGTAAGTCCCCTCGCCCTTTCATTTTTTTTTTTTTTTTTTTTTTTTAATATTTTTTAAACAAAGCTGGTTATGTAATTTAATGCTTCTATAAAATATTGTTGGTTTAGTCATTACAAAAGTAATTACAATATAAGTGACTAGTAAATCGTTATTTCTTTTAAATTTATGTATTAGCATGTTTACACCGAGAAATATCAGAATCGTGCCAAAAATTTGATTAGCATTAAATTTACTAAATTCTGAAATTGAGATTGAAATACAGTTCCGTGGGAATAGCATTTACAAATAAAATTTTAATGGTTGCCAACAATAAACGATATTATTCATACGTTTTCCATAATGATACCATAAAAATTAATATGGTAAGTTTCATTCAGTTTTGATTAAAATTTGTCAATTTGAATTTTGACTAAATTCTTAAAGATACATTTTTATATATTTTTAGTATTATTCAAATAATGCGTATATTAAAAATAAATTCTAATTTTTTACTATTAAAAAAATCACCAGCGGTTAACAGACAAATGTTTCAAAGATTAAAATAAAAAAGTGTATCTAATTAAAAAAATTAAGAAGAACGGTTTAACAAAGTTTGGCAAATATATTAGTAAAGTTAATTAAAATTTCCATATAACTGTATTATAACGCCTAATATAATGATTTTTTTTCTGTGGTATATATTTTTACATTTGGTTATTACAGTCACAGTCATTTAGGATATTCTGCATTTATTTCTTTAATTAAATTGTGCAATATTAGAACTATTAATATTATACCCCCCATCCCCCAAAAAAAAGCGAGAGAGAGAGAGTATAAAATATTTTTCCTCGTTTCTTTTCTAATCACACGGAAATAAAATTTGTAATTTATGTTGCATTTATGCCATTCTATAGCATAAATGATGCTTTAATAAATTAGAACAACATAAATACCTATGTTGTACAAGATAATATTAATGCTCTCTATAACATAATATTTATGTAGTATAGCATAAATTATGCTGTATTGCACAAATTGTGCTGAAAATGAGCTAGCATAATTATTACGTATTTATTTTTGTCAATGCATGGGGCTGCTTCTGTAACTTCATAACGAACGAAATTATTTGATATTTAATGCAAATTAGTTTATAGGCAACAAAGTGAAAAAATTACAGAATCAGCCCCCAGCTTACATTTAAAGTTTTGAAACCTTGTAATAACATAACATCTTAATATATTACAATATTTTTAATATACCAAAAAAGTGGATTTCATGCAATCTCCATGTATTTACAAGCATTTTGAATTCATGCAATCAAAATTATTACACACAAAAATATTGCAAGTAACACACCATAAGAAAATAAACTTAAAAAATCACGAAAATAATTGAAATAATATTCGAGATATACACTAAAAAAAAAAAAAAAAAAAAAAAATCCCATACCAACAAAAAAAAACTGTGATTTTATTATAACACCTGTGTGTATATTATGAATGATAAAAAAGTGAAAAATTTCAAGATATTAATCTTCACAACTATTTTTCATGTGATTTTAAATTCACTTTTTTTTTTCTTTAAATATAATTTCTGTGAGTACGTAATAAGCAATTTTCATTTTCTCATTAAATTATGTGAAAGAAATTTAAGAATGTATATATATTTATATATATTATATAAAAAGTTACATACATATACGGTACTTTATTTTTATCGGTACTTTAGAACACTATTATTATTTAATTATAAAATTAAAATAAAAAAAAAGTTGTAAAAGTTAGTGTCATTTTAAATTTTATCAGTCTTGATTTATTGCTTGTCACTTTACTTTAAATTAAATTCTTTTTGCTTTCTTAATAGAGGATGTATGTAATCATGTTAAAGTCAACGCCATTTTGGATCACTCAATAACATGTGTCTATATAGGAAAATGACTCATTTTGACAGTTTTTAGCAATATTTTTTTAAAAGCTTTGATGCAATTAATATATTTAATTAGTATTTCAAGTAAATGTATAAGAAAAATAATACTATAACCAAAATTTTAACTGATTTCTTTAAGTAAATAGCCAAAATTGAACATTGTCTTATGCTCGGCAATGTTGTTTATTGATCCAGTATTGCGTCAAAGCGCATTCAGTAATTATTCATGCTTACAAAATTTACACTCTATTTATAGAGATTAAATTATTTTAATTTTTATAATTTGTTATATTTTTAAAAAAATATAAAAAATAATTTTTTGAATTTTAAATTAATAATATTTTTAAATTTATTAAAGAAAAGAACTTAAAAATTAATTTTTATAGTATTTAAAGAAATTTTAATAACATTTTTTATTTAAAATTATATTTAATTTTAAAAGAATTTTTTATTTACTTTAAATAACAAACCATCAAGTTACTATCACTAAATGATAATTTTTGATAGTTGGATTGAGTGTTGAAACTTTATATCTTCAAATGATAAGTTAAATTTTACTTGCTAAATTTGCTTAAAAGTAAATCAAGTGATATAGACATGAAATTAGGAAGTATGAAACATAAATTGTAGCAAAACAAAATTCATCCATATAATAATATTTTTTAAAAGAAAAAATTGTTACCTTTAAGTAATTAAGCTGTACAACAAAGCATAAAATATGATGTAGCTTTATAAGAGTGTACATATTATACGCATCTTGTTTACAGTAATTCTTTATTAAATATGACCCCGCCTGACAATTTCCACATCAAAAATATCGTATATTATAAGGAAAAGTATATAAAAAGGTCATTGAAATATTATTGCATATACATATACTCGGATTTACGTAAGTGTCTTTTTTTTTTTTTTTCTTATGAATTACCTAGGAATAAAATCTTAGTTTAAACTTAAGAAATTACTTAGAAACATTATATTTGAAAAATTATTTATACTTTAATCTTTAATCAATTATAAATTTTAATAATTGACAAAAGCGATCATTAACTGATCCTGATCATAATTTGCTCCAAGATTACTAAAATTGTTCACAAATTAATGGCAATATACGCGATCAAAATTCAAAGTTGTAAGATATTTACCTCTAACCCCTGTTTTTGTTATTATAATTTTTTATTATTATATATTTTTTTTTTTACTTTTTTTTTTTTTTTTTTTTTTTTTTTGCTCTTTTTTTGCGTAAAGTTCAAAGCCTCTTATAAAAAAGCTTCTAAGATAAAAAAAGAGTAATATAAAAGTAAAACTTAATAAGTAAAGTACTTTAATGAAAAACAAATAAACTTCTTTAAAATATATGTAATAAAATAATTTCTACTCTAAAATATAATTGAGTAATAAAAACATAGTTCTTTAAAATTATACAATAAAGTTTTAAGTAATGTCTAATTGTCAATTAAATTACGTGTGAATAAATGTTTAATTAAATTTATCAATCCTACATTAAAATTATAACACGCAATACTGCATCATATAGTATACAACTGTTATGTTCTTCTTACTAGGTGTATTTTGTGAAAAAAAAAGAAGTTATTTTGTAAAAATAAAAAATAACGTCACATAAAAAGTTAGCAAAATAATTTATTATATTTTCATTTTTTTGAGAAATATTCATATTAATATCCATGACAAACTAAATTTTTCATCTAATTTGGTCGCAATTAAGTTCATTTCTAAATTATTTCTAAGAAAAAAATATTAACCTTAAGACCATTATGAAAAATGTGCTCCAACTCTAAAAAGAAAGAAAGAAAAAATACTACGCATTCGTTATAGCTATAAAAAGGAAAATTCGTATTTTTGTCATATTTTTTAATAATGAAGTACATAATCGTAGAAATAAAAAAAAAATATATATAAAAAAAATACACTTTGAATAATTCAAAAAGAAAACTTTTTAAATATTTAAAAATACATACCTTTGACAAAATATGTAGTCAGCCAAGCACATATTAATATAAATTATAAGAATATTAAAGATAAAAAAAAAGCTGAGAAATAATTAGTTTTACAAGCTATAAAAATTGTATTTTTCTTTTCCAGAGCAATACAATTTGCTTTAAAAATTTAAATATTGAAAAAAAGTAACAATTTTATTATTACGGTATATCTAAAATTTCATAAAAAGTAATCATTTCTAGAAAATAACACTATTTAAATATAATTTTATTAAGTATATATATATACATACATAATAAAGTCTTCATTTCCTCGTCTATCAAGAAATTGTATAAAAATCAAAAGTTGTTTAACCACCAAAACACAGTAAACATGCTTTACGAAAAATACCTTATACTATAAAATAACCTATAATTTTATTAATCTTACATATTAAAGTTATATGAATCCTAGTATACAATTGAGTATAATAAAAGTGATATGCAGATTAGCATAAGGAAGTTAAAAAGGAATGTTACCCATCAGTATTGCTTTAAGCATGTTATATAGCAATGCACACAGAGAGAGAGACAGAGAGAGAGAGAGAGAGAGAGAGAGAGAGAGAGAGAGAGAGAGAGAGAGAGAGAGAGAGAGAGAGAGAGAGAGGGCACATTGCGTTTTTTTTTCTTAATGCATCACATATTATATGCATGTATTTATAAATATTAACATATTTATTATACATATAGTAATTTTCTTTCTTTCTTTTTATTATTATTTTAATTATATTTACGTGATAAATTATGTTGAAATTTAATATTAATTATGTTATATGTAAGTACATAAATATGTTAAATTTGATTGATGTATCATATTACAGTAATTAGTTTTAGAATTAAATATCAATTTTTTATATGTTTTTGAACTTGTAAATAATCTAAATCTGGTTTTATTTATAGACGCTTATTATAAATAATAATAACAAATTACAAATATACGTTATACGTATGTAATAAAATGTAAATTTTTTTGGATTTTTTTTTTATTAGTATAAATTTAACTACATTGGAAAGCGTCAAGTTGTACGTAATTCATGCTATAGATTTTTTTTAATTATTTTATCAAAACTTGGCATAAAAAAAATAATAAAAAGTTTTTCTTAAACTAAAAAAAAAAAAAAAAAAAAAAAAAAAAAATTGTGATTGGACTTGAGAATTTGTACGCCTTATTTTATTTTTTATTTATTTATTAAACACAATGTGTGTATAACACACATCTAAACTCTAAACATTTAATTGATAGACCAATAGACATATTATACTAAAAAATTCATTACAATAATGATATCAAAATAATATAATACTCTCTCTCTCTCTCTTTCCTTCGTTGAATATGAAAAGAAAACAGATTATGAACTTAAATTAATAAACAGTATTTATATTATTATTTTCAGATTTTTTTTTTAATTTTTTTATTTTGATTTTTTTTACTGCAGATTATGTATTTTTTATATTTTAGTAAGCTATAGACTCTTTTAAGTATATTATATGTATAAAAAAAATGACAAATTCATGAAAAACAACAGTTAAAAAATTACTCTCATTGCAATGAATAAAATATTTAAACAATATATTATTATAGAGTTTATTGAACTTACTTTTAAATATTTAATATAATATTATATTTTTTTGTTTCTTACGTTATTACTTAATGTTGTCATTGTCTTATTACTCTTATTATTACAATTGCAATAATCATCATTACTATTTTTGACAAATAAAGAAATTAATATACGCTCGCTCGAGAGATAATGAGACATAAATAATATCAATTCAAATAATAAAACAATAGAATATTTGTATGAATTACATACAGTCATTACAGTGCATATCTTGAAGGCATATCGCTATTATTTTGAACTTTTTTGATTAAGAAAAAAAAAAATTGTTAAATTTATTGAAAAATTATATAGCAATTGTAGATATAAGATAGTTTGGTTCTATTATGTATGCAGTGTATATGTATATATGAATTTATATGTATTTTTATTAGCTATTTTTAAGACAATTTACGTATTAAATATTTGTACAAAATGCAACAGATTTGATAAAATAATAATTAAATGGTTTTATCTGGGAGTTATCAATGAGACACGTGGAAAACAAAACACATTTAAGATCCCGTAATTTCCTTTACTTTACCATTGCGAGGTCTTATTTTTAACGTAACGTTGACAATGAATATTTGTCACATCTTATCGACTTAAAGATATGATTTAATTATCATACTTAATGGTTAGTAGTTACTATCGACTTTTGTCGTGTAGTATTCTACAATGCTTACAGTATTCCATAACATGTACAAAGTAAAGTAATTTAAAGTTTTGGTTTTAGGCATGTCATATAATAACTTACTTATTCCCAATATATATCTACTGTTACTGATGAAAGAAAGCCCAATAACCACATTATGTCTTTTAATGATCATTTCTTGCTTTTAATAAAGTTTTATTTAAAAACTGACATTGAAAACAGGTTAAATTATAATAAATATAAAAATATTTTTTTAAATATTTTTAAAATATAAATAAAAATAATCATAATTTAAATTATAATACTTTGATTTAAAATAATATTTAACAATAATACTTGTAAATTTTTAATTATATATATAAAATATAAATATTAATTTTTACATTATATAAAAATAGTAATATTCCAAAAAAAAAAAAGTACTTTCATTAAGCAATTAATATACACATTATTATTACTCATTACATGTGTGTATTAAATAGTATATTTTTACTGTTATACATTACACACATACTTTTACTTGATAAATAATTGACTTTGTGTGTAATTATAATTACACATAATATGAATAATGAAAAAGAAAAAAATTACAGTTAAAAAGACATGGAGAAAGGAAATGAAATAAAGATGGAAAAGAAAAAAATAATCTTAAAAAAATTAACAGTACATTTTTGTCAGTGAATTACATGTTAAGCATTATTCACATGACGCGTAAATTTGACGCGCGTCAACGTGCGTCGACGTGCGTAACAAAGTTGGAACAATATAAACAAATGGAGCCGTTCACATGTTTTTTTAAAATTACATGTGAACGGCTCTATTTGTTTACATTGTTCCAGCTTTGTTACGCGCGTCGATGCACGTTGACGCGCGTCAAATTTACGCGTCATGTGAATAATGCTTTAAGCTTTCGAACCATATTTTATGATATGAAAAAAATTTTATTAACGTTTTACTTTTATTATTATCTTTTCCTTTCATTTTTTTTATCTTATTATTTTATGTAATCGCTATTAATTACATAATTAATAAAAGCTCTAATGAGCAGAAAAATAATTGCTAAGTTTTATTTGATTTATTTTATGGTTGATTTTTAACTTCTTAGTTCATTAAACTAGTTCTATGATTGAAAAATGTTGAGATAAAGTTGACATTGACAGTTGGAGTGTATTAAGAGTTATCAATTATATCTGCAATGGAATGAGAAAGAGAGAGAGAGAGAGAGAGAGAGAGAGAGAGAGAGAGAGAGAATATTATTACAAATATGCATGTTAGATTTATCTTAATTCACCCTTCCACTGCATTTTACCTATACATTTATTTTACCTTCAATATTTTGAACGTTTCTTATATCTACTTTTCATACTAATATGATGTATGTACTGTACAACAAAGATTTAGTTTTGTGTTTATGGAAGGGTTTTAATAGAAATTTTTTTGTAAACATAAAAAAAAAAAAAAAAAAAAAAAAAAAAAAAAAAAAAAAAAAAAAAAAAAAAAAAAAAAAAGCAATATTGATCCGAAAAATTAAACCATTCGTATTTTGGCTAAATAATATCCTCACCTGATTAAAAAAAAATCTGGAAAAAAATCAAAATTTTCATACAGTGCCTTTAGAATAAATTAACCTCAAATATTGAAATGTCACCTTTAACATGCTTTTAATTATGAACTTTTAAAATTCGAGACCCGTTTATCAGGCCTTGTTCTAATTTTAATATTTTCTACCTGGAAATTTTATCATAGGTTGTTGATATCATAATGGAGCTTATCGGTATAGCGCGCAGAAAAAGTAAAGGGTCCCCTATAATTTAACATTACGTTTCTGGAGAAAAACACGTTTTATACGATTTTTGAGAAAACTACTGCACCAATATTCAACAGATATTTAAATGAAGAATGCTAGTTATACTTTTACGTGATTTTTTTTATGAATTTTTCAAACTAACAACCTCAATTCGAAAAAAATAATAATAATAATTGAAGCGAAATTTTATTTTGGCTACTAGCTTAACCCTATACAATCCTAATTATAAATGAACTCAAGTTCATAAGTACTATACGAATTATTTCCTTATTGGTGGTAAAGCACGTTGCAGTCTGGTAATTTAAACAATAAATAACATGCAATTAAAATTGATTGAAGCTGCTACTGGTAAATAAGTTCAGCTTAGTCGTCCATAAATTTTTACGTTTAAGTTAACGTTCTGCTTAAATGAAATAAAAATTAAAAATAGATTGTCTTTTTTTTTTAATTAGATATCCGTTGAAAATAATTCTATATTATTGTTATCTAGATATTTTTAAAAGGTGGGGGAGGGGGTGGTAAAATTTCCGATGTTTTTTTATTATAATTTTTTAATATTTAATGGAGGTTATCGGTTTAAAAAAATCTCAAAAAAATTCTATGGCTTAACACGTAAAATTATGTCTAGTATTTCTCATATAAGTATCTCCGGAATCGGTGGAGTAAAATATCAAAAATTGCAAAAAAACAAGAACATTTTTTCCCCAAAAGCATAATGATCAATTAGGGGACCTTTAACTTCCCCCGCGTTTCCCCGCGCGATAAACCGATATGCTCCAACGAATTCTTATAGAATAAACAGTTATTTTTTTTATTGATCTTTCCATAATTAAATTTCAATTTGTATATTATTGTATCATATGTATTTTTCATCCCTTTCATATAATATACTCTACACGATGGGTATGATAGTATTAAACAATTATTATAAATGAAAATAAAAAATTATCAATTTGATATTCTTTAAAATTAAATGTATACATTATTATAACATTATCAACTTATTGTTAATTAAATTAAAAATTGTAACTGATTGTACTGTAAAACAGTTGGGTTAAATTGAGAGGTTTATAGCTTGATTTCACCCATAAAAGCCGTTAATTATTATTAATTAATTGTGTTTATCCGTGCTGTAGGTTCCAGTATAAATTTTGAAACAGTATACTGCACTTCATGTATAACAAAAAAAACTCGCTGTAAAAATTTTTGTTGAATTTTCATATTTTTTCTATAAAGTTTAATTTTATTTATTAATGTTACTTTTTAATTATTTACTATATTATATATATTTTTTGACGCATTATCTTGTTAAAATAAAAAATCCTTCCAACAATAAAAATTCTCACTGTTTGCTATTCAACTGAATTTTTAACGGCTCTTACTCGAATACTTACTAAGATTATATACACACACACAGAATACATATTTTTATCACCTTTTTTTATTTAGTTAAATTAGATCTGAAGATATTATTATATAGAAGGAAAAAAGCAAAAACATTTTATTCTGAAAAAGCTACAGTTTTCATACATTTATTTGGACTTTTTATATTCTTTAGAAGACTGAAAGTTTTCCACGGAAGTAGTCATGGAAAGTGACAAAAGTTCTACATTGTTACGTATGTAACGCTATGAAACTTTAATTTTAATCATTCCTAAAAGTTACGATGAGAGGCGATAAAAATCTCCTAATAATAATTTTAAAGACATTTAGTATAGATTAACTTTCACAATTAAAGTCAATTATATGATGTGCATATTTGGATTTCGTCAGGTACCGACACACGTGGTATTTTGGTTTCAAAAAGCATGTTTGACTTTTTCTTCCGCCTATGCCACCTATAAGTACCATTCCAATGATGAGTGAGAGTTCGCGTGTTAAAGAAATAAAACAAATCAAAATATTCGATATCAAAATTAAATTTAGAATATTAAAAAAATAATTATAATAATAAATAAATAAGAAGAAGAAGAATTAAAGAAAAAGTTACAATAAATTAATAAAAAATTAAGCAGAATAGGTAATAACATACGATTTAGCAAGGAACCTATAAAGTAAGTTATTATTTCTAAAAATTCTGTTAAAAATATTTTTAATCATCTCGCCAAGAGATGTGAAATCTTTGCAAGAAATTTTAAGTATATGAACCTGATGTCTTAATAGAGAGAAATAAAATCCATACCTAACGTTATTATTATTTACTTGTATATATCTCTCCCTTCTTTCTCTTTGTTCAGGATTAATCGATTTGTCTAATTCTAATTTCATTGCAATATCAAAATATAATAATAATTATGGCATCTGAAAAGGCCAAGCCATTCACTCTCAGTAATATTATAATATATCATTTTACGTACTTTAAAAAAATGTTGATGTATTAATTTTGAAATGTTAAAAAAATATATATATTGCAAGTCATTATTTCAAATTTTGTTTTAAAATATATTCTAAGTTTTTTAGTTATGGAAAAATGATCTTTATTATCTCACAATGTTCATATTAATAAAACTGAAACTAAAAATATTAATCATCTTCATCATATTATATTATATGTGTATGTATGTAGTCCTGGGTTCAAAATCCTTTAATTATACTTTCTTGCGAACTAACGTCATAACGGGCTTTACAGGAAGCTAACAAAGATAAATCTGTATGTTGATATGTGATTTTTTAAATTTACGAAATTTTCTAAGAGCTTTACTTTACATTTATATCATTTGCTTTATATATATTTTTAAATAAAATTAATATTCTATTTATTATTAGTAATATTTTGAGTGCAATTAGTTTTTTTTAAACAATAATAGTAATAATTAATGTTATTTTTATATATATATTTTTTTTATTAAATTTTATATTTTTAACTCTTTAAAAATCTTTGTTTAAACTGTTTACTTAAAAATTTTAATTGTTAAATTAACTGTATACATTATTTAAAATATTTATTTATTTTATGATTTTGTTATATAAATAATATTTATATGATAATTGAATTGTTCCTCCCTACATTTCTAATTGTGTTAGATCACATGAAGGGTAATTGATAAAATGATTAAAATAACGCATTAAAAAGATGAAAGTTAACAAATTCTGAATTATCAAAAAGTCACTTCAGCTAAGTTAAAAACGATTCTGACAATATATTTTTTCCTTGTATATAAATATAATGGAATTTCCTATAGGGCAACAAAACTTACATGTAACAAATAAATAATAATTATGTAATCATTTTTGACAACAGAGTCGTGCAACATCAATAAAAAAATATCAATTATATTTGTAATTTTACTACAATTATTAGTAGCAATTTGTATACATGCATTAGACAAAAACACACTAAGAAAATTAAAAAATAAAATTTTGTAGCTACTTAAAAATTATAATGGAAAGACTAATTTAATAAAAATTTTATATTCAAGATTAATGCAAATAATTGTATTGAGAGTGTTTTAAAGTTGGGTGACGGCGTTTCAAGCGACTAAAAAGATATTATAAAGCATTGAAAGTTATAGTCTTTTACAACGTAAAAATATGGGGATATAAATTTGTTTAATGATTTGATGTGAAAAAATGTTCTCCATAATATTGAACCGTTTTTTAGCACGAGTAAAATTAAATAGCCAATGGTTTTAGAAGTTCGTGCTTTATATATTTTATGTATCTAAACATTTATTAATTTATTTCAATGTATAATTTGGAAAATCTTCATATATATACAAATATATTTTAATGGAACTAAAATAACGATACAAACAATTATTGCATGCATATAAAGTCGGCGCCATATGTGAGCACTAAATAACATGGGCCAATATGAGAAAATGACATATTTTGCCAGTCTAAAAATATATACTTAGCAACATTTTTTTTATAGTATTAATGCTGTTAACAGGTATCAAATATGACAATAAAAAAATTATGAGGTAATTTTCAAAGAAAATAGCCAAACTTTATGATTATCGTATTTTGAGTAATGTCATTCATTGCTCCATTTGGTGTGATTTGCATTTATCCAAAAATCAATCCCTTATCTAGTCCAATAAGAAATAATAAATTATTATCACATATACCTCTAAAGTATAATAATTTATATATAAATTATAATTTAAAAATACTCTATAAAATATGAAATAGATAACAATAATACTTTTTTTTTTCAGTGTAAATTTTTCCAAAACAAAAATAATTAGATATACACAGAGAGTAAGAGTATATTGTTAAAAAAAATTGCTAAAAAGGTCTTTCACCTTATTTTTCTTGTCCCTTAAAAATTATTAAGGATTTCCTGTCATCTTATTATTACAACGATGCTGAAGGTATATATAAGAGAGAAAATGATGCGTGTTAACATGACGTGCAGAATTAACATAATTTATCTTAATTGACGACTAACAACAACCTCCTACCTCGTCTTCTTTTTGACCTTGAGGGATTTTCATTATTGTGGGAGTTTTTTGTATTTTTATAGATTGAAATTTAATCTATGTTGTTCTTTTACCGGTAAAAATAATTTTGGTCAATTTTTTTTATTAGCATAAAATATGTAGTAAGTTATTATTTTTTAATGATAATAATGTAATATATCATTTTAAGTATGTATCATTTAAATTTCTCATTCTGAACTTTAGAATTGTTTCTCAAAAATGTATTAAAGGATGATCCCGTAATGCTAAATGATAGGAAATTACCGGTCTCTCTCTCTCTCTCTCTCTCTCTCTCTCTCTCTCTCTCTCTCTCTCTCTCTCTCTTTTCCAGCTCACTTTTGATATACGGTATCAATTATAGATTTTATTTTTATTATTTATTTCTGAAGGGTGTATGCGCATGCTGTCATATTTAATGTGCTTGGACGCCATACTGGAGTATTAAATAACATTGCTCAGATAGGAAAAACTTCGTTTTTGGCTATTTTCTTCAGAGAAATTTAATTTTTGTTGTTATTATTTTTCTCACGTACTAATTCAACCTAATAATAGCATCAACGCTGTCAAAAATATTGCTTAGTATTTTTAAATGGGCAAAATAAGTTACTTTCCTATGCGGTCCATGTTATTGAGTGATCCAACATGGCGTCGACTTTTAACATAATTGCATACACCCTCCAATGATCATTTGCGATTTTTACTATCCACAATTTTTACGATAAAATATAGAAACTCAGCATATTATTTTTAATTTTTCTTTAAAATTATTGACCCCCCCCCCCCCCCAAACTAGCTAGTACTATTATCTTGCAAAAAAAAATTATTAGAGCATAGTTTTTATAAATTTTATATAGAATCCTTTACACTAACAAGTTCATACTCTTTTCAGTATTTTTCTCCGTGTATCTTATATAAGGTTTTTACCTTAATATTATTACTTTCTGAACAAAAATTCTCATTAATTTATTCTATTTTTGAAGGTATTTTCAATTATATTTTAAATTTGCGTCAAGGGCTATGAAATTTGTCTGCTTACTTACATGGTGTATTTTTTTTATTATTACAATTTTTTTTTTCTAAAGGGTATGCAAAATATCAACTTTTAGTATTTCTTGTAAAATAGGAAAATTTGTTTTAAATTGTTTAAAATAATGAGCTTTAATAAAAGCTATAAAAAGCTTAGACTGGTCGCTTGGGAAACAATTATTAAAAGAAAAAAAAATTGAAAATACTTTTTTTATATAAAAAAATGATTAAATTTTATCAAATATATTGATTATAATAGACGTATTTTATGAAGTACTTTTAATCCTTTTAATGTTTTATTAAAAAAAATATTTATTTTTTTACTCAAAAGATAACGTTTTTATTACATTAAAAAAAATAACGTTATTCACAAATGTTAAAACTAGACTATATAAATAAGGATCAAAATATAACATAAAATAGTTAAAAACATAATTAAGATTTTTTAAATAAAACTCATAATTTCAACCTACACTTTTGTTAGTGCGAAATTCAAATCAAAATTCCACTTAACAAAATATACTTACGCCTACACGTTTGACACTATTTTACAAAATTGTGTTGCTTAAAAAATGCTCTAGTTTTTATTTTCTTTATACAAACCAGCAGCTACACGTGTTGTTGTGTGTGTGTTAATTATTTTGTGATACCTGCATCTTGTTGTAATTACCTTGTAAACACGGCATCTATATAATATAATACAAACAGCATGCATATAATAAGTGTGAGTGTTTGTATATATAGCGATATATTTCTCTATACAGTATTATAATATAATCTTATATTTTTTATACCGTTATAGTAGTCACTTACGCTTTCAGCTATATGAATATAATTATAAATCTTATATGTATGTACAGTATCATAGTATTTGTAGTTGATAATATAATGAGTTAAATAATGTGTATAATATATAATATATTATATACTATTCTTTCTTTTATTCTGTTTATTACGTGTTTTTAAACGTAATTGATATTTTTAACTGTTATTTTTAATGCAATTTTTCCCCCCGGATTTTGTCATCTCTCTGAACACTTTTTACCAATTTTTCTTTACGTATCTGCAATTTTGCTTATTTAGCTTAAATAAATTTAAATTACTGTAACTTGTAATTTAAAAATCGACCCCTCGACCCCTCTAAAAAAAAGAACAGAACAGAACAGAACAGAACAGAACAGAACAGAACAGAACAGAACAGAACAGAACAGAACAGAACAGAACAGAACAGAACAGAACAGAACAGAATAGAATAGAACAGATGATAATGCATTTCGTACAAATTTGATCACTAATTTTGCAATAGTTAACAATGCACTTTGTCAATTTCTAATTAATATTAACCCCCGTTGATATTATGATAGTTAAATTTACATTATCTACTGTACGTATATAATGTATAAATAATATATACACCGTAATTTATTAAAATTTGAGCTTTAAACTTACTATAGAGAGTTTCACTGTATCATATACAGTAATTTTATTCTTTTAAAATTTAGTAAATATTTCTATATTCTTGCATCTAATTTTTCGTTCCATATTTAGTAGTCACATTCCATTCGTCTTATAAAATTCTTTATGTAATCTAGAATTCTAAATAACTTTAAAATAAATTAGTTTAACAAGTAATTTGGTTCTACAGAAAATATAATATTATACACATAAAGAAAGAAAAAATTATCGCAGTGTGTAGCAAAAATATTTTAAGTTGCTGCCAAAACTTTGATATAAAAATTCATCAAAAGTTATTACAATAATTGAAAAATTCCTGATAAATGGAAATACTGTAAATTCTTTTTAAAATTTTGAAAGAAAAAAAAAACAATTACTATGATTGAAATTTTTACTATTATTGCTTTAAATGGAAATAAGAAAATAATAATAAGAAACTTAAGCGTTTTTTACGGACGCCCTTAAAAAAAAATAAATAAATAAAACATTTAATTCACGATATTTATTGCATTATTAAATAACGTATTTTAAGAGTGAACAATAGTTATAAAAAATCACAAAGTTATGACTTATGAGATAAGATAAGATAAGATAAGATATATATTTATTTAGCATAAATAGCCAATACATACTTTTACATTACATCTTTACATAGCTTCAAGATACAATAAATTAATACATATTAATAAAATCAGTTCAATACATTTTTTATATTTCATAATGGTAATGCAGTTTACAATAGAGATATTTAATAATATTTATCTTTAAGGAACATATTTTTTACGAAGATTACACATTCTCTTTTAAATTCATTCATATTATCAATTAATTTAACACTATTAGGAAGATTGTTATACAGTTTGAAACCATTGACAGTTAGCGAGCGTTGATAAAATTTACTACGCTGATTACCTATGTATATATTATTACAGGACCTTGTGTTGTGATTATGAATTTCGTTCGTATACGTAACTTCTTCACATAAATAATTAGGTAACTCATTTTTTAAAATTCTTTTTATAAATACTAAAGCCTTAAATGCAAATCTTTGTTTTATGGATAACCAACATAAAGCTTTAAGCATTTCATTAATTGGTGTTAACTTATGACATTTAAGTATAACTCTCATTGCCTTATTTTGAAGCTTTTGTAATTTTTTTATGTTTTCTTCCGTCATACCAAACATTACACTTGCACAATATTCAAAATGCGGTGCTATTATAGTTTTGTAAATTAATACTTTTGTCCATGGACTTAAAAAATTTGATATACGTGCAAGATAACTGATTTTACTACCAATCTTTTTACTTATAAATTTGACATGACTATTGAAATTTAAATGAGAATCAATAATTACTCCAAGATATTTAATTTCATCAACAAATTCTAAAATTTCACCATCAATAATAACATTATCTCTGTTCTCTGTATTTAAAACTCTATATTTTTTATATGATGATGGACATATAAGAAGACATTTAGATTTACTTGTGTTTAATTTTACTTTATTTACTTTTAACCATATATTAAGAATTTTTAAACATTTATTTATGGAGTTGCATGCCTCTTTGTACGATTTTGCAGACGCCGAAACTAAAGTGTCGTCTGCAAAGAAATTAACAAAAACATCTTTTAATTGGATATACAAATCATTGATATATAGAACAAAGAGAAGAGGCCCAAGCACTGACCCCTGTGGTACACCGAGGTCATTTAATATATCACTTGATTTTTCATTTTTATATTTTGTATTTTGTTTCCTGTTTGAAAGATAACTATGGATAAGATCAACACTAGATTGACTTAAACCATATTTTTTTAATTTATTTACTAGTATTTTCCTGTCAATTGTTTCAAATGCTCTTTTAAAATCTAACATTACAGCTATAATTATTTTTCCATCATTACAATCTTTTCTCCATTTTGACAAAACTAATTGTAATGCAGTCTCACAAGAAAATTTTTTTCTAAAACCAGATTGATTTTCACATAAAATATTTTTACGTTCAATATATTCTACGAGTTGTTCATGCATAATAATTTCAATTATTTTTTCATAAACCGGCAATAAATTAACTGGCCTACAATCTTGTGGCTCTGTAGGATTCTTTATTTTTGGGATTGGAATAACAGTTGAAATTTTAAAGTCATCCGGAAATACATTGGTTTTTAATGTAGTGTTAACAATATTAAGCAATTTTTCACCACATATTTCAAAAGATTCATCAATTATTTTAGCTGTTATTTCATCTGATGTACTTTTATTTTTATTTATTGATTTTACTATTTTTTTAAGTTTTTGTAGATTAATTTCATGAAAGTTAAATATGTCATTTGAATCCACAACAAAGTTAATGTCATGCAGTTCACTTTTCTCTGTATCAGAAACACTTGGAATTGAATCCACAATATTAACCACACTTTTTACATAAAACGTGTTCATTTTATCTTCATCTTTGTCATTGGGATCAAATTCAGCATTATTAAATTTGATATTAAATTCACTTTTTTCACTTTCCTTTCCTATTATACTTTTTAAAGTTTTATACATTTGTTTTGAATCACTTTTACAATCATCAATTTTTAAATTGAAAAATTTTGTTTTTTCTTGCCTTAAAACAGATTTGCATTTATTTCGATTTTTTTTGTAAACAGCCCAATTTTCTGGGTCATTTGTAAGACAAGCAACATTATAACTATTAATTTTATTTTTAACTGCATATTTACAATTTTCATTGTACCATGGCTCATTTTTAATACCATCAGACAGACAAATATTTTTTTTAGGAACTGCTTCATTGACTGCATTTTTCATGTTTTTTATAAAGCTAGTTGCTAAGCTATTTACATCTTCATTGTTACCCCAATTACAAGAATTTAAAGAACTCTTTAATTTATTTTTATCTATATTTTTAAAGTCTAAAACAGTTTTAACTTCCTTGTTTACACACTTAACTTTTTTTAATGGGAACATTTCATATTTTATAACTATAGTTTCATGATCAGAAATTAAAAAATTTGAATTAATATTATAAGTAATATTTTTTTTATTTGTAACAATTAGATCTATCATAGTTTTTGTTTGTTTTGTTTTACGCGTAAATGATTTTACAATTTGTTTTGCTCCGTTACAACGTAATATATCATTTAACTTGTTAGAGTATGTTGTATCTAATTTCATATTTATATTGAAATCCCCAACAATAATGTAATCATTTCCTTTTGTGCATATATCCTCCAAAAAAGCATTAAAATAATTTAAAAACTCCAAGTCTGAAGAACTTGGTGAATGATATAAACAAAAAATGTCAATTGTCCCCCTATTACATTGTAATTGTATTCCTATTAACCAAAAATTCAATTCAAATATAAAATTACAAATTAACGAAAAATTAACATCATCACGTACATAAATTATGCATCCCCCTGTGTGTGAGCTCTTTGATAAGCAAGAAACGTGGTTATATCCCTCTATTTTAATTTCACGGTCTGTTATATTCTCAGTAACATGAGTCTCACTTAAACAAATTACTAACGGTTTATTATTATAAATTATATTTACAATTTCAGTTTTATTATTTAACAGACCCTGTATATTAGTATAAAAAATGTTGTTTGATGCATCGCCATATATACAGTATCGCTATTCTCTGCGATAACGATTCTGCATATTGGACACACGTTGCATGTATACTGGACATTGATGACTATACGCAGTGTGGTAAACGTTTAAGTCCACACCGTCATTTTTATTTGCACGCATGCAATTTACACAACATTCTTGTATACTTGTACAGTCCCCCCATGAATGATTACCAGCACAATATGAGCATACTAAATCACGTTTACATTCATTTTTCATATGACCAAACATTTGGCAGTTATGACATGCAAGTACATTGAAATATTCTTCAACATAACAATTTTTATAGCCAACCTTCATTTTACCCACTTCTAATATTTTTTCTTTTGTTTTGTTATCAACCTCCACAATAATATTACATAACCCTTTGTTATTTTTAATTCCCACTTTTTTTATTTCCAGATGGAAGTTTACATCATTCTCATTTAATTTGTTATAGTAAATTATAGATTTTTTTAAATTGTCTGAATCCTCATTTTCTACGTCATCTCCAAAGACGCCAAAAATTCTAATACGTGGTTTAAAAACCTGAGGCTCTTTTATTTGACATTCATCCCCCATTGCTTCTGTCATTTTATCTTTTATTTTGTCTCTTTCTTCTATGTTTACACACTCAATCACAACATTTCCATTTCGTGTAGTTTTAATGTCATTGATTGAGGTTTGAACTAACTCAGGTGTTACCTTCGATTTCACTTCAGCAAGAAGGTTCTTGTTGGTGCTGCCATCTATAGCTCGAGGGCTGATAATTACAGCAGCTGACGTTTGGGGCGCTACACGCCCTCTATTTTCTTCCCCTACCACCTTTGCCACCATACTGGCATATGATGGAGATTTCGACTCTCGATTGTTTTGTGTTTGATTTTTTAGAAACACATTTTCAGTCTCTAATTCTGCTATTTTTGCTTTTGCATCACCAAGTTCCTTTAAATATTGCTCATTTTTATCTCTTGCCGTTTTAAGTTCAGACAGTAATTGTAGAATAACTTCATTTTCCCCACCTGTTTCTTTGTTTGTACTCACAGCTGATGCTTTTTGTGCAGGTGCATTGCACTTGTTACATTTCCAGTTCTTAGGAATTTTAGGTTCCTTTTCACCACTATTATTACTCAAAATTGTAGACACACACTTCATATGATAAAACAAATCACAAATACCTTCACACTGCATATATTTATCCGCTTTTTTAATGTTCAATTGGCATGCACCACACTTCGAACCTGGTGATGGCGCCATGAGATGGAAATGAATGACTATTCCATTATTTTATTGAAAAAAAAAAATTTCTATAGCTTTTTTCCTTTTTCCTTTTTTTTTTTTTTTTTTTTTTTTTGGCATATGGAAATAATATTTAAAGAAGTTTTGCGTCAACTGAAATCTCCATCTGATTACACTGCATAACCATCAATTTTTTTTAAGAAGACTGTACATTATACATGATTTTGTAGTGCAAAATTTAATTCAGTGATTTACCAGTTTACACGATAACAAATCATATTGTGGTGAGAGAAAAATTGATGAAAGACTTAATTTCCAAACATTTAACATTTTGGAACCATGTCATTTGCATTTGTTTTGAAAACTTAAATGCAGTAGACAAATGTTAAATTATCAATACAATACGTACTTTTATGTATTTAAAGCTAATTAAAAATCGTCTCATATCCCCGCGAGTGAACTTTTGAATAACATAATTAAGTAACGAAAATATGTTATTTGAGCCTGGTAACTATGAAAATAAAATTTTATATTTAATAATTTACATTTAGTAAGACATTTGTCAGGGATAGACTTTGCGTTGTTGTTATTGTTGTTTTATTTTATTTTATTTTTTTTTAATAAATTATTGAATAAATACGAATATATATAATATTAATTTATATTTATATACAAAGTATTACGTATATTTGAGATCCAAACTATATAAGACAGTAAAATATAAAAATAAAGATTAATATGTTACACTATAACTATAAGCAAAAAAATAATTAATTAGAATCTAGTTAATCATATAAAAATAATCTCAAAGAAAAGAAAATTTGAATTATTATTATAGTTCATCATAAATTAAGCTCAATTTAAATGGTGAAAACAGACTTCAATGTTAAATTTACCATAACGTAATTATTATACTGCAACGTAACAAATAATATACTACTAAAATACTATTTCCTATAAGATTATTATGAAAAATATTAACCGTAACTTTAGTTCTTCTTAAATTAGACTAAAGTATAAAATAGAGATTCGCATGGATAAGCTACCGGGTTAACACTTTACTATTGCTTTCGTTATTATTATTTTTTTTTTCTTTCTTTGTCTAGTTTTCTTTTTATTTGGCCTTCTTTTTTTTCTATATATAAATTTTTTATATTGAAAAGAGAAATGAAAGGAGAAAAAAAGTGCAAAATTTTAATGATAGGTCTTCTCTCTCGCTACATTTTTTTATCGTATCTTTAATTGAGATACACGTGTGATAAAATTTACACAATTTTTATTAAAGATGATTTTGTTTAATAATAATTTAAGTAGGATAATTTTTTTTATTATTGTATAGCGTTAGAGAAATTTTTAAAGTTTTGAATTTTTTTTTATAAGGAAAGGAAAATTATTTGAAATTTTGGTTAATTTTGGTTCCATTTTCTTAATAATGAGCGTTCTACTTTTTTTATTGTGTATGGATTTGTTGTTTTTCTTTCTATTTATAATGCAATTAATATTATAATAAATTATAAATAATAATAACTATAGAGGATACTCAAGGATAGAAATGATTTTTAGTTTTAAAATCGAGAATATTAGTTACAATATTAAATCGTAAAAATAATTTTTTAAATCCTTCATGACTAAAATAATGAAAAATAAGCTTTTCAATACTTTTTCATACTTTTTTCAGTAACTTTTTTATGCTTCTAGCAGCCATGTTTTTTTTCTAATGCAAATTGTTAGAAAAAAAGTAAAGAAATTTTTACTCCTGTAAGGTGAAAATCTAGTAGGAGAACAATATTCAGCTTTTCGATACAAAATTTGTCGATAATTTACGATTTATGCGGACGAAATAATTTGTTAACTTGTTATTATAGCAACTAGCAACAGAGAGGTTCAAACTTTAAAAATCATACTTCTTATAGGGTGTATGTAGCACATGACGTCACAGTACTTAATGCGCTTTGACACCATACTGGAGTAACGAATAACATTGCTCAGCTTATAAGATAAACGTGTATTTTGGCTATTTTCTTTAGAAAATTATGAAACTTTTTTTTTCCTCCAATACTTTACAACTTCATTAAAACTTTTAATTAATTAATAGCATCAATGGTTTTAAAAATATTGCTCAATATTTTTATGTCAAAATGTGTCATTTGTCTATAGCAGCCCATGTTTTTTAGTGCCGACTTTTATAAACACCCTAGCACACATTTAAAAAAGACTATCTTAATAATTATTGTTTTTTATAGTACAGAAACTTTGTGCTTTCTTTTAACTGAATATTCATTATTTTGCTATATTACGGATCAGAGCCCAGATCACTCACTTCTCACTTGTCTTGTAAGTACACTAAATCGACCAATAACATTCATCGTAGGCTAGTATTTATGCCAAAAAAAAAAAAAAAGTGTTAATTTTTCATATCATAATAAATTTCTTGCATCAAAATATATAAAACAATTTTGAAAATTTTTTTAACAAAACTTTATTTAAAGATACATAAATTTTAATTAAAGCATTACAAGATATAAAAATGTTAATAAACAATTTTACATGTTATTAAAACGCATTTTATATACAAATTTGCTCTAAATGAATATATTTTAAATTTTTAAACTATACACAATTACAGTAAAGATTAAATTCTAATAGTAGTTGTATATAAAATAAACCTTATTGCAATATATATATTTTTTCAAGTTTATCGCCTCGAGGTAAGAACTTCTCAACTTGACCATGCTACAAAAAGCATTGTTGACCTAGATTTACATTGTTGATTACCACGCTTGTGTTTGTATTGTTACGCTAATTACTAATTCATTATTAATCATTTTAATAATGTTGATTTTTGTATACTTTTTTTTTTATCATTTTTATTATCTTAATATTTTAAACACATATTTTTACACTTTTTTTTGTATATGTTTATATCTCTTTAAAATTTCTTTACAATATAAAATTATAATTAATATATACAGTACTACATTTTGATTTATACATAGTTACGTAGTAAATCATTTGTTCTGTTTTGTTACTGAAAAAGAAAATTTATTGATTATTTGTTAAAGATTGATTATTACTTTTTTTTTTTTTTTTTTACACCAACTAATAAGTGTATTATTATATTTATTATTAATATTTTGGACAATTTTGTAGTGTTTCTTTATTATTTTATTATTTTTAATTTCTACAGAAAATGTTTAAATTTTAACTTTTGATTTTGACATCAAGTAATATAATAAATTTATAATATCTGCTTTAAATTTTTTGATAATTTATCTTTGATTCTTTCTTTCTTTTTCTGTCTAATTTTTATATCCTCAACGACCGTGCTACAAACGTATTTCAAGTATGAAATATTAGTTATCAGTTCTTATCTTACTCAAAAAATAATTATATTAATAAACCAAAAAATATATATAATCAATAAAAATATTTTTTTTATTCAACTTTTTTAGTAATTAAAAAAATAATAATTATTTTATACTTTAATGAATAATTAAAAAAATAATAATAAACAAAGAATTATTTTTATACTACAAATTGTTGATTTTTTTAAGTTATTATTTTTTTACTAATAATTTTTATGATTAAAATTAAAAATGTAAATTATATTCCCAGGAAGGGTGGCTTCAATTTACTTATAATAATTTTAATTTCCGTTGGTATACGATGTAAAAGCGTGTAAATTAGCCTCAATATTTTGAGAATTGTGTCAAAAAAATAACGCATCTACAAATAAATATATAATATGTAAAACAATTTTTTATATAATATATAAACAAATTAGGTATAGGAAATTAATTTATTTATTGCATAGTAATCACTTTTTTTTTTAAATATCGTTGCCACTAAATTAGTGTCCAGAAAAAAAAGTACGTTCAATTTTTTTTACTGCTTCCTATATATCTACATAAGAAAAGTTTTATAATGACATATCTGTATTATTTTTAATTTATTAATTGAATAGATAGGAAATTGGGTTCAACCTAAATATATCTATGACATTCTTTTTTTCCATTTTTTTTTTTACAGATAGTATTACTAATTAGGTCCTAAAGTAGTATAAAAACCTTTTTTTCCTGAACAGAAAAATGAATTCCATGTTAAACGAAAGTTAATGAAGCTTATCAGTTTATCGCGTGGGAGAAGCTAGGGGTAAAGTTCTCTAGCTAGGGGTCCTCTAATTTAACATTACGCTTAGGAGAAATCACCGTTTTTTGCGCTTTTTGAGAAAACTACTCCGCCGATTCTGGAGAAATTTAAATGAGAAATAATATACATACTTTTATGTGTTTTAAGACATAGAAATTTTTAAACCGATAACCTCCATTAGAAATAAATATTAGTATAATTATTATGTGTTCGGTTTCCCTCCAGCCATCCTATTGTGAATATGAAGGCATACTTCCAACACTGCGGGATCTGATCAACCACTATCGGACTGAAGCTATCACACTTTATTTTAATATAGAGTCTATAATATAAATCTAAAGTTAAAGTTGATGCCCGATTAATTAATCGACGCTATTAAAGTTAACGCTGGTTGAATTAATATATCAAGTATGTGAGAAAAATAATAACAAACCAAAAAATTACCCGATTTCCCAAATAAAATGGCCAAAAATGACGTTTGTCGTATCGTCATATTTATATATAATGCGCTTGTATGCCATACTGGAGTAATGAATAACGTTGATCAATGATCAGTATACGTCGTATACTGATCATTGATCAACGTTATTCAATACTCCAGTATGGCATACAAGCGCATTAAATATGACGTCATTCGCCAAAATTATTTTTTATTATCGTTTACTTAAAATGTTACTATTTACACCATTATGAACCGTTTAGTATTTGGTTATATACAGTAATAAAACGAGTCTTCTATTATATAAATATATTTTTAAAAAATCTTGTTTGTAAGCATTATGACTAATAAAGGAACAACTGTTTTAAAGCTGACTTTAATCAATTTTGCTCACATCTGCTTCCGTTTCGACGTTCTGCGCATGCGTAGTAAGTAGAAACGGAAACGGATGTGACTGAAATCACTTCAAAACAGTTGTTCCTTTATTAGTAAATGTGTTAAAGAATAGATTTACTTAATTTAAATAGCAAATGACTTTAAAAATCCAAAATATTAAATTAACAATAATAAAGACACATGCAAACAATATAATTATTTCACTATTTAATCATACCAGCATAACATGTTCATTTTTCCTTTAAAAATATATTTATCATTATTTCAAAATTTTATTGCAACAAGCAAAGTATATTTCTATTATTCCTGTGTAAAAAGAAAAAAAAAATGTAACAAAATAAAATTAATAAGCAAAAAATTAATAATGAAAAAAAAAAATCACTAAAATACAATATGACACAAGATATTTATTACATCTAGAACTTAACTGTTTTTTTCTTTTAAATCTATGCAGAGCAATATGGAATTACATTGAAAAATATTTAGTTCCCACATATACAATTACTAAAATATAGCGTTAAAAATATATTTTGATAGGTGAAGAAGAAAAAAAAAAGTGCAATATAATGTACAACTTTTTATTACTATAGATCAATTTTCTTTTGCATATAATTTCCCGTTTTAAGACCTACTAACAGAGACGATATAAACAATAATATTTTAATATCATATTATATTTATATATAAAAAAAAAGGCATAAGAAGCATCATCTGTTTTAAAAGGAATAAAGGCAATCATGCTGGTTAATCAACTTTATTTTATATATTGTATTTTGTTTCACAACTTAAGTACAAATAATTTTAAAGTTTTAAGTATATATACACGAGGAAAAAAAATTACTACACATGGTAGGTACAGCTCTGACGAAAAGATTGAGAACGATTTGTTAGGTGTTTGTTGGGGTTAGGTGTAAGAGTGGTCCAGAGTCCAGACATATTGTCAGGCTTAAACATTGCCCTTTTAAAAATATGTATTTTTTTCTCTCTATGCATTTTTTTGCATAAAGACAATTATTTATTGATTTACTGATTTATTTATTTATTTATTTATTATTTATATAAGCAACCCTCAACCACTCTATGTCAACTTTATGGGAATAAAACGCTGCGGCCACCGCTGCCCCATTCTTATATATTTGGACAGAGCTGTACATTAATCCTGCAAATTATAATAGGTAAATATTAGCCTGGAAAAGGTATTGATATAATATACAAAAATACCTAAAGTAGGTAAAACATACTACGATGTAGGTGAGACTCATCTAGATTAGGCTATATTTCTCTTGCATTAAGTCAATACCTGTTCGAGGTTATTATTTACCTGTTGTTATTTACAGGATTCTTGTACCTATTACTATAGTTGTATTTGTGTGTGTGTGTGTGTTAATGCAGGTTATTGGTGAGGCGACTGGGAAAAGCTTCAAATTTTGGGGGACCACATAATTATTATTTTTTTATTTAAATAGTTTTAATTTACAATACCTAAGTACTGAGGAAACATATATATTTTATTACAATTAAAACACTATTACACATTTATTAGTTACTTAAATTAATTTTAAATTTCAATGAAAATATTTTGAACTCATCAATAACAATTCAATAATAGTTGACTTCCTGCGGCCTTCCTGATCATAATTGAATGCATTTGATTTCATGAATATTTCATATTGGTATTCATTTAATAAATAAATAAAAATATTCAATTGAATAAATTATTATGATTCATCATAACAATTTAATCAAAGTTTATTTTTAAAAAATAAAATTTATAAAATATAAAATAATAACACAAATATTAACCATAACTAAAATGCAATATTTTTAAATTTTATTTTTTATAATATTATCATTGTTATAAGTTTTATACGGTACTAACACTACTAACCCGTAGTATAATAATAAAAAAAATTAAAATATATATAGACAAAAAAATTGTAACAATAATAAAAGTTGAACTCAAAGGTTATTTAACTGTTTGTAGGCGGTAACGTTTTAATGTAAAAAAAAAAAAAAAAAAAAAATTGCAAGGCTTTTTATATTCAGATTTTAGAAAGAGATCATTAAAAATATATTTTGTCTATTATGTTATTCATATCACGGTATAATCTTTTTAATGCAAAATTTTTCACTTAGTGCGTAACAGTTTTTTTTTTTTTCACACTGCTAAGCATTCATGTGTGAATGTTTATTATTATAATAATAATAAAATTTAAAATAACTCTTAAAATATTTAATTTAATTGTTACTTAATCCGAAAGAGTTTGATATTTCTTTATAACTTTTTTAATATTGCTTAGTATACAGAACGTTTCTTTGTAAAATACACTATAACGGATTACTGTTAATTTTCATGAAAAAATATACTTTTCAGTAATTTATTCTTTTTCTATTTGAAATTAAGCATTATTTTTATTTACACTGATTGAGTGGCGAAAAAAAAAATTCGGTATCTTACCTCCGTAATTTCAACTTTTATATAGTTAAACCGTAAAGGTAATTTTCTTATAAATTATTGTAACAATATAAAATAACAACTTAACTACGGTTTAACTATTCGTTAATGCAACTTAAGGGGATTATAGTTGTAACTCAAAAGGTCAGTACTTATTACTGGTGAATTTATCTAAAAAAATTATCGAAAGGATGATCCAGCAATGCTATAGGATGTATGCACATGACGTCATACTGAATGCACTTCGATGTCATACGTCATACTGGAGCTATAACATTGCTGAGCATAGGACAAATGTGCTATTTTATTTGCAAAATTTGCTAATTTTTTTGTTCTTACTATTTTTTTTCGTATATTTGAAAACCCGTTGACAGCACCACTGCTCTCAAATGCCAAAGCAAAACTTGTAATTTTTTTCATACCGGCCCATGTTATTTAGTGCTCACATATGGCGTTGACTTTTATATAAATACAACCGCCATATAAAGGATATGAATTTAAGGGTCACCATCGTTTTCCATTGCTCCTTTGTACACGTCACCACCCAGTAACAAGCATTGAAAATTACACAAATTAGTCGAGTTTAAATATATATACAATATACATATTTTAAAAATAAATTTATATTAAGATATGGAAATCGGAAAAAAATAATACTTTTCTTAATACACTGCCATAAATAAACAATTAATACTCAGAGACAAATAACATTACTTAAAGATCTATTATAACAGAGCACAAATGTTGGTATATTATTTTGTAATTAAATAAGTATGATTATTCTGAGCTGCTTAACTATTATTCTATAAAGTATAATTACTATTGACTAGTAAAGGAACAATGGTTTTGAGGCCGACTATAAGATATTTTAGTATCATCCTCTTCCGTCTTAATACGCTTGCGCAGTACGTCGAAACGGAAGCGGATGTGAGCAAAATTGCTTATAGTCGGCTTCAAAACAGTTGTTACTTTATCAGTCAATACAATCCAGCAAAAAAAAAATGTTGTTTTGTATACATAAATGTTGCTACATTGAGCTAACATAATTATTATGTGCTTACTTTTGTATAATGAATGTCTTAGTATACATAATGATGTGTCTTAATATGCTTAAATCTTTAAAATGGTATATTTTGTTTTTGTTTTTAACTGCTGTCCAATGTTGGTTCAGTGATAGGGCCTTTATTTTGCCCTGACTGCACCATTTGCCTATTTTGCAATAAAGATTTTATTTATTATATTTATTTACTGTGTTTATGCTATACGAGTTGCAATGTCATTCCTATAACAATGTAATAATGATAAATAATTCTGCTGTACATTAAAACCAATATTATATACAATAAACCATAATAATTATGCAAATCTAAAATAACACTTAAGCAGCATAAATTACGTAATATCGTGTGTCTATAAATATATACATAAAAAAAAAAGTTCTCTTAGGTCCTAATTATAATATATTATAAAAGATAGTATAAAGTGTGTATTCAAATGTGTTATGATTATGTCTGTCAGATACATGACAAGTTATCATAAGAGACATGAGATAGGATAAATGACTAAATAATGAGTTGTTCTTCACGGCTACATATTATAACTTATCTTGACGTTATATAGTAATATCATACTATAATAATAAGATAACCTTTTTCATCCACGTGCTTGCTAGGTATAATCCTATTATTTTTATATTTAAGTTTTAAGTTTAAATTGTAAGTAACATAATTATACAATAAAAAATATAGAATTTTTTTTTTAATAAGGCAAAAATAAATTCGGGGTTGATATCAAATTTCTAGTATTAAAAGTAAATTTTATTGATTGAAGACTATATATAGGGTGCATGCGGATGACGTCATGTTTAATGCGCTTCGACACCATACTGGTATAATGAATACCATTTCTCAGCATGGGACAAACTTTGTTTTCTTTGGAACATCAGTTAATTTTTTTTTTTGTTATTTTTCTCACATATATACTTGAGATACTAATTCAACATATTGTCAGCATCATTGCTTTAAAAAAATATTGTTTAGTGTTTTTAAACTGGCAAAATGAGATATTAATGAGTTATTGAAATATTAAATGAGTTATTGAGTTGCGGCCCATGTTATTGATTGAGTGATCTAACAACAACTTTAACATGAATGCATAGATCATATAAATACGTAATATAGATCTTATTAAAACATATAGATACAACAACAACATGATACATATTAAAATACTAAACTTTACTTAATAATTCAGTTTTCATTTTTCAATGTCATACATTTTGCCAAGTAGGATATATTTTTTTCATTATAACATAATTTATGTATATACTAACTATGTTACATATAGCATACATTTTAAGTCGCATTTCATAATTATTGTTTATGCTCTTTCAAATTTGCATTGTTTATGAATTTACAACATAAATGTAGCTTATGTAGCATAAATTTTTTCTCCTGGTTGTATTTCTTAAACCAATTTATTTTCTGGGAAATTAAAAAAATACATTCGCAAGAACTCAATCTTCTAAAAATATTAGTGGGTTTTGTTTTAATCTGTTTCAAAATAGTGAAACAATGTTATTATTCTGTACTTCTTTTGATGCCATAGTAAATGAAAAGTAAATGATTTTTATAATGCATATTTTTGTTGACATTTTTATGGTAAAATTTTCCTCTGGTACACTAATTTTTTTCTATAAGAAAGATTCTATATTTAAAGAAATAAAAGCAGTTGATATAATAATACATTATATGCAATACAATAAATTTAAAGATTTTTTCTTTATTTTATTTTTTTTTTCCGACGATAAATCGATCTAGATATTATTATATTAGGTCATTTGAAAATTCAAATATTATTTCCCTTCCAAGTAAGAGAAGAAAAAAAAATCATGTTATTTTATACTGAAATTGAAACTTTTTATTTTTCAAAAACACGTACAACTCATTGCAAAATATTACAATACAAAATTTGGTCTACTTGCATTGTCACTAATATAGCCTTGAAATATTTAATTCATTTAATATATGAATGAAAAGAAGAGCTTTTAAAAATTATTTATTGCTAAATTATTTTTACTATACGTATATCCATTATTTTTACTTTCTAAATAAGTAAAATAGAACATAGACAA
Source organism: Ecdyonurus torrentis (assembly GCA_949318235.1). Taxonomy (NCBI): domain Eukaryota; kingdom Metazoa; phylum Arthropoda; class Insecta; order Ephemeroptera; family Heptageniidae; genus Ecdyonurus; species Ecdyonurus torrentis. Next base: position 16,129,303 of record OX439133.1, read on the forward strand.
TAGTTTTAAAAATAATAATAATAATGGATTATTGTATTAATAATAAAATAATAATTAACTAAAATAATAGAGAAAGTATTAAAGAGAAACAAAAAATTGTCATACAGGAACGACAATGCTATTACATTATTGTTTTGTCAACAATGATAAAATAAAAAAAAGTCTCTATTGTTATCACAACAGTGAAAGTAAGGCACTTAAACGTACGATTATAATAATATGATGTTAATGCACAATGCATGTCCATATTATATTATTTATGATGAAATATTATTTTTATTATGTTATATTATTTTAAATGAAAATGAAACTTTTTTTGTTTTTATTTAGTAGTTTTTTATATAAATAATTTTTATTTCTTATTTACAGAAAATAAAATTACATTTTTAAAATTGTATTCTTTTATTAATAATAACTTTAATAAATTTATTTATATATTTTATACATTCGAAAAGATTAATGATCAATTTTAGACAAACATGTAATAAGTGGGCTTCACTTGTCAGAAATACATAGAATATTGTAATAAGTCTGTAAAATAATATTGTCAAATGTCATCTCTATACTGTCATTCTTTGCGGCAAATATAAAATTCTCTATCTTTCACCTGTTTGAGTTAGGATTAAATAGCTTCAAGAACGGAAGAAATTTAACCTAAAAATGCACACATTAATAAAAAAATATATATTATTGCGTATTTTGGTATCCAAATAAAATAATGTAATAATTGTGGTACTTAATAAAAATTACTAAAATATTAATTTTTGTTTTCATTTATTCCTGTATTTTTTTTCTCTCATACCTTCACCTTGGCTGTGTAATTCGCTATAAACTCTCATCCAAAGTCAAGGTGCTAGAAAGTTTTTCTTTGCATATTTTTTTTTTTACAATTAGAATTAAATTTACGACATTAATTTTTATTGTTGTTGTCAATCTATTTTTGTCAAAGTTTAAAATTATAGTATGATTTTTTTCTACATTTTCTTTGTCTCTTTATTTTTCCAACTGCTATTATTATAATTTATAAAAAATAAAAACACGTACTGTTAGTGCTTTTTTAAGGGTTGTAATTAGATGGCTTGTATCTCAAACTCTAAAAAGTTTTCGACTTTATGATGCCATATTAGAAAGTTAATAGTAACAGCAACCTATGATAAAATTTTGAGAACCCAAGACCATCAGATGGAGAAAATAAGCATTGAAATTAACACGGGCTCTTATTGGACTTACAGGCTTCAAAAAAACATTATCTAAGAATGGTGCCCCCCAAATTTTTTTTTTACATATTTTGACGATATACCTTATCCTAATGAATCTCTGGATTGTTTCAGTTTCATTTTTTTTTCAACTTTTTAGTCAAATCCCGCAGTAATTGATTTCCCGCCTTAATAAAAACAAGTAAATAAGCAACATCTTACTAATCCTACCTAAATCAGCACAAAAAAAAAAAAAAAAAAAAAAAAAAAAAAAAAAAAAAAAACGTAAAATCAACTGTATTTTATGATGACTGAAATATATTTGACGCTAAAGTTACTTATTTTCCACACTAAAAACTTACGAAATGCCCGAAATCATTGTTAAAGTATAATAAATGTCTTTGTAAATTTTTTTTCAGTGTACGATCAGATATTGATTCATTATTATTATTTATATTTTTATCAATACCATTTATCGTTTGTTTTCTTGTTCATGTATATTTAATATCATAAAAACAAAATAAATAACAATAAAAGGTAGCTTAAAAACCATTAATCACACATTTCAACTGGTTTGTATATAAACATTTGAAAGTATTATAAATACCTATAAAGATTTTTTTTTTTTTTTTTTTTTTTTTTTTTTTGCGAAAGATCAAATGTCATTTAGAAGAAAAGGCCCGTTTATTATACACCTATAATCTAGCTGTATATAATTCATACTATATACACATATATGATGGTTCCTTTCACTAAACAACTTTCCTTACTTTTATACTTGATGTCAAAAGTTTATGCCCTCATATTAATAGATAAAAGAGAACCTTGGGTGAATTTTTAACATATAGTTAATATTATGTTATGAAATGTTTGACCTACCTACCCCCTGCTAAGTAACACATTTTTTTTTATGTGATGTACAGTAACAGTAGGTTTTTGTTTATTTTGATTTTTTTATCATTTTTATGCACAATATGCTTGTTATTTTTATCATTTGTTATTAATTTTTTTTAGTGTTATTTCTTCTCAAATTGTATCTACATGATTACATGATTTTTAATTATTTTAAATGATTTTATAAAATTATCAATTTTAAATTGTTCATGAGTTTCTAGAATTAGGCGAAGATTTCTGTCTTTCCTTTCTTTCTATTTTTATTATTATTTATTAAAGTTTAATTCCAATCAATTTATTATTATTATTATTATTATGTTGTGATTAACAGTTTTTCCGAATTTCATTGGATATTGTTTTATAATTTTGTATTCACTTTTATGCTAGTCAAATAATAAAATATTTTCATATTGCAATCAAAATTCTTGAAAAAGGAAAGTTTGTAAAATAATCCTTTTTCGAAATATACAATAAAAGTCACAATAATATTATCTCTCTCCCCCCCCCCCCCTCCCCCGATTCTTTTCTAGTTTGAAGTATTAATAATTACGAAACTGTGAAAACACTAAAATAAAAAAATCAAGATTGAGTCGTAATTACAAAAATTAAAACGAGTAGTTTGAGAAAATAGCTTTAAAAGTATATATGTCCGTTCTATTTTTATATATTATTGACTCATAAAATCTACAATTAAAAAATAAAAGCTAAAAAAAAAAAAAAAAAAAAAAAAAACTCATCATGATTAATGTATAGCATCTATAGATATTTTATTATTAAGTTCAAGAAATGTAATACTTGAATGGTAATTTTCTCACTCAAAAGACATCAGTAATATAATAATCTAATAATTAATTAATTACCGTAGTAATTGAAATAGTGTCTTCTAATATAAGATAAAAAATCAATCCGTTATAAAAAAATATATATAATAATTATAACCGTCAGGGAAATATATTTTACTTAATTTCAATTACGAGAAGATGTTTTAATCTTTTAGAAAATATCATTTTGGAATTCGAGGTAAAAAAATATATCGCAGTATTACATCACAAATATAATTTTACGAAGTGTGGAAGGGATAGAGGAATTAATATTATTTCTTTTTTATTTTAGAACTAAATAATAATAACTTTACTTTTGAGTCTTGTTCATGAAATTTTGATTACAAAGCTATATCTCAATTTAACATCCATTAAATTTTCATGCAATCTTGCTTCTTGTAATCAAACATTATTTTAATTTTTTATTTCACAGTTTTTCCCAATCTGAAAAGTTTAAATTTTGCAGTCAAACGCTTATTTGTCTATAATATCTATATTAATCAAGTTAACAATAGCTGGTCAACATGTAATTCAACAAACGTTTCAATTCTACTTCACACTTACGATTTAACATCCTCCGCTTTTCGCTTCCTATTAATACCTACTGAGACAGTATTATTTAAATATTCTATTTCAACAAAATTTGAAGTGGCAGCAATATATAATTAACAAATTAAATAAACTTAAAAAAATATATATATATAATAATAATTAGTAAAAAATTAAAAATAATATTGTAATAAAATAGTTTATGTATACATGTATATATATTGTAATTTAAATTTAATATAGTCATACAAAATAAAAATTCAATTACTTTCACATAAAAATACCTTATAGTGATACTTGTAACATTTTTAACCCTTTCCTTTATTTGCTTTCACATTTTAAAATCCATATATCCTAATTTCTCCGAATAATTATTAAATGAATACTAAATATAGCAGGAAATGCCTTCTTCTTTATTCATTATCTTATATATGTGATTCATCAATTAAGAAAGTAAAAAAGTGAGTAACCTACAGTCTAAGGGGATTTTCCTTACTTACAATACTTGACAAATGAGTATAATTTTAAATGATGAAAGTTATGATCAAATAATAATGATTAAATGATAAATTTACATTCCATACTCAAACACATTATTTATTAAATATATATAATTGAATATAACATGTGAGATGATTGAAAGAATAACTGCTTATTAAATTTTTTTTAATGCAAAATCTGAGGTATTTAAATTGTTGATCAATAAAAATAATCTTAAAATTTTATTTTTCTTACAGAATAAGAATATCTAGTTGTTTAAAAGTTTTTTGGCATTTTTTTAAATCTTTTTTTTTTTTTTTTTTTTTTTTTTTTTTTTTTTTTTTTTTTGTACATAGAAAAGTGTGCTGAATTCCATGTGGCTATGTTTACTCACAAAATTTTGCGATCTCAAAGTTTTACCATTTCTTTTGCAGCTAATATTTTGTCTATCTACAGTATGTACCGTACATACGTGCATGAAACAACATCTAAAAAGTATTTTTATATAATACATATAATATATAATACATCCGCAATTCTCAACAATTTTTTAAAGGGAATATAAAGAAAAAAGAAAAAGAAAGAATAACACTTTTATTTTTATTATTATTAATTTTTTTTTTGTTACTTCAAACTTACATTTTGGGAAGCCTTCTTTAATTTTTTTTAATGATTACTGCCACTCTAAAAAAGAGTGCATAACTTCAGTTATGAATCCTATAACTAATTTGAGATAAATAGTATAAACACTTATGAGTTATTATATGGGCAGTTAAAATAATGCATTTTAGCAGATCATCAACATTAGCTATTTTAACTTAAAATAGCTTAAAATAACTTAAAACAACTTAAAATAGATATTGGTAAAACTTTGCTAAAATACATTATTTTATCTGCTCATACATTATGTTATTGCTCTTTTATTTTATAACTCAACTCAACTGTGTTTATCTCAAATAAGTTAGGATTCGTAGTACCCTTTTTTAGAGTGTTGAGATGATACAAATTTTGCAATAGTAAACTTCTTATTTGTATCACGGACATACATGTATTCACGTTATTTATTTATTTTTTATTATATTTGTTTTACTGTACAAAATATATAATTTTTCTAATTATTTTCTAAGACTAAAAATTAAAAATGTTGTAACAGTGACATATATACGTAATAATCATAAAAAAATTATTATGAATGATACAGTTATTCTTATTTTCAATAACACATAAACAAACATTTAAAAAATAATAATAAACCGTTAAAATATTTATTTTGTTGGTCTTGTTTTGGCAGAGAGAAAGAGATAGCTAGGAAAAAAAATTGAAAATAATTAAAATAATTGCGGTTAAATACAAGTTTTTGACTGGCAAAGCATTATTGTTTTTCTTTTAAACTATTAACATCATTCAGATGTTATGTGTATACACTTGAATGTTACGTAATAACACGAAAGAATGAAATGTTTTAAATTTCTGGTTATTTTAAAAAGAGGGGTCAGTAATGGCGAACAGCTGATAAAAAAATAAGCAAAAAAAAAAAGAAACTATTAAAAAGAAAAAAAAAATACAGAATTATACTTCAATGTATAAGTTGATAATTTATGTAACCCAAAGAGGATTCCTGATTAAAAGAACAGGATCAGCTGGACACTTGTATTGCGGGTAAAAATTATATTGATCAAATGGGCAACAAAATATAACTTCCAGGATAAAATAAATTAAAAAGCAACAGAACATTATATGTCGATATTCTCTTTTGGATTACCTTTCTATGTAAATAATCTATGTATCTATCTATATGTGTGTGTATCTATGTAAGTAATCAGTAACTGGGCCTTATTTTTTTTCAGTAGTATTTTGGATTAACAAGCAATCCAAATATTGAAGAAAAAAGAAATTACAATAAATAAAATATAGTATTATTATCACCATGAAAAAGTTTGAACAACGGTGGTTTTAAAATTTTAATATCATGAACGGCTGCAATATTAATTTTAATAATTATCGTTATTTTAGTTGTGAATCACCCTGAAATTTTAATTAGTGGTATAGCTAACACTAAAGTCTTTATAATTAATTATACCATGTTTGCTAGACGATAAATTCTGGTGATTATGGATTTTTAACCCCCTCCTAAATTAGCTTAAATTAAAATATTAAAAAAATAAAAATTAAATTGCAGTATAATTATAATATACATAAAATATTTGAAAATCTATAAACACACATGCGGTGTCAAATCATTTTATTCTATATTATATAGCATTACTGACACACATTGCAATCATATGCAAATTTAAACTATTGTATCTAATGTTCCAAACAAAATGCATAGGCATGACATTTTCAAACGTAATTCAGTTTTTTTGTTTAAGTTATAATAGTATTTTTACTGTAAAGTTATTTTAAAATAAAAGTTCTTTATACATCATTACAAAATGATAATTAAAAAATAAAGAAAAAAACATCAATTTATAAGACAGTACATCAATATATTTGGAATAGTTAAGAAAAAAATGTAATAATATTATAATTGCTAGGCAGGGTTTAGGTCTGACAAATGTCTGGCCCTGTCTTACACTTAACCAATCATGGATAGAATTAATATGTAATAATTTTGACAATTCTTTTAATAGTAAATAGACTTTTAAATGTTTCCAAATTTTTGTCTGTTTTACTTTGATTTGTATATGAAAACTTCTTAGAAATAACACTGAATACTAAATAGTACATTAACAGCACGTATATCATAAGTAAGTTCTATAATAATAATTGAAATTAGTTTCATCAAAAAAGCATTGATTAATGGAATAAACAATTTTATTTATAGTAAGATATGAATTAAAATTTTTATAATTTAAAACAATATGACTATTGAACCAATTTCATTTTTTAATGATAATAAATATTTTTTGCTTGCTTATTTTAATATAGAAAATAAAAATACACAAAATGATGGCAGTAATAATAATAATTTAAAATATAAATTACATCCAAATTTGAAGAAATATTTTTTTTTTATGTATCACACCTCTTTTTACGCGAAAAATTATAATAAAAAACAAATAGTGTTATAAGCAGACATGGCCAGCGCTCTTTTAAAATGAGCTCGCTCGCGCTCTGCGCTCGCGATCACGATTATGAGCGTGCTCGCGCTTCGCGCTCGCAAATTTGCTTATGAGCGTGCTCACGCTCTCGATCTTGCAAAATAGGAGCGGGCTCTTCTTTCGCTCCGTATATATATATATATATATATATATATATATATATATATATATATATATATATATATATATATATATATATGTAAAAGAATATATATATTTATAGAAAAATTTATACGTACACACTCATCCCAGCTGTTGCCTTTAATGCGATGCTGCCCGATTAAATATACTTTCATGCACCTTTTTTTAAACCTCTTGCTATATAAGCAGAGATTACTAAATACCTGATCGTCTTGTGCTTCATTTTCACAAAATCAACAACACTTATTAATAGAAATATCCCATAAAGTTAATTTGGAAAGCAAATTAAAATGAAGAGGCACTTTAATATTACATAAAATATTGCAACGTGATATACTAAAATTTGCAATGTAACAAAATAAAATGTTTCGAACTGACCACTAGGACACTTCACCTTTGACTGAAGTGGTGCTGTTTGCAAAGAAGAAGGTAAAAAAAAAATAATAATAATAAAATAAAATAACTAACCACCCCCTTTTCCCTCTTTTTTTTTTTTTTTTTTTTTTTTACATTTCATTTAAATATTGAGAAGAGATAAAATTCAGGTGATTTTTTTAACCCTTCTGTTCCCTTTTGAAATTCTTTAAAAGTTGACATTGAAAAGCTATTCAATGCGAAGTCCGAGGTTGCAGGTAAAACGCTTAATTGCAACACCTGCAACATTCGCATCTCTACGCGGCGCCAACGGCATCAATTGATGTATTGAAATGTTTTGTACAGAGAGGGAAAGAATGCTTCCTGTCTGCTTTCTACCAAAAATATTCCTAATCCTTTTCAGTCTGATGCTTAATCTTTCGTATGGTTTTCCAAGAATACACAAATTTTAAAAAAGAAGGATATATATATACTGTATATAAAAAAAATGCAGTTACTTGTATTGTTTTGTCTTTTTTTTTTTTTTTTTTTTATATATATATATAAAGAGCAACTTTCGTCTTTACAAGCTGTAAAAAAAAGTAGATAAATATTGAGCTATGATCGAGTCGCTCTGCTCACAATATTTTGATCGCACTCACGATCACGCTCGCGACTTTATTAATTGATTGACGCTCCCGCTCCGCTCACAATTTTTGAGCGCCCTCACGTGAGCGTCGCTCAAACAAGACGCTCATGCCCATGTCTGGTTATAAGAAATTTATGATATGGAACGATGCATATTATATATTATAAAAAAAAAAGTATACATTTTTCGCTAATATTATAACCCAGATGTATATTCCAATTTTCACTACTAATCATAGCCTACTTTAATATTATACACCTTAAATATTATTATTTTTTATTTTTATATTGTTGTTATATTTTTTATAATCATGTCTGTCTTTATTTAACTTTCAAACGTAAACTTTATCATGATCAAAATTTCGATTTTCTTTTCATTTTTTAATATGATTTGTACGATAATAGTATAGTCATCAATAATGTTAACCTTTTCAACGGTCCATTTATTATAAATTTTGAAATAAGTTTTCTTATATAGTATGTTTTTTTTTATCTTATAAGTATTTTTTAAATTTAGATTTAAAAATATTTGAATCATGGTTGGGGTAGAGCATCATTATGGTAATACACTAGACACTTATTTATTTATTATTATCATTGTGATTTTTACTTATTGAAATATTGTGTTTTAAGACATGTGAAAAGAAGACGTCTTTGTGTAGACAATTATTTTATTCACTATTATACGAAACTGAACAATAAAACTGAATACATTTTTAAAGTTGATTATGTTATTTAATACTCCTTAAAGATTTGAACGCAAAGATTTTTTTCTTTTAACCATTGGACAATAAGCGTATTAAGGTAGCGAGATGTAGATATATTTAATGAATATTAAAATAAATGCTTAATTTTCAGAATCTGATTATTATTTTTATTATTTTAGTACTTCAAGGGCTATTGGTATTAACGTATGATAGAAGTACTGTGCACACGATTGAGATAAAATCCAACGTATGTTTTTTTTTTTTTTGTAAGAATAAGCATTAGAAAATTAGGGCTTGTTTTTAAATGGTATAAAACATACTATCACAGCCATGTGGTCATTATTATAATGAGAATATTAAAATATTTTAATCTTCGCCAAATTTAAGTGCTCAAATAGATACACATACGTCATATCAAACGTCACAAAAAAATAAATTATTATATAAAAAAATACGAGGCAATACGTTTAAGTGCGTAACAGTTTTATTGTTTATTTCAATTATTGTACCATGTTTTTGAGATATTAAATTAATTTTCAGAAGAAAAAAAAAAAAAAAAAAAAAAAAAAAAAAAAAAAAAAAAAAAAAACTAAACTAAACGAAGAAAAATTGCGTATGAAAAATACAATTTTGATCATAAGCATGTTAAGTCATTAAATTTTAAAACCATATATTTTCTTTATATATATATATTTGTGATTTTTATCTCAAATATATTCAATAAAATTATATAGTAAAAGTAAAGTAGTGTTTATTCAAGAATTTTAAATATTTATTTTCTCTTTATACGGTTTTATTGGTAATTATGATATTTAAATTTTCTGTAGAATTTATAATAATATAAAATAACTGTGTTTTTTTATTTGAAAAATGAAATTATTTTAATGAAATCATTTTACTCTTGCTAATAATTTGTGGATATTATTATGCAAAGTTCTTTTTTGAAATTCATGTTGTTATTATGTAAAATTTTAACGATTGCAAAGTTGTGGGTTCAAGATACTTTAAGAAATTGATATCGTAAAGTACGGAACTACATTCACGTATTCTTATGTTAAAATTGAAGTTGCTAATTTGTGGTTTGTACCGTTTTGTATAATAATGTGGCTATCAGTATGAGTTTATAGTTTTTCGTCATTATATTAATTAGAAATGTATTTTTGTTCCATGTTACTTTATTGTAATAAGCTAAATCAAAATTAATGAAATTTTTATATTATTCCGCAATTTTACAATAAATTTTAGTATAATTTGACTATATATATTATACAATTTTACATATACCATTATATAATATAATTTTACCATTTAAATATACATATAGCTAAATGGAATATTTTCTCCTCCCTGTTTTTATTATTATTCATTTTATTTATCTATCATTATGCTAATTTCATACTAAAATACTTATATTTATAATCCAGTTTTAAAATTGCAAGTTTAAATTTTAATGGCTAATGCATGATCAATTTAGAAATTTAAAATTTCATATAAGACAATGAATACTCTACAGCGTAATTGATTTTATTAAGTTAAAAATATAAGAGCCAAAAGCAACAATTTTTTCATTTTTTTAGCAGAACTTTTTTCTTTCTTTTCCTTCCTTTCCTTTTTTTTTTTTTTTTTTTTTTTTTTTTATTTAATTTTTTTTTCTTTTGTAGTTTTATTATTATTATTTTATAATTTTTACATGTTTAATGATGTAGAAAATATTACAAGTTTTAATTAAAGTGAAAATTTAGCTTAAAAAGTGTGCAATAAAATTAAATATAAAAAACCTCATTCTCATTATTTACAACGTCTGATTGAACTAAAGTCTTCTGTATTCAGTAAACGAGAATTTTTATTATTTAAACTAGCACTTACATATTTCTTAAACAATAAAATTTACTGCCTTAAAATATATTATGTTTATATATAGTCTGTGTTCTCTTTAATTTTTTTGTTACATTCAATTTTTATGTAAATTTTGTGAGTTTAAGAAAAAAAAAATGTTACCAAGCCAATTCTTACATTTTATTTCAATGTTTTTTTCGTTGTTTTTTTTTTTTTATAGAAAAAGGTATCATTTTATTTCATATATTGTTATATCCATATTATACTTGTCAATATTTCATTTTTTTAAATATATATAGTCAAAAGCTTCAAAAGGACGTAATGTGCAGAACAGCAATTAAGAGTGACTTTAATCATCAATAAAATATTTAGTATCTTTAATTTAGTATATTAAATAAAACTTGATACTTTACCTACTGTAAAAATTATGAAGTTTTATTATATAGTTACAAATTTTTAAATGATAAAAAGTGCACAATAAATTAAAAACTTGTACATTTATAAATAAAACAGCTACTTGATTTTATTAATTTAATTCAGCATTTTATTTGTTTAGAAATTATTTATAAAAATATACACATATTTTTAAAAAAAATTTAATTTAATTTAAAATATGTAAGAATCTAGATTAATGATTCAAATATTTATTATAATATTTGTCGTTAATTACATGATTAAATGCTAATATAAAAAAATGCATAAAATTTCCTAATTTCAATTTTTTAAATCAAAATCAAAAATAAATTTTAAAATCAAACTTACCTATATCCAAATTAATAAACATAATAATCCAAACTTTATTTTTTTATAATTGTTATAAAAAATAACACATTTAATTTATATAAAATATTCACACACTAAAGAAATCACTACACATCACACATTGTTATATTTTATTATTGACACTATTAAACACTATAAGACAGGTGCATGCGTATCGACCAACCACCTGTTTTAAACTGATCGGTAGCTTCATTCAACTTTTCTGTTTAAAATTATGTAGGTCAGGATACCTCCTCTCACTCCCTCTCTTTTTATTTTTTTCTTTTCTCTCACTTTATATATTTTTTTTACCTATCTACATTGTGAAAATTGTAATATACTTAAATATTTGATAATATTTTAATTATTATATAAATACCTATTTAATTATTTCCTTTAACGATTAATTAAATTTTAATATAATATATTTATTATTGGATGATTTTTATAAAATAAATAGTATCATTTGAAGCCAAAATAAAATACAATAAATGTAATTTTTTTATTTCTGTTATTTACTGATATATTTTTGGTATACATTTTCATATTTTAAATATTGAAGGTCTTAATATTTTTTGTACACAATTATGTTAGGATGTACTCTTATAAACTTTTAATTGAATTAATGATTAAAGTACTGAGAATGCGAAGTATTTTAATATAGCGCTGAAAAGTAACATTACACGATAATTACTTTGAACTGCGATTTCAATATTTTAAGAAATAATTAGTACATACATTAAAAGAAGATTAATTAAGCATTTTAAAATATATACCAATTGATAATCGTATAGCATTATAGGTTTCCTACGAACATCTTAACAGTATATTTAAAATATTAAATTTTAATTCTGAATACCATAATTTTTATTTATGGAACATTATTATTTTAATTTTTACCATTTAATTTTTAAATAATTTGCATATCATTTTTCTTACTACAAGGTAAGTTTTTTTCTTCTTCAATTCTTATTTTGGACAAATAAATTTCAAATATATACTTTTTGTTGAAGTAGTGTTTAAAAGATAAAGAGATAATTTTCACGCTTATGTGTCGCGCAAATTAACCGTTTAATATTTTGCCTGAAAAATTACCACGATAAAAATCAATAATTGCAATGAAAAAAAAAATTAAAAAAAAAAAAAAACTAAAATATTAAATAAAATATATTTAAGTAGTGCTAGGATATAATTGAGTAATTTCATTATTATTATTATTATAATACAAAAAAATGTTAACTAAATCCGGTATTAAATCTTTGAACTAAAAATACAATGAAAAATATTGTATTATATTACTTTAATTTTAATTGCATTCAAATCAACAGAGAAAAAACACGTTTTATGAATATCTTTATAAACATTTTCATCCATTGAAATTATTGAATACAAATTTAAACTGGAACTTGAATTATATATTATAATATAGAATTTAAAAATATATAAAATATACATAGCGATGCATATCAAATTTATTGGTAAAAATTACATGTTACATCTGTATTAAAATACAAAAATATAACAATAAAAAAAAATCATGCCTCAATATTCCATTGTTATATATATTTTATAAATATTGAATGTTAACAATTAAATACATAATAATAATGAATCTGGTATTAAAAAAATAAAAAATACAATATACAAGCTTTTTTTTTTTTTTTTTTTTTTTTAATGCAATATAGAGCAAACCTTTTTTAATGTATATTTTCCTTTTCTGGTTTCTTTTATTATAAAAAAAAAATAGTTTTTACAATGTTGCCATTATATATAAAATAAGGTAGATAATTTTTATATCTTTCAGATTTGGAGTTATATTTAGATGGATGGATCAGTAATAGCGATAAAAAAAATGTGATCATGAAGTAGTCCTAATTTTTTAACACATTGCTGCCTGTATTGGACTATACATATATATATATATATATATATATATATATATATATATATATATATATATATATATATATATATATATATATATATATATATATATATATATATATATATATATATATATATATATATATATATATATATATATATATATATAAATCATTAAAAAAAAAATGGGTGTCATCCTGCAAAACTTGGAATATTTTTAGACCAATAATGTAAAAAATTACAATCGTGATAAATGATAATTCTAATAAAGAAATTCCATAAAATTGTACCTGACACATTCAGTGATCCCAAATTTTGTGATAACAGACAATGCAGATATTAAACCTCTGATTTGCAACCTTATTTTTTATCTGTATTTTCACTTAATAACTGCTTTTTATCTAATTACGTCTCGTAACATCGTAAATTCATTAATTTATTTCATGTTTGTCATACACTTACGTATGTGTTAAAAACACATTTAAAATCTTTATTCGTTTCTTTCATCTTACAATCATAATACACAAAAGACACATTTTTCAGCTTAAGATAATATTGTATCAAATTGATACATTTGGTAATGATAACTGATAACCAATTTACGCAGCGTATAACAAATATAATATAAATAAACATAATGCTGAAACATTATGCATAAACATGATACAACAAGTACTTTGTTTAAAACACATCATCATACGCATACGCTATAAAAAAAACGGTATCATAACATTAGCTTTTCTTTAATCACTGTTACAACTAATAATTTCAATTGTCAAACTGATAAGTCTATCCATAATCCATATGCACAGGCAGTGAATAATTTTGATGTTAATTTGGTTAAGTTGTGTTATATTAAATAAAATAAATAAAAAAATTTATTATATTTATATATTTAACTTTTATATAAATATACAAGTTTTTGAATTAAATCTTATACAAAAAAAAATGACACAATTTTTTATTTCAAAATAAAATAATAATATATATATATTAAAAATAAATAAATAAAAAGAAATTATATTTTAATTTATAAATATCATAAGAAGCAAAAAAATAGGATATATCTCATTTTTCTTTAAATGTGATACGAGCGCACTTACTATTTTACTTCAATCATATAATTTTTTTAAGATAATTTACTAAATCACGTAAAAATATCATTATCTTAGTTTTAACACCTTGCAAAATATTTCACAATTTAAAGATTTGCAATAATATTGATGCTTTTGAAAAGTTAGTAATAATAAATAATGTTAGTAGTATAGACTTTAAAAAAAAAAAATGTCTTTTTTTGTGTGTGTTTATATTATCATTTTCAGCTATATCATATAACCTCAATATTACGACGATTAAAATATCATTTCCAAAATCATCGTTCTCTTGATTATATGTTTTGCAATTGAGAACGTTTTCATCAACAAGAATTATATAAGAAAGAAAGAAAGAAAAAAAAAATCCACATCCGTATAAATTTTATCAGAGGTGTTAAACAATTTTTTGTCAGTTTTGTTTAAAATAATATTGTAATTCAAATATGCCATTATTTTTTTTATTATTTATGTTTAAAAATGAAATAAATATAATTATTTAAAACGAATGTTACTTGAAAGATGAATACTTGTTTATGTTTTGACTGTGTTCTTAAATAATAAAATTTAGCTTTAACAATGAATTTTTTCGTTAATTTGTTTGAGGGTTTGAGTGGTTAGGAAAATTTTATGTTGAATTTTCAAGAGTATTAAAATTCAATACAACAATTTAAGTTTTATTCCCGTGTTCTTGGGCTTGATGCATTGAAGAGAGAGAGAGAGAAGTTCATTGCGTTCTAAAACACCATATTCTTTTTACATAAAATAATCCAACTGTAGCAATGAAAAAAAAAAGTTTCTATCATTTTCCCCGTCTTTCTCCCCCCCCCCCCCCCTCCAGTCTTTTTTAAATCTCTTTAATCTTTAATCTTTTTTTAATCTAAACAATACTGGTCAATAAATATGTATAATAATAATAAATGTGAAACCATCGCATTGTTTTTATTATAGTGCACAGAGCAAAACTTCTTATGTCCCTATTAAAAGGTGCTAGGGACCTGGGACAGAATGTAAAATTACTATAATATAATAATAAAATGCAGTACTAATAAGGTCTATTCATTCATGTTAAAGGCGATACCATGTTGGATCACTCGATAACATGGGCCGCATAGGAAAAAAACAATTCATTTTGATTTTGACAGTTTAAAAGTACTAAGCAATATTTTTGAGAACAGTGATGCTGATAATAGGTTGAATTGGTATCTAAAGTAAGTGAGAAAAATATTAATAACAAGAAATTAACCGATTTCCTATTAAAAAAAATAATAAAGTAAAAATTAAAAACAAACAAACAAGCAAGCAAACAAAAACAAAGTTTGTTCAATGCCGAGCAAAGTGGTTCATTACTCCAGAATGGCGTCCAAGTGCATTAAATATGACGCCATATGACCCTATAAAGATTAAATTGCAATCACGTTAATAATAATAATAAATCACAAATTGTAGACTTGAGTTCTATAGAAATGGTCCTTTTATGTCCTGTACTAGAATTTTTAATAAATTACCTTGTGATTTGAAAACAGAAACTTGTTAAAAAAAATTGAGAGAATGTTATATACCCTATTATTGCAACATTGTTTTTATAGTGTGAATGACTTTTTGAACATGTAAATTTATTTTTTAATATGTCCTAATATGTGAGATGTTTCTCGTATTTTAGTGTGTCTAGTTTGTAAGTTAGTATGTAAGTTGACGTAAACCAAAAATAACCTAAACAAATATACAGTCTTGTATTGCTGCTTTTGATTGTAGGAGATTAGAAAATAAGCTCTATTGAATTTGAATTTGTGTATCAATACAAAGTCAGGACCTCTATTACCAAAACCTTGAAAATTATTAGTTCCTAAAATGATATAAAATCTTATTAAAAAAAAAATAACAATTTTATTACTAACACACACTTACATTACTGTTTATTTGTAAACAGCATTGCAACTGTATAAAATCTTAATATGTAGCTGTTGTTGTTTTTAAAGTAAAATTTAATAGTCAAATTGATCTTAAAGTTTATCTTTTATATATACCTTTTACGTAAAAAAAAAAAAAAAGTATTTTGAAGTTACTAAATAATCTTTAGAAATCTGCGGAATGTTAAGCTTTATAATTAATCTTTAAACAATGTGATCGCAAGATGCTTTTGTTTTTATAAAGTAAAACAATGACTTAAATTCCTAAGCATCTAAAAAGAACAAGACAAAAAAAATAATCATTGTTATGCAGGAAATAAATTAGAATTACTTGTCAACACTAATTAAATGTCAATGGTAACAACATACGATGCATAATATAATGCAATTCTATATTGTATGTTTTATTATTTATAATATATATTTATTTTATATTTTCATATAATTAAAAAGTATTTTATAATAAATAATAATATTTTGTAAGCATGTTTTACAGACAGATAAAAGCAATTTTATAGGATATGTAATAGAGATTATAGAGATGATAAAGTTACTTGTTCGTTTTTTTTATTTGAGGCTGTAATTAAAATTAAAGTAATACTTTGATAAGATTAAAAGTTATACACTTATACGGTGTAAAAATATTTGGTACAATGCGTGTCTTATGTAGTGGTAGATAAAGTGTACAGTAGTAGAGTATAGGTAAAAATTTATGAGAATACCTTATGAAAATAAAATATCAAATTTTTTTTTTTGAAAATTTTACTTTTTGATGTTTTTTTTTTTTTTTTTTTTTTTTTCAATTCGGTCTAATGATATGGTAACGGGTTTTGAATGTTCTATTTCATAGCTTTAGTTATTGCCATTGTATTTAAATGGTATTAATATGGTATAGCATGACGTCACATTGAAACCGCTTTGACGCCATACTGGAGCAACAAATAACATTGATTAGCATAGGATAAAAGTAATTTTTGGCTATTTTCTTTGGAAATTTAGTTGTTTTATTTATTTATTATTTTTCTCGCATACTTCAAAACCTATAATTCATCATATCGTCAGTGGGATATAGAAACCTAGGATTAGGAATTTGAGTGTTTCTGAAGTTTGAATCGTCATAATTCAAAAATAAAAAGTCACAAAAAATTGACATTATTTTTGTCGTGCGGCTTATATTTCCGTCAATACATTGTATTAATTTCATATATTTATTTAAATAATTCGCTCACAATTCATCAATTAGTAAACTAAAACACGCTGTTTTAGCACTCGGTGCAAAAAAAGTGAAATTAAAATTATTATTCCCATGTAACAGTCAGCAATAAAAATTTCAAATTAATATCATAGAGTCAAGAAATGTTGCTTATTCTTAATGTACAGTTGAAATTTTTTTGCAAGCGACCCCTTTGCCAAAATTTGCAAAAACGGATCTCGCGTTCTTTTAATGTTTTGAAGCTCAATATTATTTAAGGGGTGCAATTTTGAATTCTTAAAAGATTTCTTTGCAATATACAAAGTTATTTTGAAATTAACTAAAATTTATGAATTAATAAACTTATAGCCCCTGTATTTACGCAAAAAGCAGTACATAAAATGCCTGATGACCGCAACCAACAGTACATTAAATTTTTAAAAATTCATTTAATATCATAGAAATAAGATATTTATCATTATTAGCAAAAGAACATTTAAGAGATTCAAAATTGCACCCCTAAAATAATTTTGAGCTTCAAAACATTAAAAGAACGCGAGATCCGTTTTTTGCAAATTTTGGCAAAGGGGTTGCTTGCAAAAAAATTTCAACTGTACAGTACATTAAGAATAAGCAACATTTCTTATGACTCTTTGATATTAATTTGAAATTTTTATTGCTGACTGTTGCATGGGAATAATAATTTTAATTTCACTTTTTTGAACAGGTTGCTAAAACAGGGTGTTTTAGTTTACTAATTGATGAATTGTGAGCGAACTATTTGAAATAAAAATATGACATTAATACAATGTATTGTCAGAAATATAAGCCGCACGACAAAAATAATGTGAATTTTTTGTGACTTTTTATTTTTGAATTATGACGATTCAAACTTCAGAAACACTCAAATTCATAATCCGAGGTTTCTATATCCCCACTGACGATATATGCTCTCTAAAATATTGCTAAATATTTTTAAACTGGTAAAATGAGTACTTTTCCCAAACCAACTCATGTTATTTAGTGCTCACATATGGCGCCGACTTTTATATGAAATTAACTACCTTGTATAAATAGGATGAACTAATAAATTTCAGAGATATGAGCCTTTTGACTACTTCAGTGAGAATAATATACTTTTTTTTTTTTTTTTTTTTTTTTTTATAGACGGGATGTACTACATGTTAGTAATAATCTATAGAAGCGTCAAGTGAACCTTTTTTAAATTTCCTTACTAAAGAAAAAAACTAAATTAATTATGCTTGTATTTTAGATTGAACATAAAAAAGGTGATAATTAAATTTGTAATAAAAGGAAAGAAAGCTTAACGTTTAAAAATTGCTTCTATCCCATAAGTAATTAAAAGGTGTTACAAATCTTGGGATACATTAACAACACAATTTTTATTTTTGAAGAATGCCAAATATACTTTACAAGGATTTTGAAAAAATATATATTTAAAGTAATCCAATACTTTTTACCGGTGGTGACGTCATGTTATCAATCACATGCTTTCAAGCAATAGGTGAATTACCCATATTTTCGTTTAAATCAAATGTGCATTGCAGAATCATCCTTTAAAGGAATAGACCTCTGCAGAGAAAAACATAAGCATTTATCACAAAACACTTGATAGGATTTACATAAATTACATTAGTTTGTCTCAAAACCCATCAGTTGCCCCGTAGTAGTGATCAGAAAATTCGATTTATGCAACCCGCACAACTTTTTCATACTAATTTTTGCTTGTTTCTGACGTCAGAAACATGAATTTTCACGCAAATTGCATACTCAACAGTTTTTTCACGCTCTCTCGTGAGGCTACATTAACATTCTGGTAAAAATTGTCATCAGTTTTGAAGATCCCATTTCGTGTTTATTAAAAAAAAAGCATAATATGTTGTTTCATTATGGTCTATGGCTTTAATATAATTTATTTTAAATAGTTGACAAGACCAACGCGTGTTGTAAGACAATGTTACTATGAACTGCCTGGGACAATAAAGAAAAAATAATTTAAAAAAAATTATTAAAAGTGTTTTCTTTTGAGAAAACTGCTGCTGTTAATACTGAGAAATTTAAAGAACGATGTACTGTACATTTTTTTTTCGTATCTTTAAAGGCAACATTTTTTTTTTTTTTTTTTTTTTTTTTTTTTGCACCGATAAGTCAGATTCT
This sequence comes from Ecdyonurus torrentis, assembly GCA_949318235.1. Taxonomy (NCBI): domain Eukaryota; kingdom Metazoa; phylum Arthropoda; class Insecta; order Ephemeroptera; family Heptageniidae; genus Ecdyonurus; species Ecdyonurus torrentis. The sequence continues at coordinate 16,149,050 of OX439133.1, forward strand.
TGTATCATGATCATAACATAACATAATATTATGTAAATAAAGTTATAAAATTATAAATGAACAAGCAAAGGAATTTTTTTTTTTTTTTTTTTTGAAGGAAATAAGGATTTATAGTAATTGATATCATTAAATTTAGTAGTTATATTTCTGAATGATTAAATTTTACTTGATATATTGAATGAATTGATTTTTTTATATACAAAAATATTTATCGATTCAACATTTAAAAGGAAGCAACATTTAAATTTATATGAATACTAAAATAAAACCTTTAGCATTTTACTCTATTTTAAATTACACCGACAAACAAATCCCTTTTAAATTATTCAATTTTTTTTTCTATTTCCCGTAGAAAATCGAGATTTTATATTTTTATTTTTATATTATAAAACCTATATAATTATTGTATTATATAAAAATCAAGTTTACAAAAATAATTATTATTAAAAAAGAGACCGGATCTTTGTGTATATATAAAACAATGCTACATAAAAATTGGAATTAAGAAAGAAAAAAATTAAAAGAAGAAAAAATTGCTTAAGGCTAAAATGTGACATAATTTTTCCTTACATAGACTTTGAAACAAGATTGCACACACACACACACACACAAACACATGATTTTTTGAAGTTTTTTTGTATCATTTTTAACAAGAAACTGTTGTTTTTATTTGGAAGAGAAAAAAACTGGTTTTTTTTTTTTTTTTTTTTTTTTTTAATAATTTTCTTTGATATGTGCCAAAAAAAAAGTCTCTCATTCTCTATATGAATGATCTATCATGTGTCATTTTTTTTCATTTAATGTAATTTCTTTGTATTTGATATATTTAAGTGATTGTGAAGCATTTTTTTAACCAGATTTTATTATGAAAGTAACGTATGTATATAGGTAAGAAAATAGGTTGGCAGTTTTAAAATTTTTTAAAGGTATTTATAAGGAAAATAGAAATAAGTTGAACGGAATGTGGAAATGCAAGACATACTATAATAATTAATTTTTACTTTTTACGGATAAATTATATTTATTTAAAATATTTATATAATGTTTAAGTGATAGTATATATCAATAATATTCATTAAAAGATTTAACAACTATAATGTATCATTGAATACGTACATTTATAATTCCTATGCGCAATTTATAATACTGTACAGTATACTCGAAATACTCGATTAGATTTTGTAAATTTATTGAATATATTCAAAGTAAAACTATATATATATATATATATATATATATATATATATATATATATATATATATATATATATATATATATATATATATATATATATATTTATTTATATATTAAGTCATAAAAATAACAGTGCAATAAAAAATAAATTAACATTTTACACACACATAATAATAATAATTAATCTTATAATTTTATCACTGATATTATAAAATAATTAAAAACCAAAATTAACAATCATATAAATTTTATTAGACCTTTAAACAATAAAATCACTTTTGAACAAAACTACAACATTTTAAATAATGACAATTTCAAAAAAAAAGTTACTTCCTAATCTCTCTCTCTCTCTCTCTCTCTCTCTCTCTCTCTCTCTCTCTCTCTCTCTCTCTCTCTCTCTCTCTCTCTCTCTCTCTCTCTCTCTCTCTCTCTCTCTCTCTCTCTCTCTCTCTCCTCTTCTCTCTATATTATAACGTTTAAATTACTACCATTACTATCCATTTTCAATTTAACAACTGTAAATTGTAAAATGATCGATTTTTTTTATCAACTAATACTTAAAGAAATTTAATATTATTTACTTTACAATCATAATTACTTTAAAGAACTTCATATTAATAAATAATACAAAACAATTTGATATGAAATGAAAAACGGAAGCGACATAACATATAATACAAGAAGCGTCTAACTTGAAGGAATTTTATAATCATTTCTCCTCTCAAGGTGAAGTATAAATTGGAGGTAACACATTACATGTATCCATAACAGAAGGTTTTTATCACATTTTATTTGCTCTACGGTGGAAAGATTCAGTAAAGTACTAGCGAGGGGTATTTTTTTTTTTTTTTTCGTATGAGGAAATTTTTTTATAATAATATTTTTACATGTACTAATACTTAGGTAATTTTACTACTGTTTATAGGTACTTTAGACTCATAAAACGAATAAACGTCTCACTGGAAAAAATATTGTGACAATTTTTTGATTTTTTTAAGTATGCAAAGTAAGTACTGTATGTACAAGTCATTTAAAATTTATTCGTTCGAACTAAAATAATATTCATAATAATCGGATTCTAAAGGAGGGGTATTTAAGGGTGCCTTCGTTATTTTCCTCATGCATCTAATAATAAAGACATGTCTTTAGCAATGATATAACAGGCATCTGACAAATATTCTGTTTACGTTTTTTTTTATTTTATACATAAATTTTAGTTTTATAAATAGTTTTAATAATAATTAAATTAAACTTATATTTATTAAAATTAAAAATAATTTTTTTTACTATATAATTTTTAATTAATATAAAATATTATAAACTAAATGTAGCTACACATATGTGTATAACTTTAATAGTATATAAATGTATCAGACCTATTGTTTATCACGAAGCTTTACCTGGCTTTACCTTCAATGTACTGTAGTGAATTCGTAAGTATATGTTGGTACAATATAACTACAAATGGAAGTTGTCAGTAATGAAAATTTCATAAAAAAATTCATGAGCTGAACACGTAAAAATTTGTCTTTTTATAGTATTACGCTATACGTAAATATCTCCGGATTCAGTGTAGTAATTTACTCAAAAATTGCAAAAAAAAAAAAAAAAAAAAAAAAAAAAAAAGAGAGAGAGAGAGAGAGAGATTTCTAATGGCTTATGGCCGTACAATCTAATTAAATGGAGATTTCAAAAGACGCAAAACTCCATTTAAATGAATTTGATTTCCATATGCTCTTATAAATAAATTTTGTAGTAAAAATACCGATAAGCTCCATTGAGAATGGGATTATTATATTATATATGAATATTTGAATATTTTTATACGTATTGTGTGATTTACTTTTTACCAATACAGGTTATTGGTAAGGCGGGTAGGAAAAGCTTAGGGTTCTCTAATATCGTATCGTTTGGAATTACAAATGGACCATGTTTTCAGCATTTTTTTTATTAGAAGCCTGCATTATATATAAGGCAGGAAATATTTTAACTGAAAGATAAAGAGATAAAAACATAATTTTACTTTTTATAAGCTATAAGTAAAAATTTTACGAATTTTTCATTTCATATTTCTTGAAGACACGTGCACTATTATTTATTATGGATATATGATATATATATATTTATATATTTTATAACGCAATCAATAAATTTTGTCAATATAATTAAAATACTAACAAATAATACGAAATAAAAATACAAATTCAATGTTGTATTTTTCTATTCTAAAATTAGGATATAAGCTATGTTATATTTTTCTTTATGTATTACGAATTTTACTAGTTTTACATAGCAAAAAAATAATAATAATATAACATGAAAATAAAAAAATATATAACAAATTTACAATTTGAAATACTACTGTGTAACTAATCGAGCTGACTTTTCTTTCTTACTTTTTTTCCCCACTATATACTTGAAAAAGAAAATTGCGGAAATAAAAATTTAGCTTTAAATTTGTTACCTGTTCTATCCCATATAATGTAATTGTTACAATTTTGATAGCAAATTTTCAAAAAAAAAAAAAAAAAAAGTATCAGATCAGTTGCTTTTTTTTTTTTTTTTTTTTTTTTTTTGACAAAGAGATTTATGATTTTTGAGTGTAATATTCTCCTAATGACTGTGTTATAAAAAAATATTAAAGGAAATTATATAATATTTCATGTACTGCAATTTAGATCAAAAACAAGGGATAAAAAAAAACTACGATAAAAATATAATAATGTTTCGTATTAGCGGACGCAATGAATATATACGTAAAATTGCAACGGTTCAATTGATTTGATTATGTATTCGAATGTTCAGATTTTAATTTCGATAAAAAAATTTTACTCTAGTCTTACAAAAACTGATTTCTTGCCTTACTAGGACTTCATAAATAAAACGATCGTTTTAAGTTTTATTGATAAGTATTTAATTATTTAATAAAATTAAAAATTTATTAAATGGGTTATAGAATGTAATAGAAGTAAACAATTATTTAAATTTTGTTTTAGATTTATTTATTTATTTAAAGCAACTTAATTTATATTTTTAATTATTTTTTTTTACGTTTGTTACTATATTTTCTGCACTAAATGAATGCAAACAATACAAATTTTTGAATATATATTTTTTAAAATAAATAAACAAAAAACTCTTAAAATATTTTAACTAATAGGCAACTTCATATAATCAGCACTTGTCACTAGCAAGGGTCATCAGGATGATCACTGGCAAGGGTCATCATTAGTTTTATGTTAATTTTGGCTTGGTATAGGGTTTAACATGTTAAATTGAGGGTTTTAATTTTCGAATATCTTGCTCCAGAATTATTACAACACGTTAAATTACACATCTTCATAAAGTAAAAAGCACAACTCAATTAGTATTTAGGACATGAAGTAGCCCTAATGAAAGGAAAGAGGTGAAAAACGAGCTCAAAGTCGACTCCAAATGAGGGTTCCACCAAAAATTTCAGTTTCTCTTTGTCGACCTTTCAAATATGGTAATAAAATGTCATTTTGATCCATATTTTAAAAATTCAGTTTTGAGAAAAAGACATTTCTGGTGCAACCCAGACCCTCATTTGGAGTTAACTTTTAACACGTTTTTCACCTCTTTCCTTTCACTGGGGCTCGTTCACGTCCTAAATACTTTTTGAGTTATGCTTTTTACTTTATGATGATGTGCGATTTAACGTGTTTTAGCAATTCTGAAGCAAGAAATTAAAAAATTAAAACACTCAATTTAACATGGTAAGCCCTATACCAGGCCAAAATTAACATAAAACTAATGATGACCCTTGCCAGTGATCAACCTGATGACCTTTGCTAGTGACAAGTGCTGATTATGTGAAGTTGTCTATTGAAATTAATTTCCTGTTGTTACGAATAGTAAGACTGCTCAAATAGACGAACGTTAACGAAATACATAAAGCATATAATAAGCAATAATCTTTGAGTTTTTAATTAGTGTCATTTTCTCTTATAAGACATTTTAAAACAATAATTAAATGCAACGTATGTATGAATACTTCAAAATGTAAATTGAGAGGATTTTTTTCAACTATAAATATATTTTCTAGTAAGAGAATTGAACTGTTATCACCCTTTATAATCAATCAAATATCATTAATTTGTTATATGCATACAGAGGTACAAAGGTAACCTCTAGGTACTTTTTCACTGCAAAAGTGCAGTTTTTTCATAAATGAGTGCATATATATAGTGTGTGGTTGGAGCGAAGCGAGTGTGAGAAGAGAATGTCGAGCTTTGCATGCCTCGACAACATCCTCCTGATGCCTCAGCAATCATTAATTATTTTAGCAATATTTCTGTTCAGTTTTTCAATAATAAAATGTTAAGTGTAATCTTAAAGTCACAACATTTAATTCCACAACTCCACTCTGATAATATTACACTTGTATGCTGAGATAGTCCAGGACATTTGTAGCACCAGGACGGTGTAGCACAATAACACAATATAGCAGGCAAAAAAACACTTTTATATAAATTGATAGGGTAAATCACTGATCACTATTGAAATTTGGATCGATGCGGCTATATACATTAAACCCTAAATGGACAAAAATACGTAAAATTATGCTATCATTTGTATTCATTGCAGTATTTGTTCATTAGAACATAATTTATGGTATACCTATACCACATAATAAGCAGCATGTTAAATTGCTTAAATATTATATTTTACGTTAAAGTTATTTATACTATTCCAATTTAGGATCATTTATACAGCTAAAATGACAAAATGCAGCATGAAATTTGTAATTACGTGTTTGGGTCTATAAACATATCAAGCTTCTTAAATTCATTCATTTATTTTTTTCCTGACACCCTATAATTTTCATAATATTTATTTTAGTTTCTCTTATAGTTCACATCCACATACCAATGTGCGAAAAAAAAATCAAGTTCAGTTGCGACGATTACTTTTTTTTTTTTTTTTTTTTTGTCAGCGGATTGCCTTCCCGTTAATAATCTATCAAAATGATATTACCTATTAATAAAATGTTACCTTGTTTTTTCTTTCTTTTCTCACAGACATATAAAATAATTCTCTTGTATAGACTGTATCAAAGTAGCAAGAATCAAGCTAGCAAGCAAGCAAGTTAAGAGCACGAGGCTTACTTGAGAATCAATGTGGGGAAGTGTGCCTTTATTTGCCGCAAGCGTATTATCAAAAACTACCGCACTATTATATTACTCTATATTGTGTATATATCTGTGCATAATTTACTCTCTCTTCTTCTTAATATATCAATGATATATAGAAATACTAACTTGAATTAATTAAATATATATACGTATAATTGAATGAATGGTTTTATTATATTATATTAAACCGGAACAATAGGTATCTTTTCTATTTTAAATATTTAGTTAAAATTTAAATAGTTATACGGTTGGTTTCTGATTAATTTGTTTATCAATTAGAAATAAGTGATTTATATTTATTATCTATTATCTCTCTCTCACACACACACACACACACACACACACACACACTTTTTAGAAAATAATTTTTTTATATAAATATTTGCAAATTTAATTTCAAAAAAATTTCCAAATTTAATTTTTTTGATTGTGTAAGCCATTATTACTTGTTAGTATATAGAATTTTAAAGTGATTTTTTTATTATCAAATAGTTTTTTTAAAAAATGCACATTTGAACATTTTTTTCAAAAACTATTCAAATTTCAATAACTTTGAATTTCCAAAATAGGGTGTATGCACATGACGTCATACTGAATACTCTTCGGCACCAAAGTGGATCAATGAATAATATTGCTCATCATAGGACAAACTTCGTTGTTGTTATTGTTGTTGTTGTTTTCATTTGTATTTTTGCTATATTGTGGGGAAAATCTGTTGGCAAAATGAGGCATTTTCCCATGTTATTTAATGCTCACTAATTGCGTCGACTTTATTATAAATGCAAGCACCCTATAGCTAACTGTGATAAGTTGTCCACTTTATTGCGGGTACTAGCATAGAATTCGTCACCATAGGCTGAAAATTTACTAAAAATTTAAAATCTTTGTATACATAAATTTTATTAAAAGAGTGCTAAAAACTACTAAAAATCATTACATAGAATTACTATAGTTGTGGGAAATTTCAAATTCATTTGTGCGCCAGAATTCTTGATACACACATAAATTTGTTTACTTTCAAACTTAGCTAAAATAAAATAAATATTGTATTATTTGGGCTCAAGATATAGCACTTGAAAATGTGAAGGGGGTGGGGCTCTGTAAACATATATTAAATTTTAAATATTCAAGTTAAACAACTTCTTTTATTTTACAATTTTATACTACTTCTGCCTCTCTCTCTCTCGTTTTTCTTTTATATTTACTAAATTTCCTACTTATTGCCTGTAAGTAATAATAAAAGTTGTCACACAAAAGCTCAGAGAACAATGCAATGCAATAAGTTAACAAACGTACAATAAACATAAAGATGCATCAATATGCAAATGCGTTCCACATACCAACTTAGAAAATCATTAATTTTTTTTATACATAAATTTTTTAACAATTTTTATTATTATGATTATTATTATTTTAGTATTTGTAAATTAAAATATTTTGTTATATATTTTATTGTTTAATAAATTATTTATTTATAGTTAAACATTTATATAAATTATTGATTTCCTTATTAATTCAATTTGATTGTGAACGAAACTAAATAAATAAAAGACGTCATTTTTTGGAACTTGAACACGCAGTATATTCATTGATGTAACTCAAAATATATTCATTTAAAAAATTAGTTAATTAAAATAGAAAAAAAAAAAATTATAATGTCGCAATCAAAATTCATATCGTCTTCATAAATTGCTATATTGATTATCGCAGAGCAAAATAACTTTAAATTTAGAATCTATTAAAAAGGTCTCATTATTAAATTGAACATATGTATGCAACCATTTTAATTTTTAGTTATTTTAGTCTAACAAGTGACAATTATTAATCGTTTTTCTAACAATAAATAATAATCATAATAATATATATTTTATAAGATAAGGAAATCCGTAAGAACAAAAAAAAAATCGCAAATTTGATTTAATATTTTAAATATTTAAATTACTGTCTATATAAGAACAATTTTTCTTATTTTTATAACAATGATTTTAAATTATATGTTTGAGAAAATATATGTATTATAAAAATATATAAATTAAGATTTTACTATATGTATATAAAAAAAGAAAATTGAGTGCAAATGAAATATAAGTTTGTGGATTTAAGATAAGTAATATAATTTATGATTTATAAATAGCGTACAATTATTATTGTTATGAAGTTTTCTTTTGATACCGACAAACTGATAGTCTTGAGTAAAATTTATGTTCAAGTCATTATGTGTTCTCATTTACACTTTAGTAACACGTGCTCTTTTGCATGCAGATATCTTTGCTTTCTTTCTTTGTATTTTTTTAATCCTTTTTTTATGGCATTTTTACCACACCTTTATAAGAAAAATATTTAATATTATTTTTAGTTCTTTTTGAAAACTAATTTTGCAAATTGTAATGTCTCTTTTATACTTAATTTTTATGCTTATATTAATGTTTTATAATTTCAAGAATGCTGGTATTTATTTTTTTCCACCTCTTTTTAATATATACAAACACAATGTGATTTTATAATAGCCTTATGGAAAAATGTAAATAAAAATAAAGGGTCTTGCTATTTGTGAGTGTAAAAGTGGGCCAGATCCATGGGCAGACACTTCTTGTCAGACCAATAACTCACCCTTTCAAACGGAGATAAAAAAAATTAACATATTTGAATATTCAGACTTAATTATTTACGTTTAAAAATTTGTTAACTATATATTATAGAGAATTATATATAAAGAAATTCTATGACATAAAAAATTAAACCAAAAAATTAAACTCATAAGATGGGACCATTAATTCATAAACACATTATATCCCTCAACCTTTCTGTTCCTTTAAAAAATTAAGTTAAAAAACTATATAATATAGTAGAATATATCGTTATGAATTCAAGACATTGTAGCTCTGGTTGCCTACTTTTCAAGTTTCTTCCCTACTTTGTGAGAGTACTGAAGGGTTAAAGGACAGTACGTATAATAATACCATCTTATGATTTATTAAAATTCTTTGTTTGTTTGTTTGTTTTTTTATTGAGGCAAGTATCTCTATGTATTGCGTTACCACAGGAAAGTAAAATATATAATATATATTTTGCAGTATTTGTATATCATTGTAGCCGTGTAAAAAATGGGGGAAAAAATGAGGGAAAAAAACTTTAGTTGTTTATAATATTTATTTCATTTAAAACCCGCCTGTCTTAAAACAATTTAGAATAGAATAGAATATTTTTATTTAGAAATAAATTTCTAATACAAACATGTTTCACATCCACTTCATACATAAATAAAAATTATAATTTAATAATATTTGCACATAGTTTAAATTAAAAACATAGTAAAACGTACACGTTATTTAGTTTTGATATTTTTTCTTTCTATACATTTTTTTAACAAATATGACGCATTACAAGTAGTTATTTTAATCCTAATTTTTTTCTTTCTTTATCTCTCGCAGTTTATGTCATTGAAATATGATTGAAATGATGAATTGAATTTGTAATGAAAATATAAGCAATAATTTTATTTTCAGTATACAGTAGTGGTTTTGCAAAATATTAAGAAACGTTTGAGAAAATTGAATATAAAATACATCATTCGTAAAATTTATAGCTTTTTTGTATCATAAGCATCACAATTTACTTCTCCCCCCCCCCCCCCCTCTCTCTCTCTCTCTCTCCAATTCTCCTTATTTCACAAAAACTGGTTAACACCTTAAAATGAATAAAAATACAAATAAAATTTAACTTACGCCCATCTATATAATATAAAAATGAAAAGAAAGTAATATAAATAGCTACAAAACATTAAGTATCTTATAATAAGGATTTAAAAAGGATTAAAAATATAAAACCATGTTCATTTAGTAAAATATTCTTTAAAAACTTTTACTCGGCCTAAAAATAGTTTTAACAGAATAAAAAGTAAATATTATTATATAGAAAACTACTATAATATTTATAACACTAAAATTATTAAAAGAAAATTTATATATAAAGGTATCAATTAAATACTTGTACTATACAAAAAATACATGTACACTTTTTTTTTTAACTGATAAAAAAACACGTTGAAAGTTGTTCTCATTTTTTTTTCTTTCTCTCTCTCTCTCTCTCTCTTTTTTTTTCTTTACCGGTCTACAAGATCATGAAGACCAGACCAGACCACGTGCTTCATTCGTTTTACTCTTTCAGCAGACGTTTATTGTTTTTAGAGTAGGTAGGTAACTTAACAATTTTATCCTACATCTTTTCTCTTATTCGAGAGTGCAAGAAATTAAACCAGTTATTTAACACATTATTATTTTAATATACTTCATAATCATTTTTACTATTGTTTCTTATTTTTATGCATGCATACATTTTTTCATAATTAAAGAAATTACCTAAAATATATTTGGTTTTGATCGTTTGTATAATTTTGTAAAGTATCTTACTTTTTTTTCTTTTTACATTTTATATTAAAAATAAAATAATTATACCTTTAATTAACCTTTTAATTATTCAATTTAATTTAAAATAAAACTTACAATTTCAAGTAATAATTTTTTTCTACTTTTTTTTTATTTATATTTTTACTTACACGCTTTAAATTAATTTTTTCCTAAATCAAATAATTTAAAGAGTGTTAATTCGTGTCTTATTGTGTGAATGTATGAATTTAAAGAGCTAGAAATAATATAGATAAATACATATACTATTGTAGCATAAAGTTAATTTTGAAAATTTCTAGATAGCCAAGCAAAAATTTAAATAAAGAAGTTTTTTCTTCACGGCGTTGAAATTAAAAAAAAAAGAATTTCCTTAACACACGATAAAGTAAGCTTAGTATCCTAAATTTTCAGGAATCTGGATGTAGCAGTTGTCTAAAAAAAATCACATTTTGTTTCCTCCCCATTAGTGTAATGTTACATTAGTGGTAACGGTGATTTTTCTAACGCGCTTCTGATTAGAGCTACGTCACCACCGATAACTATCATTGAAAAAAATAGCATCATATACTAAATAACATTTAATTTAATCTGTTGGTTAATATCTATAAAAATATTAAGATAAAAAATCACTAGCAAAAAAAAAATAATAATAATAAAAGAAATAAAAAAAAAAATCAAAAAAATCTAAGCAACTACATACTTTGAAAATTTTACACGCAATATTAGAGTGAATAAAAGACGCTATGAGAAATATGTGTAACTAAATTTTCTCATTTAAAGGCCTAAAACACCTAGAACAAAAATTATATCTGATATCCTAACATACCTAAATATCAACGTTGATTTGGCCGAAGTTATTTATAACTAATTTATTTTCCATTCACAAAATGACAGCTGCGGGTTAATGACGTCACAGCTCGCTAGTTTCCGCGCGCGTGGAGTAGTGCGCTGTGACGTCACAAACCCGCAGCTGTAATTTTGTGAATGGAAAATAAATTAGAAATCAATGACTCCAGCCAAATCAACCTTGATATTTATAGGTATGTTAGGATATTAGGCAAGTTTTTTTTTTCAAGAGGTGTTCTACGCCTTTAATATATTAATTGTTTAAAACACCTATTAAAGAGCAAAATTTAGGTTAGTGCAGAAGTTGTCTTTTAAAAGCAGGGTCCAGAAATGTACAAGCAGGATATAAATTAGACAATAAAACCAATAAAACTTGAAAATAGCTTACACCATTGAGCTTCGTATTCCTAAGAAAGCTTTCAATATTTAACAATTATCAAATCTACAAAATATCCATGATCAGAAAATGCGATGGAATAATAACATTTAGATACCATAGACTCTAAAGACTTAATTCTTAAAAGTATTTTTATATTACCTAAAAGCATTTAACTCAAACTTAGCAAAATGCTTATTTATAAATATAAATGTCAAATAAGTTATGTCAAAATAAAAATTTTTCATAGTGTTAATTTCATTTTAAGATCTATTTAAATATTCAATGACATTAAATAGTAATAGAAAAAAAAATGATAATAAAAAATAATCAAGTGGTATTCAAAATATTGACATAAATAATAAAATAAACCGCAAAAAATATGTTGACCCTATATAATAAGACGGTGATCATCATATATACAGAAAAAACCTGTTATTTTTAATGATTTAAATGACACTTTATATGATTTTGCTTGAGGTGCCGAACTAAGGTAAAGATAATCTTTCAGATTTATAAATCTGTTTATCTTTTTATGTAATCAATGTTATGTTATAATTAATTTTATGTAAATTATTTTTTTGTTTTATAGTTTATTTTAAATAACATTTTTGCAAATATTTATTATAAAATTTTAATATTATTTATTTTTTATATTTATTAAAAAGTTGAATAATATATTTAATTAAAGTTAAATTCACTTTAAGTTAATGGAATTTTTGTTTCATTTTTTAAACTGTTGGCGACTGTGTTTGAAATAGTAAAGACGCAACAATCGTCGACATAAATAATATGATGGAGAGCATAAATTATAACTGAAAAGTAAAATAAATACAATAATATTAAGAAATTAATATGTAAATCTAATTTTATGTAGCATATTACCCAAAGTTAGACAAATTTTTACTTTTAAATTTAATATAGAGGGATCTCTATACAATACTGATCTATTTCGTATACTAATAATAAAAAGAGAACCTGACAGTTTTACAGGTTTGTAATTTTATTAATATCAAAATTCCAGAACTTTTTTTTTCTCTACTTCTTCTTCCACATACTTATTCGTCTCACGTACATCTTAAAAAATATTACTCTAGGGCAAAAATTAACTGATGAACACAAACTGACTTTGTAGACTACATTAAATTAAAATACTAATTTAATTATACATACTTTCTTTAATATGATATAATTACATTTTCATATACATAAATTATAATTCAATTTCGTATGGTTTATTATATTAACAAAAGATAATATGTGCATATGTGAGAAAAAAAAATTATTCGTTTACAAAAATACATTAAAAATTAAAATTTATATTTAAGCAAAGTTGGGAATTATCTGTAATATAGTTAATGTATTTTTTAAATGAAATTTTGATTCAAAAACTAATTTTGAAAATTGGTATCAATGAGATTTTTTATTTTTGTCAATTTTCGTAATATTAACCGTTATTAATATTATAACGCTGTTTGTAAACCCTGTTTTACGCTACTAAATTGAAGATCGACTATGGTTATTCAAATAGAATGCACTTTTATTTTTAGTGAAAGAAAATAGGATTTACGAGCAACACTATTATTAATTTTTTTTGGTTTCAACTGAAATTCAATTGAAATCTCTGAACATAAAATATGACGTACTTTCTTTCTTTCTTTCTTTCTTTCTTTCTTTCTTTCTTTCTTTCTTTCTTTCTTTCTTCTTTCTTTCTTTCTTTCTTTCTTCTTTCTTTCTTTCTTTCTTTCTTTCTTTCTTTCTTTCTTTCTTTCTTTCTTTCTTTCTTTCTTTCTTTCTTTCTTTCTTTCTTTCTTTCTTTCTTTCTTTCTTTCTTTCTTTCTTTCTTTCTTTCTTTCTTTCTTTCTTTCTTTCTTTCTTTCTTTCTTTCTTTCTTTCTTTCTTTCTTTCTTTCTTTCTTTCTTTCTTTCTTTCTTTCTTTCTTTCTTTCTTTCTTTCTTTCTTTCTTTCTTTCTTTCTTTCTTTCTTTCTTTCTTTCTTTCTTTCTTTCTTTCTTTCTTTCTTTCTTTCTTTCTTTCTTTCTTTCTTTCTTTCTTTCTTTCTTTCTTTCTTTCTTTCTTTCTTTCTTTCTTTCTTTCTTTCTTTCTTTCTTTCTTTCTTTCTTTCTTTCTTTCTTTCTTTCTTTCTTTCTTTCTTTCTTTTCTTTCTTTCTTTCTTTCTTTCTTTCTTTCTTTCTTTCTTTCTTTCTTTCTTTCTTTCTTTCTTTCTTTCTTTCTTTCTTTCTTTCTTTCTTTCTTTCTTTCTTTCTTTTTTTTTTTTCATTTTTATTAATTTTATTATTATTTAACAATTTTTGTGATGAATTTAGAGTTTAAAAGTTTAAAAGGAACCCTAGAAAGGATCATAAAATTAATCTTAAAATCACCAAAAGCTTGAAATATTAGAGGAAAGCCAATTTTTTACAGTCTAGAATTAGGACTTAAGCTTGAAAAAACAAATAATAATAATATTATAATTTATTAAAAAAAAAAAAATTCAGATTCTTAAAAGCATTTTTATTATAATTTTAGTAAATTTGAAAATATTGATTATGAACATGAACTACTACTACTATCATTTATTATTTGTACGGACTTATTTTTTGATAGAACTAATAGGTTTTGAGTAATAGTAGGAGTTTTTTAACGCCTCTCGTCATAACTAAAAAAATATTTGAATAATAATAAATAATAATAATAATTCTAGTCATACAAAAACATGAAACAAATTAGTTGCACTGTTAAAAAAAAAATAAGAAAAAAGAGAAGAAAAAAAATACTGCCATAAAGTTTATTTTTAAATCTTTATAGAAGCGATACAAAATCATAAAAAAAAAATTAACATGAGGAAGAAGAGTAAAATTTCATAAGAATACCTTTTTCTTGGTATTAAAAAAAATGTCACCAACTTAGATATGAAAAGAATACTATTATATAGAATTACGGATACAGATCCATGAGAAAAAAGTAAATCAGCCTCATTTTTTTTTAAACTCATTGCAATAAATTTCCATGAATTACGTTAATTTTCATGTCACGTGCGACAACTTGAAATCTTTTTGCTACACTGAGAAATAGATTTGAAAGCATCGTTGTAAAGATTTTTGTATATTTTGTATGCTATGTATTCATTCATTCATTCATTCATTCATTCATTCATTCATTCATTCATTCATTCATTCATTCATTCATTCATTCATTCATTCATTCATTCATTCATTCATTCATTCATTCATTCATTCATTCATTCATTCATTCATTCATTCATTCATTCATTCATTCATTCATTCATTCATTCATGCATTCATGCATTCATGCATTCATGCACGAAAAACGTAGAAAAAAATCATATATCCAGTGTTAGATAAAATATAAAAATTTACCCTTCATCGCTATAACTTATTCGCAAAGAAGTCAAATAATACCAAAGAAAAAAAAAAAAAAAAAAAAAAAAGTTTAAATTATGAGAGCATCATCTTATACTATAACAAATACCGTTCATTGTACTGATGAAAAAGAAGAAAAATCTCATTATTTTATTCATGATTTTCCCAGTGTAAAATGGTTCAGATTTAGACCTGGTTACGCATGACCTTTGAACCTGCATGAAGTGACAGTTGGCGTACCGTTACCTCGTTCTTACCAATCACTTTTTTTTTTTATTATTATATTAAACATCAACCCTGCCCGTCTGTCTGTCTGTCTGTTACTTTGAATGATACAATGTAGCCAGGATACAAATTAACATTACTGTCGATTATTTTTGCATTTATATATTATATTATATATATATTCTGTTTTAGTACAAACGTTTGTGCCGCACGCTGTGTTGTAACTTGAATAGTTTTGTTATAAAACGATTTTTTTTATCAAATTTCTGGTAGAAATTATAAAACATTTGGTATTGAATTATGTTTTTAAGGGTGTTTGAGGATGACGTCATATTTAATGTGCTTGGATGCCATACTGGAGTACAGAATAACATTGCTAAGCATAGGACAAACTTGTTTTTTTGCTATATTTTCTTTGGGAAATTGGTTACATTTCGGTTAGTTTTATTTTTCTCAAATATCTCACATACTAATTCAAGCTATTAGCAATGCTCTAAAAAATATTGCTAAATGTATTTAAACAAACTGCCAAAAGTGAGTCATTTTCCTAAGCGGTCCATGTTATTGAGTTATCCAAATGGCGTTGCCTTTAATATGAATGCTGCATACATCCTATAGAGTTCGTGGAGTATTATCCTTCCGCTCCCAGGAAATACAACAGTCTAGTATTATATACGACTACCTAAAAACCTAACATTTTTTTGTATGTTTTATATTAATTATATGTTTATTATGTTGTTTTACATGCAAAATAAACAAAACCAGAGCCGAACAATACTATAAAGCTATTTGTTTCACTGAATTTCAAATAATTCAGTTGCAAATTAATGTTTCATTCAACTGGCTTCAAATTCAGGAAAACAACAACTTTGATAGGCTCAGTAAGGTATATTAAAATTTTCACCACCAAGAAATAAATAATTAAAAATAATGTGAGATATACAGCTGATTCATTCCCCCATAAGAAAGTCATTTGCTAGGACTTTGTTAGTTATATTGTCTTATACTCTGAATTTGTTTATTCTCGTACTAAACCAATGCTTATTCTAGAAGACTTCTTTAGTTTTCTTTAATAAGCCATAACTAAACCACCTCTTGCAAGTTTACTGTAGATGTTAGATATTCTAAATAAAATAATAAATAACTTTTATATAATATATACCACCCTTACGGCATTTCTTCAATCGCCGACTTTTTAAAAAAAAATTATTTCACTATCGTAAATTTTAAACACGTCTTTGTGCAGCTCTCAAAACAGCAAAAATATGTCTCTTTTATCAACACCATTTTCTTACTTTTGCACTTTCCTACCCACTTTAGAATGCTGAAAATAGCTTTTAAAAACATGTAAATTCAAGTGCGATTTCTGGTCCAATTTTCATATTCTATTTTTTACAGTATTATCTAATGTCCACTATATTGTATACTGGAACTGAAGAAGAAATAATAAGATTCAGTATCGAAATTTGTCATTGAATGAACGTCTGATGAAAGTTCATATATTTACTCATATATTTAAAAATTTGATATATTTTCTCACCTTAACACATTCTATAGGGTGTGTGAGCATGACGTTATTCTGAATGCTTTTTGATGCTCTTCTTAAGCAATGAATAACATTGCTCAGCATAAGACAAATGTAGTTTTTCGCTATTTTCTTTGGATAATTAGCTATTTTTTGGTTATTATTATCTTTCTTGCATACTTGAGGTACTAATTCAACCTCATCATTGTGAATTTATCTTTACTAAATCAATCATTTTATTCTGGCCCATGCTATTTAGCACTCACTTATCATATAAGGTGCTAACATTCACATTAATAAAGCAAATGAAGCCATCCTACAGGAGTGATAATATGTAATTATTGATCCATGGTTTGAATTACATTAAAATTAATGAACAAATTGTAAATTTAAATAAAAAAATATTGATTATAAATTATAATATATTTTAGTTTCAGCAACTTTTACTTTAAATAAAATTTATAGTAAAAAACTATTAATATAAAATTTAATGTAAAAAATTATTTAAAAATACTCTTTTCCTTAAAAGTATTTTACCAATTTTACTCTTAAAGTTTAATATTTTTATTGACCTTTATTAAATTATTATTATAACTAAAAGAAAAATAATCTGGTTATTTTTAAATACGGTAGTTAAAAGTATTATTATAATTTCCCTAAGTTAACCTGATTTTTAGTAGCCTTGTCCTATAGCTATATATAAAATATGAAAGAAAAATCCATCAGAACAGATGCAGTATTCAACTGGTCCATTGATCTTTTACATCAAAAGATAATAATCTAATTACTATGTATTATCTTTTTTTTTTTTTTTTTTAAGTCTGACTCGGATACATTTTTTATTAGGTTAAATCAGAATTAATTTTAATATAATTATGATGAGAAAGTGCTCACTAAAATAAAAAATTATAATTTTATAATCATTTTTATTTTATTACCATTTTTTATCTTCTTAATAGTTTATAAAATATGTTTTAAATTTATGTTTATTTACATTTTTAATTTTTAAAACACGTGTGCTATAAAATGTATCATTAGCCGTGCTTTGAATTTAATTTTAATGCTATTAGGGACTATGATACAAAATTTATGTAAATATATTTTCCGACAGTTCTATTATTTATTATTATTTTTTTTTTCGATATTTTTTTGGAAGACTGTAAAATATTATTAATTAAGAATTATCATATAAAGTTATTATGAGAGGTAATAAAAATCGACTTCCAACACTTTTATAAGATAGTAATTCAATACGCAGGAAGTACAGAATATCCATTATTAAAATTACATTAAAAATCAGTAAAAGTGGTTTTATTTATTATCATATAGATATTTTTTGAAAAATAATCCATTTAATTGACAAAAATTAAGCTTTAAAAGAATATGAATTTTTATTATCTTAGGATGTAATTGGGAGGTATTGTAACAGGTGGATCCCCACTAGCTGTATAGGGTCACGCTTTAGGTCATTTTTTATCATTTTCTGCCATGGTACGTAGTAGGTGACCGGCTGATATCTTACAAACTTAACGGTTAAGAAATATAAAATTCACAAGAAACAAAGATGAAATGTTATCCTCTTCAGCGCCAGTAATACATCAGATAATTCAATAAAAAAAGAAAGAAAAAAATCGAAAAATTTTAGATAAAAATATAAAAATTAGACCAAAAAACGCCCCTGAATTTACGCGATTTTTAAAGCTATTTGAGCATTCTACTGTATAGTGGGTAGGGGGTCATCAAAATTAAGAAAACTTTTTTGAAAATAGAGAAATTTTTGTCAAACAACATCCAAACACTAAAATAAGTAAGTTACTCCATGGAGCAACTTACACTGTAAGTTACAAAAGTGCAACTTTTAAGTTTGTATTGTAGATTTTATAGTATTGTGTGGATACTATAAATTATTGCTGGATTTAAACAACGTGAAAGTTCCTGTTTTGACTATTTCCGTACCAAGTCTGTCACCCTCCTTAAAACTTAATACAAACGATAGTTAAAATATTGTCCACTAATAATGTTGTAACAATTACCGAGATAGCTCTAAGAAGTACGTTATTGAATGCAATTTGCTGAATATCGTTAAGTAGTTAGTGTTGTTCGTAAACCCTGTTTTCTTGCACCAAAAAATGCGCATTTCATTTGATAACCAAAGGCAATCGTCATTTTACGAGCATTTTAGGGTTTACGAACAGCATTGTTATGTATATTTGTAATGGTACAGTATGAAGATATATTCAAATTTATTTATGAGACGCTCTCAAGAAATCAGGAAACATACATTCACCATAGGTCTATACGCAAGTTTGGACTCAGGTGTGAGGTGGACATATATTCACTGCTGGATACCTCGTAAACGTCCAAAGAAAATATTATCCTTTACAAAAAAAAAAAAAAAAAAAAAAAAAAAAAAAAAAAAAAAAAAAAAGGAATCAATTTTGTCTTTTAAACCATTTGTTAAAAAAAAATATATTTCACTTTTTTTATGCAGTATATTAGATTATAAATATTATTTTGCTTATTTGGTCAATAAATGCATAAGTATTATAGAAATGTCAAACAATTAACATATTGCGAAATAATATTACATCATCAAAAATAATGCAATAATATTAATAAAATTAGAAATATAGTAATATTAAAAATGCAATTTCTTTATAATAATGAACCCATATAATAATATTATTTCCAAAGAATATAAATGAAAAATATATATATTTTATTTTTAAAACAATTTTATTTAATTTCACTTAACAAAATAATGTGGGTTATATATAATATTCTTGTATTAATAACTATACTAAAATGTAAATTTTTATGCTCTCTCTCACTTACTCTCTTTTGTACCATGTTAATATTATGTTCTAGAAAACACCATATGTCCACTATATGAGTATAATAAAAATACGGGTCTTGTAAATTTACTTATTAACTTAACAGTCATTTGTAAGAGAGAAAGCATTTATTACATTGTTTTAAAACTTATCATCACCCTAATTTTATTATTTTATTTTTTAAAACAATTTCTCTTTACGAAAAAAAAAATTTACTTGTCATTATCAATGATTTTTTTTTTTTTTTGTACATTCAATTTGATTAATGAATAATTTCATTCTAGTTTAATTATTATTAAGATTTTAATTTATTTTGGCATACTTATTATAATTTAAATATGTATATCAGATCATGTTTACTAATTTAAATAAATTAGTTTTTACTTTTTCTCCTTCTCTTTCTTTCTTCCTTTTTTTTGTTTTTGTATATAAGATCAATTACATGCTTTCTGATTTTAATTGATCAAGGTTATAGCTAGATTGAGGTATTGTTTTGTAAAGGGTGTAATAATTAGTATTTTCAATTGTATTTTATAATTAATATACAATATGTTAAAACACCTCTTTGTAAGCTGTATGGTTATTTTTTATAATTATTGAACACCTTGAACAAAAAAAAAAAATGTCTAATATCCTAAGATACATATTTATCAACGTTGATTTGGTCAGAGTCATTGATTTCCACTTTATTTTCCATTCATGAAATCGAAGCTGCGGGTTTATGATATCACACCTGTTTCAGTGCACGTGCACTAGTAAGCTATGGCGTCATAAGCCCGCAGTTGCCATTTCGTAAAAGGAAAATAAATTAGAAATCAATGACTCCGACCAAATCAACGTTGATATTTAGGTATATTAGGATGTTAGACATGTTTTTTTGTTCAAGATGTTCTACTCCTTTAAGATTATAATAAATACATGGGATACGGCTACAAAATTTTACTTTCAAAACCAACTTAAAATTTTTTCGTAAATAGCTTATTATTCTTCTACATATGAAACCAATTAAGCTTATCTTATCAGCTTTGCGCGCGGGGAGACGCGGGGAAAGCTAAGGGTCTCCTAATTTAACTTGTGGGGAAAAACACATTTTTTGCGATTTTAAAGCAAACTACTCTATCGATTTCGGAGAAAATTGAATGAGAAATACTATAGGCATACTTTTACGTGTTTTAAGCCATAGAAATGTTTTAACAATTTTTTAAACTGATAACCGCCACCAAAAAATTGCAAATTATGAAAACTACGCTTATAATTAATAAAAGGATCGAGAAAGTCATTGTTATGCAAAACAAGAATTTGACCTAAAATGTGACTAATTATTGGGCAAATAATTATGTCTTTCTAAATCAACGCGGTGGTTAAAAAAACAATATGTTAATACATTTTTATTTTCATAATTCATAATTTGTAATTGTAATGATAATCTGATAGTAATGAGTAATGAGAAATATGTGTATCCTTATATTATCCAAATATCATTTCGATTTTTTAATGAAACAAAATTTTATGATAGCTACTTTACCGGTATAATCTCATATTCACTGAATAGTTATTTACATATTTTAAAACCACAAATAATATAAAAAATATATAATAATTAAGTTATATAATTAAAAATATATATATAAATAATTAGTATTAATAAAAAATAATGTAACTTTTTTATAAATTTAATAGTAATAAATAAATTAAAAAATTAATAAAATAATTGTAAATTAATTAAAATTAAAATTTCTGTATAAAACATTGTAAAATGAATATATTTCAGAAACGATTGGTTATATGTAGTACAGACTATTTCATAAAAAAATTGAAATTTAGTAACTTATGGCCAGACAATGTGATGAGATGAAGATGACGTTGAAGTTGACGCAAAACTAAAATCTTCATTAAAATAACATGTTATTTCCATATGCTAATAGAATTTAATATTTTTCTGAAAGAAAATGTTCATTTATAATTAAAATTCTTTATATATTTCTTAATTAAAAGTTGATATGATTCCTTGGTAAATTTATTCATTACATTTATGTACATTATACAAAATTAGAACTACCTTAAAATAATAAAAATAAAAAAGTGAAACGTGCAAGTATACAACATATATATTAGTAAACCACACAATAGAATGACTTGACACGAAAAAAAAAAAAAAAAAAAAAAAAAGCTAAAGTGAGATTAATATGTACCAGATCTTCTTATATATATGACCCTGTTGCATCTTAAAATTGTTATACTAGAGCAATTAACGTTATAGTGCTGATAAAACTATGTTCTATATTACATGTGTGAGAAATCGTGATATATCAATTGATAACTACCAACAGATTACATTCTAATTTATCATATACCTACTTACGTACTTTATGTTTTAGTTGTAACTTAAAGAGATTTTTAAATAAGATTATAAATAAGTATATTATTAAATTAAATTTGGTCATAAAAAGAAGGTTAATTTTATTACATTATTGCATTATTCATTATTATTGTAAAGTATTATTCTTTTGATTCAATTACACACAATTTTAATTCAATTTTTTCGATTTTACAAGACTACAGCTACAACGTTTGCATGGCTCTATATAGGGTGTATGTATTCATGTTAAAGTCGACGCCATGTTGGATCACTCGATAACATATGGGCCGCATAGGAAAATAACTCATTTTGTCAGTTTTAAAAATACTTAGCAACATTTTTGCTGTTAATAGATTGAATTAGGTTTTCAAATATGCCAGATTTTTTTCTTCTTCTTTTACTAATTTTCCAAAGAAAATAGCAAATAACCACGTTTGTATTATACTATGCTGAGCAATGCTATTCATTGATGCAGTAAGGTGTCGAAGCGCATTCAGTATGACGTCATGCGCATACATGCCCGATACTGTACATTAAATAATTCTACAATAGATTACCTCAGTCTGCGATGAAATAGTCTATAAATATTTTATTATAACATATAAGTAAGTGTAATATTATTTATTTAAGGCCTCGGTACTGTAGTAGTTTGCTTTTTAAACGTTTAATTATTTGCTCCCGTAAAATTATAAATTGAAAGATAGATAACCATGGCACCCTATGCAATTCCCTCAAACCTCACCATAAAATTCAATGCTAAAAATATAAAATTAGATACAATTATAAATAAAAAATATATATAGGGCATGGATCTTTGCTTCATATATTTTTTAATCTTTTATTTTCCAGAAATGCCTTTAAAAAACAATATAACATAGCAAAATCAGATTGTGTACCAAGCATATATTAATTCATTTAAACGATTAATTTTTATTCATATATAGTAATTTTATTAAATATTATTATTATTTGTTTTGCCTCGCATAGTAAATATAAAATTAAACTTCAGATTGAAAATAATGGAAAAAATACGTTTTAATTTAAGCACATAGTATTATACTTAATTTTATACATAACTGATAGTTTGTATATAGTAGCAAATGATTCATAATATTATTTTATAAAAAAATATGCAAATGATTTCGCACTCACGCGGGTAATTTTCACTTTCATTGATGACTAAACTTAACTTGTTATTTTTGCCAAATTTGAAGTACTACTTTCTTTGAAGTGAAAGTATAATTTTCAGGATACAATATTTTTGGGTGCGCGTATATCCTATTCATTTGTTATTTATTGCATCAAATTTTATGATAATCAAATGATAGTCAATGTGGGTTTTAGAAATTTATAATATTATTTCATCGTTTTAATTTAATGAATTATGTTGGTTTCAACATTGCAAAACTCGGTATTTCTAAAGTGAAATTATCTTATGGTCCGCATTAACTCCTACAAAAATAAAAATTTAGTTTTCTCATTAGCTCAATTTTAAGTACTTAGAATTAATTTTTAACACCAAATACATATTAATATTATACTTTATTTTAAATATTTTTTTTTATTATTATTAATTTTTTTTTTTTACAATGTGTACAATATGTATAGTACAAAATATACCGCACACGTATATAATAAGATTTGTTAATATATTTTATTTATTTACTTGTTATTATTTTAATATTTAAATATTCCTTACGTCGATTACATTAACAATCTAGAAACATGTAATTCTTAAATCATTGTATTACTTTCCTCACAAAATTTCTGCGTTTTACCAGCAACAATGTTCCTATAAATTGCTTAACGCAATGCTATAAAGAGGATAGGAAATTCACCAGTAACCACTAAATTTAACGCCTGAGCTTGAAAACTCATTGCCGGTAACAAAAGGCATTATTTTAGAATCTCAATGCAATAATTCTTTTGTACATTTATACGAGTGTTCAATATAAATTAATAAGTAATGGAGGATATTGGTGATTTAAAAATTCTTATTTAGAATATACAATTAACTTAAAGCATGTAAAAATGTGTTTATATAGTATCCCTAAGGTATCTTAGGTACAACAGTTTTTTTTCAAATATCGCTTGAACATACGGTTCCGCAATAAAAAAAGGAATATGAATTTTGGATATCCTAAAGGCTTTCCAGCGCGGAGCATCAACCATTGAAATGAACCATATATCAGTATATTATTAGTATTATTACATTGAATAGGATGAAAAGATTCTGATTGCTAAATTGCTTAAAATAATAAAATGTTATTGATTATCCATTATAAAAATTAATTATTTTTATGAAAATACCAATTAAATTGTTTAAGTTTTATAAAATCAAATTACTTATATAATTTCAAACAAAACTAATACAAGGTTGTACTGAATGACATCACATTTAATGCGCTTAAACGCCATACTGGAGCATTGCTCAAAAATTTGTTTTCTCTATTTTCTTAGCGAAAACGGTTAATTTTTTGTTAATTATTATTTTACTCACAAACAGAAATACTAATTCAAGCTATTTACAGCATTAATGTTCTCAAAAAATTTGCTAGCTTGTATTTTTAAACTGGCAAAATGAGTATTTTTCCTACACCTTCCCATGTTATTGAGTGATCCAACATGGCGTCAATTTTAACATGAATGCATATAACACTATACTTAACACAATAAATCATTGTAAAATATTACAAAATAAATAACCGTATTATGCATGCTTGTAAAAAAAATTATCATTATTACAAAAATCTTATTAAATAACTATTAAAATGTAATTATCTTTTATAAATAATATTTTCCCTTTATTTTTCATCATAATAATATAATATGTAATACTTTTACCGTTACATATTTAAGTATGACAATAATTTAGTTTTTTTTTTTTTAATTCTACAATTAAATAAGGCGAAAAAAAAATTGTCATACTTTCTTCACAAAAATGTCTTCCTATAATATAAAACTTTTATAATGCTATTGTTTTAATAAATATTGCTTAATTTTTACACGAAATGATATTTTATTGTCTTTCTATATAACGTAGAGGCGTTTCTTTTCTAGGAAAATGGTTTATTTATTAGTTTTTCTTGTTATAAATAGTATGTTAATTAATTTAAAAGAAGTTATTTCCTCTATGCTAGATTTTAATTTACAGTACTTGAATTATTTATTATTTACGAAGCAAAATAATAATAATATTGTTAATAATTTTGACGTTATTATAGGGTGTATGCATATGACGTCATATTTAATGCGCTTGGATGCCACACTGGAGTAATGAATAACATTGGTCACCATAGGACAAACTTCGTTTTTGGGGATTTTCTTTGGAAATCTGTTATTTTTTTGTTATTATTTTTCTCACATACTTAACATATTAATTCATCCTACTAATAGGATCAGCGCTCTCAAAGATATTGAATACTTGTTGGTATTTTTTAACTGGCAAAATTAGTAATTTTCCTAGATGCTGCGTAGGTTACGCCTCTAGGTCATTGAGTGATCCAATATAACGTATAAATGTTTATATTAAGGGAGTAGTGGACCGACGTCGCAATTAGACTCAAACTTTTCTCGTCAAAAAAAATCTGAAATTTTGCACAATGATACTTCAGCTTAGACAATTTCAAATATACAAAAAAAAAAAAAAAAAAAAAAAAAAAAATGGGGGTCACCGTGCAAATTATATTTATATTATTTTTTGAAATTTTAAGCCCATAAGGCCCAATGTTAATTTCATTTTTTTTTTTTTTTTTTTTTATGGGACGGTCAAACATCATGAAATTTTTATCACGACTAGGTGTGACCCTTAGCTACAAAATGACACCAAAGTTAGACCCAAAACACTTCTAGTTTTTGAGATATCAGGTCGGTACCCTACTCCCTTTACGCTGTTACACCCTATATTCCTTTTGTTTCTAGTCTATTAATTCATTATGTACATTTATTGAAACGTAGGCAGATACAAATTTACATGAATTAGTGTTCACACACACACAATATATTAACAATTATATTTTGAGAGAAAATAATTATATTGATTAAAATGTTATATTAAAATAAATAATAAAAAAATTATTTACTCATGATTTGAAATTTATAATTGTAAAATATATGTAATAAATATATATAAAAATATATAAAAATAATAAGTAATAAAAAAAAATTAAATATTTTGTATTTAATTTAAAATATAAGTAACAAAAAGTATATAAAATATTAGTTTAAAATATATTTTAAAAATAACAAGAAAAATTAGAGGTTCCTATTACGAAATCACCTAGCTTTATATAGTAATAATAATAACATTATTTTAAGTAGTAATTTACTTTGATACTTACCTATAATTTTTTTTATATGATATGATAAAATTACAGTAAAAACCAAAACATATATATATATATATAAGACAGGAGTAATCATACTCTATAAATATAAGTATTATTTACGTTTCAATTGTAACGTTTCTATTGTCTATATAAACAATAATTACCTATATATTCTATATAATATATATAAGAAATAAGAAGCTCAAAATTTAGGTAACTTTATACTCGTGCAAAGGATATGTTCGTTTTTTCTCTTCAAATAAATGTTATATTTAAAAAAAAAATTTAAAATTTATTTTAACACATTATTTTACTAAATTTGTAATATTGTATATAATATATAAATTTTATAATTAATTATTTAATGCATTTTACATATATTTTTAAAGTATTAATAATTATTTTTATAAATTTTAAGTAATTCTACAATAAATACAGCATTTTCTTGTAATTATTTATGAAACTCGTCTATTCTCTTGAACAGTGCCGTAGCTATAAGAAATTGATTTAAGGTTTATTCGAGGAAAAATGTTTAATTAAATAGAGCTGATAAGATGTAAATAGCAGGACATCATCTAGATTTGTATGTAAGACGAAAATTCATGCTTAGATTTCTGAACATTTCAGGTGTATTTCGTAATTTTCGCTTGAAATTTAAAAGAATAATGATAAATAAAATACGAAATACTCGTTCAACATTGAGGAGGGGGGATTGTAACACACGTAAGGACGGGTGAGAAAATTCTTCTCTTGTTCTTTTCTCTTTCTTTTTTACAACACTGAACTTCTTGAGAAAGACAAACGAACACTCCTGATAAATATAGAGCATTGTTTCTTTCCTAAGAAATGGACAGACCTAATTTTTATCAGCTAAAAATATATATATATATATATATATTAATTATCCTGACCTTGTGGCTTCTTCATCTTCCGCTTTCCGCAACTCGGAGTATGAAATATTTGTGAACTTATTGCCTTAATTAACTGTGATTATTTCTTTAATTATTGAATTTAAAATTAATATTATTTGCAAGAAGTATCTTAATCTTACTTGTTAGTAGTAGTGGTAGTTTTTTCTTTTTTTTAAATACATCAATACATCCTATTGATTTATTCATTTTACATAAATTTTACTTAATTTAAAAAGAAATTAGATTACATATTTGATTTTAAATAGACACATTAACATAAAATAATATTCATAAAATAATATTAAAAAAGGAATATGAAATAATCATAATTTCTCTTTCAAATCTAAAAAAAAAAAAAAAATCCAAATAAATATAATAGGATACTAAAAAAAAAAATAGTTTACATGGTAACAAAAAATGTTCTACAAAATTTTTATTTTACCTAGTTTTGGATTTGAGAGTTCTAGATAATCATTGCTTCGTTTCAATCGATTACTTTCTTTACTAATGTAAGAGAAAAAGACTGTAACGTTTCACTGGGGAAACCATTCGTTATGCACTTTGTAATTTATTATATTGTTATATTATAATAATAATTATATAAAGTGTTAATTCAATATATTAACAAGATGTAACACAGATCATAATTAATATTGTGTGAAAAATTAATTCATTTTATAAATATTAGAATATAGAGTGAATACTAGGTTAATTAAACACTTATAATAACAAAGTTAGTATAACGTTCATATTATTAATATAATAAGCGTCAAATGTATATTACTTTTGGTATATTGGTAATTTGGAATAAGCATTGGTTTGTTAGTAAGAAAAAGAGAGACGGGTACTACTCTACTGTATATTATACTCATATTACTCTATTAGATTTATTCAGTTTATACACTATTATATTTACAATTCAGTGTATTTGGACTTGCTCTGTTGCTGAATAAAGAACTTATTTGAATTTGAGGCAAAGACTGCGACAGGGACAGGGACAAGGACAGGGACAGGGACAGGGACAGGGACAGGGACAAGGACAGGGACAGGGACAGGGACAGGGACAGGGACAGGGACAAGGACAAGGACAAGGACAAGGACAGGGACAGGGACAGGGACAGGGACAGGGACAGGGACAGGGACAGGGACAGGGACAGGGACAGGGACAGGGACAGGGACAGGGACAGGGACAGGGACAGGGACAGGGACAGGGACAGGGACAGGGACAGGGACAGGGACAGGGACAGGGACAGGGACAGGGACAGGGACAGGGACAGGGACAGGGACAGGGACAGGGACAGAAAGACATTCACAGATATAGATAGGACATTCAGAGCCAGATAAAAATCACAATTAAAGTGCTCACCTTATTGTTTCAAAAATTTGACCCTGAGTTAATATTACTTTAAAAACATGTAAAAGTGCAACTTGCATCATTTCTCCGTTTAAGCTGCAGTGCAGTTTCCTCACAAATTATATAACGGCTAATCTTTTAAGGTAAATAAGAGGAAATTACAGTTCTCCAGCATTTCTTGAGTATTTTAGATTATAGTTAAATCGTCATCACCAGTAACAAACATTACGGAATGATAAAATTTTATATATGACTTACAAAGTTAAGCTCGATAACCTTTTTTCACGTCCTCATTTCAATGATGACCTACCCTGAAAATATTAAATGTTATATTAACAACATAGCAGTAGCTTAAGAATTTGCTGGCATATACGATAAAAATGAAAATATTATATGGCCCGCTGACCTAACCCCTTAATTTTCTCATTAACGTCTTTATCATCATCCATTATTTATAATTTGTTATTACCTTATTCTTTTTAAAACAACAACCTATAAAAAGTACACTTTGAATGTATATAAAATCTATATACATACAAAAAAGCAATAAATTAACTAATGCTGTTCGTAACCCTGTTATCTGCTACCAAAAATGAACTTCGAATATGATTTTTCAAATGCAATGCGCATTTTTTGTTGCAAGAAAACAGGGTTTACACGGATAAACATTTTTTTTTCCATAAGAGGTTAAAGGGAGGCGCGTAGGAAAAGTTTAGAGCCCCTTAAATTTCTGTCTAAGCACTTAGCATTACAAGATTCCATTTTCTGCTTCTTTTTTTTATCTCTTTTTCTTAAATTACTGCAATGGGTTCAGAAAAATTTTAATTTGGCAAATCTGAGACTTTAATCAGGACTTCCTTTTCTAGCATGCTAAATAAGTAAATAAGTAAATAAATAAATAAATAAATAAATAAATAAATAAATAAATAAATAAATAAATAAATAAATAAATAAATAAATAAATAAATAAATAAATAAATAAATAAATAAATAAATAAATAAATAAATAAATAAATAAATAAATAAATAAATAAATAAATAAATAAATAAATAAATAAATAAATAAATAAATAAATAAAAAAATAATGAAATAATGAAATAATGAAATGAAATACAAAAATGAATCTCTGTATTAAAAGATGCAATATAAAATATGCTGTGGTCCTAATTGCATAGGTTTCATTATGCGAGAGACCTACTAAAAAAAATTATACAGATATATTTCATAAAACATCTTTTAAAGTAAATACTGAAAGAATTTTAACAATAGAATTAATAATTATCAACAAAAACTATACAATATGACATTAAAAATAAAAATGATTGACGATTAAAAAAAAAATTAAGGATAATACACCTAAGGTCATAACTGTTTAACAACGGTAATAATATAATAAGGTTTAAATTTATATGAAATAATATATAATAATGAACCTTATAAAACGAGAACTTATACTCTCACTATAAAATTTTATATTAATACTGCTGAATGAAGGAAAGCGAATTTCATTTTGACAGTTATATATTTATTATTATGACTTTTTAATTGAAATTCATAATTTATATTTCTTTTCTTTTATATATTTTATATGCATTTTTATTTTATTTTATGGGTTGTTTAAAAAATTCCTAATGAAACTATATGCAGTAGAAAGAGGTGTAAATAAATATATAAAAATAATATTTATAGCTATAACTTGTACGTATATAGTTAAATTATGCGATTATTTTTAATTAGTAATTTCTTTATCTGTAAAAAGTAGGATTTTAATCAAGGCTGAAAATGAGATACTGGTGCAGTTATTGAATAAGAGTTGTAAAACATTAACTTTTTTGAAAGGAAAAGATAAATCCATTTTTATAAAATTTATGGGAAGGGGTTTACTATTCAAAAAGTTTGATTACTTTTATTTTTATTTCATTTGCTCTCATAAGAGCTCATATTTCAATGACTTTTTGGTTCTGATCAATAACTGATCCTGGCATTTATATCATATAAATACATGTTAAAAGTTTTAATGACAGTGGAATTGAGAGATTGAACCATTGCAGTTTACTTGTAATGTTGTGGCCAAGTTTTTGTGAAACAGGGCTGTCAAGCCCTCACAACGCTTTAATAAAGTTACTTATTATTATTATTCTAGATCAGTGCATTCTAGAGATGCGAAATTTACAATAATAATAATTATACATTGCAGCATTGTGCATTGGAGTCAGTTTGTCCCGAGAATATAGGGTGTGTACGCATGGTGTCATACTGAGTGCTTTTCGATGCTCTTCTTGAGCAATGAATAATATTGCTCAGCATAGGACAAACGTAGTTTTTGGCTATTTTCTTTGGAAAATTAGCTATTTTTTGTTTGTTTATTATTATTTTTTTTGCATTCTTGAGGTACTAATTCAACCTGTTAACAGCATCAATGCTCTCAAAAAGATTGCGAAGTATTTTTAAACTGGCAAAAGGTGCCATTTTCCTATACCGGCCAATGTTATTTAGTACTCACTTTTATGACGTCGACTTTAACATGATTGAAACCACCCTAATGTAAATCATTGCCTCTCTCTCTCTCTCTCTCTCTCTCTCTCTCTCTCTCTCTCTCTATATATATATATATATATATATATATATATATATATATATATATATATATATATATATATATATATATATATATATATATATATATATATATATATATATATATATATATATATATATATATATATGTAAACGTTCTCCAATCAATTTGTTTAAAGATAATTGAATTTTGTTTTTAAATATTATTAAAATAAAAATAATTATAAAAAAATAACGTGTGTATCACAAAAATTTAATATAAAAATCCATGAACACTTAATCTTCACTATCAATATGTTGTAATTTCATATTTTTAATTAAAGAATACTAAATCATTTTATCTTTTAAATATAAAAGAAATATTATCATGAGTAAATTTTACATTGTTTAATAAAAAAAGATATACAAAATAAACAAGATGTAATGAAATTAAAAATTCTTGTTAATTTCCATTAAAACTATAATATATTAGTTACGCTTGAAATTAATTAATTTTGATCTAATTATTATCTTGGTCAAATAATTAGGTCATTGTTTTAGCAATTACATTTTGCGGATGAGTTTTATTATTGACCAATAATAATAAATAAAATAAAATTAATTACGCATTCTTGGTTCATAAACCATGAACTCTCTTGTTAATATTGTACACTTTTAAGAAAAAAAAAAAAAAAAAGTTTAGCTAGCTTCCGGGAAACATTGATTATACTTTTTATACGACTGATAAGACAATTTTGTAACGGACAGGGTTGAGAACCAGCTAAAAAAAAAAAAAAAAAAAAAAAAAAAAAAAAAAAATTGTCAATAGATATAATTATTATTATTATTATTTAGAGGACGAGACATAAAGCTTAACATTTTTCAAAGTGGTAGACATCAAACTACATTTTTGTTTTACATGCAAGATTCATTTACAAATTTTTACCAATAAGTACTTTTCTTTTACATTACATGAACATATCTTGTTTTATCTGTTAAAATTTATGTATTTAAATTCCATAATTTAAGCTTATTTCTTTTTACTGGTTCGACAAAAGCATTTTTGTCTAAAAAATTATTTGAAAGTATTGTATTCTATTGTTACCAATTAAGCAATTTACTGTATTACCATAATTACTAATAGTAATTAATTAATTACGTAGTAGTGCCAAATACATCAGTTCTGGGATAACTTCTCTAAAATATTGACATTTGTTTTTATTATTACTGATTTTTGTTGTTGTTGTATGTACTGTTTTCAGGGTTAAGTCTAAGATTAGGCTGGACTTATAGTCAGGTTTAAACCTAGCCTCTTTATTTTTTTTATATATAAAGTCAATTATTTATATTATGATGAACTATTTAGACTTACTCAGAACCATTTTTATACAAATAGAAGAATTTATTTTTCCATTGTATAATGAACTAAAGACTATAATTACAGCACAGAAAATAGTTATATATTTTTTTATTAACAATTTAATTTATTCTTGTAATTAATTGCTTTTGGAATCAGTTTTATTATAAATGTTCAGCTAATTTAGCGTACAAAATCCTGTACGTTGGAAAATCTTCTGCAGAAATACAGCAAAATAATTTCTAACATTAATAGTATATTATTATAGTATATTTCTTACGTAAGTATTATGAAAATTAAAATCCTACATTTTTTTTTAATCTATTCTGAAAAATCTTGTATTTTTTAAAATTACTATTAAATAATCATTACGAGCATTGGAAGTTTTGTTTTGATAATTTTTTGAACACTACTTACTTTTCGGATACGCAGTAACACCTTTGCCTATAATTGTACTTTGAGTAAGTTATAATTATTATTTTAGTTTTTTTTTTTACATTAAATTAGAAAAATATCTATAAATATATACAATAAAATAAATATTATTATATATGTACTAAAGGATCTACTTACATGCATTATACAATATAATAAATAAATAAGGAATGATAGTAGTGATATAAATAATAACAATAAAAAGGTAACAAGCGGAGCGTAAAGGTGCGAAGTTTATGAACTGTAAAAAAAAAATGCATTCTGAGTAAGCTAGATGATTTTTATCATTCATTTCATATTTATAACTTTTTAATATTATTATAAAGATTTTATCCTTATGTAATGTAATACTTAATTAAGATATACTATATTTATATAACAGTATTATATTTATTATATAATCTTTTATAAGTAAATTAAAAATTACATTTTAGTTTTATTTATAATGTAAAGTACTTATAAATAATAAAAATACAATAATTAAACTTTTAAAAAAAATAATGTATATATAATCAAATTGTAATTTTTAAATATGTTAATTTTTATTAGAACTTTTTTTTATAAATTATTTCCCTAATCGTAATAATTTTAACGACTAATTAAAATTATGTTCATCAACATTAAACTGTAAAGTCAAATAAGTTATGGTATAAGTGTTGTATTCAGATTGTCTGTATCTCGAAATCTAAAAAGAACTCACTAATTATGATTCCATTTCAAAGTTAAAAATAGTAATAGGTACCTATAAATTTTTTTTTTTATTATAAATCACAAGGTACACAATCCAACCAAGGCATAGCCTTATCAGTCGGTTCAAAACATATTTTCACGTACATATATATATAATATATATATATATATATATATATAATTTCTATACAATATATTACAAGTTTCATGAAACAAACAACAATCTGATACTAGTATTTTTTTTTTTACACAATAAATTTGAGAACTCATGACCATTAGATAAAAGAGAAAATAAATAATGAAATTAACATCCAGGCTCTTCTGGGACTAAAATTTCAAATAAATCTTAATTTAAAATCTATAGCAAGGTGAGCGCCCAAAATTTTTACATTTTTGAAGATATCTTATTCTAATGCATCACAGCAAAATGTCACATTTTTCTTACATTACAACATTTTAGTCAAATCCCGTAGAACCTGATTTCCCGCATTAAGAATTTGTTAAATTATTTAGTAGTTAGTAATTATTACTCTTCAGTCTCTTCACATTGCAACTTATACTTTTATTTTTAAATAGGATCATAATTTAAAAAACTGTTCAGATTTTCATGAAAATAATTACCATTTATAAATCAAAATAAATTACGATTTATAATGTATTTTATAAATTCTATTTTTATAATATTTTTCTTTTCAATCTTATTTTTACTACACAAAAGTATATATATATAGCAGAACAAAATTATGCGATGTAATATTTTTCATTTATATTATTACCTTGACCATATAAAATTGCAGGTTCAGTGCATTTTGAAGTCAGAAGGTAAAAATATATACATGAAGTTCCATTGTGGTGATCTGGTATGCTTTACTTTTTATTATCATTCATTCAATAGTATTTTACTTTGCTTTTATACGTATAGTACAAGATTAGATTTTTATTCTGTATATAAAGAGCATTCGTAAAGAATATAAAAAAATATACATATATGTACAGCGGTGAATAAAAACTCATTTCAATTTTTTTTTCATGCATTCTTATATAAAGTTGAGAATAAAGGAATGCAACGATGATCTGAATAAAATATTAATACAAATCATGTGAATCTAATTCCGTGCTTTTTCCACCACCTTAGATTTAGATTCACATGATTTGTATCTATATAACCCCATCTTTGAGTTAAAATCACACTATTCAAATTGAAAATATTAATATTTTAATATTACGGGGAACAAAAAATATATAAATATATAATCTTAAAAAAAAAAAAAAAAAAAGCATCACAATGGTTGCGATTTATCAAAACATTTAGATGACCTAATGGCTTCAGAATTATTAGACCCTAAGATTTTTAAGTATATTCTAGAAAGGATAATTTATGTAGTAATGCTAATGCTATAAGACCTGTTGGTGACGCGCTATATGATGATGATTCAAGCTTTTTATTATTTTTATTTTATGTATATAATAACAACATATTACCATATCAATTGTTTTTTTCTTCAAAATATATTCGTCTAAGATATATATATTATTGTGATAATACTCACTTGTCTGACTTGTCAGAGTTTTTATTTAATTAATTGTGACTATTGGAGGGGGGAGGGGGGGAGCCAATCATTATTAAAGAAATTCCCTATATTTAGCAGAACACACTTGTGTTATACGAACTAAATCATGGCAATGATATGATAAATGCATTTAAAATACTTTTCGTCGTTGTTATTTTTATTTCATTATTACATTTTTTTTTTCTTTTTTTTTTTTAATACAAATTCATGAAATTTAAAACAATAGTCAAATATTATGAGAGAGTATCTGTAATCTGTATCGACTTGTTCTATTTTTACAACTTTTCTGTCTTAAAAAGAGAAACATTTAGAGCATTTTTTTTTTTTTTTTTTTTTTTTAATAGAAAATTACAAAAATAATTGTTGTTCCAAAATTTGTCTCAAAACTAACATTAGTGTTGCTTTATTCCACCATCTAGCGCCAAACGAAACATTTAAATACAAATAATATGAAAATTCTCCGCAAGATGTCAGAAGCTCTCGCATAAACTTTTAACAAATTCCCATGAGAAAAACTTAAAAAGTTACGAGACTTTGTAATGTTCACTTCTCTATATACTTCAAAACACATAAATTGTGATGAAATAAAATATGTAAATAATTTATGTATAACTTGAGATTAAAGTGAGTGTGATATATTTCTATCTCATCTTTCTTTTTCAATTTTCAGTCATAAATATGGAAATACGCATTTACAATTTATACATTTTCATGTATATAATGCGAATAATATAATATAATTTTATTTCTTGTATTCATATGGGTAGAAAATACAGCTTATACTATTCTAAATATATGAAATTTAAACAAAATAATATGAAAATAAATTCAAACTGTATGAAATATGGTTATATACACAAACATGAATGAATAAATGAATGAATGAATGAATGAATGAATGAATGAATGAATGAATGAAGGAATGAATGAATGAATGAATGAATGAATGAATGAATGAATGAATGAATGAATGAATGAATGAATGAATGAATGAATGAATGAATGAATGAATGAATGAATGAATGAATGAATGAATGAATGAATGAATGAATGAATGAATGAATGAATGAATGAATGAATGAATGAATGAATGAATGAATGAATGAATGAATGAATGAATGAATGAATGAATGAATGAATGAATGAATGAATGAATGAATGAATGAATGAATGAATGAATGAATGAATGAATGAATGAATGAATGAATGAATGAATGAATGAATGAATGAATGAATGAATGAATGAATGAATGAATGAATGAATGAATGAATGAATGAATGAATGAATGAATGAATGAATGAATGAATGAATGAATGAATGAATGAATGAATGAATGAATGAATGATCCAAAAAAGCTCGGGTCCTAAGAACCAGGTTTCGGACTCATGAAATGTTATCCGGGTCTAGAACCATTAAAAATCTTCATCGAGTACGGTTCCCTATAGGTGTACCAACATGGCGTCCACTTCAACATAAATGCATAATTATACAACCTATTAATGAACCTAGAAATGACTTTATATAAATATTATTATTATACTTTTCTTACAATTTTTAGTAAAATATCATACCTTTAGGGTTTATATGCGCATGACGTCATATTTAATGCTCTTGGAAGCCATACTGAATGAATATAATAATAATAGTAATGAAAAACATTGCTCAGCATAGAAAAAACTTTACTTTTGTCTACTTGGGGAAATTAATTATTTTTTTGTTACTTTATTTTTCTCTCATATTTGAAATACTAATTTAACATACAGTATAGGGTCTATGCATTCATGATAAAGTCAAAGCTATATGTTGGATCACTCAATAACATGGGCAGGATAGGACTCATTTTTAACAGTTTAAAAATACTATAATAGTAATATATTTGAGAGCATTGATGCTGTTAATAGGTTGAGTAAGTCTAGCTCTCAAGTATATGTAAGAAAATAATAATAACAAAACATTAACCTATTTCCTAACGAAAATAAACAAAAACGAAGTTTGTCCTAAGCTGAGCAATGCATTACTCCAGAATGGCATCCAAGCGCATAAAATATGACGTCATTCACATATAAATATTGTTATATACTTTTCTTACTATTTATTTATAAAAAAATATCATACCTGTAGCACTTAAAAATGACATTTATTCGTAAAATTGGCTATTTCATTTTATCAAAAGAAATCTTGATAAAAATTTTATTGCACACAAAATCTTTACGTAAAAAAAAAAAAAAAAAAATCAGAATAAAATATTCACTTACATCACTTCTTTTTCAATATAATATAGTATAACAAAATGCAAATTGGTAACATAGGTATCCTAAGGGTATGATATATTTTATATTGTAAAATACTCTTATAGAGTGGTAGAGAAAAAAAATTGGGTGAATATATATATACTTGAAAAATTCCCAAGTGGTTTACCTACTTTATAGATTTGATATTATTGTGTCAATAATTTTCTTTTCTTGGTCTTTTTGTATGGCAGGAAAATGTATAATGATAAAATTTATTTTTCGTTTCTTCAAGAGTAGTTATGAGATTTTTTTTTCTTTGAAGTGTATAGAAAGTTT
This sequence comes from Ecdyonurus torrentis, assembly GCA_949318235.1. Lineage (NCBI taxonomy): Eukaryota > Metazoa > Arthropoda > Insecta > Ephemeroptera > Heptageniidae > Ecdyonurus > Ecdyonurus torrentis. Next base: position 16,187,125 of record OX439133.1, read on the forward strand.
ATAGAAAATGTTCAAAGGGTCAATAGGTTAAAAATTTAATATTGTTAAAAAAAAATAACATTTTATACTATTTTCAAGTTAATTGAGGTACTTGTAAGGCTGCGTATTTAAAAGTTTACTCTGTAATGCTGTTCGTAAACCCTGTTTTCTGCTCCTAAAATGACGATCCAGATCCAACTTTGGTTATTCAAATAGAATGCGCATTTTTTGGTGCAAGAGAACGAGGTTTACGAACAACACTCGTATAATATCCATGGTTTACTCATTACTTTTTATTTATTATGTAATTTGAAATTCAATACAGTAACGATAATTCTATTTACAACAACAGTTTAAAAATTTAAAAAGGAAAAAAAAAAAAAAAAAAAAAAAAAAAAAAAACGGACGGACGGACGGACGGACGGACGGACGGACGGACGGACGGACGGACGGACGGACGGACGGACGGACGGACGGACGGACGGACGGACGGACGGACGGACGGACGGACGGACGGAAGACAGAAAGAAATTTATTTTACAAAATAGCATTATTTCCACAAATCATTAACATGTTTAGAGTTGCACTATCATATCACAGAGGCAAAGAAAATAATAATAATAATAATTTAATTACTGATATTAAATAACTGGAGTACAGAGCTTCGAGCTTTCTTTTTCCATATTTACACAGAGAAATTGCTTAAACTTTATCTCTTAATGACCTGTTAATTAACACCAAATTTTATACACTGCAATAAAAGGGTCCATCCTATATTTTAAAAATTACTTACGATAGTCTCAAAAGAACTTCACCAACTTCTTATTTTCAAAGATTCATAGGCATACTCAAATTTTAATACATTTTGAATTCCTCCATAGATTTTTGGACCTATGACGACTCAATTTACAAAACTACGATAAGGGTCTATGAATGCATAGACGGCCTATGCATTCATATTAAAGTCAACGCCATGTTGGATCACTCAATAACATGTGCCACATAGAAAAATGACCCATTTTGCAGTTTAAAATTACTAACAAGCAATATTTTTGAGAGCATTGATGTTGGTAATAGGTTAAATTAGTATCTCAAGTATTAGAGAAAAAAAAAACTGATTTCCCAAAATAATAGCCAAAAACGAAGTTGGTCCTATGCTGAGCAATGTTATTTGTGACTCCAGTATGACACCCAAGTGCATTATATATGACGTCATGCGCATACACTCTTTTTGCATTTATATATGTACGGTTCAAGTACAGTTCAAAGTTATTATAATAAAAAAATCTGGAATTGAATAAAAATATAATTAAGTGTAATAAAATGCCAATAATTAATTATCATTAGTTTTTTTTTTTAACAGAATATTATATTACTAATTTAATTAATTAAAATTGTTAATAAATCTGATATTTTGACTATAAATTTACTTTATAAATTAAGTTGCTAATATAAATATTTGATTATGAGATGCTCTAATAAATTAAGTATACATGTTTTACAATCTTTGCATACGTTAGTAAAGCTTATATAGAATGCATATTATTATAAATCGGAAACACTTAAGAAAATATTTATCTTGTAATATGTAAAGAGAAAAAGGGTTTACGTAGTTTCTATTTTAAGTATTTTCAAAATCAAAATGTTAATAAAGATTTTTAATTAATAAATACCTTTTTATGTATATAATAATACAAAATTTTGTTTGTGAAATATTTAAATTTTTATTTTAAAATGAAAAACGATAGCGTAAAGTCAAAATGAAAATTACATAGTGTTCCCTTTTTTATGATATAATGACATCCCAGCATACGTTTTCATTACATTTTCTGAAAGTAATTTAACTTTAGATTATTTTAGTTTAAATATAAAGGCATAGAACACCTTGAACAAAAAAAAAAAAAAAGAAAGAAAGTATAATATCTTAATACACCTAAATATCAACGTTGATTTGGCCGGAGTCATTAATTTCCAATTTATTTTCCAATCACAATATGAAGCGTGTGGACAATGACGTCACAGCTCTCACGATTTTGTAAATGATAAAATAGAAATCAATGATGGATTTTCAGGTATGTTAGGATATTAGACAAGTTTTTTTTTTTCTTCAAGGTGTTTTACGCTTTTTGTTGTTGTTGTTGTTGTTGTTGTTGTTTTGTTTTGTTTTGACGTATAATTGATACAATGCGTATAATATGGTTAGCGACAGGAAAAGTCACTTAACGTTATTACAATCATGGTAGTTTCATGTTTAATTATAATAACAAAATTCTTTTATAACATGATTATAGAAATATATACGAGAAAAAAAAAAATCTAAATTTAAGTGAAATTATTAATGTTGAATAATATTAGTATGTACTAGTAAACCTATTGGGATTGGGTGTATGTGCATGACGTCATATTGAAAACTTGGGCGCCATACTGGAGTAATGAATAACATTGCTTAGTATAGGACAAACTTTGTTGAGAAAATCTTTGAGAAATTGGTTAATTTTTTGATTTTACTCTTTTTCTACCATACTTGAAATACTAATTAAACCTCTATTAACAGCATCAATGCTCTCAAAAATATTGCTTAGTATTTTTAAAGAGGCAAAATGGGTCCTTTTTCTATGCTTCCCATATTATTAGTGATCCAATATGGCGTCGACTTTGACATGAATGCATACACCCTTATAGTGAACTAAAAAATTCTGTTCAACAATTAATGTAAAACAAATTTAATGAATAAAAGTATATACATAAATAATATTTCTTTGGTGTTTTTCCATTTTGATAGCAACAAATGTATTTTTTTTTTTATTTTTTTTTTATTTAATAATGCGATCCTTATTTGAATTTATGTGGCACATCTTGACCTTTTTCATTTTGACACTTTTCAATTTAGGAGAGAGAAATTTTTTTTGTAAAACTGTCACTGAATGGTTAGTAAAAGGATCTATCAATCATCATCACATTTTACAAAATAAATACAAAAAAAAAAAAGTTTAAAGCAAAAAAGAAAATTGTAACTTTATATTAAAATAGAAAATAAATAAAATGTTGTAGTAAATGTAAATTATAAAAATTATTTAAATAAAATAATTCTTTTAAAATATATATTTGTAAATAATATCCTAACCACAGTAAGGACAAGTAAGTTCATTCTGAAGGAAGCTAGGATAAAGAATGTTCTGCGAGGGTTAAATGAGTTGCAAAGAGTAATGGAAATCTTTGAATTATTTTCAAAGAAGACTAACTTGAAATTGAATCATAATCATATGTTGAAATGATATTGCAAATAAAATGATATTACATAAATTCCTAGATAGTTAATAATATATGGTGTATGAGCATGACGTCATTTTTAATGCGCTTGGGCTCCATGCTGGAGTAACATTGCTCTGCATAAGACAAACGTCGTTTTTGGTTATTTTCTCTGCAATTTTTTTATAATTATTTTTCTTACATGCTTGAGATACTAATTTTATCTATTAACAACATCAATGTTCTCAAAAATATATTGCTTAAAGTATTTTTAAAGTGTTGAAATGAGTTATTTTCCTATGGAGCCAATGTTATTGAATGATCCAACATGGCGTCGACTTTGTAACATGAATGAATAGACCCTATAATTATGGATAAACATTAAATAGTCAGTCAATAATGTTATTCGTAAACCCTGTTCTCTGCTCCTAAGATGACGATCAACTATGGTTATTCAAAGTAATGTATATATTATGATGCAAGAGAACAGGGTTTACGAACAACACTAATGTGATGCAGAGAAGTTTTTTTCTTCTTCTTTTCTTAATGAATAAGTGATTAAGTAGTGTAATAATGATCGATGAATGCCTATAAAGCTTCCTGCTGATCGCGTTATTATTGTGGTTTCATTGGTTGCGATTTCAGCTGTCTTTCTAATGTCCATGAAATGGAATAAATACTTTTCTTTTATAGCACACAAAAATGTTTGAAAAAAAAATGAAAATATTTACTTTTTTTAATCTCTCTCTCTCTCTCTCTCTCTCTCTCTCTCTCTCTCTCTCTCTCTCTCTCTCTCTCTCTCTCTCTCTCAGTTAAACCAATTTTTCTCTTTTCGTATGTTATTTAAAATATTCAAAGTAATTTCCTGTTATTCACTGCTATCAATTATGTTGTAATTTATTATAATTTTATGCTTCATCATCATTTTAGTGCAATTGAAAAAGTCAAACTGATATTCAGAATATTAAACATGTTCGCTTAGAGATTTTTAAGTATAGGACATAATTATATAATTAATATTATTATGCATGCATTTTCCTTATGCATTATAGGGTGTATACACATGACGTCATATTTAATGCGCTTGGATGCCATACTGGAGTAATGAATAACATTGCTCAGCAAAGAATAAATTTCATTTTTGGCTATATTTTATGTGTAGGAAATTGGTAATTTTTATATTTTATTATTATTATTCTCACATACTTGAGATACTTATTAATTTGACCTATTAAATACATCATGCAATACTCTAGAAAAAAGTTTGTTTTATTTTTAAAGTGACAAAATATTTTCCTAAGCGGCCTATGTTATTAAAGGCATAGAATACCTTGAACAAAAAACTTGTCTGATATCCAAACATATCTAAATATCAACTTTGATTTGGCCGGAGTCATTGCATGATTTCTAATTTATTTTCCATTCTGAAAATGACAGCTGCAGGTTTATGACGTCACAGCTCACTAGTCCACAAGAAACAGGCGAGCTGTGACGTTATAAACCTGCAAGTGCTATTTTTGTGAATGGAAAATTAATTAGAAATCAATGACTGGTCAAATCAACGTTGATATTTTGATATGTTAGGACATTAGACATGTTTTTTTGTCCAAAGTGTTCTATGCCTTTAAGTGATCCAACATGGCATCGACTTTAACATGGATACATAGACCTTGTAAATGATATGATGTTACTGTAAACTACAAATGTCTAACCTCTTCAGTCCCAGTATACAGTACAGTGGATATCAGATAATTCAATAAAAAATAGACAAAAAAAAAATAAAAAAGAAATAAAGAAAAAAAAAAGAATAAAAGTCAAAAATTGGACCAGAAAACGGCCGATTTTTAAAGCTATTTTGAGCATTCTTGAGTTGGTAGACGGTCCGCAAAAGTAAGAAAACATTTTTGACAAAAGAGACATATTTTTGTCATTCTGAGAGCCTCACAAAAACGTGGTTAAAATATACTAACAGTGAAATATTATTTTTTTTAAGTCGAGGGCTGAAAAGAAAATATAAATAAACAAAATAAAAATTCGTGAAAATAGTTGATCTTACATAATACAATTATAAAAACTAAATAATACAATAAAGTTTACAATCAGAGAAAATACGTAAAGTTTAATTGATTAACAGTTAATTGAGAGAGAAATAGACAACATCAATGTTTAGTTAAGGGTTTAGAGAGAGAGAGAGAGAGAGAGAGAGAGAGAGAGAGAGAGAGAGAGAGAGAGAGAGAGAGAGAGAGAGAGAGAAGTTTTTAGTAAACTGTTGATATTTGACTTAATAGAAAAGTTAAAGATAAGAAAATAAATTCAAGTTTCGTGTTTATAATTTCATTACTATGGCAGATGGCTTCTTATATACATAAAACCACTTTATCTTCCTTGTCTATATGATTGATAGGGAAGTAAACTTTAGGTAAATAATATGTGGGGTAAAACTATAGTTTTTATTTTTTTATTATATTATGTATCATGATTATTAAATATTGTGTAGGTAGGTGAAATAACGAATCAATCAATCAGTGGTTATGAAAGAGTAATGAATCATTGTTTATAGCTCATAATACACGTAAAAATGTAAATAAGTATTCTTCATTTAAAATTTATCTAATATTTAAAATCTATCTATAATATTTAAAAACACGAAAGTTTTTTTTTGTTTTTTGTTTTTTTTCTTTTTAGTAACAACATAAAATAAGATTAACTTGAAAATTGCCTTTAAAAAACATTTCAAATGCGTTGATTCTTTAAAAAAAAATTAAAAAACGCATGCGCAGTACGTCAAAACGGAAGCGGATGTGAGTGAAATCGCTTATAGTCAGCCTCAAAACAGTTGTTCCTTTATTAGTCAATAGGATGTATTCGCATGACGTCATACTGAATGCGATTCGACGACACAATGGAGCAATAAATAACATTGCTCAGCATAGGACAAACGTGATTTTTAGGTATTTTCTTTGCAAAATTAGTGATTTTTTATTTATTATTTTTCTCGCATAATCTTATGCAATCTGTTAACTTTGCAATGCTCTGAAATATATATTGCTAAGTATTTTTAAACTGGTACAATGTGTCATTTTCCCATACCAGCTCTTATGTATGTGCTGTTTACATAATGACGCGTAAATTCACGTAACTTTCACGTAAGAATCCAAATAATATTGATTGTCATCGTTTATCTTCACGTAAGAGTTATGTGAAATATATTACACATCACTGTGAACAACCTATTAGAGCTCACAAATTGCGTCAACTTTTATATGAATGCAACCACGCCCTATACTATTTAAGGTGGGAAATCAGGTACTGCGGGATTTCACTAAAAAAATTGTTAAAAAAGAAAAAGCTGAAATTTTGCAGTCATCTTCAAAAATGTAAAAAGATGGGGGTCACCATGCTAGATTTTAAATTATGATTTTTTTTTTTTTTGAAGCGTTATAAGAACCCATTTTAATTTCCATAATTATTTTCTCTCTTATCTGATGGTCACGGGTTCTAAAAATTTTATCATAGGTAGCTGTTACAATTAACTTTCAAATGACATCATAAAGTTTCAAAGTTTTATTTTTAAATTTTGAGATACAAGCTATCTACATACAACCCTTAGATATAAAATTATTATTTCCAGTAGTTGTCCCTTACTTTAAAAATAATAGAAATGTAAGTTTCATATATAAAAAAAAAAAAATAATAATAAAAAAAAAAGTAATTGATTCTCAATATGAAATTATTGTAAAAACTATTTAATAAACTTTTAAATTTTATTTTTTACCGTCTACATCTATATAAACAGAAATTTTTGTTTTCATGAAAATTTTTTTATTTGAAAAGAAAACAATGTACCAAAATTATATTTTATCTGCGTGGGTACACATATATATTTATTTGAAGTATAAGTGCTCACTATTGTCTTTACTCACTACAAATATAACAAACAATAAAAAAATAACAATCATTTTTCAACAATGGAGAAATGTTTTTCTTATGTCAAAAAATGTAAGATATTTTTTTGGCTAAAAAAAAGGTGTATTTACTTTACTAAATGTTATAAAGTAAAGATCAAGCTTTTATTTTCTTTCGTCTGAAAATTATAATGTCAACAATAATATGATTTTCAAATTTACAATCACATTGTTGTTATTTTTTTTTAATATTATTTAATAGTGCTTTGAATTATTTAGAAATAAATATTATTTTATGTATTTATGTTTTATTTATTTATGTGCATAAAAACTTACTATTATGTAAAAAAAAAATCTAGAAAGACTAATATATTTTTATTATAATAATACATATTTATTGTTTTATTTATTTAACAATTATATAATTATTACTTGAATATTTTAACTTCCCTTTACTGATTCCATTGCAATGTGTATCAATCAAGAAATTGACTGGTAGTGAAAACATTATGAAATTTAACTCGGAAAGGAAATAAGAATTCTAGTGAATATAAGGGTTTGATTCAGATGGCTTGCATCTCATAATCTAAAATGAAAACTTCCAAACTTCATGATACCATTTGAAAGATAATAGTAAAAGGTACCTATGAATAAAATTGTAGAACTCATGACCATCAGATAAGAGAAAATAATTAATGAAATAACATGGGTTCTTATGGGACTAAAACTTTAAAAAATCATAGTTTAAAATCTACACAAAAAAGGTACACAACACAATCCAACCAAGGCATAGATAGCCATATCGGTCGGTTCAAAAAAATATTTTCACGTATTTATATATATATATATATATTTTTTAATTTCTATACAATATATTATTACAAGTTACTTGAAACAAACAACAATCTAATACTAGTATTGAAGTTTTTTTTTTTTTTTTTTTTTTTTTTTTTTTTTTTTACACATTATTTTTAAAATATCATTTATATCATCTAAATAACATCTTTTATACAATTACTTAAACAAAAAAGTATTGACTTTTTTTTTCTACATGCAATTTTCAAATATTATATAACACATTTTTGAACACTCTCACAAACAAGAGTAATAATTTTATAATTATATGAGATTATATCTTGTTTAATAAAAAAAATTTTAATTCAGGTTTTTTAAATTAGAAGGAATTTGATTCCATATACACCAGGCAAAATATATTTTTTTTTGGTTCTTTCTGTAAATCTATTTAAAATTTTAGGAACAAATATAGGATTAGTTTCGGCAACTCTTGTATTATATTAACTCTTGGCTCACCATGACTATTTTCAAAGTAATTTTTACTAAGAAACAATAATTTTTTAGTTTCTTAGTTTCTTGATTGCACCGTCCAGCCTGCGTAGAGTTTTAACGGTTTCTCAAAGCACTCATGGTAAATACCGGGCGTTGTATTTAGGTCGTAGATCGTAGATCGTAGATCCATGTGTACCAATACAATACACAGTAAAGTCGTTGCACAAGTACACATAAAATTATAATAAAAAATAAGACCATATAGAGTAAAATAATAGTAATAAAGATATTTTAAAAAGTTGATTGACTTATTTTCTTTATGATTTAGACCTAATTTCGTACGACAAAGAAGCGCTGATTTTCTTTATAGTGTTTTTTTTTTTTTTTTTTTTTTTTTTTTTTTTTTTTTTTTTTTTTTTTTTTTACGATTGTCTACGTTGTATAAAACATTAAATAAGAAATGTGAAATATTTTATGATTGTGAATGTATGTGAGTTGAATTTTTCATACTTTATTGTGACGGAACAGAATATAAAATTTGTATTGTTGACTATATAAGATGATATTTTTATAATACACTATACTTCATATCTTGTGGTGATTCATATTTCTTATCATCTTTTACGCAAAAGGAAAAAAGGAAGAAAAAAAAATCTGCAGTAAGGTGCATCCATTTTATTCATTGTTGTGTCTTGCTCTTCGTATAATATAGCAAATGTATTAGTTATTCACATTTAAAACATTGCTATATAGGGTGAATCCGCATGACGTCATATTTATTGCGCTTGGAGGCCAAACTGAAGTAATGAATTACATTGTTCAGCATAGGACAAACTTTGATTTTGGCTATATTCTTTCAGTTAAATAATTAAGTTTAATATGTTAAATATTTTAAGCATTTCAATATAGTTCCATTAACAAATCTTGCAAAATCTGTTATTTTAGTTGGTGAGTTATATAAATACCATTTTAAATCTTGAAAAAAGATCTCATTCTCATAATACGAGACAACAGCTTATAGAGCCGGTTGTTCTACCCAAATTTAAAAATAGATACGGTGAGAAGACAGTGACTTGTGAGTGTTCAACTACCGCTCATTTGTAATGCCATACCTAAATTTATTAAGGTAAAAAAGAATTAAAAGAAAAGGTTAAAAATTGGTATATTATGTAACTAGGTATAATTGTTTTGTTTGTTTTCTAATTTTAGTATAACAATATTTTTTTTATTATTTGTTTCTTGTTGATAAAAAAAATTAATAAAAAAAAATGTACTGATTTTATTTAATTACTAATATGCAATCAATACACTAATTTTTTACTTAAAATTGATTTTTAAATAAATATATAATAAATTTTAAATTATATATATAATAATACTTTTGCTTAAATTATTTACGAATAAATTCGCTTTCGTTGGAGCTTCATATGGAAGTCTGAAGAGCTTAACAGTAAGTTTGATCGTCTTTGATCAGTAGGTCAGTGGTCTTAAAAAAGGATCGTACACTTGATTCAATTTAAAATATTATAATTATACTATTTATACTATATCTAATATAATAATTAACAAAATTTGTTCACTTTATAATTTATGAGGTTCTAAGCTTTTATGTTCAACTCTACGCCATGTTGGATCACTCAATAACATGGGCCGCATAGGAAAATGATGACATAATAATGAGCACTATTTTTAAGAGCATTGATATGATGCTGTTAAAGGAATAGATCAGAAGAAAATATAAGCATTAAATCACATAACACTTGATGGGACTTACATAAATAACTTTAGTTTGTCCTTAAAACCAAACTGTAGCTCCGTAGCAGTAATAAGAAAATTTCAATTTATGCAACACACACAACATATTTTACTAATTTTTACATGTTTCTAACGACACAATCATAAATAGTCACGCAAATTGCATACTTCACTCTCTCTCGTGGGTCTACATTAACATTCTGGTAAAATTGTCATCAGTTTTGAAGATCCCATTTCGTGTTTATATTTATTAAAAAGCACATGTTGTTTTATGTGGTCTATGCCTTTAATAAGTTGAATTAGTACCTCAAGTACGTGAGAAACATAAAAATAAAAACCAATTTCTCTAAGCAAATAGCCCAAAATTGGAAGTTTGTCATATGCTGAGCAATGTTATTCACCATATAATCCTGTATGGCGCCCTTGAAGTGTATTAAATATGACGTCATGCGCATACACCCTATCTATGACTGTATAACAATTACATTAAATATCATAAATACAGATTAGTGAGTAATTATTTATTCAGTTTTAATTTAGCAGCCATTATTCTACATTAAATGTAAAAAAAAAGAGCAAACATTGTGTAATTTATTCTCTTTATGAAACGGTAACCTAGATGTGTTTCATTTTGCATTGTATAAATGATAAAAAGTCTTCAAAAAAAATAAAAAAAAAAACTATAGCTTTCTTTTTAATTTTTTGTAAGACCTGTATAAACTTAATATTTTAAAATATATGTACGCAAAGAGCGTGTTCAAACGAAGCACTAAAACTAATTTCGCCCTTATTTTAATGAATGTAATGCTTTGAACATTTTTATCAAACAAAAAATCCATTTGCAAAAATGCAAATATTATATTTGGAGGTTATCGGTTTAAAAAATTCTTAAAAAATGACTATGGCTTAAAACACGTAAAAGAATGTTTAGTATTTCTCATTCAAATTTCTCCGAAATCGGTGGGGTAGTTTTCGCAAAAATCGCAAAAACAGTGTTTTTCCTCATAAGCGTATTAGTGTTAAATTAGGGGACCCTTAGCTTTCCCCGCGTCACCCCGCGCGCTAAACCGATAATGTCCATTAAATGCATCGTGTAAACAGAACTTTAGTTACTACATAGAAATAAAACAATACCATAAACTGCAATTCATGTAAATTCCATGTACTTCAGTATTATTTATTGATATGAAGTATAAAAATTGTCAATAATAAAGGGTATCTGTGATAATGAAAAATATTCATAATATTTTCTTAAAACTAATTTGATTTTATAAATCCACACTCGATGATGTGGGCGGCTAATGCGTGTACCAGGCTCATACTGGAGCCAAGATACACGCACTCTAAAAACTTTGTGATTAAATTTACCTATATAGGAGGCGAGTTGCACTAGGCCTTGACCGCCTCCATCGGGGTGACGTCCTCTCCTGAGAGCGGTGGGACACTTTTCCGCGAGCTCATTAGAGCCGGATGCCCATAGTTACTGAGGCACCATTATTATTATTAAAAAAAAAAAAGTGTATCCATTATACATATTTTTGGCCTTGTCAGTGCAGTAGTTTCTGAGTAGTTTTCTCAAACAAAAGTATAAATATGAACCTTAATGATTAAAAGTTTGGAAATTTGAGGATCTACGTTTTCCCGCATACTTCACCTCCATAACCTCCATTCATTTTTATTGTTTTATTATTATTATTTTTGTTGTTGTTGAGAAAAATGAAATAAATTTGAAATGTAAGTTAAGTCCAGTTGTATTCTACAGTATGTAAATGTACTAATAAATCATAAAAACTAATTTCTTTATATTATTTTTAATATTACTTAACTAATTGACTTTAAACATAATATATTATGTAATACATTAAGAGCTTTTGAATAAACATATACATAGTACATATAAAATAAATATCATTATATCAACGTCACCACAATACATTTAAAAAAAAACAAAAATCTCATGAATATTTCATAGTGAACAAAATTTTTAATGAACACTTTTACTAAAAAACGTAGGTTGAGAATTTAAAGTAGTTCGCAAATGTTTTTTTTAACTATAGGTACAGTACAGTATATTAGTAATTAATTTATTGTGGTTGGGGTTTAAAACAAACATATTGACTCTCTCTCTCTCTCTCTCTCTCTCTCTCTCTCTCTCTCTCTCTCTCTCTCTCTCTCTCTCTCTCTCTCTCATTTTTTAGCATAAAATAATGTTAATTTTTTGACGTCAAAACAAAATTAAACTTTATTTTTGAATTACTATGATATTTATAAATTACAACTTATTTGTCTTGTTAATTTTTTTCAACAATTTTTTATAATATTTACTGTATAATTATGGAAATTTATATGAAATGTAACTATTGAATTGTGTACATCTAAATAAATTCAAATATTTATTTACAAAAAAAAAGTTGTAATGTACATCACTGTACACATCAGCAATCCATTACACTTTTGGAGTTGCTTGATAAAATATCTATGTACTATTTAATAATAATAATAATAATAAAATCTTTATTTATTTACTGCATATATGCAAATAAATTATTTGCTAATATTGTATTTTTAATGTCATTAAACAGTAATGTTAAACAAATGCCTGCGTCTATATTTATGAAACATATAGTTATAGTTTAAACTATTAATATAATTATTGTTTTATTAATTTGTATAAATTGATGGGCTTTGCAATTTTTAATTATCCTTTTATGCAATTCTCTCTAAGTTTGTGCTTTTGACTGTTTTTGTGTCTGTTCAATAATTTCATTTGCTAAATAAATTTTTATTATTATTAAGTCTACTTACGATGGTTTGTATCTAAAAAGAAAACTTCGAAACTTTATGATGCCATGTGAAAGTTAATTGTAACAGTTACCTACGTGATAAAATTTTCAGAATCCGTAAACATCAGATAAGAGAGAAAATAATTAATGAAATTAACATGGGCTCTTATGGGACTGAAATTTCAAAAAATCATAATTTAAAATCTAGCATGGTGACCCCCCAAATTTTTTACATTTTTGATGATACCATATCCGCCATATCCTAATGTATCAATTTATCAGATTTTTCTTTCGTGACAATTTTTTAGTTAAATCCCGCAGTACCTGATTTCCCGCCTTAAGGCGGTGGGGGACCGACTTGGACCGGAAATCGCTAAAAGAACAACTATATTTTCCCAATAATTTTTTGTACATGATTTAATTCCAATAAAACAAACACTATAATTATCAAATAAAACAAAGTAAATTTAAAATATAATTTTTTCATACCAACAAAAATTTTAATGATATTTTTAATTGTAAAAAAGTTTCTAATTTGACTAAAATTTCCCGCTCAAATTTGAATTTCCACATTTACATGTTATATTTAAAGTGTAATAACTTAAATATTTGATCGTGTTTTCACATGTTTGACATAACTAAATTTTTAAGTAACATTTCTTCTTTACTTTGTGTTAATATTATTATTCGCAACCGTCCTAGTTTGCGAGATATCAGTCGGTCACCTACCCCCTTAAGACATTTTCTATCACATCAATAGACTAAAAAAAAAAAAAAAAAAAAAAAAAAAAAAATCAACTGTATCGTAAATATTCCCTTGGATAAATTACAGATCTATTGATTATAAAAGTTTCACTCTGAAAAGTAATTTTACTCTAAATTTTCAGTATTTTTTTTTTTTTTTTTTTTTTTTTTTTAGGCACAATAAAAGTATTTTTAAAATTATTTGTTAATGTTGCTGGATCTGGTGTTCAAAACCTCCTAACTAAAATATGATATATTTTTACCTGGAAATTAATAGGATTATTCGTAAATTCTCAAAAATAATAATATGTACGTTGTAGATTTTTCTTTGAAAATATATTTGGAAAAAATTAAATATAATAATATAATTATACTTTTTTTTTTAAACAGATTTAAATCAATTTGTTGTTATGCTATCTAATAGGAGAACGGAACTTGTTACAATTACAAACAAACAATTTAAACATATTAAAAAAGTGATATTCAATATCTTTGTTTTTCCTTGTTTATATTGATGGATAACAAATCCAGATTTTAAGGGGCAGAAATCTAAAGAGTAAACAAACAAAAAGGAAGATCGAAAATAACATAGGAAAAGAGCATGAGAAACAATAAGCTTAAACATATAATGCGAACAAAAAAAATATATATATAAGACGATTATATATTATATATAAGCTACTATATAGTTTTAGCAGCCCTACTAAAAAATTTATTGTGTTTAATCATTTAAGCTAGTAAAAAACATCTAAATTTGTGGATTTTTTTCCTCTTGTTGCATGTATGATATTTTTACGAGAAATTCTTGTTAAAATGGTAAGAGAGAGAGAGAGTGAGAGAGAGAGAGAGAGAGAGAGAGAGAGAGAGAGAGAGAGAGAGAGAGAGAGAGAGAGAGAGAGAGAGAGAGAGAGAGAGAGAGAGAGAGAGAGAGAGAGAGAGAGAGAGAAAGAGAGGTCTGATATGAACAGGGTATCATAAAATAATTATTTGTATAACATGTTTGAAAAATATATTAAAAAGAAACTTTTTTTCTACAATTTTGTCAGTTTTCTTTCTTTTTTAAGACTTTTTTATATTATTATTTTTATTAAAGATATGTAAGTGCGCTTTGTTGACAATAAATATTTTTTAATAAAATTAGATTACCTAAAATGTTTGTGCTCGTAGATATGTTTTGTTATAATAACATCAATATTGTCTGTAGAAAGAAAAAATAGAAAAGTTCTTCCAATGGGTAGTTTACTCGTATGTTTGTAAAACATGTATGCATATGTAGTTTTTTTTTTTTTTTTTTTTTTTTTTTTTTTTTTTATATATATATTCAAAATACCGTATTTTACGAAAATTTGTAATTTCTCTAAAGTGTTCTCATGTTACCCGGAATATCCTCTTCAAAAATTTAAAAAAATTAAAAAATAAGAATGTTACTTGATAATGAGGAAGTCTATACACGAAGTTATGTTTGAATACGTCCTTAGAAATACCAAAAGTAATAAATAAACTTAGCATCTAGGATTTTTTTTTTTTTTTTTTTTTTTTTTTATTTAATAACAGAAGAAATAAAAAATTTCAATTCTCAACCCTCTGCCGACTGTGACTTCATTTAGTTACAATCCGAATTTCGATTGTCTTATGGATTTCATACGACCGCTATGAATGAAAAAAAAAATTAACGGCCAACGGCCTCCTTTCAGCAATTGGATCGTCTGAAATCCAGAAGACAATCGAAATTCAGATGTATACAAATGACGTCACAGTCAGCAAAGGGTTGAGAATTAAATTTGTTTATTTCTTCTTTTATTAAATAAAACGTCAATTATCCAGGTAATTGCCTCTGCTAAGTTTATCTACTACTTTTTCTCTTTCTTATGGCGTATTCAAACATTGGGGTTAACTTCGTGTAGACTTCCTCATTACCTAAAACATTCAGTGCGTGACTACTGTAGACGAGAGAGATTTTTTTTTTTTTTTTTTTTTTTTGACCAATAATAAAAGTTTAAACTTTACATTCTACATATAAGGACAGATGGGGACATGTTGAGAGTTGAGGACATGACCCAATGTAAAATTGTTTTTGGAAATGATTAATTACGCATTATAGTATTATACACAGTAAAATTTATAGCTTTCTTTTATTGTAACTTACTATTCTTGTCCTTTTATTGATTCTGTCAAAATTCAATAAAAATTTATTATAGAAACGCATTTTAATTTTATGTGTACACTTAAGTAAATGAAAATATTATTATTATTATTATTATTTTTACTTACAGAGCACAAATTTTGTTGCAACAATTTTTTAGATCATACATAAGATCATACAATATGAGATTCCTAATGGTTAATAAAAAAAAAAAAAAAAAAAAAAAAAAAAAAAAAAAAAAAAGTTATAGAGAAAAACAAGATATAAAAGTTTAAGCTTAAAGTTCTATCATTTATTATCAAACAAAAGTAGAAGAAGAAGTAGATGATTTTTTTTCCTATACAGTTAACTTTTTACTATTTGAGTGAAAAAGAAAATGTTTGTGAATCACAATCTTCAATGTGTGGGAGGATTTTGTGACGTCATAATCTTACTGTTCAGTGTGGGATGGGGGATGGGGTGGGTAAGTGGGTAGATGGGTGATGAAATGTGATATAATTTTTGCAATACTTGGCTGCATAATATATATATATATATATATATATATATATATATATATATATATATATATATATATATATATATATATATATATATATATATATATATAATACAATATTTTTGAACTAGTGAACTGAAAATAATATCTTAATGCTTTTAGTAAAAAAATATACCAACAATAAATAAAATAAAAATATATAATATGAAAAATTGATCAAATGAAAAAGTTTGAATTTTCTAAATATTTGAATAATCTCGAGTCTCGACTATATTTTATGATTTTGTATCTTAATATCTATTTTACCTGTAATTATTTTACAATTTGTTTCCGGGCTGTTTTATTTTTAATTAAAGTGTAAAAATGTTTTAAATTAAAAAAGAAAAAAGAAAAAGCATAACCTATATTTCTTGGCACAAAAAAAAACTTTTTATAAAGTAATATGAACATTAAATGAATTATGTATTATATTAATAATTATTAATTATTGTATTGAAATATAACAAATATCTACTTGAGATTTTTAGTAAGATTCATACTTTTGCTTTACTACTAAATGATTCACAGTTATATCTATTTTTTTTTAGCAATTATGAAAAAAAGATAAAAAATAAAAATGTTGAAATAATATTTTTCACAAAAATTATTATTAACTGTACCAATATAAATATTTTTCTATTGTGTTGGCCTTATTCAAAAGATGCATGGATATTTATTTTATGTATTTGATCAGCGTCATGCGCTAATCAATCTCACAGTCAGGAGGCATAGAAAAAGTAGCTCGATCCTAATTTCATATTATTTATCATTACTAAACCATTCTTTTAGAATTTTGTAAGAAAAACTTTGCAGCGTGATCATCAGAAATATTTAAGTGAGGGATATTAAATAAGCTTTCTGGTGCTTTATGCAAAAATGAAAAAAGAAAAAAAAAAAAAAGGAGAAAAAATCGCCAATATTACGTGTTTTTTTTAATTGTTTTATTATAGATTGTACATAGATGACAATATTGATCAATATGATCAGTGATCAGGATTTATAATGTATACACAATAAAAGCAATAAATTATTATCAAATAATATATTCTTATATTATCATTTTTAATATTAATCAGTAAATTTAATTATTTCGCAATTTTTACATACATTACATTACATTATTCGATTTTTTTTGTATAATTTGCAAATTTGAATTCACTCAAACATATTACATATTACATTAAACATATCAACTCTCAATGATAATTTTTTTATTTGTTTAATGTCATAAACGCACCAATAAGTTATTCAATTTTATTAGTGTAATAAAAATACTGACATCGATTTGAATATATATATTATATAATACACCCACCTACTATGGGAATTTCATAATATTGAGGGAAAACAAAACTTTTATTTGTCGAGTCATGAATCGAAAAAATATTATGCCTCAATAAAATTTACCATATCTTTTGAGGGAAGAGATGTGTCACTAACTCTTTGAGTCAAAATAAATGTCATTCACATTTTTTTAAAATAATTTGTTGCTACGAATATATGGAGCTTATCTGTGATGAAAACATTATTAAAATTTTCTATCAGCTTCTTATAGGAATAGACCAGAGAAAAACATAAGCATTTATACCACAAAACACGTGATGGGATTTACATAAATAACTCAACTTTAGTATGTCTCAAAACCCAACAGTAGCCCCGTAGCAGTGATCAGAAATTTTGATTTATGCAACCCGCACAACTTTTTCATACTAATTTTTGCATGTTTCTGACATCATTAACATGAATTTTCACGCAAATTGCATACTTTACAGTTTTTTCACGCTCTCTCGTGGGGCTACATTAACGTTCTGGTAAAAATTGTCATCATCAGTTTTGAAGATCCCATTTCGTGTTTATTCATTAAAAAAGCACAATGTTGTTTTATGTGGTCTATGGCTTTATAACACGTAAAAGTGTATCATATTTCAAGTATCCTTCAAAATGAATTTTAAGCTTTAATTTTAGTTAAAAATGTAAGTTTTGTGGAATTTCATTTTTTTTTTTTATGCATTTAAATAGTTTTAGATTATTGATGGAAATTGTTAGTAATTGATACTAATTATATTTCAATTAATTTTGATTGTCCTTCTTTAGTTATATCTTACGTGTCTCTTCCCTTTTCATTAGTTCATAGTTCGATTGTGCATTTTTTTTTTATTTGCCATGTTTGTTAATTTAGAATTTCATATGAAAAAATATTATATAATATGTAGATATCTTAATTATTGTTACATAAAAATTTACCTCTTTCCTTCCTCCCGTAAAATAATCATCATAATAGTGTTTGAAATGATATGAGCGTCAATTGTTTGTTGCTTCAACGAGAAAGTTAAAAAAATAATAATGAAAAAAAAAATAATAATAATAAATAAATAACCGATATACAAAAAAAAAGTTTTTATTTATTTATAATAAGCTAAGATTTTGTTTAATAAATTTCCAGATTTAATGTACTTAACGCAAAAATATCAAGAGTTTCCTTTTTATGTAATTTTTCAGCGCTCTAAAGCACTATCGTTTTAAAATTGTAGTTATGTATCCCATAAATAAATTATATGAATTTCAAAATATTTATTTTTAATGTCTTTAGTCGAAAATATTTTTGGAAAAAAGATTAATAATGACCGCTAATTTTTGAGTGAAATACAAAGAAAAAATATTTGCTGTATGATACAGAATCAAAATATTAAAACAAATTTACATTTTTGACTGTGTAAACTGTTCAGCTGTTGTAACTATTCATCATAATGAATAACATTTTCCAACCTACTTATTAATATTAAAATCATAACATAACATAATAAACATAGGTAAAATTTTAATGTATAATGTTTTTTCCATGTTATAATATAATGTGCGCATGACATCTCTTGGGTTAATGGTAGAGATGGAGAGAGAAAGAGTGGGGGTAGGAATGTAGGGTTGATATAGAGAACAAGCCCGCGAGAAAACTGAACTAGCCGCAGCAAAGTCCTTCATCTCTCAACAACAACTTGCGATTCATTCGTATCAACCTCTGTACTTTTACGATACTACAACATACCATACAGGTGAGTGTTCATATTTGTAATAATTTTTTTTAATGTATAAAAATATTTTTATTTAGTACGTTTTCTTAAAAAAGAAAACTTTATTATAATTTTTTTTTATTACTTCTGTAGATTTTTTTTCAATATTTTTCTGCATATTAGAAACTATAAGTTTTTAGCAAGAAAAAATAATAAAATCTGCATTTTTTTATATTTATGTAAAATAGTATTTTATTGAAAATCAACAAAAAGTGCGAAATGCTCTTTATTTAAAACAAAAACAAATTATTAATACATTAACAATAATAATAAAAATACTTACCAAACGTAAGACAAAAAATGTATTTATCGCATAAAAATTAAGAATTCAGAAAATCTAGTAACAAATTTTGTACCATTCTAGTACACTCAATAATGCGTGTACTTTTACTTTACCTTCCAACTATTATATATATGTTGTATTAGGGAAAAAAAGTATTCTATAACTTTGTTGACCAGTCTTTGGAGTTTGTCTACGTAGAAAAAAAATATATATAAATTTAATACTCTCAAGCAAAAAATACCCGATAAGAAGTATAATGGCTATGTACTGTATAGAATATACAGTATTATCATATATTATTATTAACTATAAATTTGAATCAAATATCTAAGTCAGTCATTACAAAGTTTTTTTTTTCTTCTTCTTCTTTTGCTTGTTAATTAAATACGAAACAACAGTTTTTTTCAATAGTACGATTTTTTATCAAACTTCATATAGTATAACTTCGATACATATTTCTAGTTATTATTATTTTTAGGATATAATATATTAAACTTTATTTGGCCGAGTGGCTTACGAAAATCCTAGAAGATAAGATAAAAAAAATGTATTTTCCAAAATAGCTTAATTGATCTACAAATTTTGAAGATTTTTTTTAGAAAGTTATTATGCAACACTAGTAATAATTTTTATTAATATCTATAAAAGTTACGACAAAAAAAAATAATATAGTTCTAATAAATCCATAGGATTTATAGAACTATATAATATGCCTAGGCAATATGGGTAGGCCTAGAAAGAACTCTTTCAAATCTGCGTAACAAAATAGTAAAATTATTACAAATAAAATTAATAAATGAAAAATTGACTATATTATAAGAATATACGTTCTATTTTTTATATATTTATTTTTTTATCACAGAACCTGTAGTTCTATATAATATAGTGTGTAACTTGTTGCTAATTCGTTCATTTTTCATATATGATTTTTTAATTTTTTTTAAGCAGTATATTTGAATACATGCATTTAATGCTAACTTTTAATAACGGCAATCTTTAAAGGTTTTACAATTTTTAATCAGTCGAGGGGAAAAAAGCTCATTTAAAATACGTAATTATAAATGATACGTTTTAAAATTTAATTATAGATTTGAGTGGTGGTTATTTGATACAATAATGTAGTTTTAATTTCTTTTGCTTTCATTTAGCATTCCTAACATTTTAATTTTAGAATATTTCTGATTTTTGCTCTTATAGAAAAAAATGCAAAACCAAAAGAAAAGATTCACTGAGGTGTTATGTTTATTTTATTTGCAATGCTTAATGTAATATAAATTATAATTATTCAACTGTGAATTGTGAACCTATTTTTAATGTAATTATAATTGACGTTAAAAATAATAATTACAAGAAAAGAAAAATGAAAACATAATACACTCAAAAATCAAAATCTTAAAAATGTTAGATAATAATATACTAACTCTCTATTATAAACAAAAACGCAAATTAATATTAATAATAATAATAAAAAAATATAAAAAACTCGTGTTGTTTATATTCAGAAGTGAACGAAATTCCCTTTACAAATTTCACTCAAAATGAACGATCTATGTTTGGTGCTCCTACGCTATTTTAACAAGAGAACTAGAAGGGTGAACTTGGAATTTTTAAAGTGTAGATCGGTCATTTTTGAACAAAATTTGTAAAGTGTAGTTCACTTTGACTGGTAACGTATAAGAAAAAAAGATATTATAGATAACGCAAACAATAAGTTACAAATTACCATAAATATCTGATATCTATTGATTAGAGCACTTTGAACAAAAAAATTGTCTAATATTCTAACATAACTAAATATCAACGTTGATTTCTAATATTTTTTACATTCACGAAATGGCAAATACGGGTTTATGATGTCACATCTCACTGGTCCACGCTCGCGAAAACAAGCGAGTTGTAACGTTATAAACCCGCATGTGAATAGAAAATAAATTAGAAATCCATGACTCCGGCCAAATCAAAGTAATCATACAGGTATATAGCATAATATCATGTGTAACCATTCAAAAGAGAGCCGATAAACGGTAGAGAACTCCTTTTTTTTTAGGTGTTGTAAGACCATTCTTTTAGTGAATTTTAAGAAAACTTTTGCAGTTAGAAATTTCAATAACCTAAATTGGAAAAAAAAAAATGATCCATATATGTACGCATTAAAATCTCCAAAAAAATAATTTTAAGGTAATGTTCAACTTATTAAAGATAATTTTAATTACTTAAAAATAAAGATTTATTATATTTTAATATTTATACATTTTAGTATGAGTTAATTATATAAATTTATATAATTTTTTTTAAATAATAAAATAAAAATTGAAAAATTAATAATTTTTTTTACTGTGTTTTAATATAAATAAAATTAACAAATACGTTGTTTTGAATTTTTAAAAGTAAAATATAGTTCTTTGTTTCTAATACATGTTAGTGTTAGTGCGGTAATATGATGGTATTTATTTAAAAGTATGCATATAAGAAATACCTGATATTAGTTACATATTGTAGTATCAGTTCTGGTAAGAATAACTTAATTGCTTTCCGAAGGGGGGAAAAAATAGGAACAAGACCCGTTGCACAAACATGCGGTTTGTTGCCACATTTGTCGTGCCTAATGCATTGTCCAGCATAGGGAATACATTATAATTGTCGAAAAAAAATAAAAGTTTATTTCAAATGTTAGCTTTTTTATCATATTCTACTAGCTTATTAACAACTAGAAATAAGGTTTAGATTGAGGTTAGAAGCAGAAGCTTATTTTGCTATATTAAAAAATATTACATTTTCGGTTTTTCTTACGCTGGCCTGTATATTTCTGACCAACGAAATGGCGGCATTTAAATATGCGTGCAACCGTTCTATTGCAAGTTTTTTATATATATATTTTTTTATAACAGCTTGCTAGCAATGATACACAAAAAACAAAAAACGTAAAATCAGCATTATTATTTTTAATTAGAGTGTTATCGATATGTTATTGATTTCTTATGAACTCAATAATGTTGATTTTTTTCTTTTATATAATATATAGCTATAATGACAAAGACGCTATTTATAAAAAAAGAATTTGCAACTGTATTATAAAAAGTTTTGAAAGATTGGCTCTATTTTCTTTGTTTAGAAAAAATAAATGGGGGAGGAGACTAGTTTTGATCTACGTAATTTGGTTACGGTCAAAGGGCATAAGTCACTTTTGAAATTAGTTGACTTTTGCTCTTTGATCGCAACTAGTAGGATGTGTTATAATTATTAAATAAAATACAATAGTTATTCGTTTTTTTTTTTTTTTTTTTTTTTCTTTTTTTTTCAAAATACGACTACTGCTACTAAATATGACCACTAAATTGAATTATTCTGTATTATAATTTTTTTAATAGAAGTTATCGGTTTAAAAAACTCTTAAAATATTTCTATGGCTTAAAACACGTAAAAGAATGTCTAGTATTCTCATTTAAATTTCTACGTAATCGCTGGAGTATAGCTTTCTCAAAAATTGCAAAAAAAAAAAAAAAAAAAAAAAAAAAAAAAAAAAAAACGTGTCCATAATGTTAAATTAGGGGACCCTTAGCTTTCCCCGCGTCTCCCCGCACGCAAAACCAAGAAGCTCTAATGCAAGTTAAAAGTTATAATGTAAGTGTAATAAATAACTGTATATAAGTTTTAACCAATTATAAACTAAAATTTGGTTTTGGTAGTGAACTTTAGAATGACAATCTTAATCTTAATTTGTGATGACGTGATATTAAAATAAGGATAAGTCGATAATTTGTTCAAAACTTATACTAACATGATTTCAGTGTATAGGTACTGTATATAGAAGCGTCAGATGCAAAAGCAGACATTCGACATATTATACTCCGTTATAGTTAATTTCTCACCTGCTAAGGTAAGAGAAAATTACCCTTACAGCAGACATGCCAAGTATCTGCTTTTGCATTTTTGCTGTTTGCATATTATATTTATATTTATATAAAAATATATAATAAAGGAATCAATACTCAGAACCATCCATCATACATTCACCTATTTTGATAAGTTGGAAAATAAGATATCAAAGCACTCAAAGTCTTAAAATATATAATGATACATATTGAATAAGATATTATATGTGTATTTTGACATAATAAAAATATTGTAGAGAAAGATAAAAATGCAAACAAAAATGTTCAAAAGATTAAAAAATAATATTAATAATAATTACGAATTAATTTCGATAGTTCAAATTTAATAATAAGCTATTTTCGCAGTCTCTTATTGAATGTTAAATAATAATTTATTTTTTTTCCAAATTTTGAGTTTATTAAACCGTATACAAATTTAGACATTATAATTTATAATATAGCGACAAAGAAATTATCGTAGTAATTATACTGTATAAAAAAAAAAAAAAAAAAAAAAAAAAAAAAAAAAAAATGCAAAAAATAATAATAATAATAAAAGTGTACTTATGCAACTGGTGTTGCGTATGTGCTCAACAATTAGCCTATCTTTTAGGATACATTGATCTCTTCTTTATTGACCCACCATGTATTATGTATAATGTTTGACAATAAAAAAACCTTTGAAATTGAAATTGAATTGAAATGCAGTACATGTTTTCAGTTACAAGTAATAATTAGATTTTTTTTTTTTTGTTTAGTTTTACTTTCAGGATTTAAATTTAGCGAGATTATAAAAAAAAAATCTTAAAAAAAAGGTAAAAAAAAGTTAGAGAAAAGAAGTTAAAAAAGCATCATTTTAAATATGAATAATATGTTTGATTAATTATAATAAAGTATTATTTTGTTTATCTATAAGGCTTAATTAGTGCCGACGGTTAAAAAATTTCCACTGTATTTTTCTTTCTTTTTTTTATATACTTATTTACAAAAAACTATATAAGCTTAAAAAAATTATTTTTTCATTATTTTTTCAATGTCAATGTTAATTAAAAATTACCAACACTGTTTTATTTCAATCCAATATTTCTGTTTAAAATGATAATTATGTCATACCCATATCGATTTAATAATTATACTTATAATAATGGGAAAAAGTTATAATTGGTTATTTAATTATTCATTATTACAATTTCAAACTTTTGATTGTTATTGATTGTTGAGAAAAATATGACTTGGTATTTATACTTTTTTTATGAGTTGTTTTCATGACAAAAACTTTTTTTCTAAACAATAAAATTTCATTCAGAATTATCATGGGAATTTTTATTTTATTTTTTAGGTAATACATTCTGTTAGCGGTAAGAGAAAACTATGTTAAGTTAAAAATAATAATAATAATAAGAAAAATAATACATGAATAAATAAAACATTATTGTAAATTCTACTTTAAAGGAATTGTGAGTAGTTTTTTTACATCAAATTTTAAAAATAACTTCTGATTTATTAAGGGTTGTATATATAGATAGCTTGTATCCCAAAATGTAAAAAAGAAAACGTCGAAACTTTATGTCATTTGAAAGTTAATTGAAACAGCTATCTGCTATCCATGTTAAAATTTTCAGAACCCTTGACTACTAGATAAGAGAGAAAATAATTATTGAAATTAACACGGGCTCTTATGCGGGACTAGATGTTCAAAAAATTATAATTTAAAATCTAGCATGGTGACTTCCCTCCCCGACCCCCAATTTTTTATGCACTTTTGAAGATATCTTATTTAAAAAAAGAACTCGTTAGGTTCTGTAATAAGGTGTCTTATGTCGTATGTTACATAGGCAGAAATATGTCTGTAATACATAAGAATAAAAAAAAAATCAAAATAAGTACATAAAATATTATATTAATGAACGGGCATGAGGCCGCGAATCGAGTCACTCGGTACCAGGGCCCAGGGCTGTATCAGCCCCCCCCCCCCCCCCCCCCCGCCTAGGAGATAACATAGGTGTGAGGGTGGGCCTGTAAGCCTTATATGGTCTGTTCAATGTGACCATTAGACTACCTTGCGTTTACAGACGCAAGGCGGCCAAGGCATTGGTTTAGGGGTCCAAGACCAAAAGCCAACTCCGTGCCTTGGTTTTTGTAGGCATCCAACTTTATAACTCATGGAATAGTGTCCTATCGTACCCAGAAGACCCAAATAACATCAAATTAGTCCTCAAACTTAATAGCCACAAAGTTGGGTGATAGCTGGATGCATGCATCATGCATCTTAGCCACTGGGCGCAAGCATATGCCTTCTATATCAATGAATGTATTATTAAAAAAACATAAAGATAAAAATTAAAAAATTATAAATAAAAAGGAAGTTTTGATCATTTAGAATTTTGAAAAAGAGTTTTTTTTTTTTTTTTTTTTTTTTTTTAAATTCTACTCCCATAAAGCCTTACGCTAATTTAATGTTTTTTCACTTTTACCTGATTGCCAAGGGCCCTAAAGTTGTATCATAGAGATAAAGTTGTTACCATTGATTTTTAAATGACATAAAAAAGTATAGTTAGCCTTTGAATTTCCAGAATTTCCGAGAAACAAGCATACGACTATCTTTCAATAGCTATAAAGGAAATTAGCAAGCAAAGTGTTAAAAGAAAAAAAAAAAAAAAAAGTTTATACGTCAAAAAAATATGTTTAGTATTGACATACAAGTACTATAATCTTAAAGTGAAGATAGTTTCATCTCGTATAATATTTTTATAAAAATCGTAAAAAAATAATAACAAAACTAATAACAAAAAAATCTTATCAAATAGTTTTATTTTCTACATAAATTGCGATTTTTGCGTCTTTGGCATTTTACAACTATTTACGCTGGTTTCATTATGAAAATAAAAATGAAATAGAAAAGTATTATAGTTTAGACGCAAAAATTAGTCAGTTTTTAAGCTTTACTATGTCTTTGTATTACATATTTTTCAAGTTCTGTATCACTACTTTATAACGCAATATAGTGTAATTTTTAAGATAGTTTTTTTTCCCTTTCTTTTTCAGAGAGATTTAGAAAGAGATTTTGAAGTTTAAAATAAATAAAACATACTTTTGAAAATGCGTTTTCTTTCACATAATTTTTAAGCTAAAAATATTACTTATGAGTCCTAATCCTTCTCTCTCTCTCTCTCTCTCTCTCTCTCTCTCTCTCTCTCTCTCTCTCTCTCTCTCTCTCACTCATCTTTCGCTTACTTTTTCCGCTGCAATTAATGACGACTAGTTATGAATAATTTAATGTCTCACTCTTACAGTTTCTTATAATATAAAGGATGTTAAACATCTTCAACGAAATATATAATATAATATGATGAAACTTAAACTTTTATAAAACTTTTCATATAATATTATAATATACTAAATTCTTACGTGTTTCAACAGTACATTAATATGTTCTGAAATTTAATATATAATACTTCTGTATCAAACTATGTGATGTAAATAATAACTAAATTATACCTTTATAATGTATTATTAATATTGTGCGTGTTAAGTATAAATATTTTCTATATTTAAAACTTAAGAATTATATTTAATATTATACAAAATAATGAATTATTTATAAGTAGTTATGGTAATATTACATTAAATAAAATAAAAAATATATTTTTTTTTATTTTAAACATATTTACAAATTAATATTTTTTTTAATGTAAATGTTATGTTGAAACATAAATATTAAGATTTTAATTTTACTTTTTATACGTATGTTTTTATAATTTTTATTATAGTATTTAAAAATATTTTGTTTAAATACAAGTAAATTATTTCAATTGGGTAGTATATTTCTTATAAAAAAATTGTATCCTGGAATTTTTTATGAGAGGGAGTATTGTAATATATTTCAACATATAAATAAATGGAAAATAAAATCACGTAAAATACTGATTATGAGGACAATAATAATATATATATATATAATACTAAAGCAAATTTCCATTGAAAAATCATAAAAAATAATTATTCATCGGACTACAATTTTTTGCCTAGTAAGGGCAATGAAAATACTATTATATATTTTAAATGAAGTCAAGATTTTTAATATTTTATTGCTGAAATCACAATTTTCTGTTATTTCTAACTTATTCTTTGAAGTTAATTATTATGAAAGAAATTCTTAAGGCATTTTAACCTCTCAGTTAGAAGGTCAGAATGAGCTTTGTTTTGTTTCAGAACTTTTGTGTTGTAGAAGTTATACCTTAGAGCTTATTATGTACTAACAATCGTGAGGTTACTTTATGTTAAATTGCTTTGTATGAAACACAAAGATATCAAATAGTTATCATTATTATTATTTTGCTAGGTACATGTACTAAATATTAAGTGGATTTCAAATTATCCTTCGCATTTAGTTTTAGTTTTTGATTATTGATCCCCATGAATATTCTTTGGAACATATAAATATTATACATAATATACTATACTATATATAATTAAATAAATTTTCCATTTACGAAATTCCAGTTGCGGGTTTATGACGTCACAGCTTGCTTGTTTCCGCGCGCGTGGACCAGACGAGCTCTGACGTCATAAACCCGTAACTTACACTTTGTGAATAGAAAATAAATTAGAATCAATGACTCTGGCCAAATTAACGTTAATATTTAGGTAAGGATATTACGCTTTTTTTTTTTCAAGGTGTTCTACGCTTTTAAATAATTTCTTATATTATTCACGAAGTTTTCCATTTTTTAATGTAAAGCGAATATCTGTATAAAATTGTTTTCTTAAAAATACGAACTACTCACTAAACGTAAAGTTTCTTAACTATGATTATAGTGATTATATTATTTAAAAATAAAGCTATTTTGAAAAAAAAAAAAAAAAAAATCGAAACAATTTGAAGGCATTAAAAAATAAAATTAAACGAAATACTACACAACAATTCTGTAGTTTAAGAACTTAAAAAAACTTCCCATATAATAATTGAAACTATTTATTGTATTCACTGTTTGAAAATATAAATTTGTTATATTAGACAGTAAAGTGAATTAAATATATTATGGAAAGTTTACAACTTTGAACTTCTTTTCAATTTAAAAGTTAATATAAAATAAACTAAGATTAAACTAGAAATTTATACTTTTTTTCTATTTTCATTCCACAGTATATTTATTACCATTATACAATTTGTATAGTGACTGTTAACATCGGAAATTAAAAACGTGATCTTTTTTACTTCTTATTTTTATTACTTGCTGACTTTTTTTTTTGTTGTAGGTTTTCCATGTGAAATTGTGTAAAAGAAAAACTTTGGATTTGTTTTCTTCTTATCATTAAAACTGAAGTATTAAGTTGTTGTTTTATGCTTTTGTTTTTGTCTTGACTTTGTATATTCGGTACTTGTGAATTGGATTTTTAGTTAGAAATGTTGGTTACTATTACGCCTGCAAGTTTCATATTTTTATATACAGGTATATTTTTTGCTCTATACATTTTACTGTATATATTTATAAGAAAGTTTATGTACGTAAGTACTGTACTTTATAGAGAATATATTGCCTGAAGCTTAAAAGTTGGAATAAAATATGAAGTAAACTCACAGTAGATCGTGGTACAGGTTAAAGAACTTATGATTTGGCAGGTGCAAATCGGGCAGTGCATAATAATTCACTTTTTTACGTAACTTGTTTTATGTTTCTAAATAATAAAAAATAATAATAATAATAATCTGAATTTAATATTAATAACGTGTGCTATTGGACAAGTTTTATTATTATTATTTTACATAATATTACACAAATTTCTTGAAGCCACCCAAATGTAACTGAATGTAAAACCAGAGTTACTCGTAAGTTATGAGAATCAGGCCAAAATTTTTTTAAAATTCTTAATACTTATGCATGCGGGAGAAAGATATTTAAAAGAAAGGTATAGCAGATGTAGGGTATACTGAATTTTTTGAAAAAGAAACAGCCATATTTTTTATTTGAAAGAAACAAAAGGAAGAGGAAGACAGAGAAATGTTAAGGAGACAGAGAGACAAGATTAAGTGTGTGAAGTGTTAAAATAGCAGAGAGGGAAAAAATGCTGAAAAATTGATATTTTATTGGTGCAAAAATAGGAGAAAGAAACAGAAAAGAGATAAATATGAAGGAACGACAGATACAAACATAAAGAGACAAAGAGTGAGTAAAACATACATAGAAGAGAGAGAGAGAGAGAGAGGTAACAGAATTTGCAAAGTTAAGGTTTAAGGTATGCAGGTTTATACACAATAAGAAAAAGAAGTTGCTAGAAAAAACAAAAGTGTAGCTAAAATGTTTTTTATTGTTGAAAAAAACGTCCAAGTCCAGTGACACAATTGGTTTAAATTTACATACATATACAACCTTTGCAACTAAATGAAAGTTCTTTTTTCCTATTTTTGTCTCGTTTATTTTAAAATATTTAAATCACTTAAAAATAAATTAAGGGTAAAATATATTAGACAAATTCTACCCTAGTTGCCCCTTTTTATAGTTCTTTACACAGAGACAGCAGGAGAGAGAGAGAGAGAGAGAGAAAACATAAAGTACTACCAAACTTTTTTTTATATAAAATGCTAATACTTTTCTTCTTCTTCATTAAATCAAATATTTTAAAATGTAATATACCAAAATTTACACCCCCTCTCCCCCTATATTTAATATTATTATTATTTTATATACATTAAAAACGATCACGTTTTTGGATATTTTATCACATAAAACTTATTTGAATTCTACATTTCTCTTTTTTTTTTCTCCATGTGCTTTACATTGTTCTAAAAATAAAACTTAAAATTAATTCTGGACAACACGTTTTTAAATGTAGAATAAAAAATAGCATTACCCTCTCTACGCTTATTATATTTGTTATAAATATGCATTTTTTACACTTTATTTTGGGTGGCTGAGCAAAAGTAAATATCCGTAAATTATTCATACACTCTCTCTCTCTCTCCTGATACTTCAGTATATTACAGACCACACATAAAATTTTAAACACCAATATTTGAGTTGCTAAAAAAAGCATACGTAGAACTTTTCTGTTGCTCTGTTTTATTATTATTATTATTATTTTTTTTTTAGTTTTACCTCCATAAAAAAATAGTGAAATAAGCAACCACTTTATGTTTACAAAACTAAGCAACAAATGTCAAAGCAATTCCATTTTGAATTAGATACTTTACTATTTTACATTTGTATAATACTGAATGTAAAAATTTTAGTAATATTAGTTTATATTATTCGAATTACTACGTGACGTAAATTTAATATATTACTAAATGATTACATTACATGATTATGTTTTGCCATATTGCAAATTTTTTATTAAGTAAAAAATGTTGAAATTTAAAAATTTAAATTATTTTAAGAAATGTTAATAACTAAGTTTATGTAAATTAAATAAATAAAATAATTCTTATTAGTAATTGTTATTTTATTATTTATATAAATATTAATAATTTTATTACAATAGTATGTACTTTTAACTAACTATATTTAGTGTGATCATTAAGTGAAAGATAGACGTGTATTTCAACTTTGGAACAATATCAAGAATATTACTATTCTACATTATATAATATAATTATAGTTCATTGGAAAGACAGCATAATTAAAAAAACAGTTTTATTGAAAATATAATGAGCAAAGAGTCACTATCAAACCCACAGTCCTATTTTTCATATTATTTAATAAATATTAAAAAAAAAAAAAAAAAAAAAAAGCAAATGTAAACTGTTAATTAGGCAACATATTATAAATTTGTTTCTTAAAATCTAACAAACGATGACGGCCCTGAGTGCCCTGGTAGGCAGTATTTCACCTTTACATTATATTCCAAGTCCATTATATAGATCTTGGACTATACATACATTACAAAGTTTAAAAAAGAAAAGATCAATACATGATAAAGTTACCAAAATCAGAAAGTAAACTGACAGTTTACACCAAATTGTACTTTTATTATATTTATAAACGTTAGAAAAAAAAATAGTGATAAAGAATATTTTTTTTTTTTTACAGCTTGATACTGTACAGCAGGTCGCAATGTTAGTGTATCTAGGGACCATAATATTATATATTTTTTTAAACCTGGCGTTAAAACGTAAAGTGTATCAAGGGATCAACTATGTTACATGGTCTTTAATATCGCAGACTTTATTTCTAACCGCACAATTTTTATATATTGCATTTTTTTTTTCTATATGAAAGATTTTTTACTGTCTTTTTTTTTTTTTTTTTTTTTTTTTTTTTTTTTAGGCTGAACATAAGTTGCTACAAGCTGCCAATCAAAGTTCGTACCTTAGGAAAAGAAATGATAGATGAAAAAGTTGATAATTTTGAATTCGGCAATTATCAGAAATATTAAATAAGAAAAAATATTAGGTTTATTTTTAATGACTAGGTCCTAAGTTGTAAAATATATATATTTTTTTAATTTTACGGAAGAGACTGTTTTTGCTTAACATATTCTCTCTCTCTCTCTCTCTCTCTCTCTCTCTCTCTCTCTCTCTCTCTCTCTCTCTCTCTCTCTTAATATAATTTTTTGAACCATTATTATTTCTGATTATTATCTTTAGTTATACACAGCAGTTACAAGTAGTTTAGAACTGTCTTATTCTTATTACGTTGTTTGAACCGGTTTCCGTTATATCACCGAAGTTGAGTCGTCAAGCGTGGTCAGTACTGTACATGAAAAGGTAAAGCCATACAGAGATTGGTGGCGTGGTTTTGCATGCAGTTTGACCACTGCTTGCTAATGCGAGTGTTGACAAGTCTTGGTTTTCCTAGAGTCAGTAGTCCGGGTTGCAGAGATCTGGTAGTCGAGACCAGAAGAGTATAATAACAGGTTGAGCCTGAGGTCTGGTAAGCCTCAGATCATACATTAAAGCCCATACCGAAAAGGTTTAATCCTGGCCTACACTGAAAGGTATTATGGCAACAAGATGCTTTATTTTTTATCTTTAGCTACAAGAGAGAGAGAGAGAGAGAGAGAAACTTTATTATTAAAACCATTATTATTATTTATTACATTATTAAGACGATTCAATATAAAATAGTAGATTATATATATCCTTAAAGGTGTAGAACAACTTGAACCAAAAAGTTGTGTAATATCCTAACAAACCTGAAAATCGACGTTGATTTGTCCGGAGTCATTGATTTCTAATTTATTTTCCATTCACAAAATAGCACGAGCGGTTAATGACGTCACAGCTCGCCTGGTTCACGCGCGCGTAAAACAAGCTAGCTGTGACGTCAATGACCGCTCGCGCCAATTTGTGAATGTAAAATAATTAGAAATCAATATCTCCGGCCAAATCAACGTTGATTTTCAGGTTTGTTAGGATAGGTAAATCAAAATAGACTTTTTTTTTTCTTCTTCTTAAGACCTCATAAGTTTTGAGATTTTAAATCAATAAAGCCCCATTTTAATTTCAATCAATAACGTATGTCTTCATTATCTGATGGTCGTAATTTTTTTTTTATTTTTTATTTTTTTTTTTGAATGTAAGTTACATCACAAGATTCTATAGATCCATTAGAACTCAGGTGTCAACTCTTGAATGTTTGCCATACATTTTCCTTTATAAAAAATTTATATAGATTTAAATTGTTTTTTACCCATTCTATAAAAGTTTTTTTTTTCTATTTTTAAAACAAGCTGGTTTTTTTTCTTTTATATAAAAATCATGATACTTAAAAAAAATGTATATCGTCTCATAAAGTATTCTTAAGTTTTGTAATGGTCCTATTCTCTCTCTCTCTCTCTCTCTCTCTCTCTCTCTCTATCTATCTTTGTGTGTACTGAAAATTGTAGAAAATAATTTGACATAATTATGCTACTATAAAATACAATCATTACAATAATAAATCTAGATTTTTTTCTTTCCTTTTTTTAAGTTCAACACCATTTACGTTTAGAAATTTTAGAGCACAATATTATTATAAACTGGTAATATAAAACGGGAGGAGAGAAAAAAAAAGTTTTTTTTTTTTTTTTTTCTTTTTTTTTTTTTTTTTTTTTTTTTTGCAAAGAAAAAAGAAATGGTGGAGGACTAAAAAATATTCGTGTTGAACAATAATTAGTTTAATGCCCTTGGTTAAAAAAGAGAAAAAAAAAAAAAAAAAAAAAAAAAACTTTACACAAAATCAGGATTATATTATATAAAAAAAATTAATCCACGCAATATTTTATACTTAAGTTTATGTTTTGTTTTTATATGAGTATAAACATAAAAACTAGTATGCAATGGTATAATTGTTTAAATACACGCATACATGTTAAAATGCAACTTATTTTGCAATATTTTTTTAATAAATATGTAGAGCTGTTTCTAACTACTAAACTATTTATTTGGTGTGATATTTCATAATTTTTATACTCTTTTATTCATATAAATATGATTCATTTTTTTTCGTAGCAAATAATCAGATTATTTTTAATTTATCCTTTTTTATGCTTTTTATGCTTTCGAATAATTTAAAAGTCTTGTAGCTGCTACTCTACAAAAATAAATAAATAAAAAATAATATAATAAATAAACAAATGTTGTAAATACTGCGCGTATAATGAGGAAGACTAATGATTTTTGAGACAGTATTTGAGCACATTTTTAGAAAGAGCATAATTAGTAGATTCTATTGACGTCAATATTTACCTTTATTACTTAAATTTCAGCGATTAATTAATGATTTAAAAGTGGCGGCCACGCCCCCAAGAAGCCTGTGCCGTTAGTCATTTTTTGAATTTGTAGCGGAGTCTGATCTTCTTCTGCAAATTTGGATACGAGATTTTAAAATTCGCGTAAATTTTGTTGGCTCAATAACATGGGTGACATAGGAAAAAAAATTAATCTGCCAGTTTAAAAACACTATGCAATATTTTTTAGAGCATTGATGCTGTAAATATGTTGAATTAGTATCTCAAGTATGTGAGAAAAATAACAAATAACAAAAAAATAACCGATTTCCCAAAGCAAATTGGCTTAAATGAAGTTTGTCCTATGCTGAGCAATATTATGCACTACTCCAGTATGGCCTCCAAGCGCAATAAATATGACGTCATCCGCATACACCCTATAGTTACTTAGGATAACAGCATTGAAATACTAAAAATGTAATAGTAAATCTAATGCTGAAGTTAACATTGTTATAAAACGTAATACAAAAGTTCAGTTCGTTCTTCGAGTGTTGTGCAACACAAATTCAAAACATTTAATGATATCCATATAGATGTAGAAAATTTCAAGTAATTATAAATAAATATTTTTTTTAAATAAATTAAAAATAAAAAAATGTTTAAATTAAAAAATAATTATGAATTTTAAAATATTAAATTAATATTTATTTTAATACTATAAAACTTTAATATTAAAAATTATAACTTATCAATTTTTAATGTATAGAATGAAATAATATTAAAATCTATAAATAAATCTTGTAAGGTATTGTATTTTAAGCTAAATAATTATATGCTATCTCTTTTACTCCCCTTCTGGTGTTATATGTATAATGTCTCGTCTCTCACTTGCCTACCTTCTTTAGATTAAATAATTTTCACTTAATTATCTCGTTTCCTTAGCAACGTGTCATATATTAGCGTAATATAAAATTTGAAATAAGCTCGCAAGATTAAAATATACGAAAATCTAATATTAGTATTTACTTACGCATATCTTATGTCATCTGTTTTATAATATATTATTTTATCATCATATACCTGTCAAAATTATAAGTAAATTATTTTATATTACGATATAAAATATTGTAAGATTAATATCATAAAATTTTATACTATATCTGATAGTGTTAGTTATACGTATATTACTATATTAGTTTTAGTAATGGATAAATTAGGTACTTTTATTGTATATTATTTTATATATAACAGAGATTGATTACTCTTTATCTCGAATACATTCACATATTTTTTTTTTCTTACTTGTCTCAAAACTGCCTGGGTCAATAAAATTTCTTATAATATAACATATTTAGGTCTTAAGATATAAAAAGAAGAAAAAAAATCTTATTCTGGTACAGTTTTTTTTTTTTTTTTTTTTTTTTTTTTTTAAAGATGTCAAACAATAATATTTACTGTATTTATTATAAATTTAATTTAAAGATTCTTTTATTTGTTAATTTTTCTTTCATTTTTATTGCCGATTTAGTGCCCCCACAAAGCCTTAAATAAAGTTATTATTATTATTATAGCAATTCAAAAAAAAATATATATATTATATATAATAATAACCTAGCTTGTTTAGAACAATATCTAAAAATTCTTTATCTTTAATGGTATAAATTGGAATTTTTATTTAATATTTTCTCCAACTGCAAAAATTTGAATTCAGAAATAACTTGGTTACAAGCTAGAGAAAAAAATATTGAAAGAAAAAGTGCATAATATGCATATTTATGTACAGTTAGAATTTTGTAAAAATGTAATAATATATGTGTATAGTATACTGTATAGTATACAACATAATTGTTGTGCAGGGCGCGTATGTAATTTATGTGTGAGAGTACAATACGTTGAACGATGCATGTTTACATGCATTACAAGACGACGCACAGCATACGGGAGATGCTTGATTTCAACGATTATATAAGTATGATAGCAAGGTCCATGGTATGATAGGATACACTAATATCGATTTTCAAATTTTTGGCAAATTTCCCTATCTTTTAACTTTGAACAAATGATCTGTGAAATTTTGAAAAGTCATTCGTGTCCTATCGTACCTGTAGAATCTTTGCATGATTTATGTTATTATGTATGTACATACTGCCTAGAGTGTCCACAGTTTCTCTAGGTTGGCATGGCGAATGCCGGGCTGTGACTGGCCCATGTGCACGGTTTACATTGTGCACGTCGATACCACACAATTTTGAAGGACTATGGCAAAAGTGTATCCCGTAAACACAAAATTGAATATATATATATATATATATATATATATACACGCACACACAAATATATAAGGTTATTTTTTCTATTTATACCATAAGGAAAGTGAAAATATGAATACAATATTCATATTATTTATTATGTTTCCGCACTCGTGTAAAGTAAAAATAGCTCTAATGTTGATATAAATAGATACTTCCTAAAAAATATAAAGTAAAATGATATGAAACTAAATTTGAAATAGTTTCTTGGAATTTCAATATATTTGCTGAGTCGATTTAACTGACCGTAAACTCAAAGTAACCACATATAAAAAAAGAAACCAAAAGTCTTTGGTATTTCCATTGCATTATACATATCTATGTAAAAAAAAATAAAAAAGAAAAAGAAAAAGAAAATATATTTTTAGATTTTTTTTTTCACTTTTTTCACAGCGTGAAAATCTCACACTATTTCCTCTTTCAAAAATATTTGTTCCAGTTGAAAATCATAATAAGAAATAAGAAAAAGCAGTTCTGCTTAGATTTATATATGGAAAAAAAGACAGGAAAGAAATTAAGCTTTCAAATTCTTAATTTGTAGTTCAATCGGCAAAAAAAAAAAAAAAATCTATTGGCATTTCTTATTAGTCTTAAAATTTATTTCTCAATAAATATTTTCTTTCTCCAAATTTTTAGTTATAGTAAAAATATCGTATTATATTAACATTTTTGGAATGTTGTTTTCGAGTTATCAAAAGAGGTTCTGTTAGCATTTCTTGTTATACTAAAAAAAAAACTGGAAAATAAGGTTTAGTAGCTTTTTTTTTTTAAATTTCCCCCATTGTTGATGTTTTCTCAAAAACGCTAAAAATAGGGTTTCACAAGACTAAAAGATCTAAATGAAAAATAAGGGTGTTTTTCCCGATGTGCCTTATTAGCTGTATAGCGAGTTCCGACTGTAAACTGTTAAACTACACGGAAAGAATAAATTACGTAATTTATGCTGTATTTATGTCATTATAGCATAAATGATGCTAAATTAGAACAACATAAATAATTATGCTGTTCAATATAATATTTATGCTATGTAACATAGTATGCAGTATACCATAAATTATGCTATATCGAACAAATTGTGCTGAAAATGAGCTAGCATAATTATTACATATTTATTTTTGTCCGTGTACATTAATATTAAACCATTGCATTATTATTAGTAGTATAGTACTACATGTTTTGTATGATCCATCTAATTTTTTTTTAATATAACAATATAAACGTTAAAATAGCAAACAGTTTTATTGTTTTTTATTTTTTAATTCTATTTTCAAGTTTTTAAAGTATATTAGTATATCTCTATATTTTTTTAAAGTTGTAGTTGATATTCAAATTCAACAGAACGTTTAGGTATGAAATATAATGTGATTAAAACAGCTTGCAATATAATATACTATATTGCTATATTGTAGAAAAAAATTATAAAAAATTACATATTTTCTAAATATATAAGCTATAGGGATAAAAGGTATTTAAATATTAAAACTTTACTTTGCGAATGTAAAAAAGAAAAAAAAAATGATATCATTTTTTTAAGGATAAATCTACATATTTACTTTATTTTTCCCATAAAAAAAAGTGTAAAAGTTTTAAATGAAAAAATAACTTTTAAAAACCCATCATGATTTCACATAATATATATATATATTTTTTTTTTATGGTAGACCTATATCGATTTTATAAACATGAATTATTTATAATAATACTGTATAGAATATCACTTTATGCATTTTTTTTAACATACGCTAAAGTATTTGCAATATTTAAATTATCATAAACACTAATACTAGAAAAGCATGCATGTTGAAAAATCTTTGTTTTCTCTCGACTGCAATCTTTATGGTAGTAAATAATGCTATTCGTATAAACCCTGTTTTCTGCAACTAAAATGACAATCAGCTATGGTTAATCAAATGGAATGCGCATTTTTGCAAGAAATCAGGGTTTACGAACAATACTATTGTAAAGCTGAAGATGAACGATATTTTATCTAGTTAATCTCAAAAGTGAAAAATAATATTTGAAATTTAATATTTTTTTCGACTTTTTTTTCTTCTTCTTCTTTTGAAAAGAACTCAGTTTAAAGAATAATAACTTGAGGTTTGGTTTCAAATAAGAAAAATTCAAGATTTTCCTATTCAGGTGTCTATTTATCAGTAAAAATATGATGTCGGTATAAATATATAATTGTTATTTTTGTTTGAAAATTGTAGTATAAAATGGTTTCTATCTAATTGGGTAGAAATTTTTATAAAAATCTGAAATTTTAAGTTGTTTTTTTCCACTTTACTTAAAAAAAATTTTAGGTTCAGGCCTAACATTTTTGGCCAATTCATAAACTGTGTCATTTATTATAAAAAAAAAAAAAAAAAAACAAGAAACTTTGGAGTCTAAATTTAGACTCGCCAATTTTTTGTTTTGCCAAACCATAAAATCAGGTATTAGTCTAAGTTAATCTCTCTCTCTCTCTCTCTCTCTCACTCGTATTCTTCTTCAAAATTTAAACAAATTGGAGTAGTAATAAGATCCGAGTTCTAAAATTATAATTTAACTTTTGTATAATATAATTATAATCCAATTTTTTTTTTAAATCATACCATTATTTAATCATCCAAGAAACACAAAATAATTATTATATATTATAATTTTGTTATGATTTGCTAATTTACTTACGAAAATAAATTTTAAATGTATGTACATTTTCTTATGAACAAGGAAAATTAACTTTATTTTACTCAAAGTTTATTGAAATGTTATATAACTTAGTTAGAATTACGTACATATTTGAATAATTTATTTGCTAATTATTTTGCTATAAACAATGTTGATTTTTACATCGTTATTTACTTACTGTGTTAATAGCTATGTACGTTAATTTATAAGAAAGCAAAAAAAAAAAAAACAAAAAAAAAACATACTTTTGTGTGACATAATATGTGACATTCATCCTAACATAGAACTTTCATTATGTAAATAGATCTATGTAATTTTACCTGCCACATTATTTTTATATATGCATAATATGTGTTAGTTGTTAATTTTAATCTTTTAAATTGATCTAAGGTATATATTATATATTCATATAGTGAAACATCAAATTTTGTTAGTTATTATTAATTTACTTATTATTATCTTGAAAATACAATTTAAATAATACGTCTTAATACACTCAATAATCTTTTAAATGGTATATTTTGTTTTTTACTGCTGTCCAATGTTGGTTCACTGATAGGGCCTTTGTTTTGCCCTGACTGCACCATTTACCATTTGCCTATTTTGCAATAAATTTTATATTTTTTATTGATCATGCCTAACTTTCTTGTAAAGCTCATAATAACTTCAGTACATATCGAACACACTTATAATATAACTGAAAGGAGAAATTGACCTGATGTACATTTGGTAAGAATTATCTAATTTGGAATTTCTTAACAGTTGAATCGTACCATTTTTATAAAAATTAATTTTAAATTAAATAGTATTTTTTTTTTTAAAAATTTAAAAAAATATAAATTTTTATATATTAAATATTTAATTATTAAAATTATACAATAAAAATATATAGTTTTAGTTAAAAAAAAAATATATAAAAAGCACTTATAGTTTATACATCAACCATCAAAAAGATTAAAGCAAATAACATACTTTTAACTACTTTCTTTTGATCTATTTCTATTGACTATTTGAACAGGTTAAGCCTCTTCATTCTCAAGTAGCCTATAATGTTTAATATGGGTTAAATATTTTCAAAAGTAATGTATATAAAGGTCATCAAAGTGATTGCTTTTTCGACCATACCTTATAAAATGTTCTTTTTGATGGAAGGAGAAAATTGTTCACTCTAATTTGAATAAGTGATTATTTGAGTCATTTTATAATATAACATATTAAACGTAAGAGGTTTATTATTATATACATTGTGCATGTTTGAAGTGTATTTTTAGAAACATTAAGAACTCTTTTGTCTTTATTCAAATATATATTAAAGTATATTTTCTTTTATGCAGTAGAGTATATTCAAGGGAGTAGGGGACCGATGTCGGCCATTAGACTCAAACTTTTCTCATCAAAAAAATCTGAAATTTTGCACAATGATACTTCAGCTTGAGACAATTTCAAATAAACAAAAATTTTAGGGGGTCACCGTGCAAATTAATTTTATATGATTTGTTGACATTTTTAGCCCATAAGGCCCAATGTTAATTTCAATAATTTTTTTTTCGGGACGGTCAAACATCATGAAATTTGTATCACGGTTAGGTGTGACCCTTAGCTACACAGTGACACCAAATTTAGACCCAACACACTTCTAGTTTTTGAGATACAAGGTCAGTACCCTACTCCCTTAAAGGAATAGATTAGAAGAAAATAATAGCATTTATATCATAAAATACTTTATGGGACTTACATAAATAACATATCGTATATTGAGTCGATAAAGTATTGTATCGATCGTACTGAGTAATTAAGTACTATTATTCAATCTTCAATTTTTGTAAATTTTGTATATTATATTCAAACTTTCCCCCACCCCTTTTTTTTTTTTTTTTTTTTTTGACATTAATTTGTTTTTAAACAGCTTAATTTTTTGCTAATTAATTTAACTTATTCAAGTGTACAAATTTTAACTTAATTTTAAAGGTATTTACGTTGTGTATGTCTGTAAATATTAATATTTAAAAGTTAATACAGGATAGAAAAAAAAATTGTATAAAAGTTTCGCCGTTTACCTAAAAAAAATTGTAGCATTTAAAACGATTAACATTTTTTGCAAATGCACAGTTGATTATGAGATTTTTTTTAAACTCTCTTACATATTAAAAGTGTGCGATAAAATTTTTTATAAAAAAATGAAGGTAAAATATACTAGTAATTAGTAGTTCTCCCATCATTAAATTAATTATTGTATTTAAACCCAAAAAAGGTAGTAGTCTCTCTCTCTTTCTCTCAGTCTGTCTCTGTCTGTCTCTGTCTGTCTCTGTCTGTCTCTGTCTGTCTCTGTCTGTCTCTGTCTGTCTCTCAGTCGTGGGTTTGATTATTGTATTTACGATAACGACTCTATAACGATATTTAGTTATCGATGCGTTATAGATTAACTATTATTCAAAAGATATCGTTATAGACTAAAAAAATTACGATATTATCGTCACATTGATAACGATACTTTTTACTCAAAAACTAGAAGAAATACAAACAAAAGTAAGAAAAGTGCACAAAACAATACGCAGAAATACAACAAATATTAATAATAAAAAAAAAATCTGAATGAGTGGGGTAAACATTGTACAGCTTTGGCCAAAAGTTTAAGAACGGGGCAGCGGCGGCCGCAGCGTTTTCTCATAAAGATAACATAGGGTGGTTGCGGGTTGCCTATACAAATCGTTCTCAAACTTTTGGCCAGAGCTGTACGTATAGTGCATTCATGAAGCAAGATTTGGAGTATTTTATTTCAATAAAAACATTGCACTATGGATTACAGTTATCGTTATCGACAAAGTATCGTTATCGTGGGAGAAGTTTAAAAAATAACGATATTGTTAGCGTTATAGTGTGTGGCTAAAATATCTATATAGTTATCGTTATAGAAAATTTTTGGGTATCGAACCCAAGACTGAGTGCCTCTATTGTCTTTCGCTTTCTCTATCTTTGCATCAGCGTCTCTCTCTCTCTCTAACTTTTGTACATTTCTTAGCATTAAATAAAATAAAGTAAAGTTAAAAAAAATGGATAAATTGAAATATATTAATAGCTTCAAATTTCTATCAAATAATGTGTTTAAAAATAGAATTGATAAAGTTTATAGAAAACCACGGGAATGTTAAATTGAATATT
Source organism: Ecdyonurus torrentis (assembly GCA_949318235.1). Taxonomy (NCBI): domain Eukaryota; kingdom Metazoa; phylum Arthropoda; class Insecta; order Ephemeroptera; family Heptageniidae; genus Ecdyonurus; species Ecdyonurus torrentis. The sequence goes on from OX439133.1 coordinate 16,229,519, forward strand.
TAAACAGCAAACACAAATTCCTATTGATGCATAAGTAATATGATTTGACTTTGATGTACCATTTCACTTAACATAGATTTTATTTGTTAAAAAATGTTTACAGGAAAATCAGTATACTACATACCTCTGTTAACTATTACTTTATAAAGGTAATTTTCCTAAATTAAGTCAAGAGAGTAATTTGAAATGACATCAAACAAGTTACATCTATAAGCATTGCACTTAAAATAATGATAAAATGTAATTAATATTATGATGTTTAAGTTAATTTGTTTAGTATGCTATGCTGAGATTTGCTTTCATACAATACGTAAAGTTATATTTATATTGGAATTGAAGATGTACAATAATATAGACATTATGTGCTTATAGACTTTTCATAAAACGATTTATGTTTATAGGAGGTTCGTTTCGATTTTCAGAAAAAAAAAACACATCACTAATTAAAATTAACAGATACATACCTTCTAGATTTATTTTCTTAAAATGTCATTTTATCATTTAAATTCATATTTCAAGCAATCAATCCTTACAGCATTCTATTTCTCTACACTATAATCCAACTGAATCCAACAACAGCCAAAGAAAATTAGTATGAAATAATTCATTAATTAAAAATATATTATACAATATATAAAAATAAAAACTAATTATAATAATAAAATAACTTTGCATTTTAGTAATATTTTACTTAAAAAATTATTTTTACTTTATTTTAATACTTTAATTATTAAAATAATTTTAATAATCGTATTAAAAAATAACAAAATAATCATATTTAAAAGAAGTGATAAATTTTATTATATTAAATTGAGAAATTAATATATAACATGTGATATTAAGATCAGTCGCAATAGTTTACTGGGCCTGATAATTTGTACACGTTACGGTAATTGTACTAGTTATCGGCAGGCTGCAGTTATCGGCAGTAGTATTTTTTTTTAATACCTTCCATTAATTGTAAGCCTTTAAAATTTTAGCACAAAAGAGTTTCTAAAGCAATCGTTTTTGTGTAAAACTTTCAAAACTCTCAAATGAATACAATTACGATATAATTAAAAGGAATATATGTGTAAAATTATATGAGGATGTTATTAAGTTGAATTTCAAATTATTGGGTCTTTAAAATTTAAGCCCATAATGTGATAAGGTTGAATGTTAATTTCATTGGAGTAGCTTGCTGCTTAACTCCGATAGTTGATAAGAATTCGTAGTGTCAGAACTCAGAAAGCAGAAGTATGTGTTATAGCCTTCATAAAGTGAAGAAAATGAGAAACCATAAGTAGCGTAGCCAGGATTTTACAACAGGAGGGGTCCAATATAATGAGCATGGGTAAAGGAGGGCAACTACCTCCTTTGTCCATGTTTTTTCAGACCTGACAAAGGGGGTCAAGACCCCCAAAACACCCCTCTGAATACGCCTCTAATTTAGTGTTCGCATAATAATTATAAAATTTTCGAAAAATAATGCACTGGTGCACTAGTAAGAATAATTTATATAAATTGACTTAAGGTGGGAAATCAGCTACTGCGGGATTTGACTAAAAAGTTGTAAAGACAGAAAAATCTGAAATTTTGTACAGTGATACATTAGGATTAGGTATCTTCAAAAATGTAAAAATTTTGGGGGGTCACCATGCTATATTTTTAATTATGATTTTTTGAAGTTTTAGTCCCATAAGAGCCCATGTTAATTTCAATAATTAATTTCTCTCTTATCTGATGGTAACGGGTTCTGAAAATTGTATCATAGGTAGCTGTTACTATCAACTTTCAAATGGCATCATAAAATTTGGAAGTTTTCTTTTTAGATTTTGAGATACTAGCCATCTATATACAATCCTTAATAGATTCTTTCTTGGTTTTGTTAAGTAGTGTTTTAAAATATATATATAAAAAAGTAAGCATCATGACGTCATAATATCTTTCAGTGTAGGCCAGAAGTAAACCTCTCCAATATAGGTTTTAATATATGATCGGACCTCAAGATGGACCTGTTATACAACCGGAGGTAGAGAACTTTAACAGAGAAGCGACATCCCAAAGTGTTAGGCAAACCCGCAACACTAATTTCTTTAAACTTGGCAACGCTGAGGACGAAATTACTATAGCTCGCTCTCTCATTGGCGCCTTGATTTGGCCACTTCTGGTCTCTGATTGGTGCTTCAAAATGCAACGTTGCCAAGTCAAAATTGTTGAGTTTTGCAGTCTGCCTAAAACTTTGGGATGTCACTTCTCTGTTAAAGTTCTGAAACCATTTCCCCAGGTAAACACCAAAAATTTACAAGTAATTTACGAAGTTAATACACGTTAATTTTTATTTCTATAACTTGATTAGAATCCGAGAAAAGAGGGTGCATCCGGTTGTAATAACAACTCTTCTTCTTTTGGTAATGGTGTAATAATAATAGATAATGTGTAACTCTGTGTACTATAGTATCTTAATATGAAAATGAAAATTATGAAGTAGCGATAGTATAAAGAAGATCGATTAAAATATCGCCCATTGACAATCCTGTGGGCGTGCTTCTATATTAATTAAGGCTGCATTATGCGTGCAATTTCCCACCCATGTACAAACAATGTAAACAAACCATCTGCTAAGTTCTAAACTACATATTTGTGTTTCTCGTACTGTTAGTAATGTTGGTAGTATCAAATATTATAATATACTTGTTTGCGTTTGTAGTATTATATAAAATAATTTTATAGATAAGAACTATACATAATTAATAAGCTTTAAGGCGCGGGATATCAACTGCTGCGTGATTTGACTATAAAATTGTAAAGAAGGAAAATTTGAAAATTTGCACTGTGATACATTAGGATGAAGTATCTTCAAAAAGAAAAAAATAAATATATAGGGGACACTATATTTTAAGGGTTGTATATACATGGTTATTATCTCAAATTAAAAAAAAAAAAAAACTTTTATGATGCCATTTGAAAGTTAATTGTAACAGCTACCTGTGATAAAATTTTCAGAGCTCGTGACCATCAGATAGGAGAGAAAATCATTATTAAAATTAACATGGGCTCTTATGAGACTAAAATTTCAAAAAATCATAATTTAAAGTCTAGCAAGGTAACCTTCCAATTTTGTTTTGCATTTTTGAAGATAACTTATCCTAATGTATTACACTGTGCAATATTTCAGATTTTTCTTTCTAAAATTTTTAGTCAGATCCCGCAGTACCTGATTTCCCACCTTTAATTACAATTTTTTTTTTTTTTTTTTTTTTTTTTTGTAGTTTTAGTGACATAAAAACCCATCGATGCTGCTGCGGCTAAACCATACTTCTATAACTTTTAGCAGATTTACCCAACAGAAAATAGGCGTACAAAGATTTATTTTTACCTTTTGTCACGATAAATTTAATGTAGATACGTGTTTTTATGGCTATCTCGATAAACGTAGATGCATGAAAGTAAGTAAACCCACTAAAAGTAGAAATGAGGTTTAGCTGCAGGAGCATCGCCATGTTAATTTCAATAATAATTATTTTCTCTCTTAAAATCTGACTGTCACGGGTTCTTAAAATTTTATCATAAAGTTGCTGTTACTATTAATTTTCTTAAGGCATCATAATGTTTAAAAGTTTTCTTTTTAGATTTTGAGATACAAGCCATATAAATACAACCCTTACAAAAAAAAAAAAATAATAATAGTTATAATAATAATAAAAAATCAGTAATATCTATCATCCTTTAAGCTTCAATTATTGAAGCTTCGAAAATAAGTTAATTTTTTTTGTTATTATATTTTTTCATTCATACTTGTAAGCCTAATTCAAGCTGTTAACAGTACAATGCTCTCACAAAGATTGCTTGAAAATATACTCTATAAACTCTAAAAAAAAAAAGTATTAAAAAGCTGGTTCACTGTTTAGCAAATGTTTTATTTATTGTGGAATCAACAGTTATGACGTTACTAAACGTTGAAAATCTAGCGAAAAAAGCGTAAATGACGTCACTTGCGTTAGAATCACAATAGAATAAACGCTAAATTTGGCCCTTGAAAATCTCATTTTTTTTCCATTCACTCCCAACGCTTGTGAGTTGTGACGCCACTAACGTTTTTATGATTACAATTTCTTCTTTATTTGAACATTATATAACATTTTACAAGTATAATATTTAGCGTTTTTTTTTTTTTTTTTTTTTTTTTTTTTTTTTTTTTTTTTGCTTCTTTATAAATATTTGTTGATTTTTCTCACTAAAACTAACATTCATAATTCAAACTTTTTATAACTTGAGATTGTATAAGTAGCTGATAAAACTACCCACACATCGAAAAATGCGTAATGGTATTTTATTACCTCTGCCCACGAAAATATTAAATATACGAAGAAGAAGAAAAAAAAAAGACATATAACTGAATTACGTTTAAAGTTTTTCAATTGTTTGGAGAAAAAAACTTTTCTACTTCATATTTTTTATTATTCTAAATTTCCCATGGTAGTGCATATTTTTTTTCATATTCAAGAATTGTGACATCTTAAATTTACTTAAGTTTAAAAGAAATCTATCAAAGAACTTTTCTTCACTTACTTTTTTTTTTCTACGATTTTATTATTAAATCAGATAACCTTTTTATTCCATAACATGTTAGAACTTTATATATTTATTTGATTATTATTTGTTAATTTTGTAATCAAAAATTCACTTAAATTAAACAAAATTTAAATACAAAGAATCAAATTTCAATTAGAAAAATCAGACAACATTAGATGTCTGCTGAAGGACTCTTTTAGAATTTTTTTTTTATAACAACTGATGAACTAATAAAAAATAAAAAACTGGGTACTTTTTAAAATAGAAATTATTCATGGGTTTTTTAACAATATGAATTTTTTGGTAAAAAAAAAAATGTAAATAATAAAACCTAAAAGAAAAAAGAAAAAGAAAAAAGAAAATGAAAATTACGTAACATTGTCGATATATCCTTAAAGACTTTCAACACTGTTGTTGTTGTTGTTGCTGGTTTTGGTTTTGTTTGTTCGTTTGTTTGTTGTCGTTGTCGTTGTTGTTTTTACAATGAGTAAATTTTCTTCTTCTCTAAATTGGTAATGTTACTAGCCATACGTTGTAATCTTTTATAAACTGTACGAAAGCTATTGTGACATCATTTATGATCATTTCAAATATCAAACGTAAGGTTAGGAACAATATTATAATGACGTAAACAATTAGACTGTTTACGCGCAAATAACAGCTAGAACCTCGTGAAGCAGTATTTTGTTTGGATACGGTAGCTGCCGTTGGCAGAGTAGTATTGATAATAGTAGTACTAGTAATAGAAGCTTAATGAGTACATATTCATTCATACAAGGGAATGCAAAACACGTGGGGACAATGAAACTGTGTCAATCTTGAATTCCTTATTTAAAAAAACAAAAATCAGCCTAGGTGCAGTATTTCTCTCTCTCTCTCTCTCTCTCTCTCTCTCTCTCTCTCTCTCTCTCTCTCTCTCTCTCTCTCTCTCTCTCTCTCTTAAAAAAAGATCCCGCAATGCTAACAGAACCCCTTAACAGATCAGTGGCAACCTCACGTTTTAGGCTGACGTTCATAATATATGGGAAGAAGAAATTACGTAATCTATGCTGCATTTATGTTATTATATAGCATAAAAGATAATAAAAATATATCACAGTGTTTCCTTCACATTTTTTTAAAGAAAATTTAAAAATCACAACCGTTCAGCATAGACTATGTTGTATTGATCACAATGTGCTGAAAATTAGCTAGCAAAATTATTACGTATACTATATTATGGCCGTGTACAACACATCAAATCTGGGTACCTTGAGCATGAGGTAGTCGCTTCCGCTATTTAGGTTTTTTAATGCTCAAGGGATATATAGCGACCTCAAGGATTTACCCGCACAACTTATAGGCGTAAAACAACAAAAAACTTGCCCGATTCTAAAATACCGGAATGTTTACGTTGATTTGACCGGAGTCTTTGATTTCTAATTTATTTTACATTCAAGAAATGGCAAATACGGACTCTGACAATACATTTCGCATGGTCCACGAGCGCGTAAAACAAGTGAGCTGTGACGTCAAAGTCCGCACCCGCCTTTTTGTAAATGGAAAATAAATTACATACCAATGAATCCGGCTAAATCAACGTTGATATTTCGGTTTGTTAGGATATTAGGCAAGTTTTTTTTTTCTAGGTGTTTTATGCCTTTGAAACTGGCCACCATATTACATCAGTAAATTGTAGTACACTATACTAGTGCTTTTCTTTAATAAAATAAATAATAAAACAGTAACTACGTCATATAAAATAATAATATTGACCTACATTTTTTACACATAATTATATACAAGTGTAAAAATTTAAATTAAATATGTGTACAATTTCAGAGGTTATATAAGCATGATATACTATTATTTTTTACATGGCTCACGGGTGTTAAATTTAACTTTAAATGTTTGCTAAATATTTTAGAATGAATAATTTATTATTGTTTACTATATCTAGCTTAATTAATCAGCTTTAAGGTGTTTTTTATATGCATATAATTTACAATGTTTTTATAATTTAATTATGTAATATTTCAACATAAAAAAAGGACATTTTAGTAATGGATTAAAATTTTATTTTTGGTTTATTAAGTACTAATTATTATATTTAAAAAATTGATGATTTTATTTACTAATTTTGTAATAAAAATAAAAAAGTTGTATTTTATTATTATTTTTCTTTAATTTTTTTTATTGTATATAAAATATTTTATTCATTTCTTTCATCCAACATACATAATACAATCAATGCATTAGTCTAGGTTATTGCCATGAATGACAATATAGAAATGATAATGATAATTATAACCAGACATGGCCAGCGCTCTTTTAAAATGAGCTCGCTCGCGCTCTGCGCTCGCGATCACGACTATGAGCGTGCTCGCGCTTCGCGCTCGCAAATTTGCTAATGAGCGTGCTCACGCTCTCGATTTTTCAAAATATGAGCGCACTCTTCTGTCGCTCCATAAATTTTATAACTATATATATATATATATATATATATATATATATATATATATATATATATATATATATATATATATATATATATATATATAATATATATATATAACTATATATAACTATATATTTATAAATATATATATATATATATATATATATATATATATATATATATATATATATATGTGTGTGTGTGTGTGTGTGTATATGTGTGTTAAAAAATGATATATAAAGAGTGATAGTATAAATTATTAGAGACAAGTATTTCCTTATTTTATGCGCAAGTTTTTCTTTTTAAAATAATTTCATGAACTTTTATCTTTAACTATGAAGTCTATTCATTTATGTTAAAGTTGGCGCCATGTTGGATCACTCAATAATATGTACTACTTAGAAAAATGAGTCATTTTGGTAGTTTAAAAATAATGTAAGCAATATTTTTGAGAGCATTGCTGATAGGTTGAATTATCTCAACCAGGCATTATGAGAAAAATATATAATACTAACAAAGAGAAATAACCAATTACCCAAAGAAAAAAGCGAAAAACATAGTTTTTACTATGCTCAGTGATATTATTTATTACTCTTATTACTCCAGTATGGCCTCCAAGCGCATTAAATATGATGGCATGTGGATATATATCCTTTTAATATAAGTTATACGAAAAATGATGTCTCCAGCTTGACAATATGTTAGTAAACATTTTTCTTTTTAAATAATTAGAAAATTAAAGTAAGGCGTAAAACGTAGAAAACAATAAAAAAAAATAATCTAACACAATTTCTTACACGGATTTAAATATATTTAATCCTAAATTTCTGCAAATATCAATTAAAATTACACATCAATAATTTATACAAAATAAAAAAGTAATTATACTTAGAATTTTCACGTGGAAATTGTGTTTTATTATATTGTCAAATTATTTTAATATGCAAGATATTTTTTATTTAGAAATATAAAGCATGAAAAAAAATATAAAATTATAAATAAACTTAATAATTACGCTCAGGTGTATAAAATTTTAATATGCTATACTATATACTAAACAAAGAGAATAATTATGATACTAAGTAAAGAATTGATATAAATTTTTTAATAATAATAATAATGCACATTTATAAAATTTAGACTAATGCAATTTCGTGTTGTTATCAGTATGTTTAGAAATAAAAACTTATTATACTTATAAAAAAAATTACAAATGAAGAAATATTTTAATTTTATCACACCGACACACACACACACACACACACACACACACTCACTCACACACACACTCTCGCACTCACACACAAAAAGTAATTTATTGTTAATATAGCAGCAGAATCTTTATAGCATACCTTCTATTGCAATATTAAAAAAAAAACTTTTTTTTTCAAATAACAATATAAGTCTTGGGCACCTAAAAGTTGTCATGTAAACTGTACTTGTACAAAAGTGAATTTTCAAATGTGACGTCACTCATTTTTCCTCTTTTTCTAGTGCAAATATCACCAGCAATACTAAACATACGCTCAACACTTCCACTTGCTGGCAAAGGAGTATTGAACTTACAAAACATAGCTTTCATTACAGAAAAACGGTTTAAATATTTTACACTATCACAATCTCTAGACAAATATTCAGTTAGTTCACTTTCTTTATCAATACACATGTCACTGTCACTGTCTGAATCTTCCACTAAAAGAGAAGATTTCTTTTTTTCCTGATGACGCTCAACACCAGCAGGAGCAGGAAAAGTTGGTGCCATCTTCCTGAATTCTTCTTTCAGGGCTTGTTCAACCTCGTTTCTTTTTATTGGCCCACTTTCTTTAGCTGCCCATTTTAACTTGTACTCAGGGTGGCAGGCAGCAGCAATAATAAGTGCTTTGTCGTTGATTTCATCATTAAATCTGCTATTAACGCCGTTGATACATGCAGTGATAAGATCTTGGCAGTACTTGAATTTAGAGGTGTTCTTCAAGTTTTGAAGTTCTCTTAACACCATTAGAACATTAGGAAGTAGAGAGCCCATGTACATGTTAATGTCACCCTGCAGATTATCTAATGCTACTGCTACAGGAGTCATCACCTATGAATATCACATGGTTAAGTTTCTTAGAATTTGTAAACAACTTTTTTGTGAAATATTAAAAAAAAAAAAGTACTATCATTTTTACATAATTTTCAGAATAATTGCTAATACTTTAAAAACTAAGATGATATATACTACAATGTTCAATTAAAAAAAAAATAAATAAATTATGTATAAATAAAGGATAAATTTTAATTTATAAAAAAAATCACTGCAACTTGAAAACATTGAATAAAATTTAAAGCTACAAATTAATTTTATATCATTTTTTTTCTACTATTACTCATTTGAATATTAAAAAAGGAATTCATAAAACTTCTTGGTACATTTTTTTTACCTGCAAATATTCTCCGATAAATTCTACATCAGTTTGCCTAAAAATTGAGATTTTTAAAGGAGCGCAAATCTTGTCATTTAATTTTTTTTTCTTTTCTTGTGATGTCAATATGGAATTTAAATATTCTAATGCATCCTTCTCAGAGTTCCAGCGTGTGACACCAGGAGTTGGAAATAATCTTCCGAACTCTTCTTCAATTAATTCTCTTGCATATGAGCTTCGTCCTTGTATATTCCATAGCTCTTTGCATCTGCTCACAGTATCCTTTTTTTTCTTGCCATATAATGAAATTGATTTTGTCTTCTTATTTTTTCCATCAGCACCACGTACAAATTCTACCTTATATTCTGCCTTGTTTGCATCACTTGTAGCAACTAAGTTAAACTTATGTGATGCACAACGATGGTGCGGAGGCAAAAATATTTCTTGTTCCGCAGCTTTGACTTGTGCATCTTCGTCATTTAAGATGTTATCAAGTAATTGAGGAACTGCATCATTTTCATTATCAGAATTGTCAATTTCATCAATTTCTACTACTTCTGTTGAACTATCTTCATTTCCTTCCTCATCAAAAACTAATTCTGTCTCTTCTACTTCCTCCTCTTGCTCTGCATCGTTCTCTGCATAAGCGTTCTCGTCATAGTTGCCGAACGATCTGTATATAGTAATTATCCGTTAATATAATAGATTTAATAATATTTTATATATTTATATATTTATATATTAATAATATTAATATATAAATATATAAAATATTATAAAATATATTATACTAACGGATAATTATTTATAATATATTTAATAGGAATAAAATTTGTTTATATATTGATTAAAAGAGAATTAAAATAATTAACATGATATAAGAATTAAATAAAAAAAATTGCGTAACTTATAATTTTGATGAATAAATAAACTTTTAAGTAATAACTGAATTAAAAAAAAATAGTACGAATAAGATTAGATATTAAAAAATTATAATTAAATTAAATGTTAAAATATATATTAATTTACTAAACGGACAAAAAAACACGTTATCATTAATACAGCGTTTCTTCGTCAAATTTTCATCAATAAAGCATAATTTATGCTCCATATTTTATAATTACTTTGACATAAAGAATAAGGTAAATTGGTGTTACGTTTATTTACGATTTTTTATGGTACGAGAACAGAAATACAACATAAATCACGTAAAGAGTTTGTTTCATGTATGTAATGCAAACTTATTTATCTTACGCAAATTAAGCCCAAAATTTTAAAATATGATAAAAGATGACATAAGCACCTAAGTATATTTTATCATTAGGTTTGCTGGATTTAAATGTTTTAAAAAAAAATTAAGTATTTACATATTATATTATTAATTAGGTAAGTAAATACATTTGCTACGGAAAATAAATATATTTTTAAATAGGTAGTATGATTATATTTGTTATTATTTTTTGCTTTTCCTATTGTGTTACTGTGCTACACCAATCCCAAACGCAACATTACGAATTATGTTATGCCTTATTAATATTAAATATAATTTACTTAATTTTTATTTATTATAATTTACTTATTCTCAAAACAAAATTTACTATAAAAGGTTTTATAATTAAAAATACTTTTAAATGTAGAAAAAAACTGCAACTTAAGAGTATATTTGAAAATAATATACAATAAATTTGGTTTTTAATTACTTATACATTTTTTTATTTATTTATTTTTGAAAATTTGTTATATAGCTATACCGTGAGTCAGATAAGAAATTTAAATACTAAATAAAATATAACTGTTCTCTAAATTTAATATATTTTTTAAGTGTTTATATGTATATAAATATGCTATATATAAATATATATTATCATAATATATATGTTTATATATATATATATATATATATATATATATATATATATATATATATACTAAAAATTTAAATTTTACAATACTTACTTAAAAGCTTTAACAAAATTTTTTGCACTATCCGTAGTGATGCGAACAACTTTATCTTGGATTTCATAATCCTCACACACGTCCTGAATGACCCTGGCAATAACATCATACGTGTGCCGTCCTCTAACTCGCTTTAGCGAGATGGCTGTATTATTTCTAGCCAGGTCATTTTCCAACCAGTGACACGTTACTCCCATATAACTCCTAAAATTTCAAAAATATAATGTTTATAGTTATTATTGATTTAATTAAATCATTTAAACAAATTAAAAAAAATAAAACTAACCTGCCATGTACCGTCCATAGATCTAGCGTCAAAGCTACCTTTTCAACGCCTTTTAATTTTGATATCTTATTTTCCTTTGCTATTTTAGCCTTTTTTGTAATTTTATTACTAAGTTGCTTTCTTCCAATTACTCTTAACTTAGGGAACCCACGTTTAATAAGTTTAATGAAGGTACGTCTTTCTACGGTTTTAAATGAAATATTGCCATCCACAAATGCGTCAGCAATCATTGCATTCAATTCATCTAAAAAAAGCAATTATTTTTAAATAAATATAGAAACCTAAAATTAACAGAACAAAATTGTTTATATAAATTGCAAGAATGCTTTTATTTTATTTTTTATTATTAAAACTTTATTATTGTATTTTTTAAACTAAATAATTAATTCATACTTAATATTAACTAAATTAAGCAATCCTAACTTGCAAGGAAATAAAATTTTTAAGAATTTAACTTTTACAGATAAAAAAGTAAAACTTTAGGGACAGTCAAATAGCACGTTTTCTTTTTCATATGTTTGAAAAATTTCCTAATGTTGAAATAATAATTAAAAAAACAATCAATAAATTCATTAACTCATTTATGTAAATTATTGTTTGTACATGTATGTATAAAATAAAATGATTCCATGTCGTAAAAATATTACTTTTAAATATTAATAATAAAAAATCTAGTCTATATGTAGGTGAAATGCATTAATTATTGATCAATTAATATTTAGGGAAATTATAACAATAGTACATAAATAAACAGTCAAATAAATAAAAGAAAAAAATACACGGAAAAGGTGATCCAAGTTTCCTGTGTTTCACTTAATTATTATATTATATAACTAGGAAGAAAGAACAGAACTATAAAAATTTCAAAAATCAAAATGCGCATTGTTTACTTAAAAATGTCTTACGGCCAATACTTCTTTAAAAAAATACCCTGCAAAGTTTTAAATTATTATTATTCAAATTTACAAGATAAATATTTTATTAGCATTTCATCATTAAAAGGTATTTTATACAGCGCCAAATTAAGTTTAAGAGTTATTTTTAATTATTTTTGTGCAGCTTTTCTTAAGATGCAAATTAAAAACATTTTGATTTATATTAGAAAAAAATGTAAACTCTGATTTCACAATACTATAATAGTATTAAACTACCGATTAAATAAAAATTTTTTCTACTGTTATACTATAAATAACAAGCTGCTTTTAAAATAGAAAACTGTTACACAGTATTTATTTCAATCCAAATAAAACACCAGGAAAATTAGTAAAAATGCTAAAAAATAATTAAAACTATTTTCAATTAATAATTTTATTAAAAATAATGTAAAGAAAATAATGAATATTGCTGTTTTATATGTTACGTAACAAAATTATTAACATTTTTATCAAGCTTTATTTGTATCTTTGAAGAAAGAATATTATTTTAATAACAATGTAAATGGGTCATAACTATGAGACTTTTTTAACGTGTTTTTTTGCGTAAATAATATCTTAATAAATAATTCGAAAATTGAATAAAAAAATATTGAATATTTGTTTCTCTTAATTTGAGAGTAAAATGTTGGGTTTTTTTCCGACGTCGTAGATTTTATACAATAATAAATTCTTAAATAAAAAATAAAACTCGCATCCTAATTAAAGACATTAACGTTAACTAGATTCAAAACAAAAATTTAATTACCTTGACTTGTACTATTCGATTTGCCTATGTCAAGGAGCGTTGATTGCTTAAGATTTTTTTCAGGAGGCTCTGAACCTACAAGTTCTTCAGCTCCTCGCTTTATTCCCTTGTTGATAAGCTCTCTTTCCAGATTTTTCAGCAAATACAAGTGTTTGGTCTATTAAAATATTTAAATAATGAAAAATTGCAATATTTATAACGTATAAATAATATTATTTTAAAATATTAGGACTTCAATTTAGTAACAAAATATGATATCTTTTTGAGTTGTTTAAATAATATAAATAAATTATAAGAAGCATAACACACAGTGCTAATTAAGAAATCTTAAGTACTTGTGAGCCATGGAGTAATAGATTAATAACAACTCATATTTAAGTTTTGCTGTTTACATAAAAAAGTATAGAAAATATGTGAAATTAAATAACAAATTGACGTACCTTAATATGACGCTTCAGATTAAAGGAGCTAGAAGCTGACGTTGATAATGTTGAATTGACCTTGCACTGATTACATCGAACAGTATATGTTGATTTTTTACTGTCTTCAAGATTTTCATTATATTTTAAACAATCAAAATATTTTCTATATGGTGGCCACGGTAATTTTAAATTTATATCCACATTTGCACTTGAATTCATAATAATTGTCACAATAAAAATATAAAATATTTTACAATGATTTAAAATCTCTTTAACACGTTTGTTTTCAATGTTTGTGACCGTGTGACTTATCATCAACTATTGACTGACCACTGCACTAAACTGTCCCCAAAAAAGAGTTGGAGTGGTGGAAACATAAGGATGATTTTTCATCCCCCTTCCCCCCCCCCCCCCTCCCACGAAGTATGTTTAGTAGTGAGTCAACAAGTCCAAAAGTCAAGTGCTTTACAACGAATAATAGCCACTAGCTACTATAATACAACTCGTTACAATGTCGCACAGGTAGATGCAGCTGAAAGCTTGCAATAGACAAAAATAGAAAAATGTACCTTTGTAACATATATAGTTTTTTTTATCACATATAAAAAAAGGGAAATAATGATTATATTGCTTATCTTTGGCTTCTTTATAAATGCCTTGTTCAATATTTAAATATAAATATTTTGGTAAATTATATTTATGCGCGCATACAGTATAAATACTCTATTTATCCTTTTTTTTTTTTTTTTGAAGAAAGTTAAGATATAAATTAATTTAGTTGTAATTGCTACCTGCCACTTTAACAAGTAAATAAAATGTATAAAATGTGTGTATTGTATGAATGTGCGGTGTATAGGAATGTATGTGTATAAGAATTGAACTTTATATAAATTTTAATTTATTTCTTTAACTATATATATTTTTTATATCAATTTATAACGAACTAATTAGAAATCGTATGAGACGTAGCTTATAAAGATTTATACATTTTTAATTAAATATTAAAATATTTATTAGTTTATATTTTTGTCTAGTCTGCAAATTAAATATTTTCAAGCTGACATAATATTGCATAAAATTATTCAAAAGCATAGGTACCTATTTAAATTATGCATGATCATTATCCTGAAGTTTAGAGAATGCTCTCTTTATCTCTCTCTCTCTCTTTCTCTCTCTCTCTCTCTTTCTCAAACACACACACACACACCCTCTCTTTTTTTTCTCTCCTCACCTTGGCAGTTTGTTGCACTCCAAAATTTTTCTGTATATATACTTTTATATGAAAAAGGGTGCGTACATAGTGTCCTTGATTTTTTCCAAGAATATTATTCTTTATTTTTAAAACAGTACTTGCTCATACAAATAAAATGTCTGTGACAATTGAAAAGATTTTCAATGCAGAGTGCCAACACCTGCACAAACCTGCAAGCTTCCCATCTTCGTGCGGCGCCGGCGGCAGCAATTCAAGTATTGAAAATATTTGTAAAAAGCATATAAAAAAATACTTCCTGTCTGCTGTCTGCCTAACCTTTTACTAATCCTTTTCATTTTAAAGGTTTATTTTATTTTAAAATGTTCTTAGAAATATAAAAATTCTAAATATACCTAGGATTAAAAAAAAGAATATATTTTTTTCTCTTTTATAAGGAACACCATAAAGCGTTTACGGTTTGCAAAAAAATATGGGAAAAAGATAGAGAAATGGGTACGAAGAGTGAGCGATGATCGAGTAGCTCTGCTCACAATATTTTGATCGGACTCGCGCTCACGCTCGCGTCTGTATTAATTAATCGACGCTCGCGCTCCGCTCTAATTTTATGAGCGCACTCACGTGAGCGTCGCTCAAACAAGACGCTCATGCCCATGTCTGATTATAACGTTACGTTGTTTAAAGCAATAATTAAAATGACAAAGTATAAAGCTATGACTTCGTTTATTAGCTATATTAACACCTTATCACCACAATATTTATAGTAATATCCACTTAAGATATGATAATTGAAATTGAATGGCAATTTGGAAATACATAATTTATAAGATATTCTTTACGTTTTTATTTTAAGGTTTATTAACAGTTTTGCTAAATTATAGAATGCATTGAATGTTTACTTTTTTTTTATAAAAATTAATAGCTTGTAATTTATAAAAGTACGTACGTTAATATCCTTTACTTAAAATTTTCTGTCCTAGGTTTTTTTGAAGACTAGTGAGTAACATATTATTGTATAATCCCACAATTTTAAAAGATAGGAATTTAAAGTAAGATAAACTTAAAATTTTTCTAGCACTGCCCACTAATAATATCAACAATAATTTAATACTTTATGACAAAAATAACGCTTTTTTTTATCCGTGATGTATAATAAGAATAATATTTATTCCTTTTGGTTTCCCTGAATTCAATTAAAAACTAAAAAAATAAATATTTTGATTACTTAATGTAAAAAATGTATATTTTAACATATAAAAGTACATACACTATTATACAAGTATTATAACAATAACATTAAAATAATCAGTAACATCAGAAAAGTAAACATAAATTAAAAGCATTTTTATCATTATTGTCGATCATATATATAAATTAGAGAAATATAATGGATAATAACCAAAGATTAAAGTGTTGGGTTAGTATGTTAATTTTGAAATGTATTTAATTTCATAATAGGAAAGTGCATTAACATTTTTTTTTTAAATATACCGCAGTGTGGCGTCAACTTCCATTAAAAAAAAATGTTGTAGGTATACCGACACAGTATAGGAATAAGTTAAAAAGTATTCAGTGTAATAGGAGACTCATACTGTGGAAACATTGCATATAAACATCAGCTAAAAAGAAGGTAAGAAAACAAAATTGTGTCAATATTTTTATGGTGATGGATAGAGAGAAATGCAATATTGCTAAATTAACTACTATTGTTTATAACTTATTCCTACAGCATTGGTACAAGCATATAAGTCTTGTAAAGCATATTCTGAAATAGCTTTGTTTTCGGGCTTTTTAAAAAAGTATATATTATGTAATTCGGTCTTTCTTTTCTGTGTGTATTTATTGATTGACTTATTTATTATTATTACTTTTTTGCAATCAAAGCTTTTATTTTCAAAGATTTTTAAAAATGGAATGTATTATTAAAAGCCTTATAGATTTGAAAAGAAATGTATTATGTTTTAAGTTATTTTTATTATCTATTGTTGCGCTAAATTTAAAATTAAATATAAATGCTCCCTATTCTCAATGTGTGGGTGGGTATGGGTATGGGTATGGGTATGGGTATGGGTATGGGTATGGGTATGGGTATGGGTATGGGTATGGGTATGGGTATGGGTATGGGTATGGGTATGGGTATGGGTATGGGTATGGGTATGGGTATGGGTATGGGTATGGGTATGGGTATGGGTATGGGTATGGGTATGGGTATGGGTATGGGTATGGGTATGGGTATGGGTATGGGTATGGGTATGGGTATGGGTATGGGTATGGGTATGGGTGTGTGTTAAGTGTGTGTGTGTGTGTGTGTGTGTGTGTGTGTGTGTGTGTGTGTGTGTGTGAGAGAGAGAGAGAGAGAGAGAGAGAGAGAGACTTAAATAATATGTTGATAAATGATAATGCTCATTATATATAACAAATATTAAACTTTGTTTAAAAATAAAAGGCTTATCTACCCACTAAAGTCTTTAATAAGGATGAAAAATGTGTTAAAATAAAAATGCAAACTTGCAATAAGAACAAGATTAAAATAAAAAGGTTACCTTTTTGTCAAACAGATTTTTTTTTTATTATTTAGTTACTAATTTTTAGAGACACGAAAATATATTTATTATGTATATTGTATAGTGTACACAATTAAATGGACAAAAATAAAATGTAATAATGCTCTGTCATGCTCTTTTGTGGCCTCTTAATAAAAACTACTTTATTATTATTATTGTTATGAGATGGAGGGGGGGGGGGGGGGGATTACATTTCTAAGGTAATTTTATATTTTGAAATGAAACCATGAAAATAATATTTTTAATTAAAACTTAAGAAACACTTCTACTATATATGTATAACAAAATATTCTCATTTCATCATTTTGTTTACTTTATTTTATTTGAAATAATAATTTATTAAATATCCCTTTGGAAATGACAAATTGTTATCGATTAAAATGAAATTATTATGCAGTTTTTTTTTCTAACTAATGGTATGGAACACTAGAAAAGTGGCTCCCCTAATTTACTTTCCTTTATTATTGCATGACCATCTCTATTTAGCATTATTTGAGGAAAATTCTGCACTGCAGTCAAAAATATTTAAATGACACTTTTAAGTGTACAAAACTAGAAGAAACTTTAAAAACATTTCCCACTATTAACAAACATCCATAACATACAAGGTCCATATTATATAAGAGGTTAGTTGCTTCGGGAAAAGTTTTTGGCCAAGGTCGCGCAGCTTAAAGAAATTCACCAAAGACGTCATATCACCACTTACAATTTAGTTCACCTTATCAGTGACGTAACTGGTGAACAGCATCGTTAATGGCTTAGAACCAAGTACAATCCATGGCAAAATGAAATCGAATGCCTGAGTTTTGTGCTGCGCTCAACCTCTTTATTATATGGACCTTGCATAACATACTACATAATTGTAAATATGGAGTTGCAAATATTTATAGAGTTGTAAATAAAAATAACTAGACTGTACAACTATTTTTCATATAGACCACATGAAACAACATGTGCTTTAATGAATACAAAATTGGATCTCCAAAACTGATGACAATTTTTACCATAATGTAAGCATGACCCCATAAGAGAGCGTGAAAATACTGTTAAGTATGCTATTTGCTTGACTTATCCTGTTTCTGACGTCAGAAACACAAAAAAAAAAAAAAAAAAAATAGTGTAAAAATGTGGTGTAGCTTGCTTAAGTCAAAATTTACTGATCACTGGTACGGCAATATAATTGTTTTTTGAGACAAACCTATGTTATTAATGTAAGTCCCATCAAATGTTTTGTAATGTGCTTTATGTTTTCCTTCTTTATTATTAGCATAATGAATAATTATTGCGGTTTATATATTTTTGTCCGCGCAATTTGCTAAAATTTTTAAGAAATTTGCTTCAATATTGATATAAAATAAAATGTTTATCAACAAAGAAATTCTAATTCACACTTGGCTATAAAATGTGTTGAAATAAAATTATTATTATAAAAACATTGCATTATTAATTTTTTTTTTCTTAAGTATATACACAATTTTTTCTTAGCATCATAATTAAATGTTGTTTTATTACCTTAACTGCACTAGACTTTACAATTTTCTATACTCTTTTTATTTCATTAAAGGAATAAACCAGAAGAAAATATTAGTATTATATCAAAAAATATTTTCTGGGTCATACATATGTAACATTAGTTTGTCTCAAAACCCAACTATACTGTAGCAGTAACCAGAAAATTTCTACTTATTCAACCAGCACAACATTTGCATCTAATTTTTGCCTGTTTCTGACGTCAGAGACAGAAATAATCACATAAATAACATACTTTACAGTATTTTCATGCTGTCTTGCAGGGCCACATTTACATTCTGCTAAAAATTGTTATAAGTTTTGGAAATCCTATTTTGTGTTAAATCGTTCAATAGCACAATACTGTTCTATTTGGCCTATGGCTTTAAGTACAATTTTTTCATATAACCTCATAATTATTTTATAGTTTTATTATACGAAAAGTGAACGATAGACTTCACAATTTTTTTTAGTATTTTTATTTCATTAAATACAACTGATAAAATATTATACCATAATATATAGAACATTGTATTTTTTTAGTATTATTTTCATATAATACTAAAAATGTCATGCATTTTCTTCATCTTTTCTCGGAATAATTATTTTTTCTTCGTTTATTATTATTTTTTTCTTAGATCCTTTTATTCATCACGTGTTTATAACAAGTAAAAAAATCGTGCATACTGCACATTTAAAACGCGTTTACCTTAAAAAAAATTATATTATAATTTTTTTAATAATAAGTACTTTACGTAAAGACGAAAAAAAATATATATAAAACGTTAATTAATTTTGTTTTTACACGTGTACGTAAAATATATGAGTCAATAACCGCTAGTTTTCTCCAAACATAATAATTAAAAATCTTGAATAAAAACAAAATCTCGTGTTTTGTATTATGATTTTTTATTTTTTAACGCGTGCAACCAAGTGCGTGATTTTTATAATATTAATGTTTCGCGTGTATTTATTTGACTGAAAGTACAATACTAGGCAAATTAATTAACATTTTCTTATTACAAGGTCACAAAAAGTATTTTATTTAATTACAAAGATATTTAAGGAGGTGAGGGACCGACTTGGACTGGAAATCGCTAAAAGAAGAATTATATTTTTCTAATATTTTTTTTGTACATGATTTAATTCCAATAAAACAAACAATATAATTTTCAAATAAAAATCAAGTAAATTTAAAATATATTTTTTTATACCAAAAAATTTTTAAATGATATTTTTAATTGTAATAAAATTTCTAATTTGACTAAAATTTCCAGCACACATTTAAATTTACACGTTTACATGTTATCTTTAAAGTGTAATAACTTAAATATTTGATCGTGTTTTCACATGTTTGACATAACTAAATTTTTAAGTAACATTTCTTCTTTACTTTGTGTTATTATTATTATTATTCGCAACCATCCTAGTTTGTGAGATATCAGTCGGTCACCTACCCCCTTAAGAAGAAAAAGAATTATTTTAAAATTTAAGCACATATTTTTTTATTATTAATCATAATAAAAATGTTGAAATTGTTTAATATTATTAAATGTTTATTACGCAACTACACGTTATATAAATTTACAAATAATATAAAAATTAAAAATTTTACTGACATTATATACATCGTACAATGACCCATAAAAGGGTTCTTCTTTTTTTTTTTTATTAATTCTTTATTTCACACAATTTTATGTTTAGTTATATATTTTTAATTTCATAGCAACTACGCGAAAAGAATAAATTACGTACATGCTGTACTTTATGATGCTGTATTTATGTCATTTTAAAGCATAAATGATGCTAAATTAGAACAACAGTACATAATTAGATGTATTTTTATATTCTTTAACAAGGCAATTTTGCAGTACAGAATATAGATTGGATGCTGTATTGAAAGTTATGCTAAAATGAAAAATTATATGAAACTGAAACTTTTTTTTTTCTATTTTAAGTTTTTATTAATTACTAGAGGTAGGAGACAATTCATCTCAAGTTTTGCCTAATAAAAAATTTAATAAAAAAAAATGAACAAAAAAAATCCTTTTCTGAGGTAAGGCCACTATTCCACTCATTAAAATTTACTGTCATAAAAAAGAGAGAGGGGCTTTACAGTACATATAAATTTAATGCATTATAATTAACGAAAATTAAATTTAATACCTTAATCACAGTATAAACATCCTGATATTAAATAATAGAAAGGGATCAGTTAGAATAGAGGTAATTATTTCAACTCAATCCTACGAGACCGTTAATACGTAAATATTTTAGTGTATTTTCAAAGTGCGTAACTAATACAATAATTTATTAATGAGATGTTATGTCTATTAAGTATGTCTAAACTTTAAATGTATTTTCAAAGTTCCTTCAATGGGGTTTTCTGACTTACATTCCCTAAGGAAAAATAGTTTTATTCCTCTCTGTAGAGAATTTTAATTTTTCAGTCTCGTTAAATTAATTTCTTAAAGAGGTCCTGTGTACTAAAATTAAAGGGTATTGTAGTTAAATCATGGAAGATGTTTCGTTAGACAAAATATTAGTGTTTTTGTTATTAATAATACAAAATTTTGCATTATCATTTTTCACTGGCAACAACATAAAAAAATATTTTACATTACTTCAGCTTCATTAACTCTTAAAATAATAATAATAAATAAAGTGTAGTATTCTTTAATAATTAAGATCCATATGTGAGCACTTTAGGCAAGAATAGGAAAATGACACATTTTGTCAGTTAAAAAAATACTTAGTTGGGAGCATGGATGCTGTTAACAGGTTTAAATAAGTTTTCAAGTATGCAAAATAATAATAGTAGTAATAGCAACAAAAAAAAAAAAAAAAAAAAAAAAAAATCTCATAAATAGAACATATTTATAGCCAAAAAATGAACTATGCTGGGCAATGTTATTCATTGTTCCAGTATGGCGTTGAAGCGCATTCAGTATGACGTCATGTGCATACACCGGCATGACTCATGGCTATCAGAAATTCTATGCAAGCAGTATAACTTTGAAGTAACACATTAAGGGACAAACTTTAAGTTTTATAGGTACTAGCCTTCTATATAAGACAAACCCTTAAAGGCATAGAATACGTTGAACAAAAAAATTGTCTAACGACAGGTAATATCTTAACATACCTGAAAATAAACATTGATTTGACTGTAGTAATTTATTTCTAATTTATTTTCCATTCATAAAAAGGTGGATGCGGAGAATGATGTCACAGCTCGCTTGTTTTACGCGCGCGTTGACCAGTGAGCTCTGTGACGTCATTGTCTGCCTCCAAAATTATTTATTCATTTCTTTCATCCAACATTCATAACACAATTAAATGCATTAGTTTAGGTTATTGCCACAAATGACAATGTAGAAATGACTGTCAATACAATTTTCACATGCAAATAAAACAAAAAAAGAAAACGAGATTTATTTTATGTATAAAATTACAATTTGTATTTAAATTGTGCCATCCTTCATATTCATTAATTGAGTGATACTGCTTATTTAATAGGAAAACTTTTAGTTTTTTTTAATGCTATTATATATGTTGTTTTCTCATATCAATTTTTTTTAAATAAAAATAAATTAGAAATCGATGGCTCCGGCCAAATCAACGTTCATTTTTAGGTATATTAGGATATTAGAAAAGTTTTTGTTCAAGGTATTCTGCGCATTTAATTATTTGTAAAATTAACTTCTATATATTATTACCTGAGTATTTCTCCCTTAATATAATAGTTCAATACTATTTCATAATTCATAAAGTATTAAATCCTTATGTATATACAGAATTGAGAATATAAATCCTTTATTCATTAAGTTCTCAATTGAGAAACTATGATAATATTTCAATAATTTAACTTAGCTGTAGGATTTGCTATGTACAAACTTAATAATAGTATAATTCCTACGTGTAAAATATCTTACGTTCAAAGAATTAAGTTGAAAATTATTGAATGGTTCTTATATTATACGAGTAGCATAGCTCTTAAGATGTAGGATTAACATCATATTTTAAAAGTTATAAATTTTTAACTTCTAATATTGCTACCAAATTTCATTTATTTGTACACAATTATTTTAGATACTTCATATTTATGAAGGTTTATTTCAAAGGCTATAAAATTAAATTATGATGCGTTTTTTTTTTTTTTTTTTTTTTTTTTTTTTACAATGTTAAAATTTAATGTCTACTTTTTGGAGGTTACTGGTTTAAAAAGTTCTGTTTTATAACACGTAACAGAATGTCTATTATTTTTCATTTAAATATCTCCGGAATCAAAGGAGAAATTTTCTAAAAAAATTGAAAAAAAAAAAATCCCCAGTAGCGTATATATTAAATTAGGGGACCCTTAACTTCCCCCTCCCCCGCGATTAACTCCATTCTTATTCAATAATTTTAACTAGAATGTTTATTCTGATTATTCAATAACTTTTCACTGTGTTAACTTGATATACACATGTGTTATTTTAATAATGTTAGTTTCATATCTGTACTTTAATCATACGAATAGTCTAATCATTATACATAATAAATTGTATTATGCTATCTCTAATTTTACAATACTTTGTATCAATTAACAGAAATGCCCTGGAAGAAAGTTTGATTTAATATGTGGTTATTAAATGCATACACATAAAAATTAAATTATATTATAAATAATATTTTTATCTAATAAAAATAAAATAAAATGTTATATTTTATATTGTAGCACATTTATTAAAATTTAATAATTTAAAAAAAATTGATATATAAAAATTTAATTATTATTTAGCCTTTAAACACTCCTTTTGTTGTATTCTAAAATATTATTTACAATCACATACTTATACTTTATTATTGTATGTACTGTAGTGTGCTAGTGCATGGGCATCAATATTTAATGGTTGACAAAATTTTAGCATAAATACTGTATGTAAAAAAAATATATCTATAGGATCTATGCATTCATGTTAAAGTCGATGCCACGTTGAATCACTAAATGACATGAACAACATAGGAAAATAACTCATTTTGTCACTGTAAAAATACTAAGCAATATTTTTTTTAGAGCATTAATGCTGTTAACAGGTTGAATAAGTGTTTCATCAAGTTTGCAAGAAAAATTATAATAACCATAAGATTGCTAATTTTTTTAAAGAAAAAAGGCCAGAAACTAAGTTCGTCCTATATGCTGGACAATGTTATTCACTACTCCAGTATGGCGTCAAAGCACATTAAATATGACGTCATGTGCATATACCCTTAGGTATTATTTAACCTAAATATACGCAGTTGACGACATTATTATTTTTATCAAATTTGATTGCAATACACGATAAAAAAAATAGGACCTCTAAACCCTGTATTTTAATACTTTTATATTAAACAAAAAACGTAGGATAAATAATCTAAACTTTGATATATATTATACAAGTAGTAAAATAATGCTATATTTTAAACAAAACTATTATTGAAATGATAAGACGTTGTGCTTTGTTTTTATTGCATTCTGTGTTTATCTCCCCCTGTATTTTCTGTCATACAAAATAATAAATTTTACATACTACAATAAAAAACATGTAAAGATTTACAGTGTGATATTTGTATTGTATATGGTTGGGAATATGAAAACAAATGTAATACAAGTTTTTTTTTTTTTTTTTTTTTTTTTTAATAATAATGTTTTTATCCTAGATGAAATATTTTCAATATTTATTAGCAAACAAATTATTTTACAATTTATTACATACAAATCCTAAAGACGTAAAACAAAGTGAACAAAAAACTTGTCTAATGTCCTAAATATCGACGTTAATTTGGCCGGATTCATTGATTTCTAATTTATTTTCCATTCACAAAATGTCAGATGTGGTTTTATGACGGCACAACTCTTTTTTAGTTTCCTCGCGCGTCGACCATTGTACTCTAAAACTGCACTGACATTTTGTGAATGGAAAATAAATTAGAAATTAATGACTCTGGTGAAATCAACGTTGATCTTGAGTTTTTTGTTCAAAGTTTACTACGCCTTGATAAACCACATAAGTGTGAATTAGTTTAACTTTAATTTTATATAATATTTATTTTTTAAATTACTAAAAATATATATATATAAAAAGCATCGTTCATTTTTCTTGTCAATTTCAGTCATGGGCAACTATTTTTTTTAAATAACTTTTAATTAATAAAGGCTAAAAATAAGGTGCAAAAAAAAAAAAATAAAATAAATAAAAAAATAAAGTCAGGTTTAACTGTGAATATACAAGTTGTAAAAAATATATTATTAATTTTGCTAAGGATCAACTCTTAAGTATATTAAAATTTTGGTGGATCACCATGAAAATTTTTAAATTAAAATTTTGTGGAATTTTTCTCTTACAAAACCTCATTTTAAATTTCAACTTTAATTATGTTCCTCCCTTTTTAGATTATCACACAAGTCGTTCAAAGAACATTGAAAATCAGTAGACTATTAACTTTTCAATTTTAGAGATACGAGCCTTTGATTTCCAGCACATAAGTAATATACAGGTCAATCAAGAATGGCAGTATGTACTTTTTTTTTTTTTTTTTTTTTTTTTTTTTTTTTTTTTTTTGCTGGTTCGTACGTGTACTGTAAAATAAAGTGTATATTTCTGGATTAAAATTTCATTATAATCAGCCTTTACTAATGAGATACACTTGAAAATATATAGTACTTGAAAACTTGAGCAAAATTTTTAATTACTAATGCCAAAGCGGCCAAAGCTCAATATAGAATATTTTTTTCATTTTTTTTTTAAATTCAATACACTGTTGCCAATCTTAACTATATTGGTTATTATTTGACTTCAGCTATTGTGTAACAAATTTATACATATATTTTTTTTATTATTAATCATACAAAATCGTATATTTATGTAAGCTTCCAGAAGCGAATTCGCGTCTAAAGAGATCAAAGTAGTGCGAAAGCGTTGGGACCACATCACGTTTGAATCTTCGTGATGGGAAATTCATGTTTAGATCACTGTTAATTTAATTAAATAATCAGAGTTCACTTAATCCCAACGCATAGAGTTCAAGTTGAAAACTTTTAACGCAAAGGGCCTCAATTTAAAATATTATGACGCGTTAAAAACTGAATCGCGTTAAGAATTGGTCTCATTGCATTGGAACATAAATTGAAAATACTCAAGGCGTTAAATGCCCTGCCCGATTAATCGATGTAATGTTATCGGCAGGGCAGGACAATCAATCATACACATTAAAGAGTACTAAGTTTTTTCACATTAAAAAAATAACTTGTTTTTTCTTCCTTTCATTTTTTCCCGTGGGAAAAGTCACTGAAATATTATCATTTATTTTTTTACAAAAAACTTATTAACAAACAAACAAGCAAACAAAAAAAAAAAACAAAAAAAAAGACAACTTATTATTGATATTAGCAAATAATATTTTATATTGAAAGAGAGTATAAATACCAAACTAACCAGAGTATATAATAATGTAAAACAAAGACAATAAAATTATAAACATTAAACTTTTAAAATGAAAGCTTTATAAATATGGATTTGTTTTTAATAACGCTGAAATGACTTTTATTATTTGTCATTTAAAAAAATATTATTATATAAATAAAAATTACTTCTAATAAGCATTCGACTGTTAATTTTATTGTTAATATGCCTTTTGGCTAGCTTTTATATAGAGCAGTATACAGTAAATTTAATTACTGTATAATGTTGAATTTTTTTTTAAATAGAGATTGTATGTAATCAAATTTGTAGCATAGTAATAAAAATTATTACGTGTATATACTCGACTGAAAAAACCTCAGTCGATTTAAATCGGGCATGCATAAAGTATCGCCCAATGTCACATTTGAGGAGAAGGGGGGAGGCTGGGCGATACCGTAAAAGGTCGAACGGCAGCTGACTCAGTTTTTTTGAGTCGAGTATGTATGAACAGAACTTTATAACGTAAAAATACAACAGATAAAATAATAATAACTAGAGATCATTCGAGTGGATCGATTATTAATGTTCGCCTTAGGAGTATATTTCAACATGTGTTCAAAGTATTAATTAAATCTGAATGTTACGTATAAGGATAAAAATAATTATTGAATGAAAATGAAGCACGAGTTCACCTGTCTCTCTCTCTCTCACTCTCTCTTTTCCTATCTCCCTCTCTACCTGTTTCTCAATAAATCTATTCCCATGTTATTAAAGTTGTCACAAAATGCAAAGTAATAGTTAAGTTCGATATGTAGAAAAAAATATCACTCACTACTCTCGACGTATTAATATATTAAACGTAAAAATTGAATAAAAAATATAAGGGGGGGGGGGGTTATATTATTGCAAATTCTAAAAGAGAGCATGGTCCTGAATCGATTGATACGCAAATTTCTAGTTTTTTAGTTCATTAAGTATTTTTAATTAATATTTTTAAAGTCGTGAAATGACGTAACCGGCGTTGACTTTTTCCTATACCCGCTTAATATGCCTATATTATGCCCGTGCCTATTATTATCCTTGCATAATATTTCATAATTTCAAAAAGTATTAATTTTCAAAAATTAATAAAAAACATTGAATAAACTAAGAATTAGAAATTAGCATATCTATCGATTCAGGACAATGTCCTCTTTTAGAATAGAAAATAAAATTACCAACTAACCAACTTTTTTTTTCTTTTACCTTCACCCTTTCAAACTTGTATTATAAATATCAAATTTCAAAAAATATAAAACTGTGGTACTATGACTAAATACATTTTTATTATTTATATTCTTAATAATTAAATAAATTTAAAGATATCAAAATATTTTAACCGCTAGAAAGAAAAAAAGGCTTCTATAGCGTAACATTGTATGACATTTTTGTGTATCTAGTCCAATTTTGCTGTTATTAGACCCCCAAGAGATAAATCTTATATAAAAACTGTCAAACTCAAGTTTGGTGTATTTATGTTCGAGATCTCACTGTCAAAAAAATGTCATCTCGTCTCTTATCATTTCATCAAAACCCAAAACTTAGAAAACTTTTTTATTATTCTCTTACAAAATATATATTTCATTACTTCAAAAACTATTCACATAACAGTTAATATCGAATATTTCATGTAATATTAATTATGAACCCAATTTTTTTTACCAGGAAAAAATAAGGACAAATTACATATTTTATGCTACATTTAAGACATTATGGAATGTTTGCATTCATATAAAAGTCGCCGCCATACGTGAGCACTAAATAACATTTGCTGTTATAGGGAAATGAACAGTCTTGAGTCTTGTAGTCGTTACCTAAATTTTCCATAACGTTAACGTGAAGTTAATTTCAAATAAAACTATAACTTTAACGATAACGTTAACTCTAATTTGTCCCCAACTATAACGTTAACTTGCGTTAACTATAACGTTAACAGCTTTTTTAAATAATATGAATTTTTTATGATTATTCGTGAGTTTAATCATTTATTAAGTTAATATTTTACTATATTTACTCATTTATAAATAAAAAGTTCGTTTTATTTATCATTTCTCTCACCTCGTCAGTTGATATTGTTTTTTAGTCAAGATAAAGTAAAAATTTCTTTCAAAAAGTAAAGTTGTATTTATTGCTATGTTAACTTCAATTTTTGTTGATCTATAACTTTAACGTTACTATAGTAATCGTTATAGTTAACTTAAAATTAACGATTTTATATTAACGACTACTAAACTGAAAATGAAACATTTTTTACTAGTTTCAAAATACTTTGCAATATTTTTGAGAGCATTGATGCTGTTAACGTCAAGTGTGAGAGCACAACACATTTCACGATTCATGTTTACATGCATTCCATGACGACGCACAGCATATTCGGGAGGTGCATGATCGATGTGATGGCACCGACCAGCCTGCCTAGACGTTTCCACGGTTTCTCTAGGCTGTCATGGCGAATGCTGGGCTGTGTACTTAGGCCGTCACCGGCCAGTGTGTGATTTTCCATTTATTGGAAAGTCCTTACCTGTCGATAAGACAATGTCTTGACTGGGATTGGGGTTGGTGTAGCACGATAACACAATATGGCAAGCAAAAAATAAACAAACAAACAAACAAACAAAAAGCGAAAAAATTATAATAACACAAAAATTAACTGATGTTCTAAACAAAATAGCATAGAATCGCATATCTCTCGTATGCTGAGCAATGTTATTCATTGCTCCAGTATGGCGTTGAAGTGCATTTAGTATGATGTCATGCGCATACACCAGCACCAATGTTGCTAAAATCTAACAATATAAATTCTTATGCCATATAACATATAATTATTATGCTATGTAACATAGTTATTATTTAATATATCATAATTTGTGTTTAAATTATACAATGTTGATGAATTTGAGCTAGCATAATAATTATGTGATTGAACCAACCAGCGGAACCAAATTGTTTCCACGGTTTCTTTACGCTGTTATGGGGAAAACCAGGCTGTGAGTAACGTAGTGTCATTACTTTTCGAAAACTGTAACAAGTAATGTAATGTCATTATACATTTTTTTTTTTTTTTAATTGAGCAACGTAACGAAGTTACAAAAAATCAGTAACGTGATCAAGTCTGAAAAATAATAATAAACGCAATAAATAATAAACGCTTGATAAATAAACGCTTAATAAAACGCTTGACTCATTTTTCAAAACAGTTTTGTATTAACTGTTTCAAATAATGATAAAAATAATAAATTACACATCAAAAGTTAGATAAGATCATGTAATTTTTGTGCGAATATTTTTCAAGAACTGAGAAAAAAAAATCAAAGAACGTATAATTAAAAAGAAATTCTTTTAAACCTATAAAATTGTAGAAGCTATATAACTAATAGACCTATAAAGATTACATGTCTTATAATGTATAATTACGCTTTAAAGTTGAAATTAAATGATTTTAATTATTATTGAGCCAATTAAAATACACGCTAATTACAGCTATATAGATTAAATTATTAAATTTCTACTATTAAAATCAAGTTTAACTACATTTTCAATTGTAATAAAGTCTTTATTGATATGTTTGAACTTTTTTTTTCTGTTCCAAAATTGAAAATTCCGGAATTTTATTCAACCAACTGTTTCCTTCTTTCTTTCTTTTATTATTATTATTATTTTTTAATAATGGATTTCCAAATAATAAATATTAAATGAGATATCTTATATATGAATGGTTTTTATGCCTTAGTTATGTTTAATTAATATTTGCAAATTGATAAATGACGTCACGGTTGGCAACTTATACAATGTGGTGTGGGTATAGGAAAAGTTACGAACCAAAACATCGTTTCGCGACTTTCAAAAAAATAAAAATAATAATAATAATAAAAAAATAAACGTATTATTTTAAGCCGGTGTCTACATTTAGAATTTTATGTAATAAAATAGCCTCCTAATAAACAGCATTATTGATAGTGCTACATGATTTAAAGATACAGAACACGGAAAATATAAATTCGATAAATTGTTTAATTACATAGATGTAACTCTTCAGTACAATCCAACAACTAAATTAAAAAAAACACTTGAACAGTAACTTGTTAGTACAAAAAACGCTATTTCTTCAGCGCTAAACAGTTCGCTCTTTACAATTTTAACAAAATTATTTGTTTATATCTAACAAATTTTTTCTAAAAAATAAAAAAATAAAAAATAAAAATGTCTTTAAATAGTAGCTTTTTAATTACTTTCTTCCGTGCTTAATATTACTTAATAAATTTTATCAGTGTACCAAAATCTTGAAGAAAAATATGTTATTATTGTATATATATATATAGAGTTTGTATTATACATGACATTGCAAAAAATTCTACCCATAACCAAAGGTGTATTTTTCTGGATATTTCTTAAACTAGATTATATATTATTGACAAGGATAAATTATAGTATACAAATCCTAACATGTATAAAAGATCAAAATGTGAATAATAAAACAGATTTTTTTTATTTAACACGTTTTACTTTTTATTTTATATGAAAAAAAAAAAATCTACTTACGAACGTAAAATTATATTATAGAATACTGAATTATGGTCACGTTTTGCTTACATAAGCAAAATAAAATCGCTGCTTATATGTCATTTCTAATTTTATTTCTTCAAATTTTTACAAATGTCTTTTTCATTTTACACCTACACACTTTTAACAGAAATTTGTTGTATAAAAATAACAAAGAAGAAATATTCTAGAACAATGCAATGGTGATATTTATGTATTTGTGAATTGATCAGAAGAAACCTTTTATAAAAATTGATGTACAGTATGCTTTAATAAATTTTATTTTTTTGTGCTCCTTACTTAAAATACGAGTTGAAACAAAAAACTTTTTTTTTTTGAAGTTATTTATGACAATTATGATCACTTATAAATAAGTATGTTTTTCTTCTTCTTTTTCATTTTTTTTTTCTTTTTTTTTCTTTCTTTTTTAGTATTTTGATGACAGAAAAAATAAGTAAGACCGGAATTGTAAATACTAGAGCATTTTTTTTTTTTTACAATGACAAAATCTTTATGGTTAATAACACTAATAAGAGTTATAGCAACGGGTTGACCTTTTTTTTTTTTTATAAAAATTTAACAATAAACATGTTATAATGTAAAAAAAAAAAAAAAAAAAAAAGAAAAAGAAAAAAAAAGTTTTTATAACTAAATTTAAAAATATTGAATTACAACACATTCTCATTAAAAATTAAAGAGTTTATTTTCAACACTACATTAATACTCGTTAAACTAACTATTGGAAAAAGCAGAAAAAAAAAGTAAATTGAAAAGTAAAGCGTGTTAGAAGTAGTTATCTCTAACACATTGAAAGAGTTTTAAGCTAAGAATTGCATCAATAACGAAAGAAAGAAGAAGTAGAAAAAAAAGAGGTAAGAAATTCAATAGCAATGAATGGAAACGTATTTAGTACGTGCTTCACTGATTTGACAAAAGTTAAGTCAAGAATGAATTGAGAAGAAAGAGAGCGAGAGAAAAATAAAGTAAGCTAACTTTCGTATATTATGTGTTAAAATAGATTAAAGTATTATAGTTATTTATTATACGTTTTATTGATTTTTAATTATATTAATAAATATATCAAAATTATTAGTTTTATTTGAAATTTAATTATCTTATTAATTTATATATTTTTAAACAAATACTTTTAAATTTAACTAAAAAACATGAGTATTTCACTTAATAAATCGCTTATTAATATTTTTTTTTCGATTGTCTGACCCAGTAAGTTCAAATAGCGAAACTTAACTTATGAATAGAAATTCGAAACCAGCTATCAAGTAGTTAACAGATGTTCGTACATTAGGATATATACGATCAGTGAAGTACGAAAATTAATAAGGTAATTGGAATTGCTAATTAAGATTCTATTGTTGCGAATAACTCAACATATTATATACATAGAATATAAATACGCTGCCACACCAAGTTATGGGATTGTAAATTATTATATATATATATATTGTAATTTTTATTGCATAAAATAATCCATGATATTGCCAAATATTTACGTTAACTGTTTCTAAAACACGCAGTTACAAATGTTTAAATATGGTTAGGGTGTATCCGCATGACGTCATATTTATTGCTCTTGAAGGCCATACTGGAGTAATGAATAACATTGTTCAGCATAGGACAAACTTTGTTTTTGGTGATTTTCTTTGGAAGATCGGTTAATTTTTTGTTATTATTTTTCTCACATACTTGAGAGATTTACTCAACCTATTAACAGTATCAATGCTCTCAAAATTATTGCTTCGTATTTTTAAAGTGTTAAAATTAGTTATTGTCCTATGCGGCCATGTTATTGAGTCATCCAATATAGCGTCGACTTAAACGCATGAATAAATAGACCCTTATAGGTCAGGTTGAAACATAACGTTCATTTATTGCAATATTATATTTATATAAAAAAAACTTTATTATTTTGTTTCTTACTTAAAATCAAGCTATTATTTATCAGACAATTCAACGTCATTTTTTTATTTAATTAGAAAAACATTCCACGGAGCTGTGATAATATACTGCAGCATTGGGAAACCATTAGTTTTATCGCCACTCTATACAAATTTAAAAAAATTATTAATAATATTCTAAAACGTATAATATATTTAAATAAAAATATATTACCATTAAAGAATGAGAATAAAAAATTAATAAATTAAAAAAGAAAAAGACAATTTTTTTTTTTACAATAAATGTGAAAATGACACAAAAAAAGCATTGAAAGTGAAAGTAACAAATCTTGAAATGATGCCTTTGAGCAAAACAATAGAATTTGGTAGCCACAGGGGAAACCAAGTACGGTGTTGATTGCAACTGTCCTAATATTTCATAGAATGAGACTGGAATACTAATCATCTACATTCTATTCACGTAATAGTTTTTCCTTTTTGTTTTCTTTTAGTTTTTTTTTTTATTATTATTTATTTATTATTATTATTATTTTTTAAACACAATTAATTAACGTAATTTAATCTTCTGTTTCCATAATAAAAATTTCTTTGCAAAATTCATTTTTTGCTCATACACATATTTAACGAGGATGCTTAATTAGCGATCAACGAAAATGTAATAATAATAAAAGAACATGAGTTTTAATATTGAAGCTATATACTTGATTAACTTACATGCACGCATAAATAAAATTGTATTTATGAAATTATGTATGCAAAATTGTGACAAAAATATTCATAATAATAAATTGTTCATATTAACTTTTCTTAATAATAGAAAGTAAAATATAATATATTTTCGTTACATTGTAAAAAATTTTGATTTTTATTTTAATGTAATAAAACTATTTATTACTTATCTACATTTGAATTATGGAAATAATGGAGTTAAATACTCACATAATTTGATAAATAGAATTGAATGCAATTAATTAATAACTAATTAGTTATCTATGGGAGTTACATTACAGCTATTGGTGAGGCTCTCGGATAAATCTTTAAAGATGCTCCTAATTTTTTGTTCATTACTATCTCAGTATTATGATCTGAGTTTACTATAATTATTTTTAATAATAATATTGTGAATCCGGAAATACGACACTATCATGATATGATGATTAAAACAAAATAGGAAAATTTTAATAACTTTTCATAATCAATAAGTATACCATTGCTGTCCAATGATGGTATATTATGCAGAGACAATAAATTGTGTTATGCTACACTGAGTTCATTGCCACTTCTTGAAATTTTATTAATAAATAATTAATTTTTTAAAGTTATTTATATTTTTTTTAATAACAAAATGTAATATTAAGTATAATTTTAACTTTAAATTAAAAATATACAGTAACTAAATCTATAAAATTAATTAATAATTTTAAATAAAGTGCAAAATATAAAAGTAAATCAAAACTAATAAATAAAGTATTAAATTTTCTAGTGTTTAAAAAAAAAAAAAAAAAAGTGTACATTTTATTTTCAAATAATAACAACAACAATAGTAAAATCAAACTTTAACATTAAAAAAATAAAAACTGTCAGAATATTGCAACTCAACAAATATAAATCATAAATTGAACTCATTTCTATATTTGCTATTTTTTTTTTTAATAAAGTAAATAGCTACGTCGAATAAAGTCATATAACTTTCAAGTAATAAATAATTATTTATTTTATTAAAAAATGTACTTACAGACATACTAAAGTAATAAAAATAGAGCAAGTAATAAAAATTAATTTATCTTCTTGTACAATTTTAGTGTCGAGGAAATAAAAGTTCTAAGAAAAAAAATGCAAGTAAATTTGTTTTTTTCTCTTGATTGTAAATTATTGACCACTCTGTGAATTAGATTTTTATTCAAGGTAAGCAAGTACTGCTATTTCAATTGATATAATTCACTTAGAAATAAAATAAAACATTTCCAATAGTTACAGTTACAAATAACATCTAATATGAAAATTGGTTTTGCATTAGTTTTCTCATTTCTTATTATTATTATTAGTATTTTTTGTTATAAAAACTTTCTTTAGAAGTCGATTGATTTTTATGATCCAGTAATTTCAGTTTTTAAATAAAATAAATCATCATATTTTATGATTTCTGAATATTGGTTAAAGCGGGAAATCAGCTACTGCGGGATTTGACTAAAACGTTGTAAAGGAGGAAAAATCTGAAATTTAACACATTAATAGATTAGGGTAAGATAACTTAAAAAATGTAAAAATTTTGGAGGGTCACCATGCTAGATTTTGAATTACGATTTTTTGAAGTTTTAGTCTCATAAGAGCCTATGTTAATTTCAATAATTAATTTCTCTCTTATCTGTGCTGAAATTTTTATCAAGGGTAGCTGTTACCATTAACTTTAAGATGGCATCAAAAAATTAGGAACTTTCGTTTTTAGTTTTCAAGATTCAAGAGAACTGAAGAGAACCCTTAAATTTATCAACAAGTTTAATTTAAATAAAAATGTGACAAAACTATAGAGGTGTATTTTCGAGAACTTTCAGAATTATAAATAAATAAATGGACAAATAAGTCCAATAAATAACCAATTAAGAAGTTTTTTTTATCAATGCTCTTTGTATTCCTGAACTAAAAAAAAATATCAGTATAGAAATAATTTTATTTTATGCTGTATTAATAAATTTCAAATAATTACGAAATAATTAGAAACAATTATTATGCAAATTAAAAAAAAAAACTATAGGAGTACGATAGCTCATCTGTCATTAGGTTTTTTAAAAATATATATTATGTACCACATTCAAAGTTTTAGATAAATAATGAGAAAATAAAAAAGAATAACAGAAAAATAAAAAACCTTTCAAAAAAATCAAATATCCCATGTGGCTATTTTTTGTACATTTTAGTGTTTTATTTTTGGAGGACAAAGAATTTTATTTTAAAATAACAATAATAGAAATGCAATATTAATTAAGAAATTTAATATTTAGTGTGCTTATTTAAAAGTTTTCTGACATTATGACCTAATATAAATAGAACAATTATAATATTATTCTAACCTAAATTTATTTGTTATTATTATTATTATTATTATTTTTTTAATTTTTTAAGATTTTTAATATACGTTGGTCGCGCGTCTTAATGGTAACAAATCAATTTTCATGAACCGCGCGAGTGGTAAACAAACACCTTTCACCGGCCGCGCGTCGCGAGTGGCAAATGTCATGTGCTGTGACTGCTGTGAGCACAGCAATTTAACTGATTTAAGTTTTAGACGTAGTTTGCAAAGGACAATTTTACACCTATTTTTCACCCTCATTTATTTTTTACCTTAATTAATGTTAAAATATGTATGTTTCTATATAGACTTAAATAAGATAGAATTTTATACTATGTTAAAAAAAGTAATAGCAAGTGATTTGTATAGCATCTCTTTACTTACTCGTACTTTAAAAATCAGTTAAAAATAATTCAAGTGCTTCCAATTACGTGAAAAACAAAATTTATAAAGTAGTGAAATGAAAAATAGCTCTTTTCAACCAAATACCATTGAAATCTTTCTAAAGAACCTAATTAGTACAATAGTGTCAAAGTTTTATTTATACAATAGTACGTACACTCCTCCCGAATAAATCTGACCTAAGTGTTAATCTCTACAAATGTTAAATATATGGGGAATCTTTAACACAAGCGGTCAGATTTACTCAGGAGGAGTGTATATTATTTTTTAACCTATTTTTCATAGTTAAAAAAGGAATTAAAAAAAAAAAAAAAAAAAAAAAAAGCATCACACGACTGAAAATATTCCCTTTCAATACTTATACTAATGATGTTCGTCAGTCCTGTACCCTTGCACCAAAAAATGCGCAATTCTATTTAAAAAGCATTAGGCGATCGTCATTATATATATATAATATATTATATTATATATGTATTATTATTATTTTTTATTTAAGAAAAACATTTGTGTTAAAATACACACAACTAACGTCAGTAACTTCTACAGTATTTAGAGCGTTATAATTATTGGATTAAAACTAGAAACTAGAAAAGAGAAGGAAAAAAAATAAGAAAAAAATAAATTGAATTTGTATCATGTGTTTTACATACAAATGAAACTCGCCACTAATTAAGAAGAGTTGAACTTTCTAACACATGGGTTCCTTAATGAAAATTATTTTATTTGAGACTTCTTCTACTGTATATAAATGTGTAGTATATTTTAATGAATGTAATTATGTTCATTATATTTTAACGTATCTTACATGTATACATATTACATAACCGTAATAATTTTTTTATATACACGAAGAAAAATTATTATATTAATAATGACTGCAGTTATATGAATCCTGTAATATATATATAGAGTATATGCATTCACGTTAAAGTCGGCGCCATGTTGAATAACTCAATACGTAAGCCGGTATAGGATAATGACATAATGACTAATTTTTTACTTTTAAAATACTAACAAAGCAACATTATTGAATATTTTTGAGAGTGTTGATGCTGTTTATAAATTAGTATCTCAACTCAAGCATATAAGAAAAAAATAATTATGACAAAAAATTAATCGATCCCCCTCCCCCAAAAAAACGCCAAAAACGTAGTTTGTCCTATGCTGAGCAATGTGATTCATTACTCATTACTTCAGTATGGCGTGTACAAGCGCATTAATATGACATCATGTGGATACACCCCATAGTAATATTTTTCCGGGTATAAACATTTATGTAAATTATTCAGTGTTGCAATCGTCATTCTCTAAAAAAATAGTAAAATTGAGATTTTTATTTATTGATTTTTTTTAAATGGTGCAATATTTTAATTTTATTATTTATTATTATTAATACATGTAAATATAATGTTATTTTAATGGAAATTATACATAAATTACACATTGAAAAATATTGCATTTTGTGAAAAAGTGAAAAAAAAAAAATAATAAAGTTAAAAGAATAATTTTAGAGATAAAGGTACTACAAAGGGTACACAAAACACAAATTTGACCACTTCTTTGATATACTTTCAAAGAATGATAGTAAAAATACAATTTAAAAAAGGTAATGTTACCATCATCTTTATGTTTTTAATTTTTGAGGAAAATGTTGTTATTACATTTTTTTATCAGTAATATTACTAAAATAATAATAATTAATATCAGTTATTTTGAAACTGTTTGTTTTATATCTCCAATTTTTTTTTTTTTTTTTTTTTTTTTTAATTCTTCTTTTTACTATTATTGCTAAAATTATTATTTTGTAAGAAATAAATATTAATGAGACAAAATTAACATAAATTACTTATAATTTAAAACCATGAAACACCCACGGAATATTTAACGCAGTGAAAAAGAGAATATAAATAAATCAATTCCTTATGTTAAATTTCTCATCGTTATTATTATTAACAATGTTTTGTTTTTGTCTTATAAAATTAATTTATGATTGTTTTCTTAACAAATATTGTATCTTAGCACAGACAAGAATAAACATTCTTATAAAATATGATATTATCAAGTTAATAGTTTATTATTAATAATTTTAAACAGAATATTATACCTGTTTATTGAAGTATAAAATAGCAAAAAATATATTTTATACAGCGAACGACGGTATGAATGAAAAATTTGTATTATATACTTTTTATTAAAAATATGCGATATTAAAAATATTTCCGATACAGAGAAAGAAGATAATGAAAAGGATAAGATTTCTTAAAGATTAGTTTAGCAAAGTTTTGAAAGTTTAGTTTCATTCATGGTTTTAAATATTTTTTTTGCATCAACTAATCATATATACCCCATATTTCATTCGTAAATGGATTAAAATAAGATACGGTGTTATTATTATTGTTATTATACTAGTTATTGTTTTTTCTTTTAAATTTTTGTGTGATTTTAAAAAAGTGATATTTTAAACAAATTAAATTTAATACGAAAGAACTTTAACATATTATTATTAGTTACAACATGCGGTTTTTATATTGCCGCATCTTCTTGTTAGGAAGCAAAAAAGAAAAAAAAAAAAAAAAATCATTTAAAAAATTAATATCATTTACAAGATTGCAATATTTTTTTTCCCCATTAGGATCTAATTGTTCATATAAAATTATCACACTGTGGACTATTATATCGGACCGGTATAATGTATACTCTTAAAAAAAATGCTTCTATAGAAAAAAAGTATGTTTACAATGCAATTTTTTAGTTTTTTTTTTTAACTTTCTAAAAACGCTAAAAAATCGGGGACTACGCCCCCTTTTCAGAAAGATTTTACCTTCCGGCGGGGCCCCCACCCCCCTATCCAAAGTTACTTCTCTTCTTGGGTCAGAGTGTCCCGCTGTTGGGATATATGGTCAGCCTATATAATGCATTATTATTATAATATTAATTATAATAATAATTATAATAATAATAATTATAATATTAATTTTATGAATAATAATAATAATAAACAAAGTTATAATATGTTTTAATGTTACTATAGCTAATTTTTTCTACCTTAATTAAATTCCTGTTAACCATTCCTACAATAAATTAAGTTTGGATGTTTCAAAAGACCATGTAATTGGGCATGTTTACATAAGTTATATCTAGTTAAAAACAATTTATTATTTTATATAACATAACAAAAGTTATGCGGTCTAATAAATATAAACAAAATCTCTTCAACGTAATATCTAAACTTTAAGTTTCTAAAATTATGCTTTGACTAAACCTCACGGAAAAAAAAAGCAACGTATAATAATTACGCTAGCTCCTTTCCAGCACAATTTGTTTAATATAACATAATTTATGGTATACTACATAATAATTATGTTACAATAACATAAATAATATGTTATACAGCATATTGATTTATGTTGTTTTAATTTAGCATCATTTATGCTACAGTGACATACATACAGCATAAATTACGTAATTTATTCTTTCCGTGCTCTTTTTTTTTTTTTTTTTTTTTTTTTTTTTTTTTTAACACACAACTTGACTCGCAACTCTGTACTCCTCACCGAGTATAGGTTCGAGCCACTGCTGGGTGCGTACGTGAAGTGTGAGAGCACAACACGTTGCACGATGCATGTTTACATTCCTTTACATTGTTTGCATTCCATGACGACGCACAGTATTCGGGAGGTGCATGATTGATGTGATTACACCGACCAGCCTGCCTAGATGTTTCCACGGTTTCTCTAGGCTGTCATGGCGAATGCCGGGCTGTGTACTTATTAGGCCGTGGCCGGCCCGTGTGTGCTTTTCCATTAATTGGAAAGTCCTTACCTGTCGATAAGACAATCTTGATTGGGACTGGGATTGGTGTATAGCACAATAACACAATATGGCAAGCAAAAAAAAAAAAATATATATATATATATAATAAATAAATAAATAAAAAAAAATCCAGGCTTAGAGCAACCTGCCATCGCCTTTCGTAAAAGCTTGGTCAGTGGCTGTGATCGAACCCACGACCTCTGGCATGCAAGAAATTTGAAAACAGTAACAAGTTGTAAGAATTCTTCATCATCGTGACGTTTAACCTTTAACACAAAACGTGTTCAGTCTTGTTACTATCAAATGAGTCAGCAACATTGATTGCCTTTAAACAATTGAGATTTTATTCTAAAGATAACAACTTGTTATAGAGTGCGTGACCCTTTTGCTTCCATAAATTCTACTATATGATGTATAATTTGTTATAATGTATAAATTTTAGAGTTATTTCTTTAAATCAATATAAAGGTATGAATTATACTGTTAACACCCAATTCATCAATGGAAATACTTTTTACTTATTTATTTTTCTTGTTTTTTCTTACTTTTTTTGGAATTAAAATTTTATCATTAAAATTCATAAATTTAACGAAACCATGCACAAATTTCCTGATTTTACTAAATTTATACTAGTTTCACTAAAATTTACTAGATTTACTGATTTCTCTGATTGATATAAATAAATACATACATAATTCCCACCAAGACAATGAAGTTTTATCCAGGTTTTATCGGAGGGTTCTGAATCAAAATAAAATATAAATAATTTAGTAAACTTAATAAAAAAGAAATGTAATTGGCATATTTAACGTAAAACAAATTAAAATCAATAATACTGCATAAATTTTATGTTTAAATATTCAAAATAAACAAATAAATTATTTTATTTACATAAATATATTATAATTTTTTTTTTTTTTTTTTTTTTTTCTATTTCGCAGCTTTAAAACTGCCTTGAAATGAACAAACATGGCTTTACACATAAGCGGTAATAAGATCGAATTACATAACCTGTAAGATTACTTAAATATAAATCGCCTTTTTTTTTTAATCTATGAGAGAAAATTATTAATATTTTCTGATGTAAATGCTCTTGAAAATTAATTCTATGAAATATAATGCTAAATATTGCACTTTTTTTTATTTATTCTCGCAATTAATTAATGATAATCTGAATAATACTCAATTTTGTTTGAAATTTTTATGTTTAAAAGTTTTCATTGCTAGTATAACATGGATCCATTATTAACAAACAAAAAGCTATGTTATTCTAGATCAAATCACTCGTTTGTTGAGTGAAAAGGTAGGGGGGGAGGAGAGAGAGAGAGAGAAATGTACGTATTACGTATACTATTTGCAAAGAAATCCGATACAAAAACCACTTAATGGAAGGTTCTATATAGAAATGATACCGTACGTTTTTGCTAGTTTATTTCGTTTTGTTGTTATTTAAATGAGAGAAATTGAAGATTCATTAAAAAAAAAAAAAAAAAAGTTTTCATATCAATATACATATTATAATAACAAGTTATTAAAATATAAAAATTTATTTTGCTTTTTTTATTATTCTTTATAAAAATGTTTTAAAACGTTTTTGTATTTATATTTTTATTAAGGGTTGTATATAGATGGCTTATATCTCAAAATCTAAAACGAAAACTTCCTAATTTTATAATGTCATTTGAAAGTTAATAGTAACAGCTACCTAGGATAAAATTTTCAGAACCTGTGACCATCAGATAAGATAGAAAATAATTATTGAAATTAACATGGGCTCTTATGGGACTAAAACTTCAAAAAATCATAATTCAAAATCTAGCATGGTGACCCGCCAAAATTTTTACATTTTTGAAGATACTTAATCCTAATGTACCACTGTACAAAATTTCAGATTTTTCTGTCTTTACAACTTTTTAGTCAAATCCCGCAGTAGCTGATTTCCCGCCAATGAAGGACAAATCTGAAATTTTGCAGTAATACATAAGGACATGGTATCTTCTAAAATGTAATTGAAATAGGGCGTCACTATGATAGATTTTTAATAATGATTTTCTCTCTTATCTGATGGATCTTATCATTATGATCGGGTTCTGAAATTTTTATCATAAGTAGATAAAGTTGATGAATAAATTATTGGACTTGCATCTTCCAATTAAAGAAAAAAATAATTACAAATGAATTTCTCATTCATACTTTTTATATCCATATTTCTTTTATACTGTTTATATATTGTAATGTTAAATGAAAAAGAAAAAAAATGGACCATATAATATATTTTTTCTCATACTTTATTGCTTTTTTTCTTTCTGAGAAATATACTGTTATTTATTCAAATATGTAAAGAATTCTTCAATTTGAATATTTAGAATTTTATATTTATTGACTATTCAAGTGGAATAAAAAAATTAATAGAGAATTTTAAAACTACTAAATTATTTACAAGTTACTTG
Organism: Ecdyonurus torrentis; assembly: GCA_949318235.1. Classification (NCBI taxonomy): domain Eukaryota; kingdom Metazoa; phylum Arthropoda; class Insecta; order Ephemeroptera; family Heptageniidae; genus Ecdyonurus; species Ecdyonurus torrentis. Next base: position 16,272,195 of record OX439133.1, read on the forward strand.
ATTGTCTTTATTAATATTATCATTATTATTACTATTATTATATTTGTTTGATTTTTTAAAAATTTTAATATTATATTTAATTATTTTTACGCTGGGGTATTTAAATTTAAAATAATTTTTAAAATACACAGGTGATTATTTTTATTAATATTTTTATTTTATTTTTATTAAATACAATATTTATAAATATAAATTCTACTGTTAAACTAGTAAGTCTGTTCAGATTTAATATAAATTCTATCATATATATTAAGTCTGTTCAGGTTTTGAAATATGTAACTGGTTCCAGACTGGTTCACAAAGGAAGTGGGTACTGTAAGGTCAATGATGCAATGTCTAAGGTGTTATCAAGAAAAGTATTAGATGGAATTTATATAATATGTGAAAAATTCTGAAGAAACTGACATTGAAAGGGATAGAGATGTGATCGAAATCGCTTTAAGTCGGTGTCTAAAAAGTTGCTTCATTAGTCAATGGATACGTTCTGATACATTATAATTTAATTATAAAAACTATGCATTAATTGTGGTAATATTTATTTATTTTAATTGTTAAAACTTTACGTTTTTTTTTCTTACTATGGCAACTTTGTATAGTAAGAATATTTACCTTTACTGTCTTAACGGTGTAAAACACATGGAACAATAAAACACAACAATTTCCTAATTTACCTAAATATCTTTGTTGATTTGGACGGAGTCATTTATTTCTAAATTATTTTCCATTTATTGATTGGTAGCTGCGGGTTTATGACATCGCAGCTCACCTGTTTCCGCGCGCGTGGGTTAGTGAGCTGTGACGTCGTAAACCTGCAGCTACCATTTTACGAATTGAAAATAAATTAGAAATAAATGACTCCGTCCAAATCAACGTTGATATTTAGGTATGTACGTATATTAGAATTTTTTTTCAAGGTGTTCTATATGCCTTTAAAGTAAAAAATGCAAATTCTTCAAAATTAAAAACAAAATATCTAGCTAACCTCAGTTATAATAATATACATGTATAAATATGTATGCTAGTATAGGAAATGTAAAGTCTTCTCTTCAAATACTTATCCCGTTATCTCGCAAAAAAAAAAGTAGACTTGTTTTTATATTTGATAATAATAAAACACCTACACAATTAAAGGATTTTGATACTTTTGAAACATTAAAATCAAGCATTCCTTAACCTAATATTTATTATTATTTTTTTTTTTTTTGGCCCAGACAGATCCTAAACACTAAATTTAAAAATTTTAACTTTCAATATTTACATAAAAGTAAATTAATTTATTAGCAATTATTAAAAAAAAATGCGTAATCGCAGTAAAATTAATTTTAAACGACAAATCATAATTTCACTTACGGTACATTAAAACAAATTTATAGTGTACAAAAATTTATAAGTAAAATATAAAATTTTAGTCTAATGCATCAATATCATCAATTTAAATCTAGAAATCTAAAAATAAGTCAAATCAATCAAAATCAATGTTTTACCCATATTTATAGTTTTTGTAATTTACTTTTTTATTGTATATAATAGAAAATTTATATTTCATCAATAAATTTTTGACTCTTCATCAAAATATATTTCAAAATATTAATAAACACCTACATAACAAAAGCATAGTATAAAATATTCTATATTTAGACATAGCAATCTGTCATATTAGAAGTTTATATAATAATTACAAATTCACCTCCATACATGCATATATGTATGTATACTCAAAAATAAACATGTTGTGTGTAAATGTCATATTTTAATCTGGATTAGAGTGGATATACATAATTTATAGCTTTATATTATATATTTTATAGACATATATAGTATATATCATAAAAATGAAAGGATGATGGTGCTTTAAATTAAGAATTGTAAAGTTATAAATGATATTTTAGAATATATATATTTTAAAGACTGAAAATATGGTTCTATGCGTGTGACTTTGGCAAAATAAGGTTAATCTAAAATTTTGCACACTTTCTTTCTTTTAAGCTTTATGTTAATTTTTGATATTATCTTCCCCCTTTATTTAACGTTCATAAATTTTATATTTTTATAATGGATACTATGGTATAGATATACTCTAATCATTTGCACCAAATAAGTAGAAGGTCAACTTTTAAAATTCATAGATGCAAGACTTGTTAAATCTAATGGAGCTTATCGGCTTAGTGCTCGGGGAGACGCGGGGAAAGATAAGGGTTCCTTAATTTAACATTATGCTTATGGAGAAAAACACGTTTTTTTTTTTTTTTTTTTTTTTTTTTTTTTACGATTTTTGTAAAAACTACTCCACCGATTACTGAGAAATTTCAATGAGAAATACAAAACATACTTTTACGTGTTTCAAGCCATTGAAATATTGTATGAAATTTTCAAACCGATAGCTTCCAATGGATTTTTATTATTATTATTTTTTTTTTTAATGATTATTTTATGAATTATGTAAAGAAGCGTTACTATCATAGTATAAGTATGGAGATACATAAGCTTTTATTTTCAATGCTCATACCACCGTCCAGGCTTTTACGAAATCTTGGCGATGGCAGGGAGCTAGCTTGAAGATTCGAGAGTCAAATTCTACATTGAAGGCCATCCCCGCTTAGAGTGTTTCCACTCCACCACTGGTTTCCACGCTTTCCTCGGTCTGCTATGGCGAATACCGGGATGTTTGTGTCAGTATACCTAAAGATCGACGTAGTTGATAATCGGTCCAACTGAGGTTTAGACAAATATAAATAATTAAAAAAAATAATATATAAAATCAAAAAAATAATATCATAAAAATAATCTAGAAATTTGATAACTTACGTAATAATCTATTATATAAAAACTAAATATGTACGTTTTTGTATAAAATGAACATTAATTTTATTGTTCAGATATATATCTTTTTTTTTTTCTTTCTGTTTTAAAGCCTTTTCTTTTTCTCATTTCTTTAATTGTAACATGATATCGTGGAACAATAGAAAAAATATTGAACAGAATAAAAACGTATTATTTGTTGCATGCGATATATATTTTTTAACACACGCAAACTTTTTTTTTTTTTTTTTTTTTTTTTTTAAGTGAGATGATTAGTTGATAATATACACGAAAGAGGCGCTGTCGTCACTTTTAAAAGCTTCCGCCCCGTTCTATTATATTGCATTTCCTTTTTTACTTTTAAGAAAACATGCGAAAAAAAAATCAAATATTTTCCTTTTTATTAAGATACTTAACTATACTAATAGATTTTTTTTCTTCTATGCTCTCTTCTTCTTCTTACTCTCTCTCTCTCTCTCTCTCTCTCTCTCTCTCTCTCTCTCTCTCTCTCTCTCTTTCGAAAAATCGATAAAATAACTAAATGGATAATAATAAAGTAAATTTCAAGTATTGCTGTTTAGGACTGTTGGGCTTTTTACTTTTACTTTATTATTGACTACAAGTATATTACGCAAGTAATAGCTTATTCAATTTTTTTTTAAGGTGGGCAATCAGATACTGCGGGATTTGACTAAAAAAATTGTAAAGAAAGAAAAATCTGAAATTTTGCAGTGATACATTAGGATATGGTATCTTCAAAAATATATGTCACCATGCTAGATTTTAAATTATGTTTTTTTGAAGTTTTAGTCTTATGTTAATTTCAATAATTAATTAATCTCTTATTTGATGGTCACGGGTTCTGAAAATTTTATCATCTATGGTAGCTGTTACTATTATCTTTTAAATGGCATCATAAAGTTTTCTTTTTAGATGTTGAGATACTAGCCATCTATTTACAACTTTTTAAACCATACAAATAAGAAATTGAGTTCTTACCTTGCAACACAACTTTAATGATGTAAATAAGTAACAATTAATTATAATATTCAACTAACTAAAATACGAAATAATACATTTCCTATACTAGTGCATCTTTCTCAAATGAAACAATTCTAGTTAGTTCAAGATCCGGTACTCTTACGATTTATAGTAGATACAAAGTAACCGTTTAAATGTATTTTACAATAATTCAGTTATGGAAGAGAAATATTTAATTTATAAAAAAATACTTTTAAAATAACATAAAAATTGATCTAAAATTAGTAAAATTTTAAAGTAATAAATTATTTTCATTAAAAATGATAACAAAAATTAAATAACTTAATTTTTGTTTTAAAATTTTGCTAACTATAATAATATAATTAAAACAAAAGCTTTTATTGAATACATGTATAACAATCTATAGAACATATAGGTAAATATGTACACTTGAGTTATTGAAATCTGTGTGCTTTATACTTATGCAAATATTTTACTATATATATACATTGTACTGTATATACGCTCTTACTATGAAATATTTTTCTATGTAACAAGCTTTTTTAACTTTATTATTGACTGTTCTGAAATTATTAATATTTTAAGATACGATATTTTTGGTTATGTTTATTTTATACTAGGACTATATCAATATTTTATTTAGATAAAAATTTATATTATAAGATCAAGGGTGTATGCGCATGACGTCATATTTATTGCGCTTCGATGCCATACTGGAGTATTGAATAACATTGCTTAGCATACATATAAAAAAAATAAGTTTTAGGCTATTTTCTTTTGAAAATCAGTTAATTTTTTTGTTATTATTATTTTTCTCACATATTCGAGATTTGAGATACAGCACCAATGCACTCAAAAATATTGTATTTTTAAACTGTCAAAAGGAGTTATTTTCCTGTATCGGCCTATGTATTTAGTTATCCAACATGGCGTTGACTTTAAAATGAATGCATAGAACTTTTATACGAGAGGGAGAGAGAGAGAGAGAGAGAGGATCAGAAGATTGAATCTAGTTTACACTAACAAATCTATAAAAATGTATTTTCATGTAAAATCGTAATTTTCTAGTTTTATAGCCTCATGTGAAAAAGACTTTAAAATACCCTTAATCTATCCTTTTCTGTCCCAGTATAGGGTGTATGCGGATGACGTCATATTTATTGCGCTTTGAGGCCATACTGGAGTAGTTCATAACATTGCTCAGCATAGGACAAACTTCATTTAAGCCAATTTTCTTTGGGAAATCGTTTAATTTTTTGTTATCGCTATTTTTCTCACATACTTGAGATACTAATTCAACATATTTACAACATCAATGCTCTCAAAAATATTGCATAGTGTTTTTAAACTGGCAAAATGATTTTTTTTCCCTATGTCACCCATGTTATTGAGTTATCCAATATGGCGTCGACTTTAACATGAATGCATACACCCTATACTGTACAATACAGTGGAAATCAGATAATTCAATAAAAAATAGATAAAAATTTGAACAAATTAAGATAAAAATACAAAAATTGGACCAGCCCGATTTTCTATCATTCTAAATTTTGATCATTCTAGAGAAAGTAGGGGGTCTGCAAAATTAAGTAACCGACAATGAAATAATTTTTTAAAAAGTCGGGAACTGAAGAGGCCATCCAACAGTAGTAACCGAGGCTCCTTTAGTTTGTAAAAATAATGATATATTATGTATTTTTAATACTAACCATTTTTATTCTTTAAAGGAATAGACCAGAGAAAAACATAAGCATATTTATAACACAAAACAATTGATGGGACTTACATAAATAACATTAGTTTGTCTCAAAACCCAACTGTAGCCCCGTAGCAGTGATCAGAATATTCAATTTATGCAACCCGCACAACATTTTCATACTAATTTTTGCATGTTTCTGATGTCATAAACTTGAATTTTCACGCAAATCGCATTATTTACAGTTTTTTCACGCTCTCTCGTGGGGCTACATTAACATTCTCGCAAAAATTGTCAACAATTCATTAAAAAGCACGTGTTGTCTTATGTGGTCTATGACTTTAACTGATTACTACAAAATGAGTAGATTTAATTTTTTTTTCTGCTACAACTGCTACAGTAGGTTCTTGTTCAAAAAATAAGTTTAAAATTTATATATTTGTATGGTGCCAAGTTGTAAGTACTATTAATAGTAGCTAAATAAATTAAAAATATTTCAAAGACAATTTTAATTGACATCCCACCCCACCCCCTTCCTTAATCAAATTCTTATTCAATTGTATTGAAGAGAAAAAGAATTTTACATGCCAAAATTTTAAGCGCAAAAGACTATTTTTCTCCTCTAATTTTATGAAATAAAGGGGAAAAAACAGTTTTTTTTTTAACACACAATTTATACAAAATCCAACCAAGGCATAGCCTTATCGGTTGGTTCATTATATTTTTACACAATTTCTTAATAATTAAATTACTACTCAATTAATCATGAATTTAGTTTGTATTGCAAAACAATAAAAGTATTAACACAAAAACACGCAAAGTTATTTTCAAATTACAGAGAACATAATCATACAATGGAAGCAAAAATTAAATATTTATCAATTTTATTAAAAAGATTTTTTTTTTTTCAAATCGTTTTTATTTTTAAAAGTTTTAACTCTGTTGGAATAATGCAGCTAGTCTATTGCAGATTGCATCATTGCATTTATTTTTTAATTAGTTTATTTTTTTTCTTTCTTATTTTATCTTTTATAATAACTGAATGCTATAAAACTTATATTAATTTGATTTTATTTGATATAAAAGTTATAATTGATTAAATTATTAGAGTGCAATACTCTGTTTAAGAAAATTAAAGTCTTTCTGTTTTTATTTTTATATATTAGCTAAGTATGTCGAGACAGAGCTAATCATTAAACTTTAAATTATATTATCTGGAATAAGAGGATGACAGTTGCTAATTCAATCCCCTCTCTCTCTCTCTCTCTCTCTCTCTCTCTCTCTCTCTCTCTCTCTCTCTCTCTCTCTCTCTCTCTCACACACACACACACACACACACACACACACACACACACACACAAACACACTTTTGTACTTTTTTTTTTTTTTTTACTCCAATCATTACTTTTTTGCCAGACAAAAATTTACAATTAATCTAATTCAACTTTAGATTACTATTTTTAATTCCATTTAAAATTTTATAATTCTTATTATCATTATTTTTTCTTCATTTCATTGTAAAAGATAAAATATGTATATTCTTAAAGGAATATACCAGAAGAAAACGTATGCATTTATATTATCAAAATTTTTGTCTGTTTCTGTCGTAAAAAAACTGCTGAATTGTCACATAACATACTTTACAGTATTTTCATGCTCTCTTGTAGGGCTACATTTACAATATGGTACAAATTGACATCGCAGTTTTTGAAAACTCTTTTTTTTTTTTTTTTTTTTTTTTTAATCATTCAAAAGCACATTTTGTGTGGTCTATGGCTAATGATAAATAAAAACCATTAATACCGAATGCTCTTTAAATACACACATAAAAAATAATTAGCATTATTTATGCTGCATTGAAAAATCATCATATATATCAGCCTTTTTTAAAAAAACAACTGAAAAAATTGAAATAAATTAAGAATTAATCTCTCAGAATAAAAATATGCTCTTTAATACGTAATAGACTCTCATTTGATTTCATTAAACTATATAATTAATTTACATCTGTTATAGATTCAATCATGATTTGATTTCTACATATATGTCAATTTCAATCTTCAGTAACTATATATACTGTTGTAATGTTAATTTTATTATCACATTGCCTATAATACTAAAATGTCTTTCTCATCTTCCTATATTCAAGATAATAAATGTTTTACCATCAATATACATAATAGCATAGTTTTGTTTGAAAACAGTACCCTTTCTTTACCAACACTATAAGTCCCTTAAGTAATTTTACACAAATTAGCAATTAACTAATGCGTCGTTAAAAGTAAACTCTTATACTGTATAACAAAATATTAAAGAATAGTAACAATAAATTTTAGTTTTGTATAAGAGATTAAAAAAATTATATGTATGCTTGAATAAAAAAAACTAATAAAACTCTGTTTTAAAATGTGAATTTAAGTCCTTTAAATTTTTATTTAGTATTTACCAACATAAAATACTAATTTTTTTATAATTATTTATTTTATTGCAATAAATTATTATACAAAATAATTTATTAATTAAAATTTAAATTTTTTTTATTTTTGTTAAGTATTTTAATTATATTATTTTTAAATTTAATTACAAATAATCAATATACATTTACAAATATTAAAATTATAAACACTTGACTATGATTCTTATAAATTTAAATATGTTAATAGAAGACTTGCAAAAGTAGGTTTAGTGATAAAATAATAAACCAACTAACAGCCCGATGATACTAACAACGTGCTACATGACGAGTTGGTGTTCCTATCTCAATTTAACATGCTTTCTTATGGGGAAATGCAGCAGCTATAAATCGAGTTAGAATTATTTTCACCATAGCTTACTGAGCCTCAAAGCTTTTGTTTTCCTGGATTTGAAGTCGATTGGGTGAAAAAAATAAATTGTAAACAAATTGTTTGAAATCTAGGAAAACAAAAACTTTAAGGCTCAAAGAGCTACAGTAAAAATTTCAGCTAAAAATAATTCTAACCTGAGTTATAGCTGCTGCATTGCCCCATAAGAAAGCATGTTAAATGTAGACAGGAACACAAAGTCGTCTGCTAGCACTTTGTTAGTATTGTTGGGCTGTGAGTTTGTTTATTTTCTCACTAAACCTACTTTTGCAACGTCTTCTATTATAGCATGATAATGGCACTTACATACGTGCAACAACCACAATCTATTGAAAGAATAATACTTACTTATAAGGTGGTATGTCGGCGCACAGAGCTTGGACGTTATAAAAAATTAGATGCGTTAAATGGAAAGGAACTAAAAATGAATTACTTTGGAACACCACTCACAAAAGAATAGGGTGAATGCATGATATTGTGCGCTAGTGCCATGATTAAGCAGATAAATCCATTGCCCAATATAGATCAAACATCAATTCAATCACTTTTCATTGGTTAGTTAATGTGATTCTATAATACTATTTGACAACATTTTAGCCTTGGCTTTAGAAGATTATTCTTTTCGAAGGGTGTATGCGCGTGACGTCATATTTAATGCACTTGGACGACATACTGAAGTAATGAATAACATTACTCCAGCATAGGTCAAACTCGTTTTTGCTATTTCGTATTTTCTTTAAGAAATCAGTTAAAAAAAATTTTTTTTCACACATACTTAAAATTCTAATTTAATCTATTAATAATAGCAATAATGCTCTCAAAATATTTTAAACTGCCATAAATTGTCATTTTACTATGCAGCCCATGCTCTTAAGTTATCCAACATAGCGTTAACTTTAACATGAATATATACCATACACCCTTATAGCGTACATACGTAGGCATTCAATAGTTAGGATTTCTGTAATATGTTTGAAATAAAATTATATATTTACAGAAGTGTTACATGACAGGTAAAAAAAATTTACATGTTTTTATTTGCGTATATTTATATTTTATAAAAAAAAAAGAAAAAAAAAGATTTGAGACCACTAAATAATAATAAAAAAATGCGTAGTTGAAATTTAAAAATAAACAAATTTATTTTTAATTTAAATAAATTTTATTTAATAAATATATACTTTTTTTTAACTATAATTTAATAAATTAAAAATTTATAAATAAAATGTTACTGTAAGTAAGTATACAAAGTTACATAGTAACTTTCCATTCTCGATACATTGAGCCGATTGAGCTGAGCCCAGAAACGGGGAAAGGAAATTTTATGATTTAAATCAAGGTTAATCATGAAATACAGGATAAAAAATTTTTATGTAAAATGCGTCTCCTATATTGAATAAAGTAATGTTATTCTCAATGATTAGCTTCGAAAAACGAACGTGAAATAATTTGTGAAAATACAATACTAGGAAATTTTAAGTTAATATATTTTACTAATAAAATTTGTAGATAATTAATAGTATACTGTATGTAAATTAAAAAAGAAATAATTCTGTTTTATGGTAATTCAAAGTAGTTATGATATATTATACAGACTGTTTAAAAATAGAGACATTAATTAACATACTTCTCTATTGTGAGAACTTTTATATATTATTTAAAGTATTGCTCACATGTAAAGTAACAAGTTACGTTTGTCGACGCAAGTCAACGGATACATAAACAAAGTTGGAATAATGTAAACAAACGGAACAATTCAGATTGTTTTTGAAAATTACATGTGAACGGCAGCATTTGTTTACATTTTTCCAACTGTGTTTGTTCGTTTACGCAAGTAACTTTTACGTTACATGTGGAGTTTGTGGGGAAGACGCCGTGAAAGCTAAGGGTCCCCCAATTTAGAATTACGCTTATGGGGGAAAAGACTTTTTTTTTTTTTTTTTTTTTTTTTTTTTTGTAATTTTAGAGAAATCTACTCCGCCGATTACGGAAAAAATTTAAATGAGAAACACTAGACATGCTTTTACGTATTTAAGGCAATAGAAATTTTTTAAGAATTTTTTAAACCGATAACCTCCATTAACAAAGATGGTGACCGACTTTCTGTACAAATAATCAAAATAGAATCTTTATTTTCACAATAATTCTTTCTAAATTATTTATGTCGAGCAAAACAAATATTGTATAATTTTCAAATTTGATTCCCCCCCCCCCCCCCCCCCCGAAAATAGTTTAAAAATGTATTTTTATTTCAGAAAGTTCCTAGCTTGGCTTAAAAGTTGGCGCTAAAATTTAAATTTTTACATTTTTACATGTTCTATCTTTAAAGTGAAATAAATTTAATATTTTATCTTGTTTGACTTTTAAGTAACATTACATCATCTTTTACTTTATGTTAATTTTATATTTCACTACCGTTGAGTTTGTGAGATATGAGACGGTCACCTACTCCTTTAAAATGAGTTTAAAAGAAGATTGAACGCTAAAGTTGATTACGATATGTGCATAAACATTTCCAAAAATAAACATTACTTATCATAATATTTAAAAATAAAAATTAATTATAGTTTTTAAAATGAATAAATTAAATAGATATAAACTGCATAAATTTATTTTAGAAAAAAAATATTATCATATATTATATAATATAGTATTTTTGTTGAAAACAAAAAGCACATTGCCTTACAGGTGGCTCATTATTAGTATACATAAAACAAGAGTTAATTATTTAAATTATTTAGTCATGACATTTATATTACACTTTTAAATTTTAATTAACAAGTTATAGTACAGAAAAATATACATTAATAAAGTTAAAAAAATAATAAAAAAAAAAAAAAAAACTTGTAAGACGATA